>CM072528.1:38452857-39069642 GCA_036898165.1 Silybum marianum
GTACTAGCTGAGACATCCTTTGAAAGAGTTGATCCAGTGCATTTTCCACCACGTCTTTGAATTTTGATTTGGAACCCTGAATAACATCTCTGATTTCTAACCATTTAGAGTATCCAAAGAACTTTAAGAACTTTGCCTCTTCTTTTTCACAAATCGAATGTCTGTACATTCGTACGTATACCTTCAGACCACTTCTTTTGGAATGTCGTCCTTCAATAGTTGCACGAATGATTTTAGAATCAAACTTTCGATAGTTGAAACGTTCAGTGCACCAGCGTAGTTCCTTTTCTCTGTGGCTTGTTTTTTCTTCAGAGATGGCACTGAGGATCTTCCCTTGAGGAAGGATGGGATCTACATTTAAATTCTCTCTGACTAGTTCCCTTTGTACAAAAGCTTCAACAACCAGTTTACTCTTCTCATTCAGCTTTCTGGTTGCTTTATCTCTGGCAGCATCTTCCCTGAGTATTTTCCCTGCAAGCTCAAGATCATTCTGCGTTTGTCTATTCTTCTCATCCCTAAGTCTTTGAGCTTCTAGAGCTTGAGCTCTCTCTTCCTTTGACAAAAAGTAGAAATCGTCAACCATGCTGAGAGGAACTGGATTTTCAGGTTCAGCAGTTGGCTTCTTCATTCTTTTGGCCTCGAGTTCCTTCAAAAAGTTTATGCACCTTTGTTCTTCCTCAGGCTCGCTTATTGTTGGTCTCTATGTGCGCCGTCTTGGAATCAGGCCTTCTTCATCTTTAGAGTTAGAGTCAGTTATGTACATAAACTGCTCTTCAGACGAAGGTTCCTTCCAAAAAGTAGCGTCCTTTGGGGGACTGGACTCACTAAGAACGGAAGAATGAGAGAGAGCTTGGTCAGAACCAAAATTTGGAGGAGAGAAGGTGGGATATGTAGGGGGTTCTGAGATTGGAGAGATATAAGCGATAAGGGGAAGGGTTACCTCTGCAGTGGTCTCCCCCTCAGGTATAGGGATGGTGGCATCCAGATCTACCACCTGATTTCCTTTGCCTGCTTGGCTGGACGACTCCTGAGAAGGAGTTGATCCGTCCCCCAAAGTCTCAGCGTAGTAGACTTCAGGGATAAAGACACCTGGTCTAATACTTTTAAAGTGCTCAAAGGCACCCGGAGGGATTTCATCGTCATCATCATCATCATCATCTCCTCCACAAAGAGGGATGTTGTCTTCTTCTTCATCCTCTTCTTCCTCTTCTTCCTCATCTTCTTCATCTTCAGCGATGGAGGGTTCTTGTTGTTGTTGTTGCTGAATGTAAGTAGATATCGGTGTGCCAGGTATTCTTTCATTGGCCTGACCGATGATCTCATCAGCTATTTCTTTGGCGCATCTCTCCCTCTCGATGTTGTCATGGGGTAGAACATGAACCACCATGGTCCGGACATTGGACCCGATATCTCTGAGAGAGAGTCAGTGTGCAGAGACTGGTTGACGAGGACATTGCCCAGAGATGTCCTGTCTTCAGTAGTGAAAGAGGGGCCCGCGCTACAAAGCTAGTTGATCTTTGTCATCATGTCAGCTTGAGTCTTTTGAATTGACTCAAGCATCTGGCCTTGCGCCTTTATCTCTGTTTCAACATGGCGGATGGTCTGAGTATTCGCCAGAGTGTCTGCTTTAATGGCCTGAATGTCAGAGAAGACATTATTGATAGTGGCCTTCATCCCTGGAGTGCCAGAGATGGTCTGAAAAATGTACTCAGAAGACCTTTGAAGGTTGTCTACCCGTACCCTGGTCTGAGCACATTCATTGACTATGAAGTCAATGGCAGGGAAGGTAGGGTGTGGAAGAACGATCTTCGGAACCTCCACCTGGAAGGGAGGGAGTTTGGCAGCAGCCTTTTCCTGCTTGACCTTAAGAATCTCCTCAGCTGTCATTGGTCGCTGAGAGCTCTTTCCTTTGCTTCTGGGAGAGAGAGAGAGAAGCAGCAATTGGAGAGGTCGTGATGGTGGTCGCTTTTGATGGTGGTGCGGTACTTGATGACAACAGAGACAGAGCAGCCAAAAATAGCTCTAGGTTAGATGATGGATGATAAGACATGTTCTGTATTCTAAGAGTATCGTGAGGATTACTCTTAGGAACAACGAGTGCAATGACAATGTCCTGAGGATCATTAGCCTGTGTCTCAGCATGTCTGTATGAGGCATGCTGAGGTCCTGTGGTACTGGCTTTCCAAAATTCAGAGTGTCGAAACAATACTGAAGTTTGAACAGCGTGCATTTCAACATCATCGGAGATAAGGACAACTATCTCTGAATCACGCGTTGTTGTGAGAACCAAAAAAGAGATGGTGGAAGAAGAAGAAAAGGCTGTGATTGTATTACCTGGTGCAGCTTCAGTGGAGCAGACTCTAATACTTTCAGTGACCGTAGTCTTTGAAAGTGAGGGTAGTGCTGAAGAAGCGGCAACGGGATCAGAGACCGTTGTCACGGCAGAGGTTGACTGAGGCGTTGGTAATACGCTAGAAGCAGAGAGGCTAGTCTTTTGAGAGACTGCCTTCTTGGCTTTCTTTGCTGCGGGTTTTTGAGCGATGGTCTTTTTATGACCATCGGTTGGTTTCTTATGCTTTGTGGGAAGGTTGGTGTCAGAGATACTCGCTGATGGGTTTCTCAGCGGGATGGACACAGGGGTAGCAGCTGCAATAAGTTTCAGCATGTAGGGGGTGTATGAAGCATCGTCAGCGTGAATATCGATCTCCAGTGATTTCTTCCCAACCAAAGAAAATCTTTGGTTTGAAACATTGGGGTATTCATCCTTGAAAGCAAGCTCCAGAACTGTAGAGAAGAATCAGGTGTAAGGGACGAATTGGTTTCTCTTTGCTGCCTTTACCCAGTAGTACATATCGCTGAAGATATAATCGGCGTAGTTCAGCTTGTAACCGGTGCGAGAGGCAAAGCCAAGGTCTTGAAGATGCTTGCTTGCTGGTCATGAGAACCGATTTTAGAACTCGAGCACCGAATGACCCGAGTGAAGATGTGCGCGGCGAGCAGTAGTCGCTTCTTCTCCATCTTGGAGCCCACTGCCTTGTTCGCAGGATTTTCCCAGACATACCCAATTGAGTCTAAAAGTTCCTCAATCTGTTAAGTGGATGGCTCAGGGGCCCATGTCTCGTTCTTGGGATTAGAGGGAAGGCGGAGAGCGTGCGTTAAGAAACCAGAATTGAAGGCAAAGTGACCCAGAGAGGGGATCGTGAAGCCGATAGCAGGGAGCTTCTTCCCTTTCTCAGTGGTGACCGTTGTGCAGTGAGCAGAGTACCAGACGGCCTGGAGATGCGCAGTGATACCGACCGGGTTGTGCACGAACGCGTACATCAAAGAGCAGAGCTTGATGAAAGTAGCTCCATCGTTGAAGTACGCCTTGTCAGCGGGCATGTCTACCAGTGCGAGATAGTTGCATGCCTTGAAGGTGGCTTGTTCCATGCTGAAGTTGCTTGCAGGGGCTTTCTCGATGATGACAGGGTCTTGTCCAGCGGTCTGAGAGATCATGCTTGATGATGCCATGTATGTTTCAAATATGGGAACACCAAAGAGGAAAATCATGGTTTAATACAAGATTAATAAACCAGAGTAGAGTTTTTGGTACAAAGATTACCAAAATGAGTAGAAAAAAAACAAGTATTTTGATGAAAAAAGATCAAAGTACTTGTGTTTTAACACAAAGAAACTGGTTTTTGTTAAAAAAAACTTTGTGGGCAAGACAAATACCAAAAAGATGGCCTTCTGTTCCAAGATGAACTCAGAACAGGTTTTTGATAAAAAGCGAGTTTTATGTTTTATCACATTTATTTTTAGGTTTAAAAATAAGTAAAGATTTAAGAAGTTAAAAGAAGAAAAAGATGAGAATCGACATTATTATTTTTACACAAAGGAAAGGGTTAGATCAAACCTTAAAAGTGTGCGTGTTCTTGGTGATTGCTTAAAGATTGAGAGAATGTTCTTGCCGTTTAGAAGAATATGAGCGCATAAAAGATAGAGTTAAACGGATTTTTGCTTAAATAGCATGAGGAGAGAGGAAATGGATAGCTAAACGACGGTTTTAGCTGTTAGAAAAAGAAATGATGACCTAGCGCACGTCCTTAGAAAGGAGTGGAAAGGAAACGTCGTGGTCCGTCGTGTGTCAGATAAAGGTCTGACGTGTCCTTTTCTTATTTGAAAAAATATTTGATTATCATTTAATAATTAAATGTTAATCATTATCCTTAAATCTTCATCAATGGACAATAAAGGGTTGTCAGTGATGGGTTTTTGTTTGAAGACATACTCCCTGAAAATAAATATTCAGAGAGTGTAAAGAGATAAGAAATCATACCTGAGAGATATCAAGTATCACTGAATCAGAGTTCAGAGAATGGAAAGTTTATTCAGCATTTAACATACCAAGCTCGGTGATGAGTAAATTAAATCTAGTCTCATCAAGAGGCTTTGTGAAAAGATTAGCAAGCTGATATTCAGTTGGCACGAAGTGGAGTTCTACTTCACCATTCATCACGTGATCCCTGATAAAGTGATATCGAATCTCAATGTGCTTGGTTTTAGAGTGAAGAACAGGATTGTTTGTAATTGCAATAGCACTAGTGCTATCACAATATATTGGGATTTTAGAAAGACTGAGATCATAATCCTTGAGTTGATTTCTCATCCAAAGGATTTGAGCACAACAGCTACCAGCGGCAACATATTCAGCTTCAGCGGTGGAGGTGGACACAGAGTTTTGCTTTTTACTAGTCCAACTAATTAATTTACCACCCAATAGCTGACACCCACTAGTGGTGCTCTTTCTATCGATCTTGCTACCTGCAAAATCACTATCAGAGTATCAAATTAGATCGAACCCTGAGCCTTTGGGATACCAAAGACCCAGATTAGGAGTTCCATTCAGGTATCTAAAAATCCGCTTTACAGCGATGAGGTGAGATTCCTTGGGTTCGGCTTGATATCTGGCACAGAGACAGGTTGAGTACATGATATCGGGTCGGATCGCTGTAAGATATAGCAGAGATCCGATCATTCCACGATAGACAATGACATTGATAGGTTTTCCATTAGAGTCCTTATTCAACGTCAGAGGAGGTGCCATGGGGGTCTTCATCGCTGAGCATTGATTCATGTCGAATTTATTCAGCATGTCTTTAACATATTTACTTTGGCATAAAAAATACCTTTGTCAGATTGCTTAATCTGCAAACCTAGAAAATATGTTAGTTCTCCCATCATACTCATTTAATATTCTTTCTTCATTCGGTTAGCAAAACGAGTACATAGTTTGAGTCCTGTGGAACCAAATATAATATCTGTTGGGTCACCGATGATTTGGTGATGAACCACCTTCCTTTGTATGATTGATTTTTTATAGGTTCTTTTGAAGGTCTGAAATATGCTTCAAGGTTTGGAAAATCAAAGACTATCCAATCAAGGGTTGTACATCAAAAAGTGGAATTTTGGATGTACCAACTAACTTTAATATTCAGATCAAATTGCCAAAGTCAAGATTGGGTCACCAATATAGTGGGTCACGATGGTACACTTTTATGTCATCAAAGTGTTGGGTCATCAGTACAAGATGAGGTCATCAAGTTTGTACTCATGCTCACCGACACTATTATCTTGGTCACCGTTGCAGGTATCATTTTTAAGGCTGTGATATCAAGTCACAAATACAAGGATGTACACTTTCAACACTTAGTAAAAATGAAGTTCACCAAGCAATGTGTACATTTATCAATTCCAGCCTTACAAGGTACCCACCGATGTGATACATAGTTTCATGTATCACTTAGCATTTTTTAAGAGATAAGTTCTTGACTTACAACAAATGCAAGATACGTGGACAGCAAGAACTTGGGCACCAAACCTTAAATTCAGACATTCTCTTTTATTCTTATAAAAGGGATGTTTGTCTTTTAGGTAAAAGGTTTGATGGGACTTCACAGAGCATGAAGAAAAAGAGATAAAGTTATCTGACATTACGTGCTACAAAGAATGGTTCATCCATTATTCTAGTACAAAGGAAGTGGTCTCTTCCTTTGTCCATCAGATATACTTCCAGCTAATGAATCCTTGACAGCTGTCCACATGCATCCCATGCATGGGGACTATAAAAGGAGATGAAGTCCTTCCCATAAATCTCACGCTTTCAACAAATCTTCAAAGTGATTATTTGTTTGACTCCGGCAATCCTGTGTGTTCTAACAGTCATGTTTTAACTTCCTTACTGTTATAAGTTAATTACTGTTATTTGTGTGTTTAGTTTGTTAGAATAGTGTGTCTATTCTTTTCCGCAACAAACTTCTGTGTGTAAATTTTTAATATTTATACTAAAAAATTTAAAAAGAGTATATTCTGTGTGTTTGTATTCAACCCCCCCCCCCTCCCCTTCTACAAACCGTCACTTGCTTAGCCATCTCCCTTTAGGGACTAACAAGTGGTATCAGAGCAGGTGGTTTAATTCAATAAACCAGATCTGTGATGGCTACTAAGTATCCAGAGGAATCATATTACTTGTATCTAGAGGAATCATATTCAAATCACTAAGAGGAGTTATGATCAACAACCACTTATGCCCGCATCCCAAGGATAAAATTACTTGTTAACCGCAGTCGCATTACTCACCAATTCGAAACCGACACCGAAACCGACGAGTCACTTGAGCTAAACGACAGTTCTGACTATCTACGCCCAAGACGCCGACGAAGACTTGACACTGAGGATACTGCTCTTAACAGCATAGGCCGACAACCATCCATCCAAGAGTCATCATCCGATGCAACCGATCCAACCTCCATAAATGAATCCTACCAAAGGGAACCCTTAACCGATCCCATATTTGCACATGATTCTAAGCCAACTATTGAAGAAATAAGGAGAGAGGAGGGTGTCCCAGTTGAAAATGTTGATGTAAGAATGAGTGAAGGGGAGATAAATATGCATGAGAGTGAGTCCAATCCCCACTATCCTGAAGATGAGCTGACTGGACTTCTTCGATGAAATCTCGTAATTCCAACAGTCACTAGACATGAGTTTGATGGATTCAAAGCGCACGTTGACCACATACTTGATTGCATTCAAACTCAAATCAAGCAAAGTGAAGAGACCGTACTTGGCGCAATTACAGCCCTCCGCCAAGAAATACAAGAGTCTTATCAGCCAGCCGAACGCTTTAAACGCCATCGACCTGATCAGGACGATCTGGATTCGGGTCCTCATCGCCCTGAGAGGGAGATACGTCGCCGGGTACAAGAGCTCAACCTTTGGTAACACAAGCATCTTCTTAAGCTTCGGGTACTTCATCATCTACTCCACCAACTCACCAACAAGCTCAACCTCCTCCCACGTAACAACAAGCAAATCAGTCAACAGTTGAAAAGCCCACAACTGATTTTGACTATGGGAGCATGTCTCGTGTTATAGAAACAGATTCCATCAATGATGAACTCGTTGATGTTCAGAATCTACGAACTCAAGTGAAAAACTGGTTCAAGGATCCATATGCTCCGGTTTTAACTGAAGAAAATTACATGCACCTACAACATACAAGCCTGAACTATCAACCAAGATCGTATATCTCTACAAGATTACTGCCTCATCAAATACGGTGGGAAAGAATGCTTAAAAGTCGTAACTCAAGATGGGTAAATCAGCAGATCAAATCTTTCTCAAATTCATCTCGTCACTAAGATGAATGCTGAACAAGTAAAAGAATATGTATGGCTGTTGAAAATGAAAGCGTTGAAACCGGAGGAAGTCATGTCAAGACACAAGATTGTAGGCATCAAAGAAATAAGCTATGACAAGGTGTTTCAAGTAATGTTTCCTACTTTCAGAGTGTTGCGAGAAAATGGCAAAGAATACTTCTTTACTGAAGCTGCCTTTGCTAACATCGATGTGATTGACTTGGAGACATTATATATTGATTTGAAGACAAACAAAGGAGAACATTTGATCAACAAAAAGCGTTAAGAGTGATCGTGAGACATATTCAGAAAGAACTAAGATACAACTATCTCCACGACTTACAAAGAGGTCTTGAAAGTAAGCAAAAGAAGATGTACTTGGCGAAACCGAATGAGTCTGTCCCCGACCTGGAAAAGTTGAGTGTGCTAACCTTTCTTACCATGCCTGCTCGCGGTATGGTCTACATGAAAGACACTAGGGAGAAAAGATTTCTAAGATTCTCCGAGGTTGCTGCTTACTCGGATGGAACTTTATGGGGGATTCGAAAGAGGTTAACTACTGAGATAAATTCATAAATGAAGAAGTACACGAAGTTAAAGTCTGGTCAACGGAAGAACATCATGGATGCTTTGGATATCATCGATAAACGCCTAATTTATCGCCAGACTTTACGAAGATTTGAAGGCATGTTCGAGCTTCGGAGATGAAGACTTATTTTGCCCCAAAGGGGGAGATTGTTAGGATTAAAGAGTTTTTGTTTAATTAGACTTGTGTCAAAATAAGGAAGGATATGCTTAATGTAAATAAGGCAAGTTTATAATGCCTTAAACTCTATTTTCCTTATCTCTTTATGTTTCCTACCGATATAAATAGGGGTCTTAGGTTGATTGTTAGATTACGCATTATCAAGAGAGAGTCAATATTATTGTGAGCTTACATTGTAATCAAATACACAAGTGAGATATCCGACGTACGTTATTCTGTTATTCATATTCATCGTGTTCTTCGTGTGTTTACTATATTATATTGGTAATTGATATAAATCTGGGATCCACATGTAAAAAATCAAGGATCTCTTTCTTTATGACTGGGTCGAGGGATGCCCTGATGAAGATCGTACAATCAGGATTGTTTCTGTTAAGAACGATTTCTTCCAACTGTAAATCATCGGCCAAATCACTTTGGTTCTGTAGTTGCTAGATATGCTCTCTCTTGGGTTTCATCGTTGTTTTATAGCATTCTCTTGTTGTCTTCTGTTCGCTTTTAATTTCTGTTGGAAATTTGATGGTCTGATGGTAAGTAGAGGGAACAACTTTCATATCATGGATCCAAGATCATCCTAGGATCACATTATAGGCTGATGAACAGTCAGTTAAGTTCAATCGAGTTTGCTTGTTGATCCATTTTGCATAAATTGGCAATGTTATTTCTCCGACTGTATTCGTGGCATCGCCATTGAAGCCGACTAAAATTGTTGAACGTCGTATGATCTCTGATTGATCGATACCCATGACTTTCAGAGTATCGAGAAATATGATATTTGTTAAGCCACCTCTGTTGATGAGAACGCGCTTCATCGAGCAATTCCCGATGATCAATCGTACGGCCAGGCCATCATGATGCTTCTGCCATATCTCTCTGATATCTTGATCATAAAAAATGATTGGCATCACCTCTAGATCTGACACAACTTTCGATCGACATGTCTTTAGAAAATCCGAGTCGTACGATTGTTGCGAGGTGTGTCTTTTGGTGGCTAAATAGATGAGTCCACAGACGTCCGATCCACCTGTAACACAATGCACAACCTTAGTAGCGTTCAGATGGCCTTTTGGGATTAACCATGCGATTTCTTTTCTGAGGGCAAGGTAGTCGTCTGTTAGATGACCAAAATCGTTATGGAAGTTGCACCACTTGGATTTGTCTTTCATATCGTCAGGTTTGTCGTTTTTCTTTGGCCATCGTATGGTTGATTGGACATTTTTTAATGCGTCCATCAAGTCTTTTGTCGTTCCCTTGAAACCATACGATGAAACCTTTGGATGGTTTACAAATTGCGATGAGGAAAAAACTTTTTTTTCTTGTCAAACCTGACATTAGAGATCTATCGTGGGAGGTCAGGTTTGGTCACTGCTTTTTATTTGAAGTATGGTTTCTTCACTCCAAAGGCGCGTTCGTCGTTGGTTTATTTGCATCTGAAGGCGGCATCATCTTCCACGCGCATATGTGCTAATGTCCTTGCTCTTACGTCTTCAAAGGTTTCCGCTGGATACTTTGTGAGGTCAAGATATAACCCCGATGTAATGTTGAGTCCTCGTTTATAGGCTTCGCTTGTTGTCCTCATGTCATAGTTGCGGATACCTATCATTTCAGAATTAAATCTGTTAAAATAATTTCTGACGGATTCACCAAATTTTTGAATTATATAATAAAGATCTCCTGTTTGTTTTTCCATCTTGCGACTGCTAGCAAATTGTTGAAAGAATTGGTTGACCAATTCTGCAAAGGAATTGATCGATTTGGTCTTTAGGTTGATCAACCACTACAAGGCAGCTCCCATTAGTGTCGCTCCAAAGCTTTTACCCATGCAAACTTCCTGGTAATTTTGTGGATTTGATATCGTCCACATTAATTGTTTGTATTGAGCAACATGTTCGTTGGGATCCGTCAGTCCTGCGTAAACGTCGGTATGTTGTATTGTTTGGGAATGTCGACAAGTCTATTGCGCCTAAAAACAATGACGCTTGATATCCTATGGTGGCTCGACATCGACAGGTACAACGGCACTAGGGAGTTTAGACAACATACTCAGCAATTTTTCGTTATGTTCTATAGCAATTTTAGACGTCGTGCGACAGGATCGTCGCGAGTTACTTCACCAGAACCTTGTCCAGAAAAAAGGATTTGTATGAGGAAATGATCCTGTACTATCACCGTTTACAAAATTGCTATGCATATGAAACGAGGGGTTATGAAAATTAGGGATAGGAATTGTCGTATTGGATGTGAGAATGAAGTGTTTGTATTCATGGGGATTGTTGACATTGGCATGGTGGGAATTCCCATGGAAGGTCGAAAAGCGAATAGTGCTGATTGTTGTTATGGTAATCCTCTTGGGAATGGAGGTTGTGTCCAGAATAGAGGTGGCCCAGATGGTCAAGGTGGATTGAAAGGAGGTCTTTGCTGGTTCTCGAGTTGAGCAAGTCGTTGTCGTGTGCCATTAAGCTCAGCCCTCAATTCTCCTATCGCCATGTTATTGGACATTTCCCTTGTGATCACAAACACTAGATAACAAACGTTTGTAACAAGAGTTTGTCGAAAAATTCCTTTAGACGGGGCCCCACGGTGGCTGCCAAACTGTTTATGCCAAAAAATGGTTTAACAAAATCAATTTAAGGGTCGGTGTGGAGCTTTAATGACTAAAAGTGGGATTCAACGACAAACACAATAAAAAGATAAAAATACGATAGACACGAGAAATTGGTGACGCGGAAAAACCTCTTGACGAGGGAAAAAACTGCGGACGATGGTTGAGATCGTCGATGCACTAGTGAAAATGACGTCAAGCAGGGACGTCGTCCTTTGGTAACAACGATTAAAAGTACAATGATTAGAACGTAAAAAAAATAATAAGTTTGCTCTGCGTCATGGTATATATGTTTTCCAGTCGTCCTTTTGTGAGCCTTTGGTTCCTGTATTTATAATGATTGAGTGAGTAACGGTTTCGAGGAAATGATTGAGCAATTAAAGTCGTCGTCCGTTATGGCCATTTGTCAAAAATGATAATGGATCCTACAATTAATTACACAATCAAAACGTAAGATCTGTCGTTAGTTTATATAAGTCAAATTCTTTTGACGGTTGTCATTTTAAGTACGACAATATGTAAACGTGTCATGGATTCGTCTTCGCTTAGTGATTTATCATTGTCGTCGTAAGTTATACGGTTGTTTATTCTGTCGTACATTGTGAACGTCTCGTATGTCTCGACGTCTTATCCTGAAATCAATAGTCGTTAGTTCCTTATGAAAAAATATAGATGATCGTCATTATTTCGTTGATGGTCGTTAGATGGTATTTTTGGTCCAAACACTCGTTATGGAACGTTATGGCATCAAGGCTTGGGGTTGCCGCCGCGTTAATCCTATGGCTCCACTCTAAGCTTGGCTTGCATCATAACGCGTTATGGCGCGTTACGACACGTTATGGCATGTTACAACGCGATATTTTATAAAGTGTTGGGTTACTTTAATATATAACGTGCACGAGAAATGATAATTATGTACAAAGTTACGCCTTAAATTAACATAAAAGGGAAACTTAAAAATTAAAACCTTAAATAGGTAAATTCTTACTGACATTCCGGTACACGAAAAGTCGAACATGGATTCTTTGAAAATTGAAAAAAGTAGTTAGCAGATATTCAAGAGATTTAATCTCGATTTTTCCCTATTGATATCATTTTCTATAAGCTCTATATTTTGGTATCAATAGTTCTCTTTTCCTTTTTAATTTTATTACTTTATACGAATTTAATTTGTACTGAAGTATTTTTCCAAACGCTAACACATACAAGTGTGGATGGGTCTGTGTGTGTGTGTGTGCGTGCGTATATATGTGTGTGTCTATATATATGCCGTCTTAGGGCACACCTTGAAAAACGTCGTGGTCTCGCCGTAACTCCTAAGTCTTGAGGCTTGACCTTGCCGCCACGCCATGTCTCGTGCCATTTAGAACCTTGATCCCAGATCCAATCTTCTTAACCAAATGAATGATTATCGGAACTCAAAACTCTAAATCACAATCAAACCTCCAAAACACTGATTGTAATCACTCAAACTTCATGATTAGAAGAGAAAGAAGATTGAAGACACTCAACGGTCTAGCATCTTGAGTAACTCCAGAACAATGATTACAAGCACTCAATACTCTAAGTGATCAGGTTAGAACATTGATCGCATGCACTCAACGGTTTACCTATAGTGGAAAAACTTTAGAGTAGTGGTTGCAAAAACTCAGACTTCTAATCTTCCAACCAAATATTGAATCAATCACTCAGTTATGAAAACTTTTCAAATATGGCTTTTCAAACATTCAGCTCAAAAACAATTGTTGATGAGCTTGATTAAACACAGGGCTATGAGAAAAATAACATAACACACGATGTAGCTTGAGGATGTAGTGAGCATAGTCTATTTAAGCACCCACTTGTCTTGCGATAAACTAGAACGAACTATGTTATCACAGGCACTACGCGGAAACCTCCAAACTTCAGTTGTAGTAGGACAACAAGAATGTACCACAAACAAGTAATTGTTTGCGTGAAATTTTACCAACAAAAACTGTCGACGAATATCAGGAGACTCTCGACAAAACAACACATATGTCTTGCGATCATAAAGGGTAAACAACTATCGACAATTGCCTATCGATATTAAGAATCACTTGGTCGACACTTTTGTAAATATCGCCGCATAATATTATTGACTCCCGATTAACGATGTATGACGTATCACAGGAAAACTTACGACCATGAGCCAGAATAAAGATTAACCATTTCTTGACGCCCTATTGACTAATTATGACTAAGAATGTAACAGACGGACGTCATTCAAAGCCATTAACTCAAGGATCATTATAACCGTTGTGAGCATGTTTAAAGTATTCTGAATAATATAAAAAGGGACATCGATTACACACGGGGAGGACACTTAAAGATACGAAGGATATATAGAATCTCTCTCGAAGCTCTCAAGCAATCTCTCGACAATATCGATAACTCACGACAACAGCAATTTACTTACGATTACTTTGTTTTTACTTACATCTTTTCATCTTTACTTACGACTACTGTTCCTAAGGACGACATCCCTGTTTGACGTCATTTTTCACTAGTGCATCGACAATCTTGGCGATCATCTGCGGTTTTTAATCTCGAAAGAGGTTTTCCGCGTCATCAATTCCTCGTGCCATTGTATTTTTATTTTATTATAGCATTTGTCGTGAGATACATTTTTTTGTTAAACAAGTTCCAAACCGTACCTAAAGTTTCTTTTCTATAAACCAATTTTTGGTATTAATAGTAATTATGTGGTATTGATGTTGTCTAGATGAGCTGCTTATATTGAGCGACATTAAGATTTGTCGCTCCAGAGAATTTGGGGGTAAAAGTCGGGATGTTGTATTTTTTTGGGAATGTCGACCAAAGCAATGGGATTGGCAAAGGGTGAAGCTTGAAATCCCATTGGAGGTTCTACGTCGACTGACACAACAGCTCCTGGTAACTTGGAAAGTAGCGACAACATTTTCTTATTTTGTTCTTCTAGCTGTTTTAAGCGTCGGGCGATGGAGTCATCTGCAAGATTGTCGTTAGTAATAAAGGTGGGAATTGTATCTGACTGTTGCGCTGTTACCCCAACATTTATGTGAGGATGAGATCGTAAGATAGACTCAAATCTATCACTAGTGACGGGAATGTTCGGTATTGTAACATTTGAGTATAACGAAGTTGTTGGTATAGGGATGGCATGGGTTGAGTCAGAAATGGAGGTGGTATATTTTGATTGCCATTCGGACAAGGGTTAAAGGGGAACAAAGGAGGTGGAAATGAGATAACCGGCGCCCCAGTTGTTGGATTTTGGTTATACCGAGTCATCCCATTGTTCTGAGTGCTTAGAACATGAATCTCCTTATTGGCCTTACGATTTTGTTTGTGCAATATATTCATCCGTTGTCGAGCATCCTCCAATTATAACCTCATTTGAGCCAAAGAATTTTGATTGGCTCCAATTCCTAACATTCTTTTTCCAAACATATTCGACAAAAAAACGCTAGTAGCGCAAACATTTTATCGAAATATTTTTCTAGTTAGGTAGGTCTCGGAAGGCGCCAAACTATTAATGCCAAAAATTGGTTTATAAAAATCAACTTAAGTTATGGTTTGGAACTTGATTAACTAAAAAATGTATTTTTCGACAAATGCTACAATGAAACAAAAAGTAAAGGAACACAGAGAATTGGTGACGCGGAAAACCTCTTTCGAGAGTAAAAACCGCGGACGATAATTTAGATCATTGATGAACTAGTGAAAATGACGTCAAACAGGGACGTCATCCTTAGGAACAACAATAATAAGTACGGTAATTAAGAAGCGTAAGAAAAAAGATATAATCGTAGGTAATTTGGAGTTGTCGCGAGTCGTCGTAAAGTTTGTCGTGAGTTCTTGAGAACTTTGAATGAGTTTCTGTATATTCTTCATAGATTCAAAATGGTTGGGGGGGGGGGGGGGTTAATGGTATTATTGAGCCTCTTTTTATGTCGTTGAAATGCCACAGATAATCTTGCAATTTTCATAACGGTTTTGCGTAATGGCTTTGAATGTTACCTGTAGGTTATGCCTTTCATCATAAATTGATAATATCCTGCTTTAAATGCATCAAGAAATGGTTTTGTCGTCGGTTTATTTATTAGTTCGTAAGTTTTACCGATGGGATGTCGTACATCGTTGATCGTATGTCGTAAGAATATCATACGACCATATTCCTAAAAGTAACAGTTAAGCATTCACATAGATCAACAAACGACCATCGATAGTTATTAAACTTTAGTGGTCATAAGATGTCTCTGCGATCTTATCGTTGATCTTATGATATTTGTCGACATATTTTCTTAGTAAAATTTTATCCAAACAGTTATCAAAATGAAACTATAGTATTGAAAAAAATGTTCATTTACTAAAATATTTTAATTATAAACTTTTTAGTAAATCACATGTCAATTTTTAGGATAATTGACATAAATCGTCATGTTAACCAACATTTTTTTAAAAAGCCACAAATTTCTATCTTTTTCAAAAATGTCATTTGACCAACAAGTCTACAGATTTTTCTAGCCAAATCTATGAAAAAAGAAATAGTACAATCCAGTAAATGACGGTGCAAAACTACAGCTTGTTAAAGCATCTCCAACAAATTTCCTATAACTTTTCTTTAATGTGGAACCAAAAGTCAAAATCTACAAAAAAAATTACTTCCATCTCTAACAAATTCCCCATTTTAGAGAATACAACATTGATTATAATAATAAAATATTATAATCATTTATTAAAATATTATTTTTCTTTCTAGATATTTATTTTTAAAGCTTCCTATTAGCAGGCCCGGTCCTGAGGGAGGGCGGGCCGGGCGTACGCCCAGGGCCCACAAGAAACAAGGGCCAAATTTTTTAATAGATACTATATAGTAGTAGTTCAAAAAAAGTTAATAATTAATAAAAGAGACAATTTTTTATTATCTAATGTGATCCAAAACAAATTTAGCATTGTATAAAGAATCCAAACATGTAATAATTAATTACATTATAGAAGAAATTTGTAAAAAAAATGAATTGGTTGTTCATTTTATAGTATTGATTGTTGTATCTTGTTACACATTGAAAGTATGAATCATAAAGATGAAGAACATGACGTGGCACATACATCCAGCATGTCTACCCTTCCACAACTGATTAGTTTGTTACACGCTCCCATCTCTTACGTGTCAGTTTGTAATAGGTTAGGATGTTGACTTTTACATTTTGTTGTGTATAAATAGATCTTTTCTTTAATGTAAAGGTTGTCGATTTTGAAGATAATTAATGAAGAATAGTTTTGCGCACAATTCCTAATTACTTGTTATCGATCCTCAGGTTATTCAAAGTTGATCTGTTCTTCAATTCTTCTACTGTTCTTATTACTGTTGATTAGTCAATATTAATTGCTTCCGCTTACTTTCTGATATATGAATTGTTGATTAAGCATTGAAGAAGAAATCTGGAACTAACAATTGGTATCAGAGCCATCTAATCAATCTGTTGATTATTAGATCTCCTTAATTTGGAAATCTCTCTTCATTCCTGCAGTAATTTCCTGTTTTAACTACTGTTCATAATTCTACCCTGTTTTATGAGATTTTATTAATTCATAATAGTTTTCTCCAAAAACAGTGGTAATTGTAGTTAAAATTTTGAAGAATTAGTAAGACGATCTCTTTGTTATTCAATTCAATTGAAGTTTAATCGTTCTAAATTTCAAATCAATTCTTCCTCTCGATTCTCTACTTTCTACGAACAAAATGGCAAATTCAAATCTAAATTCTGTTTATACTTCTGGATCGTTGACGAAACCTCCTACTCTTATACGTGATGAATATCCTCAATGAAAAATTCGAATGGTTAATTTCTACGAGGGACTGGATGCTGATCTATTTCCAATTATTCAAAATGGTCCTCTGATTCCTATGTCTATTATTCCACGAATTCCAGCAACAGCCAATACTGATGAAATTCCTGCCAGACAAGTTCCAAAGCTAAAGGGAAACTGGTCTGATGAAGAAAAATCCAAAGTTAAACTAGCGAAAAAGGCTAAAACTCTTCTTATCATGGCCATTCCAAATGAGATTTTTCAATCTCTGGATTCCTGTGATACTGCCAAGGAATTATGGGATCAACTAGAAAATCTTCTGTAAGGTGGTGCTAAAATGAAAAAAAATCGAAGAGCTCAGGCTCTGAATGAATACAACAGCTTCCAGGCCATTGCTGATGAATCTCTGGAACAAACTTTTCATAGATTTAACAATCTGATAAATCTATGCAAAAGATGTGATATTGTTCGATCAAAGGAAGACAATAATGTCTTATTTTTAAAGAGATTAAATCCAGAGTGGTCAAACCTCTCCATGTCTTTACAAGCCAATCAAGATCTTGAGCAATGGTCTCTACATGACGTATTTGGAACTCTTCAAGCCCATGAGAAGGAGGTTGTAAAAAAGAAAACAACTATAGGTGGACCTCTGGCTTTGATTTCTGATTCAAAGGGAACAACCAGAAGAAGAAGTGAAGATAGAAGAGTGAAAAGCAAGGCTTTCATGTCAGAAGCTGCTCCAGAAGAAGTTTCTGATTCTGATGATGATATAAAGGCATTTGCTGATTCCTTGGCTCTTATAACCAAACAGTTTACAAACCGTTTTGGAAATAGGGTGTTTCAAGGAAATAAAAGGATTGATCGTTTTTCTGTCTATACTCCTAAGCAAGAGGTTCAGAGATCTGAAAAGACTGAAACAGAAAAGAAGCAAGAGTAAATGAAGAAAAGAAAGATGTATGTTACAGATGTGGCAAGTCGGGTCATTACTCGAAAGATTGCAGAGGGGCTCTGGATAAAGACAAAACATATTACAAAAATAAATACAAGTATAATGTCACTGTAAGAGCCCATTATGCTGAGAAAGAAAACTGGCTCGGAGATGAGTCCAGCGGTGATGAGGCCACGTTCTGTGGGATGGCAAATACAAATGAATCAGAAGAACAACCTTCTAAATCACCGGTTAGTACTCTTACTGAATCATCTGAACTTGAGAATACAATTGTGATTTTATCAAATAATTTTGAGGAACTTAAACAAAAGCTTACAATTGAAAAGAAGTTACGAAAAGACGTTGAGAAAACTCTTTCCACAATACTAAGGGAAAGAGATATTTACAAAAGAGAGACGGATATTTTAACAGAAGAGAAACTGGAATTTGACACTGAAAAAGAAAAGATTTCTAAAACCTTGAAAGACACAGAAGTTCTATTAAAAAAGGAGCACTTAAGTTTTAAGAAATTTCTGGAAGAAAAGGATAAGGAAATTCAAGTTAAGGAAAGTGACAGATTAAATTCTGTAGCACTTAAAAACTACTTTAAAAAAGAAAGAGAATTTCTATACATTGAACTTCAAAACAAAATGCACCAGATCAAAACATATCTGGATGCTCAAAAAGTTCATTAGAAAATAAGTACACAAGTAGGAAGATCTGGAATCGGTTTTGAAGATTTAGATCCCTATACGTGTGAAAAGAAGTCTTGTTTAAACTCTGTTTTTCGTATGGGACAACAACAGAAGCCTGTGTTTCCAATTATTTATGAACAATCATGCTTTAAATGATCTAAATTTGAAAATGGTCATCATCAACGAAAATACAAGTTTAAAAATATTATATATTCTTCTGAAAAGACTAACATTGATCTAAATAAAATTCAGAAGAAGAATGATATTTTCAAGTTTGGTTCAAGTGTTCTTATAAAATTGAATCCAGAGGCTGATGCGTTTATTCCTATTCAAGCAGAGGAAGAATTAAGACTTAGTTTTGAAAATGATCTTCTCTTGACTCTGGATAATTGTTTTAAACTTGAGAATGACAAACAAAAGGAGTTAGAAAATAATCTAGAGATATCTCCTTGTTCCATAATTGATTTAAATTTATCTGAAGTTCAACAAAAATTAGAAGAAGTCACATATCCTTGGGAAAATGATGATCAGAGTGAGGATTTCTTTATCAGAAACATTTCTTTCTCACTTTGAACACCAATCTCCTATCTATGCTAAAATTCCAGAGGTTATCAAAAATAAAGATGCCCCGTTTTTATTTACAAATGGATCTCTAGAGATAAGAGCATCTGGAATGAATGTTCAGAAACATTCAAATGGAATTCCAATTTTTTCTGTTCCTTCTGAAAAACGAAAAACTCTTATACATCCAGACTTTGTAGGAATGTGTCTGAAAGCTAAAACTTGTCTTGAACTTGAAAAAGATGAAAAACTTAAAAAGAAGATCCTCATCCAAACTCCTAAATCTTCTACTCCAAAATATTCTTATGTCCAGAAAGGTAAATGGAAATCTAATCTCCTTGTTCCTGTTTCAGTAAATCCAAAAGCTTCTGTGAAGGAAAATCCAAAGAAATCTCAGTTGAAGAATATCTCAGATTCTAAACATATGTCTAGTCTAGATAGGAAGTTCTTTAGAATAACTTATACTAGATAAAACAGTCGAAAGAATAATTGTAATTATCATTATCCTAATGAAAATTCAATACAATCTTCTATGTTTCAGAATTCTGAATGTTTTTCCCTATTCTTAAAATTACAAAAAAATTTCTCACGAACTTCAAATTCATTCACTGCCAACCATTCGTACTTCAATAAGAATAAAACAAAGAAAAACAAAAAAACAAAAAATCCAAACACTCCGTCTTTACCTTCTATTAAATCAAATCAAAAGCAAATACAAAAGGCTGATAAAACAAAAACTAACGTTAAAGGACCCATAATGGTATGGGTACCTAAGAAACTCTGATCTTGATTGCAGAAACAACGTGTGCATATCTGGTATCTTAACTCTGGATGCTCGAGGCACATGACTGGTTCACGAAACTTACTCTCCAAATTTAAAGACAAAAGTGGTGGAGCTGTAACGTTTGGTGATAATGGTAAGGGTCAGATTAAGGGCTATGGTACTTTACAGGAAAGTAACATTACCTTATCTAAAGTAGCTCATGTTTCAGGTTTGAAACATAACCTTCTAAGTGTAAGTCAACTCTGTGATTCTAAGATACTTGTCGTATTTGATGAAAAACATTGTTACTTATTTTCTAAGGCAGGTGAGGAACTTTGGAGAGCAGACAAAAAAGGTAATCTCTACATGATGAATTTTACCTCCAAGGATGGTAAGGAAACCTTATGTCTTATTTCCAAAAAGAGTGAAGTTGCATGGCTCTGGCATCATAAAATGTCTCACTTAAACTTTGATAATCTTGAGATGCTTGTAAAACATAATTTGGTATTTGGACTTCCAGAAGTTCATTTTCAAAAAGATCACCTCTGCCATGCATGTGAAATGGGCAAGATCAAACGAGCATCCCATAAAACAAAAAGTTATCATTCATGCATTAGACCTCTGCAATTGTTACATGTTGACCTTTGTGGTCCCATTGCAATTCATAGTCTTTCTGGTAAAAAGTATATACTGGTACTTATTGATGAATTTTCCAGATATACTTGGCTTGCTTTTGTTCGACAGAAGTCAGAGGTACCTATAGTACTTCAGAATATGATGACCAGAATTCAAGTTCTTCTTCACCAAAAGATTCAACAGCTGAGAAGCGACAATGGTACCGAGTTCAAGAATGCCAAGCTTGAAACATACTTTGTTGCAAATGGAATTACTCAGAACTTTTCTGCTGTACGCACTCCCCAACATAATGGTGTCGTTGAACGTCGCAACAGAACATTGGTCGAAGCAGCCAGAACGATGCTTGCAGCCTCTGGTCTTCCCATACACTTTTGGGCAGAAGCTGTAGCCACTGCTTGTTTTATTCAAAATCGTTCAATAATCGTCCACAGGCATCTCAAAACCTCTTATGAGCTTATTAACCAAAGAAAACCATCTGTTAAATTCTTTCATATCTTTGGTTGCAGGTGTTTTATCTTAAATGACAGAGATAAACTTGGCAAGTTTGATCCAAAATTCGATGAAGCTAAATTTTTAGGATATTCATTAAATTCCAGAGCTTTTCGTGTTTTTAACTTAAGAACAAAAACTGTTATGGAAAGCATAAAAGTTGATTTTGATGATCAAACACAGCTGACTTCTGAATATTCCTCTTCAGAACTCAAACTTAATACTGTCACTTCTGACTATCTTTCAGGATCCAGAGAATCAGAGATTGATGCTATTTTTCAAGATTTTCTGGGCAAAGAAATATTGTCAGAACCAACTCCATTCTTAAGTATATTTGATGTTCTTCATACCTCTGGCATAACTCTTTCTGGTCCTACTTCTTCTGAACCAAACTCTTTTGTTGATCATAACTCCTCTCAGTGATTTGAATATGATTCCTTTACTATACTTAGTGAAATTCCATAGTTAAGCTTCTGTTCAAATTCAGCGATAGCACACGCTGATTGCTATCTGCGATCGCTGAAGATCAAGGAACTACGAGCTTATCACTGAAGACCTGAAGATCAGTTATCACACCAGAAGACCATTCAGCGACAGTCAAAGACTCTAGCTGAAGAAAGAGATAATCAGCTAAGTGAACTGAAGCGGTTCAGCGATAGCAGCGATTGTCTACTCAAAAGTGTGAAGTCTTGTGAAGCCTCAGCGACACTGAAGATTCATCTTTGAAGATTCAACATCAGCGATCAAATGAAGCTTCCTTTGCAAGATTAAAGATTGATCTTATCCTCGATGCACAAAAGTCAAACCTAGAACCATGTCAGAAAAAGACGTACGACTTGTCTCTTATGTCCCCATCATATCTGTTATGGTAATGTTCATATTCGGCCAAAAGCATGGTTGTCTTATTAACAAGGACAAGCTTCCTATCCAAGCTTGACACGTGGCATATACCTTTTGTCTTGTTTCAAAGACAAACGGGTATAAATAAGATGAAGATATCTTCTTTATCTTAATGCATGCTTCTGTCTAATTTATACCCTCTTTATTCTCTCTTTCATCTTCTTATGCATCTTACGTCGTGTTTCTTAGTTACAATAGAATAGGTTTTAAACTTGTTCTAATTCCGCTTGTAACTGTAAATTTGTTTATTTTAATAAACTAATTTAAAAACCAAAAATCTGTGTGTTTGTATTCAACCCCCCCCCCCCTTCTGCAAACTGTTCTCTCTTGATTGAACTCTTGTAGACCCTTATTGGGACCAACAAGTGGTATCAGAGCAGTGTTTGCTTCTTATAGATCCTTCCGCTTTCAGATTGAACTCTTGATTGAACTCTTGTAGATCCTTCCGCTTTCATAACTATTCTCAAGGCAAAAGAAATTCTTCGAATCTTCAAAGTCTCTCAAGAACACTAAGAACACGCTTGTGTGTTTTTCTCCTAAGAACTCAACTAAGGTTTGATCTAAACCTTATATTATGACTGGAAACATCTTGTTTCACCTTTCTTCTCCTTAACACTCTAAAATTAAAAATAAAGATAATCTGGATCAAATTTTAAAAAGTTTTTTTTCTATAAAAACCCTGTTCTAAGTTCTTTCCTTAGAACAGAAGATTTTTTATAAACTTTAATCCATTTACCTTGGCTTTTTATTATTGTTTATAACAAACATTTTGATATTGTTCATCAAAATATTTATTTTCTTTGATCTTACATTTGATATTCTTTATACCAAACTCTGGTTTATACATTTATGTATAAAACCATGATTTACCTCTTTGGTGTTCCTATCTTTCCCACAGCAATGGCATCTGCAAGTAAAACTGCTGCAACATCCTCTGCTGCTGAAGACACGACTCTGGTCGCTGCACCAACTTGTCACTTCCCTCTGGAAAGAGCAGTCTTCAAGACCTGCAACTACATTGCCTTGGTGGACATCCCTGCAGATCGCCCTCAATTCGCTGAAGGAGCTACCTTTATCAAGGCCTGCCCTCTGATGTATGCATTCGTCCACAACCCAGTGGGCATCTGCTCTCATCTCCAAGCTCTCTGGTACACAGCTCACTGTACCAGGCTGACGACTGACAAGGGCACTGTGCTCCCTGCTATTGGGTTCAAGATTCCAGATCTTGGATTTTTCTCATTCACCGCTGGGTTCATCAGGAAGGCTCTTCGTCTCCCTCTACGAGCTAAGAATCAGCAATGGGACGCTGAACCTACCAAAATGCAAATCGATGCATTTTTGGATTCAATCGGCTATGCTTGGGAGAACCCCTCTCTGAAGACAGTGGGTTCAAAGCTCGAGAAGAAAAGACTGCCTGCTCGTTGGCAGTATATCTTCACTCAGGTGATTCAATGCCTTAGGTCGAAGATAGGCTCGCATGATCAAACGAGCAAACACTTTCAAGACTTGGCATTTTCTCTCTGCACAGGCCACAACCTCAACTAAGCTGACTACATCTTCAGTGACATGGTCAGTCGTATCAACGCCGCCACCAGACATCCCGTCATCCCCTACCCTCGCTTCTTTGCAACTATTATGGAAGTTGCCTTCGGAGAAGAATACTCGAAGGTCGGCGATCACTCCTTCTCTGTCATAGGGAAGAAATCCTTGGACATTGAGGAACGTCCAGGTGATGCTCTTTTCACTCCTTACATGCTGCAAGTGATCGGAGCTCCTCTTCCAGTGTCCACCTCGTTGTCCAGCCCAACAGCGAGCAACCCAGACACTGCTGCCGCTGTTAAGAGGAAGCAACCAACCGATGGTCATAAAAAGACCATCGCAACCAAACTCAAGAAGCCAAAGAAGCTGGTCTCTCAAAAGACCACCCTCTCTAATTTCGGTGTTCTACCAACACCAACTGCAGCCACAACCACTTCAACGGTCTTTACATCCGTTGTCGCTTCATCAGCACTACCTCCATCTTCAGGGACTCCGGTCACTGAGGGTGTAATAGTCAGCTCTGCTGAAGCTGGATCAGGTACTACTTCCACAGCCTTCTATTCTACTTCTATCTCCTCTTCTTTGGTCCTCACCTCAGCAAATGACTCAGCAATAGTTGTCCTTATCTTTGATAATGTTGAAATGCACGCAGTCCAAACCTCATTATTGTTTAGGCAATCTGAGTTTTGGAAGGCCAAATTTAAAGGACCTCAGAGTCTCTCTCTCAGAGACTCTAAGACACTGGTCAGTGATCCTCAAGACACTGCCTTTGCAACTGTAGTCCCTAAGAGTAATCCTCATGATATTCTCAGGGAGAAATATAAAACTTTTCATCCATCTTCTAATCCGGATGTGTTTTTGGCATCTTTTTCTATGTCATCATCAAGTGTCGCTTCCATTCCTACTTCAGCGACGACAACCACCACCACCAGCGCTCCTCCCATCAGCAAGGAGAAGGGAAAATCTCCTCAGGGCCATCCCACTGCTGCAAAGCTCAGGGAGATTAAGCAAGAGATGGCTGCTCCCAAGCTTCCTACGGTCATCGACCTGCCTCCTATTGTCCTTCCCAGCCCCACATTCCCTGCTATTGACTATCTGGTCAAAGAATGTGCTCTCACAAGGGCTAGGGTGGACAATCTTCAGACATCTGTGGAGCTGATCTTCAGACGGATCATTGGTACTCCATCGATCAAGACCAACGTCAGCAATCTGATTTCTGATGTTTACTCCCTGAAGGAAGACAACAGGGCCCTTCATCAGACCCTGACCAGCCTGGAGCAGAAGGTCGATGCTCAAGAAACCGTCCTTGAGTCTATTGAAAAGACTCAGTCCGACATGATGCAGATGCTTACCAAGCAGTCTGAGGCAAGTTCCTCTTCTTTCAACGCTGCTGATCGGACCGTGCTTCTAGGAAATGAGGAGAAGCTGAAGGACGTTCAGACAAACGTTCGCACTCTGATGGTGCATTGTCTACCTCCTGATAACATTGAGGGGGAGAGATGTGCCAAAGAGTTCGCTGATGAGCTAATCTCTGAACATAATAAGAGGTTCCCTGAAGAGAGAATCTCTCCTTACATTCAGCGGCCTGAAGGTGAGGCTGCTGACGAAGATGATGAAGAAGAAGATGAGGATGATGAAGAAGATGATGAAGAACCTATCCCTCACTATGGGGGGATGGATGATGATGAAGATGATGACGACATTGGAAGTGCAATAGAGCACTTCAGACTGTCAAGACCTAGTGTCGCTCATCAAGAGCCCTTGGGGGACGGACCGCAACCTTCTCAGGAACAATCTGGTCCCTCAGGCAAAGGAAAGGAAGTGGTAGATCTGGATGCCACTAGCCCTATATCTGAGGGGGAGACCACAACTGAGGTATCTCTTCCTCTTATCCCTTTCTCTGCACCTCTCCCTGAAACTCCCATAATCTTTTCTTCATCCACAAAAACTCCCTCTGACAATACTTTTTCCTCCTCTCCTTCCCTCAGTGATCCCCGTCCCCCAAATGACTCGTCTTCAAGGAGGGAACCTTCCTCTGAAGAGCAGTTTATGTACATAATTGAAACTGACTCTGAAGAAGAAGAAGGCCTCATTCCCAGGCGTCGCGTTCAAAAGCCGATTATAAGCGAGCCTGAAGAAGAAGAAGAAAGGCGAATAAAGTTCCTTAGGGAATTCGAATCAAGAAGAATAAGGGTGCCTGAAGCTGAACCCATTGAAGCCGTACCAATAAGGATGGTAGATGAATTCTACTTTCTGTCAAGAGAAAAGAGAGAGAACAAGCATTGGAAGCACAAAGAATCAGGGACGAGGAAATCAAGCAAACTGAGAATGATCTTTCCTTAGCAAGAAAGTTACTTAGAGAAGACTCTGCGAAAGACAAAGCGGCTCAAGAACAATTGAAAAAGAGTGAAAGGGTCGCTGAAGCTCTCGTTCAGAGAGAACTAGCACAAGAGCACATAAACGTAGATCCAATTCTCGCTCAACAGAAGATCCTAAGTGCACTGACCTCTGAAGCCACTAAGCAGAAAGACAAAGAACTTGATTGGTGCACCGATAGGCTGAAATTTCGAAGATCTGAAGCCAAAATCATTCATGCAACTATCCAAGGGCGACACTCCAACAGAGGTGGTCCAAAGGTATATGTAAGAATGACAAGGACGAACAGGACAGAGAGAGAAGAAGCCAACTTCTTAGGAATTTATGGATACACTGAATGGCTAGAAATCAGAGACGCCACTCAGAGTTCTAAATCCAAGTTCAAGGACGTGGTGGACAGTGTGTTGAATCAGTTGCTGCAAAGAATGCCACAACATGTGCAAGTTCCCCCTCTCCCTGAATCTTCCAAAAAGAAAAGATCAAACGCTGAAGGAAGTTCAAGTGCCAAAAATGAGCATGAAACTAAGTTTGATTATCAAAGCATTCTTGGTCATCTTGAGCTCCCTGATATATCAATACTTTGTACCTCTCTCCCTCAAGACCGAAGATATGAAGAAGACGAAATCATCTCACTACCTGAACCTGGTATGATATTCTTGGATAATGAAGGATTCTTAGGACTCTTCAGAAACCAAGAAATTCATAAGGCCCCATCCTCTCTCATAAAGATTATGCTTTGGCGCTGCTGGTCAGATACTCCTCTGATGAATCGACAGAAGACGCTTTATGAGAATGAGCTACAAAGAAGAAATGAGAATATCTCTGACTAGTCATAGTTTTCTACTTCCTTTGTAATATTTCTTCAGTGTACAAGTACTTTACCATTATAATTGTAATTTCATTTCGCTGTAATTCTTCATATTATAATTAATGAAATTCAAAGTACTTTACTCCATCCTAGTACTGAAAAGATCCCTGAAAATAGTAAAAGGGACAATGAACATAAGAGTTCTATTTTCGTTACACTATCTTTTACTCACTGATCTTTCACTCTGAAAATTCAATCAGTGAATGTACTTTAAGCTTATCTACTGGTAAAAGATTGTGCTTTCATTTCCTTAAAAATGAAACTCAATTCAGATAATAGACTAGCTGAAAAAGACTTTACAGACTAGCACTTAGAAAAATTTTCTTTAATATTTCCTAAGTCCTTTACTAGTCTCTTAAAGCAATTTTCCTATGTTGCTTAATCATAATCAAATAGGGGGAGATTGTTGATCATAACTCCTCTCAGTGATTTGAATATGATTCCTTTACTATACTTAGTGAAATTCCATAGTTAAGCTTCTGTTCAAATTCAGCGATAGCACACGCTGATTGCTATCAGCGATCGCTGAAGATCAAGGAACTACGAGTTTATCACTGAAGACCTGAAGATCAGTTATCACACCAGAAGACCATTCAGCGACAGTCAAAGACTCTAGCTGAAGAAATAGATAATCAGCTAAGTGAACTGAAGCGGTTCAGCGATAGCAACGATTGTCTACTCAAAAGTGAGAAGTCTTGTGAAGCCTCAGCGACACTGAAGATTCATCCTTGAAGATTCAGTACCAGCAATCAAATGAAGCTTCCTTTGCAAGATTAAAGATTGATCTTATCCTCGATGCACAAAAGTCAGACATAGAACCATGTCAGAAAAGGACGTACGACTTGTCTCTTATGTCCCCATCATATCTGATATGGTACTGTTCATATTCGGCCAAAAGCATGGTTGTCTTATTAACAAGGACAAACTTCCTATCCAAGCTTGACACGTGACATAAACCTTTTGTCTTGTTTCAAAGACAAACGAGTATAAATAAGATGAAGATATCTTCTTCATCTTAATGCATGCTTCTGTCTAACTTATACCCTCTTTATTCTTTCTTTCATCTTCTTGTGCATCTTACTTCGTGTTTCTTAGTTACAATAGAATAGGTTTTAAACTTGTTCTAATTACGCTTGTAACTGTAAATTTGTTTATTTTAATAAACTAATTTAAAAACCAAAAATCTGTGTGTTTGTATTCAACCCCCCCCCCCCCTTCTACAAACTGTTCTCTCTTGATTGAACTCTTGTAGACCCTTATTGGGACCAACATCTTTCTTTCCTTCTGTTCCATCTGATTGTCCTGAAGTTTCTTCTGGTCCATCATCTGAGGGGGAGACAGAAGCAAGAAACTCAGAATTAGTATCTCCAGAAGACGTTATTTCATCTTCTGAGATAGAAGTTCAGGCTCAACCAATACCATAAACAAGGATGAAGAAATGGACTAAATCACACACTACAGATCTTATTATTGGTAATCCTTCTGAGGGTGTCAAAACACGATCTGCTACAGCAAATGAAGCTTTCTATGTCAACTTTCTTAGTATGATCGAACCCAAGCAAGTTAATGAAGCCTTAGTTGAACCAAGTTGGGTAGAAGCAATGCGGAAGGAGTTACTTCAATTTGAACGGAACAAAGTTTGGAACTTAGTACCATTACCAAAAGGCAAAGTTGCAATTGGTACTAAGTGGGTATTCAGAAATAAAAAGGATGAAGACGGAATTGTAATCAGAAACAAGGCTTGTCTGGTGGCAAAAGGTTATTGTCAAGAAGAAGGCATTGATTACGATGAAACCTTTGCTCCTGTTGCAAGACTGGAGGCGATTCGACTTTTTATGGCATTCTCTGCTTACAAAAACTTTAAAGTCTATCAAATGGATGTTAAATGTGCATTTCTAAATGGAAATCTCAAAGAAGAAGTGTATGTTGAACAACCAGCTGGCTTTAAAGATTCAAGACATCCAGAATACGTCTATCTCCTTGACAAAGCTCTGTATGGCTTAAAGCAAACACCCAGAGCCTGGTATGAACGGTTATCCAAGTATCTGATCAGCAAAGGGTATGAAAAAGGTAAAATTGATACCACACTTTTCATCAAAAGAGGCAAAGGTATGTTAACTATTGTTCAAATTTATGTGGATGACATAATTTTTGGTTCTACTCATCAAACAGAAGTTGATTTGTTTTCTAAACTGATGGAAACTGAATTTGAAATGAGTATGATGGGAGAACTAACATTCTTTCTTGGACTCGAGGTTAAGCAAAGTACCTCTGGTATTCTTATTAATCAAGCAAAATATGTCTCGGACATGTTAAAGAAATTTCATTTTCAGAATTCATCACATATGAAAACACCTATATCTCCTAGTATGACACTAGGTCCTGATCCTTCTGGGAAACCAGTAGATGTCACGGGATACAGAGGTATGATAGGATCTCTTCTGTATTTAACTGCTAGTAGACCTGATATTATGTTTGCCACCTGTCTTTGTGCTCGTTATCAAGCCAATCCAAAAGAATCTCATTTGGCCGCTGTTAAAAGAATTTTTCGATACTTAAAGGGAACTCCTTCATTGGGTCTCTGGTATCCTAAAAATTATTGGTTTGATTTAATGGCATATACAGATTCTGATCATGCAGGTTGTAAAATTTGAATGAGAAAAAGTACTTACGGTAGTCACAACTTCGGGTAATCGACTTATCACTTTGGACATCCAAGAAACAAAATTGTGTTTCAACATCTACCGCAGAAGCTGAATATGTTGCTGCTGCTAGCTGTTGTTCTCAAGTTATTTGGATGAAGACCCAACTCAGAGACTACGGTCTGATCTATGATAAGATTCCCATACTCTGTGATTCTGAAAGTGCAATTGCTATTACTGAAAACCCAGTTCAGCATTCAAAAACGAAGCATATTGATGTCAGGTATCATTTTATCAAAGATCACGTAGAGAAGGGCACAATAGAAATGTACTTTGTCTCTACTGATTATCAACTGACTGATATTTTTACAAAAGCTCTGGATGAGAAGCGTTTTAATTTTTTAATCAGCAAGTTGGGGATGATAAATATGTAAATCTTATTTTTCAGAGTTGATCAGAGACCTCTGATCGTTTCTGGGTTTTATCCAGAAGCACTCAGAGACCTCTGATCGCCTCTGATATAAGTTTTATTCTATTTCTTGCGCTCTTTACTCCTTTATATCCAAATAATACCAGGAAGGAGGCAATTCTTAAAAAAAAGGAGGAGAAGTTTATCATTCAAGGGGGAGCTCGTCTCTCAATAGGGAGTTTATCATTCAAGGGGGAGTTTACCCTTCCAGGTGGAGTTTATTTATTAAAAGGGTTTTTCAAAGTCTAACGCTGGTTAGCTGTCTTCTGAATTTTTCATTTGCTTAAGTTTCTTCTGAATCTTCTCATTCTGTGTTTCTCTTGCCGTCAAGGTCTCTCAGAATTTTTATGATTCATTTCAAACTCACCTTAGATGATGATTCTAAGTTGACATTGGTTTTCAAAATACTTTTCTATGAATCAATATATTCTAAAATTTCTATTGAATATGTATATATTATTAACTCTTGTCATCAAGGTTATTCAACATCTATATATTCAATTTTAATTTTTTTTATTCTTTTCATGGAAAATTAAACTTTCATTTGGATTCAATTTTTTTTTTCAAATGTCTGATTTTAAATTTATTAGAAAGGATTAATAACAAAATTGATTTACTCAAATTAAATCTAATTTTCTTATTATTCTCTTTCTAATTTTTTTTGGGGATAATCAAACGGTTTATCTTTGATAAACCTTTCAGTGACTCATCACACGGTTTATGCTTTACACGTGTCTTTCAACGTGTGATTGCATGTATCCACGCCTGCGTGCTTACATCATCCCTCCTGAACCGTTTTCTCCTATTCCCAACACTTAAACCTCTTCCCATTCCTAATAGGTCACATTCTCTCTCATATAAAACCCCCAAATTTCAGAAACTCATCTTCTTCTTCACAACTGTTCCTGCACCAACTCTCCTACTCACGAATTTACTCATCAGCTAACCCAACTCTCATCAATGGCTTCTCGTCTTGCAAATCCAATTCTCAACGAAGACGAAGGATGTCTCGTTGATTCCACTGCGGATAGTGCTCCATTTGTCAAACTGCCATTAAAAGCAAACAATGTGCAGGTTCTTCTTGATCCTACAACCTACCAGGCCGAGTTCAAAATCATGGTCGAATTCCTCCAAAAGCATCCACTAAACCGAGCCCTAACTCTGACAAACCCAAATGTTCCTGAAATTTATGTTCAAGAAGTGTGGCAGTCGATGTATATTCGTGATGACGAAACTTTGCTTGGAAACTTCAGCCATCCAGATCAACCTGATAATGCTGTGGAAATACCTATCACCAAGAAAAAATTAGCCAGGTACTTTCATTTATCCCCATCACAGGTACAAATTGATGGTGATTTTGTGCCAAATCCAGCCCTAGAATCAAATCCATCTGCTGAAGCTTTGCTATCCTTCATTCATTTCCTTGGATACAATGAAACCCTAACTAAACTATCTGAATTTAAGAGAAAGCAATTACCCCCAATGTGGAATCTCCTTGTTTTCACTGAACAAGAGTCTTACTTGTAAAATTGGGTCCCTCGATGAAGCTAGCAGAAACATTCTGACCATCATGTATGGTATGTATTTCAACCGCCCTTTGGACTATGCAAGCCTCATTTTCCAAGAAATCAAAGTTGCTGTGCACACTAAGGTAACTCATCAAACCCAAGGAAGATCTCTCCCAGCCTTAATGTTTCCTAGATTTTTATCTCTGGTTACCTACCCTGCAATTGGTGCACTCAAGGCTCCATTAATTCAACCTTTCTGCAAAATCGCTTCAATGAGCTCTCATCGACCAACCACCGACCGCAACGGCTATCCCTCTCCAAGGGAGCTTTCCAGGTACATGCTAAACCTAATTCCATCTAGCTCTTCTTATCTCCAATCTTATAGAAGCTCTATGATTTTCTCATAACAGAGAATCTCTACCCCAGCGCATTTAGAGCCAGTTTTAGGAAGTGAGGGGTCAGGTGAGGCTGAGGTTGAAAAGAATACGAGTGCAAATCCGAGCGTTTCTACCCATGCCGACCTCTTAATGCAAGAGGGTACTGAAGATGTCCATAGAGACACATTTGAGCGTAACTCTCCTTCTATCCAAAGGGATCCCACATTTGCTGAGGTGGATGTCAACACATCTACTTTCAATTACCAAGGACCACCCAGTCCAAACCACCCAGAAACCATCCGATCAGAGGATAATTCTTCATCCTCTGCATCAAGCACAACCGGGGAAACCTCCTCTTCATCATTCTCTCAACAGAATGATGATGAAAATATAAGAGTTCATTTGCCCCAGAACTCGCCACCCTCCCCACACAATGTTGTTGTCTCTGTGACCAACAAAGTCATAGGAGCCTCAGAAGATAAGTCCATATCTTCTGATAGTTTAGAGACTGAGGAAATCCCATCAGAGGGGTTACAGCCACAAGACGCACCACTTACCGAAGTGTTTACACTTCATCAAGGTAAGCACATTGTCTTCAGCACCTCATCCTCTGATGATGAGGACTCTATTGAGACAATCAGAACAACCGAAGAGGTGCCTGTTAATCCCAGCCCTCGAAGACAGGTTGGAAGTCCCTCCACACTCAACGTCAAAACAGGTGTGAATGAGGGCCTCTCTGAACGCGAGAGTAAAGGGACTCCATGTTTTGGAGAAACACCGATTACACATTCTGAATATGTCACCAATGCAGCGATTCAGGCATTTGGTGATAAAATTCAGAGATCTGTGGAGGATCTAAAACTTTCCTTGGATTCTCAAAATGCCATTCTTCTGGCTATTCAGAACGACCAAAGACAGCGTACGCAAACTCTGGAGGCACTCAGAGAACTTATTTCTACAACTGCAGAAACTCAACAGAGCCAAGCTTCTGCTCATTTCTCCTCTCTGCATAAAGGCATCCAGGCTAACTCTGAGGCTATTTTCTTTATACCTGATGCAATCCCAACTCCAGAGGTCACTATCTCGGTTGATGAATATAGTTCATTAGTGGCAGATCTTAACAAAATTATCAAAGCTGTTCATCCCTCTGAAGACACTTCTGAGTCCTCTCTAGTAAAGAAATCAGACATGGCTGTTTTCCAGAAGGCCATGCTTGACAGAATCAATTCTCTATCCTCTAAATATGTCTCCAAAACAAATGCAAGCACTTCAAATGTGGGTTTGAAGCTATCATCTATGGAAACCTCTCTCTCTCTCAACTTACAGGTCTTGTAAGTTTTCTCTCTGATACATTTAACGCCAGGTAAAAGGCTAAGGAGGAGCGTGCTTGCAGAAAAGCAGAGCTTAAACGAAAAATGTATGAGGATCAGGATCCTGATTCTCGGAAGGGGGAGAAAGTACAAGAAGCCAAGAAAGCCAAACCTACTACAAATGCTGAAAGCTCAAATCCAACGAAGTCTCCATCTACTTCTGACAAACCCCAATCATCTTCCAAGCAGCAAACTCATTCTGCTCAACCTTCACACACACAAACTCCTCTGACTCCAACTCCATTAGCCACTCACTCTGGGCCTCTTCCAAAAGACCCAGAAATAGCCAAATTTATAGAAGTAATTGGCAATACAAGGAAAGAGCCATACTCATCATCTACTCACGCAGCAATAGCCAAAGAAAAGGATGCTAAGGCAAGAGCTGATGCATCAAAAGCTAGAGTCGAAACCCTAAATAAAGATAGGAGAGAAGCCGAGTTAAAAGCTAAAGCAGAAGAAGACCGAGCTATTTCTGAAGCAGAAGAAGCCAGAAGACAAGCTGATTTTGAAAAAGAAAGGATTGAAAAAGAAAAGGCAAAAGCAGAAGAAGAGAGAGAGAGAGCGAGAGAGATAGAGAGAGAGAGAGAGAGAGAGAGAGAGAGAAAATGCAGCAAGAGAAAAGTGAAAACAAGAAAAAGCACAGAGAAGGGCTATCCGTGAAGAAGCAGCCCAGAGATTGGGAAATCTTGATCTTCCAAAACTTGAAATTATCAGAAACAGCATGTATGCTCCAAATGATCAAAAGATTTATTTAATGCTGCCCAACTTCTCTAATGCCTATAACATAAGTGATGCTATAAAAGACAAATTCATGGCACACAGACAAGCAAGAAAGGATGTCTACACTTCTGTGCCTATCAAACGGATCTCTGCCATAAAGCACTCACAATTTGAAGATACAGAGATCTGGTACACGATCTATGAAGTAATCAGAGACGACAATCAAACCAGGTACTTCTGTGATAATGATTTATTATCTGTTCATCCTTCTGATCTTCTGTTTCTGGAAAGCTTTATGAAAGCCCAAGTAGCCAGAGGTATTGATAGCCAAGACAAAGTTGCCTATTCAAGAATCATTGAATGCATGAAGTCTTTGTTAAGATACAAGAGGCAAGTCGACTTCCAGATAGGGCTAAACTTATGATAATCTTGCCATCTCTGCACCAAATGAAGAATTAGAAAACATAAATTCGTTCAGAGTTGGTAAGTTCTTACTACAACCAGAAGAAGGGGTCATCTTTAGAAGACCAGACAGAAGAAGCTTTTTCAGAATAACGGATGCACATCGATACTCCTCAGAAGTTGTGTACATTGCAAAATGTTACATATCTACCAGTGCAAATGAACACGATCCAGAAGTACTTGAAAAGACAATCAAAAGACTTGATAGCCTATTATCAATCAGAGAGGTCATCAACAAAATTGCAAAGATCGTATCTGAAGTTTCTCCTTTCTGAACAAACTTCATCCTTCTGATTTCATACTTAGGGGGAGATTGTTACACATTGAAAGTATGAATCATAAAGATGAAGAACATGACATGGCACATACATCCAGCATGTCTACCCTTCTACAACTGATTAGTTTGTTACACGCTCCCATCTCTTACGTGTCAGTTTGTAATAGGTTAGGATGTTGACTTTTACATTCTGTTGTGTATAAATAGATCTTTTCTTTAATGTAAAAGTTGTCGATTTTGAAGATAATTAATGAAGAATAGTTTTGCGTACAATTTCTAATTACTTGTTATCGATCCTCAGGTTATTCAAAGTTGATTTGTTCTTGAATTCTTCTACTGTTCTTATTATTGTTGATTAGTCAATATTAATTGCTTACGCTTACTTTTGATATATGAATTGTTGATTAATCATTGAAGAAGAAATCTGGAACCAACATATCTCTAAGTTTTTTTTTAATTTACTACTAAAATCTAAAACTATATATCTTCTCTATAGAACATAATTGATATATTGTCCATCATTCATTTCACAACTGAATGAAATCATATTTTTGTATTAGGATATAGTAGATTTTGTTGTTATTAATTAAGAAAACTCCTGCTTTTTAGAAGAAAAATAATATTAATTGTATAAAATGGTCCAACTTATATCTATATTTATGATTTCAAAACTACTATTGTATTTTCATGCATTGTTGACTTCTTATTATCTAATATTGGTGCATGAATCTTAACTACTATCTTGTCTCTAAAACAACAATAAAATTTCAAACTATAATAAACATGGACTTTTGATTCTAAGATTGATGGTTCCTAAAACATATGTTTTAACCCTAAAAATTTGAAATGGTGATGAAAACATTAACATGATCTGACATTGAAACTCAACTAATTTATATTGATTTATATAAAGTGTTACTCTAAATCATCAACATTGTGACCCTAAATGTGTTTGGCAGTGGAATGGATTCACGATGCTCTGTAAAAATTATATGATGGATAATATTAATTTAGAATTATTATTGATCGATTTTGCGTTTAGGAATACTATAAAAATGGTTTTATATGAATTATTGGTGTTTTTTTTATTTCAATGTTATTTCTGATGATAAAAGAAACATATTGATTTTTTTTCATACTTATCGAGGGCCCATTTTTTCATCACGCCCTGGGCCTAAAAAATGTCAGGATCGGGCCTGCCTATTGGTGTTTTCAATTGATAATCATTTTTGGAGTTATCTCCATGTTTGGATAAAAACTCATTTTCTCTCTCTCCTACTTTGTTCATTTCGGAGATAGTTTTGGGGAATCTTTTGGAGCAAATTTTTGACTTAAAATCTCCAGTTTCTCCATTTGGACGCTCTTGGAAATGCTCTTAGTTGTTATGCTTTGTGGTTTCTAGTTAAATTTTATAAGGTTTTTCCTTTTACACACTACTCTATTTCCTTTTTGCACCCTACTCTATTGTATTTATTTATTTTGATTGGTGATACACTAACATCTATGTTTATTTATCTATTTTAATTGGAGGGCATACATCTAGATTAGGTTTTAAAATGTAGAGTATGGCGTTAATGATAACACCCAATTTTATAAAGTAATAAAAACTAAAAATATAATGGAATCAAATTATACAAATTTGGTCAAAAAAAGTTTAACGGCAAAAGATGGTTACGCTGTTCGATTTGTGGAATAAAATTCTAAGCCGTAAATAAAAGATCCTTAGAGCATCTTCAACAAATTTCCTATAATTTCTTTAAAATGAAAATTTAAAAGATAAAATCTCAAAAAAAATTCACATTCATCTCCATTAAATTTCCCATTTTGGAGAATCCAACATTGATTATAATATTAAAATATTGCATCATCTATTAAAATATTATTTCTCTTTTTAAATATTTATTTTTTAGTTTCATTTGGTATTTATTTTTTAAGTGAACTCCATATTTAGAGAAAATTTCACTATCTATTCTACTTTCTCCAATTTAAAGATGATTTTAAGTAAGCTATTGAAACAAAATATTTACTCAAAATCCCATTTTTTGATTTTACGATATCAGAATTGTGGAACTCCAGATTTCTTTAAAAAATTATCGCTATTTTAAAAAAAAAAGTTGATCAAGATCCCTATTTAAATTAATTACCCTGATATTTAAGTTGTTTTAAGATAGTAAATATTTCCTCCAATATGGGTCAAAATAATGTTTGACCCTTTCTTTATTACATGTATAAATAGTTGTGCATGCAAGTACAACCCTTTCTTTGTACCCACAATTGTTCTCAGAAACATGACAGGGGCATTTATGGCAACTCAAATCCAAAAAATAATTTCTATACAATTTTAACACTCTGTAAATCCTTACCTATATCTATACATACATATTTCTGTATCTATACATCTCTCTCTCTCTCTCTCTCCACTCTGTCTTCTTCTCATCTTCTCTCTCTTCCATTCATCATTTCCTCTTAAAGCTTATCTCCCTCTTCATACATTCACTCATTTCTTCAACAAATTCGCATCAATCAGAATCAGAAGTAACGAATTTAGTAACGATTTAATCATCTCCAGATTTGATCACTCGTGCGATTTCATACGCTTCACCTCCGCCCTTTTGGAGTTCACAAGAATTTTGATAGGGTTTTTGGGGCTGTAATTCGGTGGGGTGAGTTTGAATGCACGTTTTTGGAAGAAATGTGATGATATGAAGGGTATCGTAAAGTCAAAGAAGCAGAATTTTGTTGTTTCTTGATTGATTTGCTCAACTGTTCTTGCTGAAATTTAGGGCTTTTCGAAGTATAAAGTCGGTTGAATCAAATCGGATTTAGTTCAGGTACTTGGTTTCTTGAATTTCTGGTACATTCTTCTGGATTTCTTTTCCTTTTCATACGATTTCGTATATAATCCACATTGTTGTCTAAAATTCATGCAATTAGTTATCGAATTCTTCAAGAAATCGAGGGTTTCTGCAGTGGATTATTCTCTTGAAAAGTGCTGTACGAATGCTTTCCTTTGAAAAGTTGCCTAAAGCTTTCTCTCTATTTGCTTTTTAGTTATCCGTTTGGTTTACAAAGAGAATCAGATTCTAGAAGCTTCAACGGTCTGTGATCTTTAACCTTCTTGGCTGTTTTGGATCATATCGGCTTATTTCTCCTTTCTCTTTCTATGGCTTAATTCTGCAATTCGTGCTGGTTTTGGGTAAATTGATGCATCGATGGGGCTTCAATTTCGAAGTCTCTCGATGCTTATTTTGTTAATTTGGCTATATCAATGGCCACAAGTAGTCGAATCTCAATTGTCTGAATCTGAAATAAGCTCTGCACAGACACTTGATCGTATCCTACAAGACTATGCTTATCGAGCTTTCATTCGACCACGAACCGGCATTCCCTACGATGGATCACCCCCTTCAAATCTTTCCGGAATTCAGATATCGGCAATGCGCCTTAGAAGCGGTAGCTTATACACAAGAGGAGTTCCAACATATAAAGAATTCACAATCCCAATTGGCGTTATCGAAGAACCCTACGTCGAAAGGCTCGTTTTAGTCTACCAAAACCTCCGAAATTGGTCCACGTCTTATTACCATTTACCCGGCTTTATGTATCTAGCTCCGATCTTGGGTCTTCTTGCTTACGATGCTTCAAATCTATCCGCTAAAAACCTACGAGAATTACACTTTCGAGCCTCCGAAGAACCCATTTCGATATCATTCAGACATGTAAATCCCGTCCCTAACGGTTCAGTCGCAAAGTGCGTGTGGTTCGATCTAAACGGTCGAACGAATTTCACAAACGTAACATCTGGGAACAAATGTACGACTTTCGAACAAGGGCATTTCTCGATTGTGGTGGAATCGACCGCGGTTTCGCCTTTTCCGGCACCTCCAAAACCTCGAGTTCCGCCACCGAGTCATAAGAATTCGAACGTCTGGATCATCGTTGGATCGGTGGTCGGTGGAGTTGCGTTATTGGTGTTGTTGGCATTGTTGATAATGTGGGTTTGGAAGTTTAATAAGAGGAAGAAAATGAAACGAATGGAGAAGGCTGCGGAAGCCGGTGAAGCGTTGGAAATGACGACGGTTGGGAACACAAGAGCACCGGCGGCTACAACGACTAGAACACAGCCGACCCTCGAGACCGAATACGTGCCGTGAATTTCGTGATTTTTAAGGAACTGATGCCTTTTTAAGGTATTATATTCTTCTTCCAATGGTTCATAATTCTTTTTGGTAAGGTGGGTTGGGTGTGTTGAAAATTGAAATGATCTTTGTGTGAATAATTACTACTACTTCAATCTCACAAAAACCTGTTCATATACTTTTGATGATTTTGTTTGTGTGCATTTTAGGTGTTTTTTTTTAGCCAAGAGTGATTCTATTCATATGGTAAATTTTGTGAACCATTTGTTAAAAGAATAAATTCTTTTTTGCATGAATTTTGAATATTCTCTGTCTCTTTTACATTAAAATTTATTGGATTTTTGTTTGGTTTACATGGGTTTTTGATCTTGGAGGCCAAGTTGTAATGATTAAACTGCTTTCTTTGTTGGATTGCTTTTGCTTTGAGGCATTTGGTGTCAAATTGTCAATTATTGCATTACAATTTGTGCATATACATACAAGGCTAATCAAAGTTATCTGCCTACAACTTTGCCTACATTTTCCTTTCTTTTTTATTTAAAATTAGGGACTATTTGTTTACCTTTTAATAGTTTCATTAAATGACTGGCTTTTTGACTCTTAATAGTTTCATTAAATGACTGTCTTTTAACTCTTAATAATTTCATTATAAAACGGTCTTTGAATTGGTAAGAAGTAAAATTTATTGGACAAAAAAACGGTCTCTCTCTTAACGGTTCTAAAACCCTTTTGAATGATTTTGTATCTTAGGCCTCTTTAAACTGTTTAGAGTACTAATTTCATTATGAACAATTACCAAACAACCATATTTCAATTTGTACTTAATCATTGTGTGTCAAACCATTCAACAACAGTCAATTAACGAAATTAAGAGATGAAACAATTGGTTTGCTATTTTAATTTACATTATACTTATAAAATACACACTTGTACATACATATATATATATATATACATAGAGGAAAGTTCAAATGTGAACTCATTTTTGGTTGTGAACGTGAGAACGAATCTCAGCCACTTATCCGGTCAATAAAGGCGGCTTTGACCTGGTTCCCTCCTTTAATAATCTCCACCTTCCCATGAATCGCGTCAATCCTCCGTGATCGCATCCATCATAACCGAAGATGTGTGGCTGAGATTCGTCCTCACGTCACAACCAAAATTGAGTTCACATTTGAACCTAACCCTATATACATATATATATATATATATAGAGAGAGAGAGAGAGGGGTGGGGGGACCCTTGTGTATTTTTTTTGGCTGTCTTTTGCCCTTTTGTTCTTCCAAGTGTTAATATAATATTTTCCATTCTTAAACATTAAAGTATGTAGGTCAAGTATTAAAATTTGTAGGTTGATTTTTATTGTGTAGGTAAACATGATATCCAATTGTTTACATGTAAAGTCCAAGTGAACTAAACAAAACTATTGTTTATAAAAGATTTGTTGTAATAAACGACAAATATTTATATTGGTAGCACTTGGCATAATCTTGTTCCATGAGAGAGACATACATAAATGATGTAATAATATTGCTATTGAAGAAACCAAAAACGAGCAACAAGAAAGGTCGTGGGTTCAAATCCAGTTCCGATTACTTTGTCTTATAACATCTTGATTTACCTTTTTATAATGATCGTTATACTGTTATAGTGGATGCCAAACCACAATCATATCAAAACTTTAACGTTTATGACTTCTAATTACAGCGTGTTCCATACATCTTTTTATTTTTTTTATATTAATATGTAGTTGGGATCATGTGAAAAAATTTCATTTTTGTGAGAAATATGGGAAATAGTGAGTACCTTTATATTGTATGCGTGTTACAATTTATTTATGGAGGGGATGATCTCTATATGTCTTTATACAATACAAAGTTACATTGACAGGTTTCATATGAATTTTGTATCATGTTATGTGAAGGTTTACATTTCTTATTTCTAACAAAAATGATTATTTCTTACGGGAACCCAATCCAAAAAAGAGTCAGGATCATGTGAACGAATTTTCATTTTCATGAGAAGTTGAGAAAAGATGAAGATATATTGTGTAATGATTATAACCTTCATAATATAATGTTATCTAACAAGTATCACGATAAGCCTTCACATTGATATGTATGTTTATCCTTTCTCACATATTCACGAAAAAAGAATTTGTTCTCATGAGATACCAAACTATACATATGTATATATACACACACATACATATATACACACACACATATATATACATATATATATATATATATAAAGGGAAGGGAGAGGCGTTATCAAATAAAAACCTCACATATTATGACAATCGTGATAACTTTTTTGTAAAGTTGTTTCACACAATTTTTATATGTTAAGACTAGAATTTAAGATACTGTTTACCATATATTTGTTTCATCACTTATTTATTTCATATGTATTTGGTTCACAATGTAAAAAAAATTATATCTATTTTCTTGTTTCACAAATACTTACGATGTTCATATTGTAAAACAAATATATGTAAATTAATACATAATCATATGAAATAAAACATCATCCTCCAATTCTAAGGTCATTCTCAAATTACTATAATATGTAATTATATATTATATTATATATATATTAATTAATGTGTGTGTGTGAGAACTGAGAACTGTGAAAGCACACAAGTCAAAGAAAGCAGCCAACACGTTGAGATGTTGTTGGTGTTTTATTACTAGTAATTATTTATGGTAAAGGCCAAAAGGAATCATTGTCCGGCTGCCTGTTTATTTTCTACATTTACATCTTGCTACAACCCATACTAGTTCAATTCTACTAGCTAGCCTCATGTATGTATATATATATATATATATAACGTAGTGTATGACAACCATATGCAGATATGCCAAATTTCAACAAACTTTCACTTCACTCAAATTAATTAATATCTTATTGACGGATCCAGAAACTTATGTGATTTGAGGTCCTATAAATATAAAAAACCTGAAATCGAATACTTTTCTAAACTAAAACGGTTTAGGATTATCCACTTTGTGTGTTAAAACGGTCCGGTTAACCAAATAATATAAGTTTCGCTTTCGATTATTTATTTAACCATATCGGTTAACCGAATAGCAAATTAAACTATTATGTAATTTATATAATTTTCTTCGAGATAAATTGGTTTCAGCATATATAAAAACTAACATTAGTGAATTGATTTATATTTAAACTAAAAAAAAAGAAATTAATTTAACAGAACCATCAACTAAAGTTATCATTGTATCATGATTACACGAATTAGCGGTAACAATATAAGGAGATAACGACTGTTAAGTGAGGGAGTGGGAGGTTTCGTCAAAACGGACTGACCACTAGGGGGACCTGTCGAAAATAATTAGGGAACTTAGACATAAGAGTAAAAATAATTATTTTACCTAGATTCTCTTTAAAATATTGACATTTGAGTGGGGGCCTTTCCCCACCTTTCTCAATGTAAGTTCGCCCTTGAATATGATGGCTCAATACAATCAATGCCGAAACAATCCCTGACCATACATCTTCCAAGAAGACTGATATTGCATGCATGCCAATGAACGGAAATGAAATACTGAAAGTCTGAAACCGCTTCCTAAAGAATTTGGGTTGTTTTGATCGTATTGGACTCATGTTTGCAAAAAAAATTCACAATTTTGATAAAAATAAAAGAGGGGGACTGTTTGCCAACGTTAACCGAGTAAGCACTTACTAGGTAAGGTTTATTGGATAATTGTCAGTAAAATAATGTAGTATATATTTCTCTTACCCGATAAGTGTTAACAAAGAGTCACCATTCTTATTTGCTGAGTAAAATTCTCAGTCGGTAAAATAGTACAGTAAATAACACAATGATATTGCTGGATAAAACTATTATTTTTTATCGAATAAACATATCTGATCTTATATAGTAGGAGACAACACTTTATAAGAACAGTATCATTCTGTATTTAATTTGATTGGTTTATACTTATATTATATTATTTTATTAAGTAATAAGTCTAGAAATGCTAGCTTATGTAGCTTGTAACGGGTTATTAATACATTATGAAAAGTAGGATCTTAAGAAAATGTGAACAGAGTTTGAGGGCAAATGATTGAGTAAAGCATCCATTTTTATTTTATTCATTAATTCCGGCGACATTATTAAAGTGGTAATATGAGTTGTTGTACATACACATACATACATATTTGAAATCTCTTTGTTTGGTTAAAACAAGAAGATTGGTCAAATAAAAAAATTTATGAAAATAGTTAAGTCATATATGAATACTAAAAATCACTTTTGATCACTTGCAACCTTAGCCGCACATCTTTGTGTTTATCGTGTTTTGTAATTGTATATGATTTCAGAGGAAAATCATATATAATTTGACTGGTTTCATGTTTTTTTATTTTGCCATGTTTTTACTTGATTCTTTCAATATATAGTCTGGTTAGAATAAAAATTGTGAATATTTTGAAAAGCAGAGAACTAATATTTTAGTAAATCCATTGATGAATACACTCACTAAGAATATACATATTTTGATGATATTTTTATAGTGTATGTTTATCCATGAATACACACTATAAGATTAGATATCTAGATCTCAAACTATTTGCGGTTTCACGTGAGCTTCCCTCATATATATAGTGGGAGATTCAAATAAGAAGACCAAGGGGTTGTTTACCTAAACGCTTATTCGATAAGCGCTTACCGGTAAAGGTCAACATTATAATTTACTTTGTCAAGTAAGATTGTAGTCCATCAAAGCGGTATCATACGCAACAATTTATTCGGTAAGCACTTACTATATATACTCTCCATCTTTATCCCCATTCTTACCGGGTGAGATTATCGGCCCTTGTTACCTTCATCTGGTAAGGTAAATGACTCGGTAAGCGCTTACCGGGTAAGCATTTATTAAACAGTCCCTAAATATCATAAGAAAGTAAGAAGAAAATGTTCATAAATGAATCATTAAAAAATAAAAGATGCATATGTGAATACATATAAATAGCTAGTAACTTCGATTCACATATTGATTTTCAAATAGATTTTTTTTCAAGATGTTTATAATGGATTCCCGCATGAACTTTCCTTTAACTTATTCTTCTTACTTTATCACGCTATTTAAATCTTCTTATTTGAATCAATACATATATATATATACATACATATACAATTATACATACATATATATACGGTGGGTTCAAATGTGAACTCAAATTTGGTTGTGAAGGTGAGGATAAAGAAGAACGTATTCGTCTGAATATATTCAGAATCAATATTAGGTTATTCATTCTGAATGCGTATTTCTCATACTCGATAATGTATGAACTTCAACTTCATTATTCACACCGAATGCCCTTAATCAGATTGAATGTGACACGTGACGTGTTCTTCTTTGTTCTCATGTTCGTAACCAAATTTGAGTTCGTATTTCAACTTTTCTCACTCTATATATATATATATATATTGTGTGTATGTATATATATATTTATATATTGTAACAACCACAATTTTAAAATAACTGTAAAACATGTCATTGCTCTAAAAGTAGCAATTACAAACCAGTAGGTCCCAATCTATATCTTAATCTCATAAGTTTGCAGCGGAAATAAAATATAGCTACTGAGATTTATTACATTCCAACTATCAACTAGACAACTATCTAAATGAAATAGCGCCTCACTTCTAGCTCTCCAAGCTCACAACTTTCCCTTGTCCTTACTCGAGCTCTCAACCATGTGCTTCCCTGAAAAGGTTTTCAGTTTTATAAAAGAGAGGGTTAGACCATAAGGCCTAGTGAGTTCCCTCAAAGCCATAGTTAAATATGCATGACATTTATAAGATAAAAAGGTTAGTCATGTATATTAACTCACACATAAACACACTTTTAATTTAAGGTACCTATAGCAACGATAATTCACACTGTTAGTCACACACGCCGTGACTATTAAACGGGCCCACACTTGCCCAATGTCGGGTACACACTTCCCGTAAAATAAGCATTTTCAAGCACACACTTGCATATAGGATAATGCTTTCAATTTATCATTTATAAAATATTTACCACATCGAATAAAGAGCCAAACGCTTTTAGTAAAAGGTTAACAAGGGAACTCACCTGATTATGTCACCTAGCCTCAATGCCCATACGAGAGTATTTTCCCAAACCGAACACCTAAATGTGCCAACACAAAACAACGGTGTTAACCCAAAGCAATACGCCCAAAAGTCTTCTAAAACAGTCCTAGCATAAACCCCTAGCTCAAAGGTCCAAACCCCGACTCGAAACAGCGAACTTGCACCCAAAACAGTGGCTTAGTAGTCACGTGGGCAAGTCAGTGGCTAACCGCGTCAGCCACTGTTTGGGTTGTTTCGTCCCTACAGCTCAAAACCAGCAAATTCCCAAATCTTAGCATTTAAAATATTAATTCCCAACCTCCTAAACCATTATATAATGATATTATTAACCTCTAAAACACTACCCAATCATATATAATGATGGAATAAACCTCCCATTCACAACCAAAACATAAGAATCTAATAACTAGAAGATTTACCCAACTAATTTCTCAATTAAAGTTTTAGATAGAGCATCAATGGAGTTATGAATGAAAACTCTCCAATGGGAGATTCATCTTTGAATAAACATCGAAGAGAATCTCAAATCAATAACCAATTAATTCTAGGAACTCAAACTTACAACAAAATCTGTTCTATAAAGACCAAGCGTTTAAACCCTAGGTTCTACCAAAATCCCAAAACTCCATTGAAGGGAAACTCAACATATCCAGAGAAGATGCCATACCTGATAATGCCTGAGCTCCAAATAGTTTCTTCTTCAAAATGGTGATAATCTCTTTGTCTTCCTTTCATCCTTGCTTCACCTCCACATTCTTATTTACACACACACACAAAATACTGATTTTGGGACAAATGAGGAGAATGAATGACTTCCTCCACCCTACAACCATATTTATATCATGGGCTTACTTCACAAAATACCCTTGCCCAAACTGAATTCTTAATTTGAGCCCAAAATCTTTTAATACAAATTATCAGGTTATTATATACATATATATATATATATACACAAATGCTGGTTCAAATAAAAACCAGTTGAAGGGTACAAACTATACAAACTGGTTCAAATCAATATAAAAATAATTTTTTCATGATTTTTTTCCATCAAATGCTATGATTTAATATGTTATTACTGTAACACCCTGATTCGTCCCAGTTGAAGAAAGTGTTGAACCGAGCGATTCAATAACCAAATGATAATTTCAGAGTTTTAGCAGTGGTGCCATATGAGAGGGACATCTGTCAAAATAGCACCGATGGTACTTAGAGTATGGTCGTCTCGACTATTGTGCCACGCAGTTATGATATCTGTCACAATAGCACCGGTGGTACCTAGTACTTGGTGGTCCCAACAATTGTGCCATGCTGTAGGGACAATGACACAATGTATTAACCAGGCCTTTGGTAAAGCGCAATCCCGAGTCCTCTTTGTGTCCCACCCTTAGAATAAATGGAATAAGTATTTTGAAGTTAATTATATTGTTTATCACCTACAAGACAAGAAACGGGATCAAAATGGGTGAAAAGTAGGAAAACGCCCCGGTGCACTTTGGGCTATTGTGCAAGGCCAACAGTGCCATGGCACAATAGCACGGCAAGGTTGCCAAGAAAGATTCTGATGAAGAATGGAATCTCGTTACCTAACGGGCGATTGTTCCATGCTATTGTGACATGGCATAGTCGCAGGGCACAGTCGCAGACTGCATCCAGTGAATAAAAATCGAGATTTCCTTCATTTGGCCATATCTCTCTCATTTCTTATCCGATTTGGATGATTCAAAGTGTTGTGGTTTCGTCTTTGGAAGCTCTTCAACATGGAAACAAAGATATCTAGAGGTTATTTGATGATTTTGAAGCTCGTAGGAGTGGAAGGTAATATTACCTTTCCGAAATCCTGAATCTAGGGTTTGGGTTTTTCACCAACAATTCTCATTCTCCCTTGGGTTCTCTTTTGTGTATGTTTTGGAAGTTATGTAGGTGTTCTTGAAGGGATTACATCATGGATCTAGAGGTTTAGCTTGTGGATATAAATTCTTCACCGAATGGAGCTCGGTATTGGGGTAAAACCTAGATTTAGCCTAAATCTAGCAAGGTGAGTTCAAGATACTTTGTGAAAACTTTGTACATGCCAAAAATGTTCATTTTTGAAGTATTAACATGTTTTACTTGTTATTTATCAAATGTGCAAGTATTTGAGTAAGTTTGCATATTTGGTATAAAAGGATTTATAAATCATGTAAGAGGCTTATACTTGAGTTTTAGACATTTTGACAAATAAAGTATAAGTGTGAGTTGTTTGGGTGCATTACCTTATATATGAGAATCATTTGGTTGTATTTGTATCTTTAGGGTATTTGATTTATAAATTGTTGGAAAATACATGTTATTGCATTATGAGACATTTGGAAATACATAAATATGATTTAATTTGGAAAATGGTTTGTCTCAACTAATGTTTTGAGTAATTACATAAGTGTTGAGTTATAAAGCATTTGCTCGATTTTGACTAAAATGAGTCTCATGGACATTTGTCCGATTTAAATGAGTATATGTCAGATTTGAGAGTTATATACAGTTATGGCGTTTTTATTTAAGACATTACATGTTTTGGGTGCGTTGGTCATTCTTTTGGTGTCGTGTAATGGTAAGGCTAGTGTAATGGATCCATAGGCACAAGAGTCGGTTTTATTTGGGGATGGGATGTAACACCCGGAAATTTTGTACCCAAGAATTTAATAAATCTTGTATTTTCAAGTTTCCATAAGTAGGTATGTGGAGTGATTCAAGTGGGTGAAGTTGGGCTACATTGGATTGGAGGAAAAGAACAAAAAATGAAGCAAAATCGCACTCGGAAACCTCCTCGGCTAGACTGCCAGGCGAGGCTGCCAGTGGCAGTATCGCAGGGCAGCATCGCCCTTGGCTTGAGATCAGGTTTTTTGAGAGGTGACTTACGGTACCATGTGGGCGACCTTGACATGGCGAGACTACCATGGTAGCATCGCCGGACAGTATAGCCCGTGAACAAATTTCATTCTTTTAGGTTGGACCTATGGTACACATGGTGCGATTGTGGCAGGCGATACTGCCAAGTCACAATCGCAGTGGCACTATCGCCCTTGGAGTCTAGAGAGAATTAAAGGCACGATGTTCAGCTCTATTTCTCATTTTATCAGATACAAGAACTCGGTATTGGGAGTAAAGCATTGAAGGCGATTTTCTAGGATTTTGTTTTTCCACCTACTTCTTTTCATCACATTTATTGGTCCATTAAAGAGAAGGGCTCAAATCAAGCTTCAAGATTAAAGGTTCAAGTGTTCATCTTCTTCACCACTTCATCTTCTTCCACCATTTTAGGGAGATTTCTAGGGTTTATCTAATCTTAGCCTCGTGAATTATTTCTAAACTTTTGCAAACCTAATACTTGTTCTAAATGCTATTGTCTACTCTTTTTAAGTTATGATTTCAAGTATTATTGCATTTAGTTAAGATTGGGTATTTTAGGTCAAAATGACGATTTTGGGGATTTTGATCTCGGTTATGAAATGAGTTATTTAAATGGTTTTATCTTACTTGGAAATGTCTCTAGATGAGAAAATCTTTGATTATGGAACTAAAACTATTTGACCTAATTTTTGGTAAAGTTCATATTTCAAAGGGAAACATTTATATAAAGGTTTTTCGGTAAATGGAAAACTATCACTATGTCTTGTTTGATGTAGTTGAATTATAGACTAGAATGTAATGGATCCATAGGCATATAAGTCAGTCTTTAATCGGGATTGTCGTCCCCTTTCGGTCAACGTATAGGATCATCGAGTGCCGTACATACACTACTAGAAAATTGAGTATTTTCAATGGAAATTTTCAACGGAAAATGTCGTTGAAAATTTTATACGATTTATAGAGGGATTATTGACAGAAGATAAATTTTCAACGAATTTCCGTTGAAAATCTCTCACAAACATGTTTTCAACCAAAAAAATTTTGACGAGACATTCCGTTGAAAATTTTTTGGTTGAAAATGCATGTTAGGGTGTTACAAGTTGGTATTTTATATATTCCGCATTTTACTTTTCGGTTTAATTTTGCGCTAAATTTTAGGGTGTTACAAGTTGGTATCAGAGCTATAGTTTAAGCGAACTAGGTATGAACTTAAGATGCCTAGACTTAAGCTGAGACTTTAAATATTGGATTGTGAGAATGGGTAGACACTCTTGAGATAAGAGAGCGTTAGAGTCGACGAAAATGCGCTAATCATGAAATGTGACTTTGGTAATAGGAATTCTTGTGTATATGATATATCCAATATATCACGTAGCTAATGCTATTTTAGGTGCATTGTATTCTGAGTATGCTTATTTTACTATTGTTGCAATGATTGGTGAACGTGTTATACGTATTTATGTTAGCTTTGTCTTACTCTCGTTCTATCATCTTGACATACTAAGATGGTGAACACTCGTACGAGGTCACGAAACGAGCACGAGTAGGGGTGAGCATTTGGACCGAACCGGCCCCAACCAGCACCGAACCGGTTTGGAACCGGAACCCGAAATGCGATATTATTAGAACCGATAACCGGACCGTATAGGCAATACCGGTGCCGGTGCCGGTCCCGATTTTCCGGTCAAATACCCGGTTGGAACCGCTTTATATTAGAACCTATTATTTCAGTTATGAATTAACAATATACAAATGGACAACCCTAAAATTTAGTTTTTAAAAACATAAATCACTTTAAATCTTTCAATTTATATCATAAATATTATACGGCTAATGTTTTTTATGATTTTTTGCTATAGATCAACACGTTTAAAATCTCTCTCTATATATATATGAGTTGTTTGATCAACAAACTTCAAAATTCATACCTTTATTACCACCACCAAAAAAATACCCTCACAATTACCAATACAGCCCCCCCTTCCTTTGCATCGTGTGTGCAATAAAATTGAAATCTTGATTTACATTAAAGAATTTAATTGATTGTTCTCTTTGTATAATGGCGTAAGACAGTTGTCATCCTGGATAAAAAATTGGGATTTTTACTTTTTTTTATATGGTTATGTTATGACACATTAATGATTAATAAATGAACGATAGGTTATTTATATGGTTATGTTACAAAAAAGATGTTCGTTAAATTTTGAAAGGTTATTTTGAGATATTAGAAAACATAATAAATTAATTAAATTAGAATTAGATACTCATTTAAAATTCCGGGCCGGTTCCGGTTAATTACCCGAAAAATTGGCACGGAACCGGTTTGGAACCGGAACCGAATATGGAGGATTTGAAGAACCGAAAACCGGACCGATTGGACTATACCGGTGTCGGTCCCGGTTTGGGCCGGTTCTTGTGGGTCAAATGCTCACCCCTAAGCACGAGAAAGCAGCGACTAGTATTACCAATTAAGAAACGGCAGTGGAAACTACTCAACCACCTTTGATTCCTACTGTTGTTAGGAGATCACCACCCCGAATTGACCGACTACTGGAAGTGAACCTTAATGTCGGGATCGGACCCACAATGGTAGTAGCAGGCTCGCAAGATGATCTCATGCTTAGTATGGTGCAAGCAATGAACTCTGCGTTTGCCCAACAACATGAAACTATGCTGAAAATGCTTGAAGAGAGAGATGCCAGTCAGCGAAGGCATGAGGCGACTGCCGAGAACGCAGTGGTGGGTTCCGGGGGAAATGGAACCGGACATGCTACTGAGGAGACCCCGTAACTGAGGTCAGAAGAGCGGGAAGAAGTTGCTCGTACAAGGATTTCATGAGTACCAAGCCACCCGAGTTCTCAGGGTCGGACGACCCAGTGGTGTGCGTGAGATGGTTAAGAGAGATTGAGCAAGCTTTCGGCTCGAGCGACTGCTAAGAAAGGAAGAAAGTCAAATTTTCCTCGCAAATGCTTAAGGGGTAATGCATTAGAGTAGTGGAACGTCACTACGATCTCTCTTGGACCCACTATTGTGTTCATGCTTACGGTGGGGGATGTTCAAAGGAAAGGTAATGGAAGAGTATTGTAGCGAGAGGGAGATTGACCGGATTGTCGATAAGTTCCGGGCCCTCAAGAAGGGGGACAAGACGGTGAGAGAATACACCCGACTGTTCATGGAAAAGTTGGGTTTAGTGGCGCATGTGGCCCGAACCGAGAAGGATAGGATAAAGGCCTTCATCAAGGGATTACCATCCTAGATGATGGAGATGGTACGAGCTACAAAGCCCTCTACTCTCTGGGAGGCCATTGAAGAAGCTCAATTCAAGGAGGATGCCCACAATCTGGGCATAGAAGAAAGAAAGGTGATTGGGGAGAAGAGAAAATGGGAGAGCAACTCTATGCCTTCCAAAAAGTCAAACTTTAATAACAACAATAGTGGGAGCAACCCCGGACGTGAGGCTAGGTGGTGTTCCCGTTGTCAGAGAATACATCACGGCGGTTGTGACCCAAACCTTAACAACTGTCGCAAGTGCGGGAAACTCGGTCACGCTCTAGAAAATTGTCCCATCAAAGGACTCGTTTGCTTTGAGTGCAAATAGCCGGGACACTTCAAAAGAGATTTCCGAAGTGGAAAACAGGAGGAAACTCTGGGAGGAAGGAAGACACCCCCAAAGCTAAAGGGAGAACTTTCAAGATGACCGCGGATGAGGCTAAGGCGGCGGCGGACGTTGTGTCGGGTACGTTCCTTGTTAACTTCGTTCCCGCTCATGTTCTTTTTGATTCCGGTGCTACTTTTTCTTTTGTGTCTTCTACTTTCTACCCAAAACTCCATACCCCTGTTAGCATTTTAGAAGATGCTTACGTTGTTGAAATAGCCGATGATAAACAAGTTTTAGTCCGGGATGTTCTCAAGGATTGTGAGTTAGAGATCGAAGGAAGTAGGTTCGGAGTAAGCCTCATGCCTATGGCTATAGGAGTATTTGACGTGATAATAGGAATGGATTGGTTAGCCGAGAACCATGCCGAAATTGTATGCTCCAAGAAGATGATTTGGATTCCGTTATCGGATGGCGGTATCGTGGTAGCGTACGGGGAAAGAAGGAAAGGTGAAATAACATTGTTTTCATTGGCAAAAGCACGCAAGTGCTTAATCAAAGGATGTCCTTCGTTTTTAGCATATGTTCTAGATGCTAAGTTAGAGAAGAAAAAGCTTGAACATATTCGTGTTGTTAGTGAGTTTCCGGATGTTTTTTCCGAAGACTTGCCCGGTTTGCCACCAGATAGGAAAGCAGAGTTTCATATAGATCTTGTACCGGGAGCCGCTCCAATAGCTAGAGCACCTTACCGGTTGGCACCATCCGAGATGCAAGAGATGATGGCACAACTACAAGACCTCTTGGAGAAGGATTTTGTGAGACCAAGTTCATCACCATGGGGATCACCAGTGTTATTTGTAAAGAAGAAAGATGGCACAATGAGAACGTGCATTGATTATCGTCAACTAAACAAGGTAACCATGAAGAACAGATATCCACTTCCGAGAATTGATGACATGTTTGATCAACTCCAAGGAGCGAGTTGTTTCTCAAAGATCGATCTTCGTTCGGGTTATCACCAAGTGAGGGTGAGAGAAGATGATGTGGCAAAGACGGCGTTTAGGACGCGTTATGGCCACTACGAGTTCCTAGTCATGCCTTTTTGTTTGACGAATGCGCCGGCGATATTTATGGATTTGATGAATAGGGTATGTAGACCTATCCTACACAATTCAGTGATTGTATTTATCGATGACATACTCATGTATTCTAAGAATGAATGGGATCACGAGCAACACCTCCGGAAAGTTCTTGAAGTTCTGAGAGAAGAAAAGTTGTACGCTAAATTTTCGAAGTGTGACTTTTGGTTAAAGGAAGTCCAATTCTTGGGACATGTTGTCACTCAAGCCGGAGTAAAAGTGGACCCCTCCAAAATTGAAGCAATGATGAATTGGGAACCGCCAAAGAGTCCGTCAGAAATTCGAAGCTTTTTGGGATTAGCGGGTTATTATAGGAGATTTATTCAATATTTCTCCAAGGTTGCTTCTTCTCTGACGACATTGACAAAGAAGAATGTGAAATTTGTATGGACCGAGAAACAAGAGCAAACTTTTCGGGGTCTCCAAAGGAAATTATGTGAAGCTCCAATTTTTTCCTTACCGGAAGGATCCGAAGATTTTGTGGTTTATACTGATGCATCCAAAATGGGTTTAGGTTGTGTGTTGATGCAAAGAGGCAAGGTGACTGCATATGCTTCAAGACAACTTAAAGATCACGAGAAGAATTATCCTACCCATGACTTAGAGTTAGAGGCGGTAGTTTTTGCGTTGAAATTGTGGCGACATTACCTTTATGGTACCAAGTGCACTCTCTATACCGACTACAAAAGTTTAAAATATGTCTTTGATCAAAAGGAACTAAACATGAGGCAACGACATTGGTTGGAGTTGCTTAAGGATTATGATTGTGAGTTGCTATACCATCCGGGTAAAGAAAATGTGGTGGCGGATGCTTTAAGTAGGAAGAGTATGGTAGCGGGACGCGGGCCATGCTCACGAGAATTGACTTAGTGTCGAGTCTGATCGACTGAATCAAGACTTCTCAAACGGAAGCACTACTTGAGGAGAACTTAAAGAGTGAAGTTATGGTGAAGCAATGCTTATTGTTAACGGAAGATAGCCGCAGTCTAAAACTATTTCGAGGACGTGTTTGGGTGCCCAAAGTTGGGGGCAACTAAGAACTACTATTGGAAGATGCTCACAAGTCTAAGTACTCTATACATCCGGTAGTACCAAGATGTATAGAGATTTGATGTTAACTTATTGGTGGCCCGTCATGAAATTGGATGTTGCTAGACGCGTGGAGAGATGTGTGACTTGTTTACAAGTCAAGGCGGAGCACCAGCGGCCGTATGGAAGTGTTCAATCGTTAGAAATTCCGTAATGGAAATGGGAACACCTCACAATGGACTTTGTGACGAAACTACCAAAGACCTTGCTGGGTCACGACACCATATGGGTAGTGGTGGACAGATTGACGAAGAGTGCTCACTTCTTAGCAATGCAGGAAGTCGACCCAGTTGACAAACTGGCTAAGTTGTATGTGGATGAGATAGCTGCAAGGCATGGTGTGCCTTTGACTATCGTGTCAGATCGTGATAGTCGATTCACTTCTCACTTTTGGGATGGATTACAAGAGGGGTTAGGCACCAAGAAAAACTTAAGTACGATATTTCACCCCCAAACAGATGGTCAAAGTGAAAGGACTATTCAGACTCTTGAGGACATGCTTAGGTCATGTGTTATTGATTTTGGTGGAAATTGGAATTCGCATCTACCGCTGGTAGAATTTGCCTACAACAACAGTTACCATTCTAGTATTGGAATGGCACCGTTTGAGGCACTTTACGGACGGAAATGTAGGACACCGGTATGTTGGTTGGAAGCGGGCGAGAAACAATTCTCCGGACCCGAGATTGTGCAAGAGATGGCTGACAAGGTGAAGATTATCCGAGAACGACTAAAAGTGGCACAAGAACGTCAAAAGAGTTATGCCGACAAGAAGAGAAGACCAATGGAGTTCAAAGTGGGTGAGCGTGTTATGCTCAAGGTATCTCCTTGGAAGGGTATCCTCCGGTTTGGGAAGCATGGGAGGCTTAGTCCTCGTTTCCTTGGACCGTTTAAGATTTTGGAGAAAGTGGGACGCCAAGCCTATAAATTGGAGTTACCACCCGAAATGGCCGACATACATCCTACGTTCCACATATGTTACTTAAGGAAGTGTTTAGTGGAAGAAGAGAGTGTAATACCTCTCTCGGAGATTCGTGTCGATAATAGTCGTTGTGTGGAAGAACCTGAAGCAATTTTAGAAAGAAAGTCTAAAATGCTTCGTCACAAAGAAATCGTCATGGTGAAAGTTCAATGGAGGCATCATCGTGGATCAAATGTGACGTAGGAAGCGGAGGAAGACATGAAGAGAAGATATCCTAACTTGTTTAGTTAGTTTGTAAAAATTTCGAGGATGAAATTAAATTCAAGGGTGGGAGGATTGTAACACCCGAAAATTTTGTACCCAAGAATTTAATAAATCTTGTATTTTCAAGTTTCCATAAGTAGGTATGTGGAATGATTCAAGTGGGTGAAGTTGGGCTACATTGGATTGGAGGAAAAGAACGAAAAACGAAGCAAAATCGCACTCGGAAACCTCCTCCCAGTATCGCAGGGCAGCATCGCCCTTGGCTTGAGATCAGGGTTTTTGAGAGGTGACTTACGGTATCATGTGGGCGACCTTGATATGGCGAGACTAGCCCGTGAACAAATTTCATTCTTTTAGATTGGACCTAAGGTACACATGGTGTGAATGTGGCAGGCCATACTACCAAGTCACAATCGCAGTGGCACTATCGCCCTTGGAGTCCAGAGAGCATTAAAGGCACGATGTTCAGCTCTATTTCTCATTTTATTAGATACAAGAACTCGGTATTGGGAATTGAAGGCGATTTTCTAGGCCACCTACTTCTTCCCATTACATTTATTATTCCATTAAAGAGAAGGGCTCAAGTCAAGCTTCAAGATTAAAGCTTCAAGTGTTCATCTTCTTCACCACCTCATCTTCTTCCACCATTTTAGGGAGATTTCTAGGGTTTATCTAATCTTAGCCTCGTGAGTTCATTTCTAAACCTTTGCAAACCTAATACTTGTTCTAAATGCTATTGTCTACTCTTTTTAAGTTATGATTTCAAGTATTATTGCATTTAGTTAAGATTGGGTATTTTAGGTCAAAATGAGGATTTTGATCTTGGTTATGAAATGGGTAATTTAAATGGTTTTATCTTACATGGAAATGTCTCTAGATGAGAAAATCTTTGATTATGGAACTAAAACTATTTGACCTAATTTTCGGTAAAGTTCATATTTCAAAGGGAAACATTTATATAAAGGTTTTTCGGTAAATGGAAAACTATCACTATGTCTTGTTTGATGTAGTGGATTTATAGACTAGAAATGTAATGGAACCATTGGCATATAAGTAGGTCATTAATCGGAATTGTCGTCCCCTTTCGGTCAACGTATAGGATCATTGAGTGTCATACATAAATTGTATTATTGGTTGACATCGATAGCCTTTGATCCTTACGTAGGTGCTAACTAAGATCATCGAGAGTCGTACAATATTGTATTATTGGTTGTCACCAATAGCCTTTTATCTTTAGCACGAGCTCTAAGACTGGAATCATCAAGAGCCGTACATTAATTGTATTATTGGTCGTTACCAATAGCCTTTATTCCTAGGGAAAGCTCTTAACATGAATAGTGACTTATTTTATATCCGTCACTAAGAATGGTATTATCGGGTCTCCCCCGGTTACTTTTAAAAGAACCTTGCTCACCAAGATTAAGCTTTCAAGTTGAGTTAATTGGGATAAAGTCTTTCACTATTTTAATTAAATATTTTATGGCTTTATGATTTAACTATTTGTTCTTACTAGGCATAAGCCTAACACTTGTTTCTTAAATGCCAGGTTTAGCAGGTGTTCGGGGTAGCGGGGCTTCTTAGTGAGGAGCGTAGTGACGTGCCGGTGAAGGCACTCTTTTTGGGATTAAACCGTAGTGTGTAATTATTGGTCAAATGTTTATTTACTTCTATTTAAAGCTTTCACTTTTAATGTCATTTTGGTCTAAAGCTTGTTATTATGGAAATATTGAATTTGAAGAAGATATTGCTTTTATAATAAGGTTATTTCCTTTGAGAGTTATATTTTATCAAGAAAATCTTTTGGTTTCAAATCAATCATAAATATGTTATAAAATCTTGAGCTCACTAGGCGTTAAGCCTAACCCTTTTTCTTTGTCGGCATGTGCATCAGGTTATGGTTGGAGTTGGTACTAGCGACACGTGTGGACTTGAGTGCTAGGGAGTAGCACGTTAAAGATTTAGCCTTGGTGACGTTTTCCGCATTCGGACTCTTATAGGTTTAGTAACACCCAACCATATGTAGCTCTTGTATAAGACTTGATTTATCTGTTGTAAAGGTTTATTACTATTGTGGTTTGAGAAACTTAAATATTGATTTATAGGAAATGATTTACCTTAAATTTTGATGTAATATTAGAAATTTTAAATTAGTCGCTCTTTCGAAAATTGAGGGTGTTACAATTACACATATTCTTGTTTCACCTTGTGAAAAAATCACGTGTGAAACTTTTTCATAAAAAAATATATGAGAAACTTTCAACTTATGAAAACAAATACATGTGAAACTTTTACACTATGAAACAAACATATGTGTAATAATATCTTAAATCATAGCATTCGATAAAAATAATAATGAAAAAAATTATTTTTATATTGATTTGAATAATACTATTATTCGGTCTGAATATTTCTTTGATTATCCACTCTGAATAATATTTCAGTCACGTGTCGCGCTCTCATTCGTCCTCACGTTCACAACCAAAATGAGAACTCAAATATGGTTGTGAACGTGAGGACAAATGAGAGCGCGACACGTGTCATATTCACAGTGAATAATCAAATTGTTAGGATCCAAAGAATCCTATGAATTTGGATCCTATGTTTTGAATGTTTTGTAAAGTCATTATTCAGATATTCTGAAGTTCAGAAAGAAGTTCTAAAATTTAGAATAGAAGTTCTGAAGATAACTTCTGAAGATAGAAAAGTTCTGAAGATAACTTCTGAAGTGAAAGTTCAGAAGTTCTCAAGACAATTCAGAAGTGGTTATGAAGAGCAAAGTTCAGAATTCTGAAGACAGTTCAGAAGAACTTCTGAATAGAGTTTTTGATGACATGTCTCATTGTAATTGGGCTATGATTTAAATACATGTAGCTTTAGCTTTTCTCTTGTAGTATAAATAGAATGTATGTTAGACAGTTAGTTGTTGAAGAACACCACAAATGAGAGTCATCTAAAGGTGTAGTGTGTTTCTCTGTATAGCTTTCTACAGTTCTTAATAAAATGAGGATTCATTGAGCATTCTGTATCAGATTTGTTGTAATATGGGTCTAACACAAATAAATATTCAGACTGAATATAGTATTTATTCAGTTTGAATATTTTTTTATTATCCACTCTGAATATGACACGTATCGCGCTCTCATTTGTCCTCACGTTCACAACCAAAATTGAGTTCGCATTTGAACTTTCCTATATATATATATATATATATATAGGGGTGTTATCCGTTGCAAACTATTTGATTTTGCAAACTTTGCAAACTGACGTGGACCAATAAAAATAAAACATGTGGATACTATTTTATTAATTTTATTTAATAGTTTAATAATTTATTGAGGGTATCATCGTCATTTTAAAATTTAATCAATTTTAATTATTATGTAATTAAATTGTTATGTATTATAATAATCAATTAACATGGAATTAATATTTATTAATTTCCTGCCGATGAATACACTTTCCGATACCTTCATCTTCTTCGGCGAGTTTTCCGGCAAGTTTCGGCATTCATGAATACTAATTCGCCATTCATGAATATTAATTCGACATTCATGAATATTAATTCGCCATTCGTGAATACACTTTCACCATTCATGAATACACTTCCACCATTCGTGAATACACTTCCACCATTCGTGAATACACTTCCACCATTCATGAACATCATATCAGATGACGAGGTCGCCGGAGAAGATGATGAGAGGTCGCCGGAGAAGACGACGAGGTCGCCAGAGAAGATGACGATAGCTCGTCGGAGAAGATGACGAGAGCTCGCCGGACATGGTAGTCATTCTCGATGAAAACATGAACCATGGCCATCTCCATGAAAACCAGATGACGATAGCTCGCCGGAGAAGATGACAACATTAAGCATGGCCATCTCCATGAAAACCAGATGAAAGAGATTCAGACATTGTTATAGAGTTTTCAATGTGATAAAAATGAAGTTAAGAAGAAAAGCGACGGTAGAAGTGATAAGAAAAGTAGTATTCAAATTTTATTGAAATATGATTTTACATTGTTTTCGTAAATGGCTTCGATACCCAGGAACAATAAAAGTAAAAACAAATCTGCACTAAATTGTATATTTCAGGATGATGATCACCTACAATATCATATTTACAGAAACTGAATAATTTCAGTTTCAAAGTTTCCATATTACTAGCTAATTACTATAGATAATCATTGAATTAAATTATAATTAAAAATGATATAATTCTCAATTGTCCATTATACCCTCATTGAATGAATAATCTAATAATAAAATAATATACACGTGGCGTTTTCCTATTGGTTATGGTCAGTTTGTAAAATTTGCAAAATTTCAATGGTTTGCAATGGATAACTCGCCTATATATATATATATATATATATATATATATATATATATATATATATATATATATATAAGGGTGGTATCCGTTGCAAACCGATGAATATTTGCAAACTTTGCAAACCATTATACTAGGAAACAATTGAGATATTTATGAACAATTATCATAATTCATTAATTATGATCGAAATATATATGGAAGATGATAAGTTCATTAATTATGATCATGACTTTTAATTAGTAAACAAAATAAAATCAAATACTTATTAGATTAGATGGACGGCTAAAATTGGATTGCAAAATTTGCAAGGATTGATTGGTTTGCAAAGGAAGCGTGGCCTATATATATACATATATATATATAGAGGGAGGTTCATACGAGGACGGTAACAATTTACGAGTATGCGAGAACAGTCTTCGGTCAATCATTTTTGTACATGAAAATTTTCATATACAAAATCACATATGATTCATGTACAAAATCATATGTGATTTTGTACAAAATTATAAATGATGCGGGCGACATTCTATGCGACTTAAGTGGCCCCAAAAGTCGTCCGCTACAGTTACTTCAAAATCACATGTGATCTTGTACATCAAAAAAGCTTCTCGTATTCTCGTAAATTGTTACGGTCCTCATATATATATATATACATGAAGTTCAAGACATAATAATTGGAAATTATACAAAACATTTAGAAAGGTATTATAAAATAATTATATATATATAGAGAGAGAGAGGGGAAGGTTCAAATGAGAACTTTGTAAATTTAAAGGAATAAAAGAACACCTTGTGGACTACATATGATATGGGTCCCACATCATATGTAGTCCACAAAGTGTTCCTTTATTCCCTTAAAAATGAGTGGTTCTCGTATGATCCCTCCCCTATATATATATATATATATATAGAGAGAGAGAGAGAGAGAGGCGAGTTCATGCGAGGACGGTAACAATTTACGAGAATGCGAGGACAATTCTCAACCAATCATTTTGTACATGGAATTTTTTGCATGTAAAAAATTATATGTGATTTTGTACTAGCATCAAAAATGACACGCGTGACTTTTGCTGCAGGAAAAGTCTCGGCTTATCATATATGATTTTGTATGTGAATCATATGTGATTTTGTACATGAATCATATATGATTTTGTACATGAAAAATTTCATGTACAAAATGATTGACTAAGGATTGTTCTCGTATTCTCGTAAATTGTTACCATTCTCGCATGAACCTCTTTATACATATATATATATAGGGTTAGGTTCAAATGTGAACTCAATTTTGGCTGTGGACGTGAGGACGAATCTCAGCCACACATCTTCGGTTATAGTGGACACGATCACGGAGGATTGACGAGGGTGGAGATTATTAAAGGAGGGGAACCCGGTCAAAGCCGTCTTTATTGACCGGATAAGTGACTGAGATTTGTCTTCACGTTCACAACCAAAAATGAGTTCACATTTGAACTTTCATATATATATATATATATATATATGAAGTTCAAGACATAATAATAGGAAATTATACAAAACATTTAGAAAGGTAATAAAAAATAATAATTATTTAGTAACATGTATTGATTCAACTTTTTATTAATACAAAAATAGTGGGTGTAGGGTCAAAGCCCATTGTATGGTGTCGGCGTTTAAACCAAAAGGAAAAGATATTAATTATTTAATGATAGATTACAACGTTTGGTCATAAAATATGGATTTAAAAATATTTATTCGTTTAATCTAATATTTTAAGTATTCTCAATGATGGTACAACATTATTTTATAATAAGTTTATATAATACTAAAAAGCATATAAAAGTATTTTTGTTTTCAGTAATATTTAAAAAGTATATTAGTATTTCTTTTTCAGTATTATTAAAAAAAATGGAACATTCTTTTTATAAGATTAAAAAAATGGGTACATCAATCATCAAATATTAAAGGAAAAGGCATTGGTAATAATTTAGTTAAAGAGGGTGGTTCAAAGTTTGGATCATGTTAACGTTAATTTATGAAGATTATTTTTTATCTAATTCAAATATATATAGCTTCGAGTTTATAAACAAGATCTATTAAAAATTAAATACTATAATTGTAAATTAATGAAAAATATATTTCATATTGAAAGGGGGATGCATAGAAAAATAGGCACATAATTCATTGATTCATGTTTTTGAAAACAATTTGAAAGAAACGTTTAATAACTTACAATTTAAAAAAAATATAGTTTGCAAAGTATGTGTTTCAAAGAAACAATCTTAAAAATTAAATAAGTTTTACTTATATCACATCAACATCATAAAATAATAATTAAATTAAAATATATTGATTTTACATATTTTGTCTTTAACAAAATATATTCATAATCCATATTCTAATTAACCCAACCGAAAAGATTTTTTCGCTTTCAAAATTGATAGGAACTAAAGAATATTATTTTGACATTATTAAGGTACTATGTAACAGACGTTTATCGGGTAAACATTTATTAGTAAAATTCATCTTAAAATGGATTATTATTGGTAATTATCTTTTATCCGGTAAATATTTATCAGGTATGAATATTCTTTATCACTTGTCGGATAAGATTCTTAATACTTCTTACACTTCTTACATGGTAGGATTCTTAATCTCTGTCATGCTCATCTGATAAGATAAGTAACATCTTATATACGTTTAATGAATGACCCTAAGTACTACCAAACAGGGAGAAAATATTTTATCAATAAACCAAAAAATTGAATGTAATAGAATAAATTTAATAAAAACTTATGAAACATTATTGGTCTCTATCAAACTAAATTATTGTAATGAATATTATAGAGTAAGCTACGATTTCCGTCCTTGTGATTTGAGAAATATTATGATTTTTATCTTCATAACTTTAAATCGCAATTTGTATCCCCATAGTTTATAATTTATTGGTGTATTAATCAATGAGACTAAATATGTTAAAAAAACATCCATTAATTAAATTAGGGGTATTTTAGTATTATTTTTTTAAATTTTTTTTGTTAATTATAATTTATGGTTTTTAGGTATTTGAGTCTTTTTAATATAATAACATTATATATTTTTTGATAACAAAATTAATACATAATTTTTTTCAGTTTGTTATTGTTTATGATAAAATAATTAAATGTTTTTAAGGCAATTAGTTTTTTATATATATTTTTGGTCATTATATTTTTAGTTATATATGAGAACGGTTTTTGTCATTAAGACCGTTCAAGTGCAAATCATTAAGTATCTCTCACATTAAAATATTTTTATTCTTTTTTCTTCAAAAACCAAAACATTATATTTTTCATAGGTACAAGCAATTAACTATTTTTAGGCTATTTTACCAAAATAATGTATTTAATATTATGAATATCACGTATAATTATTTGGTCTCATAAATGTATGTCTTATATCAACATGTTACAATAAGTTTTTAAAATGCTTCTAGACGTCTTTTAGAATCTTTTTTAACGTAAAGTGTACAATTAATTTTTGTATATGACATTTTTTATATACAAATCCGAAAAGACGTCATATAAAAATGTAAATTTTTCAGAAATACCGTATAGAAAACTTATTGAAATATGTTTCTTTTAAAAATGTCATATAAAAGCATATGTTTTTAGAATACAAATCCAAAAAGACATCATATAAAAATGTCATTTTTCATAATGTTACATCAAACAAATTAATTGAACACTTTATTTTCAAAAGCCTCATAAAAAATGTCTAAAGAATTCTATAAACTTATAGTAATAATTTTATATAGGATTATATATATTTGGTATAATTATAAATGACTTATGAAACCAAATAATTATGCGTTCTATTAATAAAATCACATACATTTTTGGTAAAAATAGTTGATTGTTTGGTTCTATAAAAAAATTAATGGTTTAGCCCCTAATGAAAGAAAAAATATTTAAAATACTATAATGTGAGGAGTAATCAACGACTTGTACTTAAATATAAATTAATTACAAAAATCGAACTAATAAGAAAGTAAAACTACAATGAAAAAAAAAATACGAAAAAACAAATTATATAAAAAATATTGAATCATTTTATCATAAACAATAATTAAATAATATAAACTTTTTATATATTAATTCTTTTATCAAAAAATCGACAGTTTTATTTAATCAAAAGCCTAAAATATAAAAAAAAAGTCAAATAAATCAAAAAAGAATTTTTTAAAAAACTAAGATGCCCTTAGGTTAAATGAAACCTTTTCTATAAATTTAATCTTATAAATGAAAAGAGTAATAAATTACAAATCATAGGACAAGAATAACAATACTAAAGGGATGGAAATCGTAATTTCAAAACCAGAGGAAACAAAAATATGATCTTTTACAAATTATAAGAATGAAAATTATAGTTTACTTAATATTATAAGTAAATTTAGGCTCAAGTCTAAAAAACATTATATTTTATTAAAAAAGTCTAAAATAAAAGCCATACAAGCTAACAAAACAACATTTTGTTCATTTTCCAAAAACCTAATTACATTTGAAGTCTTTTTTTTTCTTTTATAGTTATGTTTGAATAGTATTGGTAAAAAGTAACATAAAGATTTATTTATGAGAAATAAATTATGAAAGGGAGTTTCTTATGACCAATTAAGAACTCTATTTTTCCATTAACTTATGTACAAAAGATAAAAGAAAAAGAAAAGAAATTGTGTGGTACATAACCACCATGGTTGGTGGTAGCATAAACTAAACAAAAAACAAAATACCAGAAATTATATTGTTGTCATTCCAATACATTGAACCAATCACTAAATTTAATTATGATGCAATATTCTCTGAAACACGGTTTGATTTATAGGATTTAAAACAGAATTTTATTTTAATCCTACATTTGGTTTGAAGAAAGCCTTGAAAATGCTATAAATATGTGATATAGAATTCTTATAAAAGTAATTGGTATTTTACGAGATTTTATAATTTTTTTTTGTAATATATTAGAAACATAATCAGTTAATATAAAAGTATTTATAATGATGGAATCTCTAAAAACTCTACTTATCATATCTTTTTTTCTGTTAAATAGTTAACACCTTAACAAAGTAAGAACATCCATAAAATTCTACAATGGAGGTTTTTATAAAAACCTCAATTTTCTTATTTTTAATTTATAAATTTTAATTTAATTTATATATTATTATATAAATTTAGTATATGCATATATTATAAATTATAAAAACTTCAAATATAATTTGTTTAATTTCACTTTTCTATAATTAATTTTAATAATTTATATATTTTGTTAACATATTTAAAAAACAATTAAAGCATAAACATGATTTTATACTACAACAAAAAAGTGCAAAGTTACAAAATTATTACTTTTTATAAAAAGTAACATTAAATAACAAATAATAATATAGATCACTCGTAATCTCAATTTAACCAAATTTGTTCAACCTAGTCGAATCGGAGTTAATAATGTAATGAGATGATTAAAAAACTTATATTAAATTTTACAAGAAACGGAAAAAAAATTATAATAATTATTTTATATTTTTCGTATCAATTTTAACTTATATGTTTTATAGATTTATTAAATAAAATAGTTAAAGATAATAAAAAAAATAACAGCAAAGGTAAGTATGAAAGAACCCGGGTTTTGTTCAAGCACTTGGGTTCTAATAAGAACCCGTGACTGAACAAAAACCTCTGTCTCACAGTGAAGGTTACTGTAAAAACCCCAGGAAGAATCTCACCAGGAACCTCCGTTACAGATGCTCTAAAAAATACAATTTAATTATTTTTATATTTTGCTTTTATATACTACCTATAAAGAATGAAATTCAATTCAATTCAATTTCATATCATTTCAAATCCTACGAATCATACCAAATATTCCAAATTCATCCACGAATCTAAATACTTCAAAAACAATTTCGTTAAAAACCAAACGGCCCCTAAAGATCATCATAAATTATTTTCAATTTTTCGTCAAATATTTAAAATATCGATCTAAACCATACAACAAAATGTTTGCTTCACCCAAAGGGTATATACCCTGGTGGTATCTAGGTTACTCAAAAGATTCCAACCGCCTAGAGATCAATGGTTCAAATCATACCAAAGGTGAAAAATGTGTAAACAACTAAACATTAGTCGTAGATTATCTATACTTACAAAGAGTTGAAGGGTTCGATTCAGTTCTGAAAGGGTTTTCGTGGTTCGTTCCATTTAGGAAGAATGCAACAACGGGTTTTTGATTAACCCCAATTTTTTTTATTAAGAGGGCTTAAATTAAGAAATCAGTTGGGCTAAGGCTTTTGGTAAGAATCCCATGATATATATATATAGGGGAGAGATCATATGAAAACCACCCATTTTTAAAGGAATAAAGGAACACTTTGTGGACCACATATGATGTGGGTCCCACATAATATTAAATCATTTCTGATTTAATATTAAATCATATTAAATCAGAAATGATTTAATGTAACGACCCAATTTCCATAAATCAAAATCCAACATAAATGGACAATTAAAATACCAAAGAAGTCTAATATCTAATACATCCCAATGTTTAGCAGCGAAAATAAAACTATCCACAGCTGAGAATTATAATAAACTAATTAAGTCTCTATGTCATCCGATCTCCTCAACGACGGCTCACATCCTACCCTTTCCCTTGGACGAACTCTCGACCAAGCTTTTACCTGAAAATGGTTTTAGTTTTTGAAAAGCGAGGGTTAGACCACAAGGTCTAGTGAATTCCCAAATAAACGGTAATTATATAAAACATTTAAATCCGAAGAGATAAATCGTTAGAAAAAGGAAGCAACAATTTAAATACAGGACCATGAACAAGGATAGTAGAAAAACTCCAGTTAGTCATAAACTTGCCACATATGACTTAATAATTATTGCCCGTAAACTTGCCACAAACGGGTATGTCGTATACCTCAAACGAGTTCGAGATGTACGAATTAAACTCCCAAGAGATTTTCAAGATCTCAAGGTACGCACACTATCCGGTGAACATGTCCAATTCATCTAGGAATATTGCGATATCTAGGTCAATTCGACAATTATCATTTATATAAACCGAAGAAAATATAAATCATTTAGCATGCTTCCAATTTAAATACCATGATCAGTTTCCCAAATCAATTTTTACCAAGAATTGTAGTTCAAGTCAAGGGAACTCACCTGACGATGCCACACCTAGTCCAAGTCCAAACGGTAGAACTCTTCCAAACCGAACGCCTAAACTTACCAAAGCAATATAAGTGTTAACTTCTCAAAGTATCCTCAAAAGTCTTCTAATATAGTCCTAGAAGAAATCCCTAGCCCAAAGGTCCAATTTCCGACTCCATGCGCGAAACGAAACGGAAGAATGTGTGCAAGACAATGCCTGGCGTGGGTTGTAACGTGGGTTATAACTGGCGTTAGCCCGACGTGGGTTATAACTGGCGTGGTAACTCACTTTAGCCAAACAGAGTTTGACGTAGGTTGTAACGTGAGTTATAACTAGCGTCAGCCCGACGTGGGTTATAACTGGCGTTACAACTGGCGTTACAACTAGCGTTACAACTGGCCTAAGCCACTGTCAACCTTTCTTCATCTCAGATTCACAAATTAATCTCCAAAACTCCACTTTACTCCAAAACAAAGATTCTTATGACTCCAAAACCATATATTAATGATGATGAGTAAACCCAAAACATACCCATTACCTTCCTAAACATAAATAGAAAATATAATCATCCAATTTCATCATATTTGAATCCATGGATTCAATCCTCATGAAGAGCTCATGGTCATCCATGGTGGGTTTTTCTTGAAATCAACCCAAATGCAAAGAATCAATACAAGAAATGAAGATAGCCATTAAAATCATATTTTCATCTCATATTCATTGATTTGAGAACTTTCATTAACATTTTCCCCCAACTAAAACATAAACCCCGAGGTTTCTAATCATTCAAATAACCTAATAATACAAGAAGATGAAGAAGATCAAGTTCCATACCTCAACAACTTGAAGAACACTTGTTCCTTCTTGAATTTCTTCTTTTTTCCCTTTTTCTTCTCCAAAATATCAACTATTCTCTTCTCCTTCTTTGCTCTCTACACAATCACACACACACCTTAGTGATATTGTGAAAATGAGGGATTCTAATAAAACTTCTTCTCTTCAATTCTATATATACAATGGGCTAGATGACCAACTAAACCCTAGCCCACACAAACACAATGAAGTCCAAAAATATTAATTAGGGCCCAATTCCAATATTAGCCTAATACAAATTTTAGGTTATTACAACACCTCCCCCTTAACAGAATTCCGTCCCCGGAATTCCTTCATCAATGAAATACGGATACAAATCTCTCATCTTGGTCTCCAACTCCCATGTAGCTTCTTGTCCTTTGTGAGATCTCAATTGCATCATCACAAGCATGATCTTTTTGAGCAGTCAAACTCAAAACTTTCTATTCTACTTCTTACCTTTTAGGGAATTACCAACGGACCAACACAATACCAACCTCTTTATTCCCGATATAACTCCTTTGCTCCCTCTTGGAACAATTTCTCAAGCAACAACACTTTTACCAACAAGTTGTCACCCTTTCGCTGGGTACTACTATTAAATGTATAGACACTCGGTATCCCACATAATCACACCTCGATTAGTTATCTCTTTCATTCACTGGGGTATTTATCAACAATTCACATCATTGTCAAGCCTCCATTTCAACATCCTCCACTCAAAACTTATACCACGAAACAAAACTGTCATTGACTGATATGTTTTCTATTCTAATCCAGGTCAACCATATCTGTCATTGTCTGATTGGTCCACACACCGGACCCATGGCTTTCATAATGAACTTCAATTCTCCCAAAGGAAGTACCATTAATGGAGTTTACCACGCAACAAACACAAACCCCTACTAATTATTACATCCACCCAATTAGTCAACTCAATCAACAAGTCATTCTTGCACCTCCCACTTAGCCTTTCAATTAAGAGTTGCTTAACAAGCAACATGCATTTACCACAACACCTGACACCACAATCTAAATCCAACCGGATTAATATTGTACTCTACTACAGTGTTGATCGTCAACTCATCAACACTTCTCCTTTCTTCCGAAAATTAGCACACCTTACTCGCAACTTAATTAACACATTTACCTACATAAGTAAATGTCCTTATATAAACTTTCATCGTGTAACGTACGGATAGCCTACCAATCACGATTGAACCAATCCCATAAACACCTTTCCGAATTTCCACCGAGCAAATAAATAACCCAGGTATTTCTCTAAAATAATTTAGAGTTCATTTCTCCCACCGAAGGAGCAACCACTCACCAAAACTCATGCTATCCAGTCCGATATCAACCACAAGGTTTACGCAGAGTGCAAACCACTCCCAAAATCAATTAACCTCGACAATATGTCTCTCAAAACACTACTTCCAACCGCCTTTACTTGTCTTCTTGAAATTAGAAAGGCACACACTTCCATTATAAGACTTGCTAGCAAAGCAAGCTTCAACCAATCTCCAGACTTATCTTACCAAAAAAAAAAAATCTTAGTTAGAGCTATCATCACTACCTTTACCCTATTGAAGGGTTTTCATAAATATATTCAACAAAATGTCATGCTTGCCACAACTCCATTCTTTTACATCATTCGGCCAATTCCTTACTTTCATCAGGATCACATAATCCACATGTCATTTCCTCCTCCTTAAACTAATCTGAATTATTGGTGGCTAACCAATACCATTCGTGAAATATTCACCAAAATCCCTTACCAAAACCGCACATTCATCAATGAGAGACTAGGTTTAGATAAACGATCTCATCAGAATTTCCATTCAGGATAGCTTACTATGCCACCACACTTGGCTCCCACGAATCCCAAAGGGAGATAACGGAACCACTAATATTCCTTTACACACAAGGAAGGTTTTTCCACTTTAATCAATTCAATAAACTCACTATCAAGCCCCATTCACCAATCGAATTTGACATTTCGCCAATGTCCTAACGGAAATAAATCAACTCCTCCAAATCACGACGTATCCGAATAAATATGTGAATCCATCATCATTTACCACTCGAGTCTTTTCTCCTCAAAATAAGAATATTATAATGCCATTAAGAATTTTCTGTACCTCAAGCAATCATCATTAACACTCTTGAATACCTCTACATTATATACTCCAACAATCTCTCTTATTGGCCTTGCATACTCACCAAGAACATTCTAGCTGCCATTCGTATAACATCACACATTATAGTCGTAAAAGAGTTCATTTCCTCTCGGGTAACATTAAGCGACATCCGTCTATCTCTAGTAATGCACTCTTGTGACTGCACGCACCGGCTACACACATGCCAATTCCTTGAGTCATGCAACCCGTAGAAGGACCACAATCCCACTCCACTAACTAAATACACACTTCCCATCATCTCGCGCCATAACACCAAGGTAACTAGCATTCCACTCTAGTCCATTGCCAACTATCAAATACACGTTCAACTAGATCAAAGAGGAGCACCCTCTTACGTTGACGATTAGTCCCACGTACACCCACTCCCTCTCTTGGTGGTTACTTTATTCTCATATTAAGCCACCAATCCAAATTAACGACCTATAGTCTTCATAGCAATCACACTTGAAGATTAGCTTAAAACCAAGAATGCCTCTTGCTCACACTATCACTCACGTTATAATCCATTCACAACCAATTAACCACATTACAGTCAATTTCCACACCCACAACTTAGTCGCACCACAACAATTAACCACCATTCACAATCCACCCTTGATAATAAGGCACGACCTCTTCACCTCATAACCCAGCTACATGTCTACCTTAACACTCTATGAACACTCTAGTTCATAATTCTCTTTTATTCCCTTACAGGTGGTATTTATTTAAAAATCACGCACCATTACTTTTTAGCACGCTTTCCGAATATCAATATTCATTGCCAACCACCTTATCAACCACAGCGAGACAAGAATTTAAACTCCTACCACATGAATCAATACTTACTTTACCTTCTTGCATTATTATATTGCGCCGACCATCCTCATACTAGCATCACACGATCAATAATTAACCTCAGTTGACCAAGCCACATATTCTGACAACCTCTCTTTTCCTTTACTCTCATCATCCTTCGCAAAGGAGAAGTTAAACCCAACCGCCCTACGAGTTCATAGCATCAAACATGCCGACACCCGCACGCCTGCTTGCTTGCTCCCACGTGACCAAGTATATAACTCAGATCTATCAAATACTAATCGATGCCAACAATAATTATAATTCTTGTAATGAACTTGTTTCTTCATTTGGATTACTAACGATCTCACACTTTTACTACACCGAAGTATCAACAAGTTCTTGTTCCAACCATTGCCATAGTACGACATCCTGAGAACGTTAAGGATAAACTCAATACATTCACACAAACTCATAAACCCACTCTAAAACATAACGACGTGAATTTATGGCAACAATCTCCAACCGCCTCCCAACCTGGCAACAACTTCTCAATCGTTTACATTCATTGGTCGAAGAACGAGTCTTCTATACTCGTAGCAGATTCCTCAAACAAACTTTCTCCACATTCTCAATTTCTCGGACCACACCATGTCCAACTCATCACTATTTATCAAGTACCTAATTTCAGCCACTTCGGCTTTCTGAGGTCATCCGTTGATTCTTTCATTTCTCACAACTCGCCTTCCTTTCACGAGTACCCAACTCTATCTTTTAACAATCTCGTCCCATACACCGATGACTATAAGTCAAGGGTTTCATTAATATTACTCGCTTTCCTACGAAAGTCGTCACTTCAAAACACACTTGCCCGATCTATAACATTCAACCGATGTGATCAACCCTGCAATTGGGAACTTACCCAATACTCAAAAATACACACTTAGACAATATCATTCTCGTTCAACTCTCAAGAATTCTTTCTTGAAGAATCACCAACACTCTCGGACGAACTTCATCTTGAAGGTCCAAACACTATTCTCTATACATCCTCATATAACACACCAAAACTCCCGATCAACCCTTGTAAGATGACTAGTCTCTATCCAGATTACCACATACATCGGTTGCCTCAACAATAGCAATCAAAACACTCATATACCAGAAAATTCATATATTACCTTCTCAACCTCTTACCAACATTAAGCTCTCAACTCATGAGCCCCAACTGACGTTAGAGTCCCACAAAATTCACTACCCTTCCACTTCCTCGATCACGGGGGTGAGCAACGCCCCCAATTTCTACTCTTTCCGTTGGTACAACTCCAACAAAAGGATTTTCTCTTTCAATCCGCACGGATACGATCCTCATGATCCACAAGACCAATTTCTACATTTCTGAAATTACACGAACCACCAAACGACAACCAACTAGATCATAACAAGGTATACAAGCACCTTCATGTACCTGAAAATTCACGATGACATTGGCCAGATGTAATTTTGAATTTACCTTACATGTTAGTCCTTACCACCTTATTAGAAATGTTCTTGTCAAGGCCTTTATCCCATGGTCCCTAAATTCTCAGCCATGTTTCCTAACTCACAGTTTAAGACTAGGCACCCCTAGATTGCCTAATTCACTTAAACTAGGGCTCTGATACCACTTGTAACGACCCAATTTCCATAAATCAAAATCCAACATAAATGGACAATTAAAATACCAAAGAAGTCTAATATCTAATACATCCCAATGTTTAGCAGCGAAAATAAAACTATCCACAGCTGAGAATTATAATAAACTAATTAAGTCTCTATGTCATCCGATCTCCTCAACGACCGGCTCACATCCTACCCTTTCCCTTGGACGAACTCTCGACCAAGCTTTTACCTGAAAATGGTTTTAGTTTTTGAAAAGCGAGGGTTAGACCACAAGGTCTAGTGAATTCCCAAATAAACGATAATTATATAAAACATTTAAATCCGAAGAGATAAATCGTTAGAAAAAGGAAGCAACAATTTAAATACAGGACCATGAACAAGGATAGTAGAAAAACTCCAGTTAGTCATAAACTTGCCACATATGACTTAATAATTATTGCCCGTAAACTTGCCACAAATGGGTATGTCGTATACCTCAAACGAGTTCGAGATGTACGAATTAAACTCCCAAGAGATTTTCAAGATCTCAAGGTACACACACTATCCGGTGAACATGTCCAATTCATCTAGGAATATCGTGATATCTAGGTCATTTCGACAATTATCATTTATATAAACCGAAGAAAATATAAATCATTTAGCATGCTTCCAATTTAAATACCATGATCAGTTTCCCAAATCAATTTTTACCAAGAATTGTAGTTCAAGTCAAGGGAACTCACCTGACGATGCCACACCTAGTCCAAGTCCAAACGGTAGAACTCTTCCAAACCGAACGCCTAAATTTACCAAAGCAATATAAGTGTTAACCTCTCAAAGTATCCTCAAATATCTTCTAATATAGTCCTAGAAGAAATCCCTAGCCCAAAGGTCCAATTTCCGACTCCATGCGCGAAACGAAACGGAAGAATGTGTGCAAGACAATGCCTGGCGTGGGTTGTAACGTGGGTTATAACTGGCGTTAGCCCGACGTAGGTTATAACTGGCGTGGTAACTCACTTAAGCCACAGAGTCTGACGTGGGTTGTAACTTGAGTTATAACTAGCGTCAGCCCGACGTGGGTTACAACTGGCGTTACGACTGGCGTTACAACTGGCCTAAGCCACTGTCAAGCTTTCTTCATCTCAGATTCACAAATTAATCTCCAAAACTCCACTTTACTCCAAAACAAAGATTCTTATGACTCCAAAACCATATATTAATGATGATGAGTAAACCCAAAACATACCCATTACCTTCCTAAACATAAATAGAAAATATAATCATCCAATTTCATCATATTTGAATCCATGGATTCAATCCTCATGAAGAGCTCATGGTCATCCATGGTGGGTTTTTCTTGAAATCAACCCAAATGCAAAGAATCAATACAAGAAATGAAGATAGCCATTAAAATCATATTTTCATCTCATATCCATTGATTTGAGAACTTTCGTTAACATTTTCCCCCAACTAAAACATAAAACCCAAGGTTTCTAATCATTCAAATAACCCAATAATACAAGAAGATGAAGAAGATCAAGTTCCATACCTCAACAACTTGAAGAACACTTGTTCCTTCTTGAATTTCTTCTTTTCTCCCTTTTTCTTCTCCAAAATATCAACTATTCTCTTCTCCTTCTTTTCTCTCTACACAATCACACACACACCTTAGTGATATTGTGAAAATGAGGGATTCTAATAAAACTTCTTCTCTTCAATTCTATATATACAATGGGCTAGATGACCAACTAAACCCTAGCCCACACAAACACAATGAAGTCCAAAAATATTAATTAGGGCCCAATTCCAATATTAGCCTAATACAAATTTTAGGTTATTACATTTAATATTATGTGGGACCCATATCATATGTGGTGCACAAGGTGTTCCTTTATTCCTTTAAATTTACAAAGTTCTCATTTGAACCTTCCTCTCTCTATATATATATATATGGTTGTAGGGTGAATGGAGTCATTCATTCTTCTCATTTTTCCCAAAATCAGTATTTTGTGTATGGCTGGTGAGTGAAGAGAGGAAGAACGAGAAGAAGGAGGTTTCAAGTAGAATAAAAAATTCTTGGAGCTTTTGGTCAAGTAGTTCAAAGCTATCATCACCTCAAGGTATAAACTTCTTCTTCTTCTCCTTGGTTTAAATCACCCATTAATGGAGTTTTGATTTATTTGGGATTTGGGGATTTTCTCTTATGCTTGATAGATAAAAATCGATGGTTTGAGTTTGTTTCTCCAAGTATTTTGATGGATTTAAAAAATGAAACATACCAAAAGACTCACCATTGTTAGCATTTCTAGTGGTCTTCAAAGGTTTCTAAATTTGTTCATCTTCTGGGTTTTCTTGGATTTGAAATGATGAAATTAATCTATTTTGGACTGGATTTTTTTATTGGGATTGTTTATGGATGAACCCTCAAGTATTGGGGTTGAATTTGGTGAATTTTAGATGCTTAAAATTGAGTTTTTGGCATTGGAAATGAGTTTTTAGGGTTATTTTGCGTTGCTGAGTAAAAAGGGGTCAGACCTGCACCAAACAGTGACTTAGGAGACTTACCCCGCGGTTTCAAGCCATGGGACAAGCAACAGGAGTCACTGTTGAATGCACTTTCGGTTTGGTTCGTTTCTCGTTTCGTGCTACATGCGAGGCATGGTTTAGGGGTCTATCTTAGGGATCTTGGCTGATGGTTTTAGGATATTTTAAGGTGGTTTAATACCATTTTTATGATGTCCAATTCAGGTGTTCGATTTGGAAAGATTAGTCGTTTTAGCGTGTTGAGTGGTTCTTGCATCGCAGGTGAGTTCCCTTTCGTGTGCTAAACTTTATAAATGAATGTTTTAAATTGAAATGTTTTAAACCATTCAAGTTGGGTGGCGTGTGCTCGGATTTTTGGGCGGTGTGGGCCGTTGAAGGTCACAGTGTGTGTGACTAGCACTAGTCATGGTGTGTGTGACGAAGGTGTGATGTATTGTTGCAACAGGTACGAGTAAAGTGTTTTAACATGTGAGTTGATATCATGACTAACTGTTTTCTCTTATAACTGGCAATTTGTCATGCATATTAACTGTTGTTTTTGGGAAATGCACTAGGCCTTATAGTCTAACCCTCTCTTTTATAAAACTGGAAACCATTTTCAGGAAAGCATATGATAGAGAGCACGAGTAAAGGGAAAGGGAAGTTGTGAGCTCGAGGAGCTTGAGTGAGAGGCTACTTGTATAGTTAGTTGCCTAGTTTAGAGTTGATATTTAATAAATCTCAATAATTAGTTTTTTGTTCCGCTGAAATCTATGAGGCTAAGTTTATACTTTGGGACCATTTGGTTATGTAAATTGCCATTTTAGAGCAAAGGCACGTCTTACTCTTATTTTAGAACTGTGGTTGTTACAAGTGATATCAGAGCTCATAGTTTAAGAGATTTAGGTGTTCAAGGAACATCTAGACTTAAACGAAGGAGTGAGAGGGGAACTGAGATTTAAGTACAATGGGTAGAGTGTGGTTTAACCGGTGAGAGTAATGATAGGATAGAAAGGACTAAGGTGTAAGGTAAATTCAAAATCACATCTAGCCAATGTCATAGTGAATTTACAGGTACATGAAGGTGCTTGTATACCTTGTTATGATCTAACTGGTTGTCGTTACCTAAAAATTAGAGTAAATTTAAACCGAAATGTATATGCGGAAATATATAAAATCACCCAATAGAATGGGAAAGAGTATAGGAGTTTACATCAAGACAATGATACTAAATAACAACCTATTAATTTATACAAATCAGAATATAGATTATATTCGGGTGTTACTAATATCCTAAAAATAATCATTCTATAATCTCTAATAATTACACTCTAAGGTGTAATCTCAAAAAGAGTGCCTTCACTGGCACGCCACTCCACTCCTTCCTAAGAAGCCCCATTAACCCGATCACCTGCTAAACAACATTTAAAATCAAGTGTTAGGCTTACGCCTAGTGAGAACAGCCAGTTAAATGGATAAAGCATTAAAACATTTTAAATAAAGGTACAACATACTTTATCCCATTTAACTTGACTTGATAACTTACTCTTAGTGACCAAGGATCTTTTAAAAGTAACCGGGGGATACCCGATCATACCATCTTTGGTGACAGATACAAAAGTAGGTCACTACTCAATGTTGGCTTAGCAAAGGAACCAATGACAATTGGTGACAACCAATTAATGTAATAACATCTAAAGCCTCCGATGATTTCAATGAAAGTCCGTGCAAGGAATCAATGGCAATTGGTGACAACCAATTAATGTAATGGCATCTAAAGCCTCCGATGACCCTAATTCGGTACGTACGTAAGAGTCAATGGCAATTGGTAACGACCAATTAATATAATAATATCTAAAGCCTCCAATGACTCAAACGCATACATAAAGGGGACAAAAATCCCGAAATAAAACCGACTAAATGCCTATGGACCCATTTCATACTAGTCTATAAATCAACTACATCAAACAAGACATAGTGGTAGTTTTCCATTTACGGAAAAACCTTTATATAACTGTTTCCCTTTGAAATATGAAATTTACCAAAACTTAGGTCAAATAGTTTTAGTTCCAAAATCAAAGATTTTCTCATCTAGAAACCTTTCCAAGTAAGATAAAACCTTTTAAATTATTCATTTCATAACCAAGATTAAAATCCCCAAAATCTACATTTTGACCTAAAATGTCCAAACTTAACCAAATGCTGAAATGACGAAGTCGTAGACTTCAAATGAAGTAAAACAACATTTAATGCAAGTATTAAGTTAGAAAAAGGTTAGAAATTAATTCACGATGCTAAGGTTAGATAAACCCTAAAAAATCTCCAAAATTTGAAGATGGAGAGACTCGATGGAGAAACACAAAGAACACAACTAGACGAAGCTTGCATCTTGAATCTTCAACCCTTAAAGAGCAATAAATAAGTTGGTTGGAGTAGACTGGAGCAATAAATGCTCAAGGTTTCGTTCCTAATGAAAATATGGAGAGAAAAACGTAACTTGAGAAGTGTGTTGGTGAGAAATGAATTGGAAACTCATTTAATGACTCATCAGCATCAAACAGTAGCCGAGGCTACTTTCCGTGCGCCCTAAGCCACACCACCTTAGTCGCCCGCTAATGAGCAAGCCGTCCAGACTAGGCCGGGCGCCCTCTTCACGTGCCATGATGTCGCTTCGCCCAAGCTGCTCCGTTCCGTGCCGCGTCGTGTCGTGTCGTGCCGAAACAACCCAGGTGCCCTTCCATGCGTCAAAAGGCGCCCCATAAGCCGCCCGACGCACTGAATCGATTTCAAATAGTGGCGTGGGTTACTTCTTTCGCAACTAGCACTGGCCTATTCTGTCACCCCGAAACTCCCAAACTTAATTTCGGACGCCTAGCTTCGATTTTTTCATCAACCAACTCATAACCCTTTTTAAAATAAGTCTTTTTTATAATTTATTTTATCTAAAAATTCCGGGTGTTATAGTCGTTTAGTGGTTCGTATCGTTTTAGAAGTGTAGAGTTTGGATTGTTGATCAGTGAGCATCGTATCCATGATGATTGAAGGAGAAAACCCTTTATTGGAGTTGTACCATTGGAAAGAGTGGAAAATGGGGGTGTTGCTAACACCCGTGATCGAGGAAGTGGAAGGGTAGTGAACTCTGTGAACTGCGATGTTAGTTGGGGCTCATGAGTTAAGAGCTCAACGTTGATAGAGGTTGAGAGGGTAAAAATTTGAATTTTCTAATACTTGAGTGTGCTTGATTGTTATTGTTGAGACAACTGAAATGCGTGGTAGAGAGTATAAAAGCTAGAGTTGCAAATATTGAGCGTGAGTTTTGGTGTGCTTTATGGGATGTATAAAGAGTAGTTGTTTGGACCTTCAAGATGAAGTTTCGTTTGAGAGTGTTGGTGATTCTTCAAAATATAATTCTTGAGAATTGAATGAGGAAATATTTATTGTCTAAATGGGTACTATTAAATCTTGGGTAAGTTCCCAATTGTAGACTTGATCACATCAGTCGGATGTTATAGAATAGACAAGTGTGTTTGGATTTTGAAAGCTTCCATAGGAAAGCGGATAATATCAATGAATCCCTTGACTCATAGTCATCAGTGTATGAGACAAGATGATTGAAAGGATAGAGTTGTTTATACGGGAAATGAGGGCAAATTGTTGAATAAATGAAGGGATCAATAAATGATCTAAGAGAGCCAAGGTTGCTAAAATCGGGTACTTGATAATTAGTGATGAGATTGGACATGGTATGGTCCGAGAAATCGTGTAGAAGACTCGTTCTTCGATCTTGAATGTAAGTGAATGCGAGGTTGTTGCCAAGTTGCAATGCTTGTTAGAGTTAGATACCCTCATTTCTAAAGCGAGTTACATGTATCACGTTGTTTATGTACTTAGGTTTATGAGTGTGTGTAAGCGTGCTGAGTTTATCATCAACGTACTCAGGATGTTGTAGTCATGGCAATGGTTGGAACAAGAGTTTGTGATACTTCGGTAAAGAAAAAGTGTGAGATCGTTAGTAATCTTAATGAAGAAACGAGTTCATTACAAGCATTATAATTATTGTTGACATCGATTTGGATTGATAGATCCGAGTTATATCTTTGGTCACGTGTGAGTGAGCAAGCATGCCTATAGGTGTGTCTGCATGCTTAATGCTATGAACTTGTGGGGCTGTTGGGTTTAACTTTTCCTTTAAGAAGGATGGTGAGAGTAAAGAGAAGGAGAGGTTGTCGGGATATGTGGTTTGGTCATTTGAGGTTGATTCTTGGTCGTGGCATGCTAGTATGTGGATGGTTGGTGCATAATAGTCATGCAAGGAGGTAAAGTAAGTATTGATTCATGTGGTAGGAATTTAAATTCTTGTCTTGGTGTGGTTGATGGGGTAGTTGACGATGAATGTTGATATTCAAAATATCTTAAGCCAAAGAGTGCTAAGAAGTAATGGTATGATCTGTGAAGAAATACTACCTGTAAGGGAGTAAAAGAAGATTAAAAATCGAAGTGTTCATAGAGTGTTAATGGGTGTGGTGCGACTAAAGTTATAGGTTTGGGAAATTGATTGTAATTGGTTAATTGGTTGTGAATAGACAACAACGTGAGTGGTCGTATGAGCAAGAGGCATTCTTGGCTTCAGGCTAATCTTCAAGTGTGATTGTTATGAAAACTGGAGGTCGTTAGTTTGCATTGGTGGCTTAGTATGAGAATAAAGTAGCCATCAAGGACGGAAGTGGGTGTGTGTGGGACTATAATCTTCCGCACAAGAGGGTGTTTTTTTTCTCTTTAATCGAGTGGAATGTGTTGCTGATAGTTGGCGATAGAGTAATGTGGGGTTGGTTGCTAGTCGTCTTGGTGGTAAGGTGTAAGATGAGTGGAAGTGTGTGTTTAGTTAGTGGAGTGGGAATATGGTCACTCTATGGTTTGCATAGCTCAAGAGATTGGCAAGTGTGTAGCCAGTGTGTGCAGTCACGAGTGTGCGTGACTAGAGCGAGATGGATGTTGCTTAACGTTACCCGAGAGGAAATGAGGTCTTTTGTGACTATAGTATGTGATGATTATTTGAATGGCAGTTGGAATGTTCTTGGTGAGTATGCAGGACCGATGAGTGAAATTGATTTGAATGTCGGTGTGAATCATGGTTTAGGGTTTTGGTGTTCGAGCAGGAAAAGTGCAGAACTCAGTGAATTCCGCGACTTTTCTCGCAGTTTCAAGTCGCGCGGCAAGCCGTGCAACTCACTGTTTTCCCAAGTTTTCGGTTTTTGATAAAATGGCTATTGGTGATATTTATGATGGATTCACATATTTATTCGGTTACATCGTGATTTTGATGAGTTGGTTTACTTTCATTGGGACATTGGCGAAATGTCAATTTCGTTTGTTGATGGTGCTTGAATGTAGGTTTAATGATATGAATCAAAATGTCGAAGTAGTTCTTGTGTGTAAAGTAATATTAGTAGTCTGGTTAACTTCTTTCGGGAATCGAGAGGCGTGTGGTTGTTTGACGCATTAGTATGGTTTCATGAGGGTCAAGTATGAAAGCATAGTTAATCATCTTGACTGTGAATTTTGGTGAAATCATTTAACTAGATTAGTCTTGCAATTGTGGATGTGTGGCTTTAGTAATTGATTTTGCGGAAAACTTGGCAAGTGATATTGGCTAGACATCGGTAATCCAGACTAGTGTGAGGAGGTGAAATTGACATGTGGGAATAAATGGTTTTGATGAAAGTAAGAAGCTGATCGGGTGATGAAAAGAAATCGAATTATGTCTAAGCATGTTATTTGTGGAGAATATGTATATAAACCCTTCAAAACGATAAGGGTGTTAATGCTTGGTAAATTAAGTCAAGAGATTGTTTAAAGCTTGCATTTCTATCAAGTCTTATATTGAAGTGTGTGACTTTTAATTTCCAGTAGACAAATAAAAGTAGTTGGAAGTGGTGATTTAAGAGGCAGATTGTTGAAGTTGAATTATTACGGGAGCGACATGCATTCTGCGTGAACCTTGTGTTTGATGTTGTGCTAGTTGGAATGATTCCCGGTGAGTGGTTACTTCTTTTGGAGGCAAATAAACTCGAAATTTATTCTGGAGAAAGTCTTGGATTATTGGTTGATTCGATGGAAATTTTGAAAGGTATGAGTGTGACTTCATAATTGGTTAAGTTTTGATTGGTAGATTATTCGGATGTTGTATTGTGAAATATTATTTAAAGGCATTCACTTACCTATGTAAATGTGGTAATAAAGATGTGGGTGATGCATGTAAAGTTCAAAGGAAAGGAGTAGTGTTGATGAATTAATGGTCAATAATGTAGTAGAGGTGCAACATTAATCCGGTTGGATTTAATTTGTGGCGATAGGCGTTGTGGAGAATTGCAGGTTGCTTGTTAAGCAACTCTTAATTGAAAGTTTCAGTAAGAGGTGCAAGGATGGCTTGCTGTTAAGTTGACAAATTGAGTGGATGAAATGATTAGTCGGGGTTCGTGGTTGTTGAGGGGTAAACTTCATTAAGAGTCCTTTCTTTTAAAGAACTGGAGTTTATTATGAACTCCAAAGTAGACGCGTTTTAAAAACCGTGAGTCCGGTGTATGGACAAAGCAGACAATAAATGGTACGGTTGGCCTGGGATGTTACAAAAGTGGTCAGTATCTGTTTCGCAGTATAAATTTTGAGTGGAGGATATTGATATTGAAGCTTGGTAATGATGTGAATTGTTGTGAAGTACTCCGGTAAAAGAAAGTGGAAAGTGATGTGTGATTGTGAGGGTTATCGTGTGTCTGTAAATCTAATCAGAGTTACCCAACGAAAGTGTGTCAATTTGTTGGTATTCATGTTGTTCTGAGAAATTGTACTAAGAAGGGACAAAGGAGACATATCAAGAACAAAGAAGTTGGTATTGTGTTGGACCATTAGAAGCCCCCTAAAATGTAAGAAGTAGGATGGAAATTTGAGTTTTGGTTTGATGGTTGGATGCTTACGGTCGTCTCTTGAATGAATTCCGGGAAGGAATTCTTTTAAGGAGGAGAGGATGTAAGAACCCGAATTTTTTTATTAAGAGATTTTTAGGCTTAAATTAAGAAATCAGTTGGGCTAGTGCTTTTGGTAAGAAGCCCATGATATAAATATGGTTGTAGGGTGAATGGAGTCATTCATTTTTCTCATTTTTCCGAAAATCGGTATTTTGTGTGTGTGGCTGGTGAGTGAAGAGAGGAAGAACGAAAAGAAGGAGGTTTCAAGTAGAATCAGAAATTCTTGGAGCTTTTGGTCTAGTAGTTCAAAGCTATCATCACCTCAAGGTATAAACTTCTTCTTCTTCTCCTTGGTTTAAATCACCCATCAATGGAGTTTTGATTTATTTGGGATTTGGGGATTTTTCTCTTATGCTTGATAGATAGAAATCGATGGTTTGGGTTTGTTTCTCCAAGTATATTGATGGGTTTTAACCAATGAAACATACCAAGAAGCTCACTATTGTTAGCATTTCTAGTGTTCTTCAAAGGTTTCTAAAGTTGTTCATCTTTTGGGTTTTCTTGGATTTGAAATGATGAAATTAATTTATTTTGGACTGGTTTATGGATGAACCCTCAAGTGTTGGGGTTGAATTTGGTGAATTTTAGATGCTTAAAATTGAGTTTTTGGCATTGGAAATGAGTTTTTGGGGTTATTTTGCGTTGCTGAGTAAAAAGGGGTCATACCTGCACCAAACAATGACTTAGGCGACTTACCCCGCAATTTTGGGGTTATTTTGCGTTGAGTGCACTTTTTGTTTGGTTCGTTTCTCGTTTCGTGCTAGATGGGAGGCATGGTTTAGGGGGTCTATCTTAGGGATCTTGGAGGATGGTTTTAGGATGTTTTAAGGTGGTTTAACACCATTTTTATGATGTCCAATTCAGGTGTTCGGTTTGGAAAGATTAGCCGTTTTAGCGTGTTAAGCGGTTGTTGCATCGCAGGTGAGTTCCCTTTCATGTGGTAAACTTTTTAAATGAATGTTTTAAATTGAAATGTTTTAAACCATTCAAATTGGGCAGCATGTGCCCGACTTTTTGGGCGGTGTGGGCCGTTGAAGGTCACGGTATGTGTGACCAGCACTAGTCACGATGTGTGTGATGAAGGTGTGATGTATTGTTGCAACAGGTACGAGTAAAGTGTTTTAACATGTGAGTTGATATTCATGACTAACCGTTTTCTCTTATAACTGACAATCTGTCATGCATATTAACTGTTGTTTTTGGGAAATTCACTAGGACTTATGGTCTAACCCTCTCTTTTATAAAACTGGAAACCATTTTCAGGAAAGCATATGAAAGAGAGCACCAGTAAAGGGAAAGGGAAGTTGTAAGATCGAGGAGCTTGAGTGAGACGCTACTTGTCTAGTTAGTTGCCTAGTTTAGAGTTGATATGTAATAAATCTCAGTAGCTAGTTTTGTTCCGCTGAAATCTATGAGGCTAAGTTTATACTTTGGGAGCATTTGGTTATGTAAATTGCCATTTTAGAGCAAAGGCATGTTTTACTCTTATTTTAGAACTGTGGTTGTTACAACAAGCATATAATGCAACAGACATTTCATAAAGAAAATACAATGGAAGCAAAAGAAAACACACAAGTTATGGGTTATGAGCACAACATTGACAAAGTCATATTGTGTTAGTGCTACTGCTATCCATGATCTAGCAAGGAAAGAATTCAAACTAATATGCTTTAAATCCAGCTTATATCTTCCAATTCCCTTCAAATTTATAAAACACAGTTAATGTATGCCAAAATAAATATATGCTTCCCAATAAAAGTAAATAGTTTGCCATAACTTTAATTCTCCCATTATATGATAGTTTCTTAGGTAAAATCGGTGTCAACCAACTTTAGAAAAATCTTAGTTCTATGATTCTAAAGGGGTATCTTCTTTGTTTACTCTTTTATAGCACATAGCTCACCAGCCGAATTGTTTAGGATCAGGTCTTCCCTCTTTAGCTTTTGCAACAAATATGTGATTCTTTGCTTTAATAAACATACAAAATAAAAAACTGAAAATCTGATGTATTTGTATTCAACCCCCTCCCCCTTCTACAAACAATTTATGTGTTAGTCATTACCATTCCGGGACCAACAGTTAGGTCTTTGGTTCAAACTTCAGCTCTATCCTCCCTATTTTGATACATCGTGATTTACCCTTCCTGTGGGACTGGTACAATGAGGATGTTTTAGAAGATAGCACAAATATGAAAATAGGAAGAGAGGAACAACGACATGGTTCAAATGAAACGATAGACGCACACTATAAATGGGGGTAGAATGGTAACTCCGGAAATATCCTGACATATTTAGCCAAAGTGAAGAACCTTACCAGAGCTTGACATGCCCAGAATCCTCTTGAATTTGATTGACTAATCCTTTATATTGGAATGGTTGAAGGTCAAATGGCATAACATCAAATTCAAATCTTATCATTTTCGTTCAAACGTCTTTTTGTTTGATTCATTATATAGTTTTAAACTCGTTCGCATGTTGTTGAGAAAAGAAAAGGAAAAAATATATTTAATACTAATATCTCTTAATAGTCTTTTATGTGTGATTCGATGCCTATTCAGATTGTTTGTTAAGAGGTAAACCAACCTCTTGTTATTCTCCAACTTTTTAGCAACAACGTTTCTCAGTCGATTAACCTTAATTGATCATTTCTCTCAAATAATACTTACCAAATTGATTCCCACCTATCTCAATTGATGTATTTTAATTGGATTTAAATGTGTTTAGTACCGTCAATGACATATTTTCGTTTAAATGGATGCTAACTATATAATTTGGATGTAAATTTCGTAATGATGATGAATAAATATGAGAAATTGTATGAATGTATCTATAAATTCAACACTATAATTTTTTAATGAGTAAAATAGACAATTTAAACAAATTCAGACATTTATCAGTTTACAAAAACAAATAATCTTATTGATTTAGATTTCAAACTTCAGCACCACCTCTTATTAATCAGAAGTAAAATATGACTTCGGACTTCATCATGGACGGAGCCACGTTGGTGCCAAAAAGGCACCGACACCTCCTGTCATTTCAACATTTTCAATACATATTATATTTAAGTGTCTTTTATTCTTCCTTTCTCTAGCCTTTATATTTATTTAGACCCTCCTAAATATTGTGTTATGGAGTAGGAGAAATGGCGGTGGTTATGGGCCACTATTATTTTAATATTTATAATATAATAATCCTCCTAAAGTTATTTCCTATAAGCATTCTTGATCCCTATAGAATATAGCTATTTTATGTGGTCTTTTTATTTATTTTGATTTTAAGTAAAAGAAGGATTGGTGCATTACAAATAATGCACATTGTTGATTCATTTATATCAACTCAATTTCAAGTATATATCTTTTTTTTCCACACAATTCTACTAATATTTGTTAAGAAAATAGAAAATAGAAAATAGAAAATAGAAAAAAGTACAACAAAAATCTAGGAAAAATGATTTTTATTTTAATGTTTCAAAACCTTTGATTTTAATTACAAAAATTGAGAAGAGTCAATTGCACATATTAACGTAGAGGCGTTTTCCAAAACTTACCTCTTTACCAAGCCACGTTATCTTACTACATGAATATGATAAGGATCAAGATTTTTACTTGGTAAGAGAAACAGACAAGGATCAAAAGTCTTACCCGGTAAAAGAGGACGACGACTCTTACCATGATAAACGCTTACCGGATAAATTGTTGCATATAATGCCTTTTTTTGGACTAAAATGTTACTCGATAAGTAATTAATAGTGTTGATTTTTACCGGTAAACTCTTACTGGGTAAATGTTTTGTAAATGTCCACTACCAAAAAAATGACTTTCACCCACAAAAAATATCTAGGAAAATTTCCGTGGGTGATTACCACGGATCACCAAAGAAATACTAATGGTTCCAACGAGATCCGATTTTTTCAAGAAAATACCAACGGATTACCCAGGAATTTCTTCGGTAATCTGTCACTGATTTGATTTACCCACCAACAATTTAGACACCAACTTTTGTGACGGTTTTGTGACGGATCACCTTTAGCGATGGATTTCCCAGGGAAATGTCCGTAGGTGAAAGCCTTCTATTTTAGTATTGGTCCCATTAGTTCTATTAAATTGGTATCATGGTTAAGTTTTGGAAAATGAAAACTTGTATAGATAGTTTTTAAATTTATTAAGATCGATCATTGTTCTATTCTTTTAAAATAGTCACGTAGATACCTCCTAATTTGGAATTTATTATAAATGTAAATCACTAACTTGCTATTTTAAAGAGTTAATATTTATTTGCAATTTTTTTAAATACATGATGCTCCTCCTAATTCGGAATCCTGGCTCCGCCCCTGGACTTCATCGCCTCTTAAAAAACAAACGCCACCTTACTAAATCAAATTAAGAGGTTCATTAAGTGATCTTATGTAAAAACAAAGGCCCCTATAATTGAATGTTGAACGCTTCCTATTGTTTCTATAAAAAAGATTGATTTCCTTCTCTCCTTTTTTTGTGATTTTAATTAGGGCGTTTAAAAAGTCATTTGATCTAAGTACTATCAACCAATATATTATAGTCGATCAAAATGGGATTTCCAATTGTAGTTGCATTAGATTAGAGCCAACATTTTAATAACCAAATTGAATCGATTGGTTGTTGAATGAAGTTCAAAATCTAATAAAACATCCTGATCCAATACAATTATTATCCAATTATCAAAGATGAAGGATGTATTTTATGGGCTATTTAGAGGCTGTTTGATTCAGACAAAGGATGAAAATGAAAAATGATAACCAATGAAAAATTGGGATGCATTTTTATTTCTCTCGAATTAAATTGTAACAAAAACTTGGGCTTGTGGAGGGAATGATCCCATTATATAACTAAACATGGTTTTTTTATTTCAATCCCACTAATTATTGTTCAATACATTTAATCAAACATCGGTTTATTTCGTACATTGATGTATATGACATTTTTTTTCTTAGGATTATTCATAAATTATGTTGTTTGTTCGATTTATTGTACATTTGTAAATGAGTAGTATATTTAAAATGAAATGTTTGAATAATTAATTAAAATAATTGGATGTACCCCATTTAATTCAGTAAATAATTAATTATCGTAATATTTAATAGATAGAATCGATCTAATCATTAACTGAAATGAATCGGATCGTATCGATTATTCAAAGTTATTTGGATTGAATCAATTGTTATAATCGAACATCAGATGAATGCTTGGAGATCATTTCTGCTCAAATCCATTAGATATGAACGAATAAACACATTATTATTAATTATGTTTTTTACAATGTTGTCAAACATCTCTTTTTTGGACTTAAGCAGGAAAGATGTTGTAGCCTAAAAATTGAACTTCCATACATCACATGTAAGAATCTCATTTCTTTTTCTAATGACAATTTATTTATGCATGCTAAAAACACCATACATACCGGGAAAGTGTGATATTTACATGCTAATTGACTAATCATGATTCCAACCAATATGATTGGGACAACTCACTTACACATTACACATGCAACATATATACTTAATGTGTCAACTTAAACTTTTTGAAGATAAAATTTAGAGGAGTCCTAATGACACCCCCTTAGTAGTTGTAACCTAGGTATTATAAAAAGGGGTTTTGATGATTATGTGTGGGAGGATGATTGATTTTGTAGGGGTGTCATTAACAAAATATAAGCATGCCATTAGCCTCCCCAAAAGTTTACCTTGTGAGATTTAGTTATGTTTGACAAACTAACTGATAACTGATGAAAAATTACGCTTGACAAAAACTAGCTTATGAACGTTTAAAATGATCAAAATGATTATCTTAAAAAGCAGTCAATTACAAACATTTCATAATAAAACTCTAATAAGTTTCTAATAATATATTTAAAATGTATTTCTAATAATATAATATGTTAATTAAATAAATAAGATGGTAATAAATTAAATAATATAAAATATCAATTGAGAGAATTTAAAATTTATTATATATATATATATATGTATATGTTGGTCCCAAAGGGGTTTACAAGAGTTCAAATATGTAGAACAGTTTGTAGAAGGGGGGGGGGGGGTTGAATACAAACACAAGTAGATTTTCGTTTTTAAATTAGTTTATATCAATAAACAAATTTACAGTTACAAGCGGAACAAGAATAAGTATAAACCTATTCTATTGCAACTAAAGAAAACACTAAGATGATGCACAAGAAAGAAAGATAGCAATAGAGGGTTTTAGAGAGAAATAACACGCATGAAGATGGAAAGAGATTTCCCATCTATTTATACCCATTTGCATTTAATGCAAAGCAAAAGGTACATGCCACATGTCAAACATGTAGAGGATGTTTGTCCTTTGGTTAATAGGATGACCATGCTTTTAGCCACCTATGAACAGTACCAAATCAGATATGATGGGGACATAATAGATAATCCGTACATCCTTTTCTGACAAGGTATAGAGGTTTTGACTTTTGTGCATCGAGGATAAGAATCAACATTAATCTTGTCGAAAGCTTCACTTGATCGCTGATCCGGAGACTTCAAGGATGAAGTCACTGAGGTATCGCTGAGGCCTTGCAAGATTTCACACTTTTGTTTAGATAAACTTTGCTATCACTTGAACCGCTTCAGATCAGTTAGTTGTTCATCTCCATCTTCAGCTTGGTCTTCGACTATCGCTGAATGGACTTGTGGTATGACTGTTGTTCTTCAGATCTTCAGAGATAAGTTTGGAGTTCCTGTTTGTTCAGCGGTCGCTGAGTGCCGTCAGCGTATGCTATCGCTGAATTTGAACTATAACTTATATATGGAGTTTTCACCAAGTATAGAGAGGAATCATATTCAAATCACTAAAAGGAGTTTTGGATCAACAATCTCCCCCTATTTGATTATGATTAAGCAACATAGGAAAATTGCTTTAAATGATTAGTAAAGAATTAGAAAATTTTAAGGTAAAGGATTCTAAGTACTAATCTGTGATATCTTTTTCACCTAGTCTAGTACTGAATTGAGTTTCATTTATAAGGATATGAAATCACAATTTTACAAGTATAAAAGCTATAAAGTTCATTCACTGAGTTAATTACAGAGTGTAATGTCAGTGAGTAAGGAGGTTTTAAAAAAAATTGAACTCTTATGTTCATTGTCCCATTTACTGTTTTCAGGGATATTTTCAGTACACAGATGAAGTAGAGTACTTCATTGAAATTTCATTCATGATAATCTAAAGAATTACATGGAAAATGAAATTACAATAAGGGTTAAGTACAATTCACTGAAAAAAATTACGAAGGTAAAAGAAACAAAAAAAACTACTCATAGAGTTTCTCTTTTCTTCTTCGTAATTCTTTCTCATAGATCTTCTTTTGGAGTAGAAGAGGGTCATTGTAAACCCAACAACTGTAGTATAAGATCTTGAGAAGTACAGAGGGTGCCTTCTTTATTTCTTTTCGAAGAAATCTTAGTTTTTCGTCATTTCCTCTGAAAGACATTCCTGCTTCCGGGAGAGTAATAGTTTCATCGTTTCCAAGCTTCTTCCTTCAGGAAGGGATGTGTTGATCATCGATAGGTCAGGGAGGAGAATGGTGGTGTTGAAAAGACTATCAAAATTGAATTTAGTCTCATGTTCATTTCTGAAGGATGGACCTTCTTCAACATCTTTCTTTGAAGTTTCTTCTTGATCTTTTCCGGGAGAGGAGGAACTTCTACATGTTGCGACATCCTTTGCAGCAATTGATCAAGATATCTTTCAACGATGCTTCTGAATTTTGATTTTGGAATGGCGTCTCTGATCTCTAGCCATTCAGAATAACCATAAAATTTCAGAAACTGGGTTGTTCTCGCTCACTCCTTGCATGTCTGTACAATGTTACGTAAATCTTCAGACCCTTCCTTTTGGAAGTGCGTCCTTCGATAGTAGCACGAGTGATGGTTGCATCATAGATCCGATGTTTGAATCTTTTGGTACACCATTCCAGTTCTTCATTCCATGATCTTTGATTTTCTCGAGTTAGAGCATCCAGAATCTTTTCTTGAGCAATAACAGGATGCGCCTTCAGATTTTCTCTTGAGAGTTCCTTTGGTGCTAGAGCCTCAGCGACCTTTATACTTTGTTCATCTTGCTTCTTGGCCGCTTCTTCTCTTAGCTTATCCTCCTTGAATATCTGACGTGCAATCTTCAGATCTTCTTCTGTTTGCTTTATCTTTTCATCCCTTATTCTTTTAGCTTCAAGGGCTTGTGCTCTTTCTTCCTTGGACAAAAATATAATTCATCTACCACCCTGAGAGGCATAGGTTCTTCTGGTTCAGAGATGCGATGAGCTCTTATTTGGGTTGCTTCCAATTCCTTTAGGAAGTTTATTCTTCTCTCTTCTTCTTTAGGTTCCCTTATTGCTTCTTTATTTATACGCCTTGTAATAAGACCTTCTTCTTCTTCAGACTCAGTGTTGAAAATGTACAGGAACTGGTCTTCAGAGGAAGGTTCTCTCAAAAATGGAGAGTCCTTTGGGGGACTGGACTCACTGAGAATGGGGAAAGGAGAGAGAGGTTCATTAGATCCAAAATTTGGAGGAGGAAATGAGGGATAGGTAGATGGGAGTGTAAAGGATAAGAGGAAGGCTTACCTCGATTGCGGTCTCCCTCTCAGAGTTTGTAGGAGTGGAATTTAGATTCATCACTTGTTTGCCTTTCCCTAAGGGATTGAACTGTCCTTGAGAAGGAGGAGGTCCGTCCCCCAAAGGGTCTCTGAATATCACTCCAAGCAGAGAGGCGCCTGGACGATTGTTGATAATAAATCTTGTGAAGCTTGGAGGAATGTCATCATCATATCCATGATGAGGTATTTCATCGTCTTCTTTATCATCATCATCATCTCCTTCTTCTTCTTCATTTTCTTCAGCAACAGAAGGTTCTTGTGGTTGCTGAAGTTGTTGCTCTTGAGAGTAAAGAGTGCTTGGGGTTCCAATGATTTCTTCGTTTACCTCCCCAATAATCTCATCAGCGAGCTCTTTAATTTGCACATCTCTCGCCCTCTGTGTTATTAGGAGGTAGACAGTGCACCATCAGCATACGCATATTAGAGCTGATATCCTTAAGGCTCTCAGTGTGCGCATAATGGTTCTGGGTGACTTGACCCAGAGTAGTCCGGTCTTCATTTGATAAGGAAAGCCCCTTCTCAGCTATGCCCTGTAGAAGCAGCAACATATCAGCTTGGGCCTTTTGAATGGCCTCAAGTGTCTTTCCCTAAGCTTCCACCTCCTTCTCCAGCTTTTCGATGGTCCTCCTATTGGTCGAGTTGTCATCTTTGACTGATTGAATATCAGTGTAGATGTTGTTGACAGTGGCCTTCATTCCGGGTGTGCCACCAACGACTTGAAAGATAATCTCTGAAGCCGTCTGCAGAGTGTCCACTCTTTGCCTTGTGAAGGCAACTTCATTTACCAGAAAGTCTATCGCTGGAAATGATGGAGCAGGGAGAACAATCTTGGGGACCTCAACGTTGATGGCAGGAAACTTAGGAGCTAATTTCTCCATCTTTATTCTTTTGTTCTCCGCAGGTTTCAGAGAGGCGCTGGGTCCAATAATAGGAATATCAGGAATTGTTGTGGTGGTAGCCGCTGAAGAGAAGTGGGGTGCCTCAATACCTGATTATAGCACAGATAAAGAAGCCAGAAAGAGATCTGGATTAGATGACAGATGAGGTGTAGGAATATTTTTAACCTTGAGAGTATCGTGAGGATTACTCTCAGGGATAACACATACGACGGTAGTGTCTTGTGGATCAGTAACCTGTGTCTTAGAATGTTTGTGAGAAGAATTCTGAGGTCCTGTGTTAGTTGCTTTCCAAGAGTCAGATTGTCGAAACAAAACTGATTCTTGGACAACGTGCATTTCAACCTCATCAGAGATAGGGACAACTATCGCTGAGTCATGAGTTGATGTGAGGACCAAAGAAGTGATGGTAGAAGAAGAAGAGAAAGCTGTGAAAGTATTATCTGATCCAGCTTCAGCGGAGCTGGCTATTACACCTTCAGTGACTGGAGTCGCTGAAGATGGAGGTAGTGCTGATGAAGCAGCAACGAGTGTAGATACCCTTGTCGTGGCTGGGGCAGAGTGTGGCGTTGGTGATACGCCTTTATCAGAGAGGGATATCTGTTGAGAGACTCCCTTCTTTTGTTTCTTAGAGATGGGTTTTTGAGCGATGGTGTTTTTATGACCATCGGTCGGTTCCTTGTTTTTTAAGGGAGAAGTGGTGTCTTGGATAATCACTAAGGGGTTGTTCAGTGATTTGGACACCGGAGTTGCAGCTTTGATCACCTGCAACATGTGGAGGGGGGGGGGTGGGGGGGTAGGAAGCATCTCCTTACTGTTCATCGATCTCCAGCGATTTCTTTCCAACCAATGAGAAGCTTTGATTTGCCACCTTGGGGTACTCCTCTTTGAAGGCAACTTCAATGATAGCGGCAAAGAACCTAGGATAAGGGATAACCTTCTCCTGTTTCTGAGCATTTACATGGTTACACATGTCGCTGAAGATGTAGTCAGCAAAGTTTGCTTGTAACCGGTGCACAGAGCGTAGCCAAGATCCATGAAGTGCTTGCTAGATTGATCTTGGGAACCAGTCTTTGACCGAGGCACTAGATTACCTGGGTGAAGATGTATTGCCAACGAGAAGGTAGTCTTCTCTTTTCCATCTTTGTGATGGAGTGGTCAGAGGGGTTCTCCCATTTGTACCCGATGGAGTCCAGAAATCCCACGATCTCTTCCTCGGTTGGATCAGGTGCCCATTGCTGATTTTTGCCTCTTGAGGGAAGGCGAAGGGCATTCCTTAGGAAACCAGCAGTAAAGGCGAAGGTGCCAATAAGGATAGTGAACTCAATTGCAGGGAGTTTGTTTCCTTTAATGATTATCCTTAAAATGTTAATCATTATCCTTAAAATTCCTTCATCATTTAACAATAAAGGATTGTCAGTGATGGTTTTAAGTTTGATTCATTACTTGAATAGGAAGACATTCAGAGAGTGTAAGAGTTTAGAAGTCATATCTGAATAAGATCCTTTTAGAGTTCAGCGAATGATTAGAGTTTGAAGTTCTTTTTTATAATCACTGAAGGTGTAAACAATGTAAGAGATTATTCTTCCATGTTTAACATTCCTAGTACGCTGATTAACATGTTAAATCTTGATTCATCAACAGGTTTTGTAAAAAGATCAGCGAGCTGAAAATCAGTAGGAATAAAATGAAGTTCAATTTCACCATTCATAATGTGATCTCTAATAAAATGATATCTGATCTCAATATGTTAGGTTTCAGAGTGTAGTACAGGGTTGTTTGCTATTGTGATAGCACTAGTGTTGTCACAATATATAGGGATTTTAGATAGTTGAATATCATAATCAGCGAGCTGATTTCTCATCCAAAGAATTTGTGCACAACAACTCCCTGCTGTGACATATTCAACTTCAACAGTTGATGTGGACACTGAATTTTGCTTTTTACTTGTCCATCTAATCAACTTTCCACCAATGAGCTGACACCCACCAGTGGTGCTTTTCCTATCTATTTTGCATCCTGCAAAATCACTATCTGAATAACCCATTATATCGAATCCTGAGTCTCTGGGATACCAGAGACCAAGATTAGGAGTTCCTTTCAGACATCTGAATATGCGCTTTACAACGATAAGATGGGATTTTTTGGGTTTGGACTGATATCTAGCACATAAGCAAGTAGCATACATAATATCAGGCCTACTAGCAGTTAGATAAAGTAAGGATTCTATCATTCCTCTATATGCAGTGACATTAACAGGTTTACCATCAGGGTCCTTGTTTAAAGTAAGAGGAGGGGCCATAGGAGTTTTCATTGAAGAACTTTGAGTTAAATCAACTTTTTTCAGCATATCTTTAACATATTTACTTTGACAAATAAAATACCTTTTTCAGATTGTTTTACTTGAAGACCCAGAAAATATGTTAGTTCACCCATCATACTAATTTTATATTCCTTTTTCATAAGTTTGGCAAAACGAGTGCAAAGTTTGGGATTTGTGGAACAAAAGATAATGTCATCTACATATATCTGAGCAAGAATGATATGTCTCTTACATTTTCTAAGAAATAGAGTTTGATCAATTTTACCGTGAACAAACTTTTCAGCGAGAAAGTATTTAGAGAGAGTGTCATACCATGCACGGGGAGCTTGTTTCGACCCATAGAGAGCCTTGTCTAGCTTATAGACGTATTCGTGATGGCTTGTATCAGCGAAACCAGGAGGTTGTTAAACATAAACTTCTTCTTTCAGCTTGCCGTTTAGAAAAGCACTTTTGACATCCATCTGATAGACTTTGAAATTTTTGTGAGCAACGAAGGCTAGGAACAATCTGATTGCTTCCAATATTGCCACAGTAGCAAAAGTTTCATCGTAGTCTATTCTTTCTTCTTGTCTGTATCCCTGAGAAACAAGTCGAGCCTTGTTGCGAGTGACTGTGCCATTTTCATCTAACTTGTTACGAAACACCCATTTGGTACCTATTACGGTTTTGTCAGAGGGTCTGGGAACAAGCTTCCAAACTTTGTTTCTTTCAAACTCAGAGAGTTCTTCTTGCATGGCTTTAATCCAATCTTGATCTAGGATTGCTTCATCGATCTTCTTAGGTTCTATAACGGAAATAAAGTTTACATATAGACATATGTTAGCCATACTTTTTGTTTGAACACCTATACTGGGATCACCAGTTATTTGATCTATGGGATGATTTTGAGTTCATCTCAGAGCTGGTAGCTGAGGATTTGGATCAATTGAAGAATCAGTGGCCTATTCATGAGGGGATGTTAGATCAACGTGACGATCTTCATTTTCTCTAATTACCCCAGCAGGAGATCCTGAGGTAATTTCATTTCCTGGAGAAGAGGAAGATGTTTGATTATTCACTAAAGAATTATCAATAGACGGACTGGATGGAGGAATCTGATTTAATGGAGTAACATTCATTCCTGATGATGGATTGTTGGTATTCAGCGAAGTGGGAATGAGAGTAGGACCATCATCATCTTTATTTTAAGTGACAGGGGGTGTGCTGAAATAAGATTCAGGTTCCCCATAATAAGATTTTATCCAGTTGAATAGTTCTTCATCTTCTTCAGGGATAGGAGAGGAATTTGAAGGTCTTGATTCATCAAAGTTGACGTTGAAGGTTTCTTCGACATGTTGTCTTCGTTTATTGAAAACTCTGAATGCCTTAGATACAGAGGAGTATCCAAGAAATATACCATCATCAGCTTCGGGATCGAACTTTCCCAAATGATCTCTGTCATTCAGAATGTAACAGTTACATCCGAAGATATGTAAATGTTCTATTGAACGAGTTTTCTCATGAAATAATTCATAAGCAGTCTTCTTGAATCTCTTTACAATCAGGGATCGATTCTGAGTGTAACAGGCAGTGTTAACCGCTTCAACCCATAATTGAGTTGGAAGATGAGATTCGCTGAGCATTGAGCGAGCAGCTTCGATAATAGTTCGATTTCTTCTTTCAGCAACACCATTTTGCTGAGGAGTCCTTACTAAAGAAAAGTTATGAGTGATGCCTTTTTCTTCAAAGAAGTTTACCAGGGTACTGTTTTAAAATTCAGTGCCATGATCACTTCTTTTGGAATGAACAGGGACATTATTCAACAACTCAATCTTCTTGATGAAAGAAATTATTTCATCAGGGGAAAATCCAACTAAATATCATCATGATTACACACAACTACCTTACTATCACTGTCCAAATAAATTAGCTTAGAATTACACGGAATGGGATCATCACCTGGTCCGATAGACTTGAGCTGTCCTGCCAGACCGAGTTCTTCCAATAGCTCGTATAAGGCTTTCTCATCGAAGAGAACTTCCTCGTCACTCTTATATCGTAGAAAGAACACCCAAGTATATATGCAATATTCATCTACAATCACAAGAGTATACTTCTTTCCTGATATGGATTGGACACTGACAGGTCCAAAGAGATCCATATGGAGTAAGTGAAGAGGAGTGGTTATAGAGGATACTTGCTTAGATCTGAAAGTTTCCCTTGTCAGCTTGCCTTTTTCACACGCTGAACAAAGAGATTCCTTTGCAAAGCCATGTTTAGGTAGGCCTTTGACAATTTCTTTTCTTGATAGGACATTTATTGCTTTGAAGTTAAGATGAGAGATTCTATTATGCCAAAGCCAGTTGACATCAGAGGAGGCTCTTGATAGAAAACACACATTGCCAGAGTGAGTTCTATCCATGTTGATGACGTATACGTTCTCTGATCTTTTGCCTTTTAAAACAAGCATATCGTTTTTGTCAGTGACCGCACATCTTGTCTTTGTGAATAAAACTTTGAAGTCTTTATCACAGAGTTAACTAACGCTCAATAAATTGTGCTCTAGTCCCTCAACGTATGCAGCTCGAGAGAAAGAAGTTGCTCCGTTGGATAGAATGCCATAATCTCTGGTGTATCCTTTGCCCTTTCCACCAAAGGTCATTGAAGGACCGATTTCGTCCTTATAATTAGAGAGCAGAGATTTTCTGCCTGTCATGTGCCTTGAGCATCCGCTATCTAAATACCAGATACCTTTGGCACTCTACAAAAATAAGAGGATCAATTGTTCATAGGTACCCATATTACTATGGGTCCTGCATTGTTAGTGGAATTAATAGGGGAACTAGGAGAGGTATTCACTGAAACTTTATCCTTCATGGTCTTTCCTGACTTAGTTGTTTTATTAACCTTGACAGTCTTACCCTTTGCTGATTTCGCAACTAGGGCAGTTTTCTTTCCATGGGATAATTTTTTAGCTTTGGTGGCATTTGGACATTTGCTAGCAATGTGGGTAGTCTCGCCACAGTGATGACATTTCCTATTCTTAAAAATGGGTTTAGAATTAAAAGCATGTTGAATAGGAGACATGTTTTCAGGACATGATCCAATAATTCCCTTTTCCATAGACCTGGGAGGAACCATTGGTTTCTCAGGCTTAGGAGGAGTCACATCAATCTTAATCTTAGGAGTTGGTCTCTGAGAGAAGTCAGGTACCTTCTTCTTGGATTTAGAGGGTTGACTTATTGAAGAAAAAGAAGGGTTTTTCTTCAATGAAAGGAGTTTCTTGTCCTTAGGAACTTGACTAATGAACTTGTCTTTAGTCACTTTCCTTGAATCCTTAGAGATAGGTTCAGAAGGTCTTGTCTCTGAGATAGGAGTACTCTGAGGCGAGGGGTCAGGGATGGAAGAAACAAACATTCCAAATTTCAGCATGGAACGGTCAGTGTCAATTTCTTCTTGGTCATAAGAATATCCAAGACCACTCTTGACCTTAGCAGGAATCTGAGCTTTTATGATCTCACTTACCTTAGCAGGAATCTCACCATCCTTCAATGGTGGCTTTTTCAGCTTTAAGATCAGCGATGGCCTTTTCACGCTCAATAATAGCTTGTTGTCTTTAAATGCTTATGGTCTGATTTACAAAGATTTGGTCCTTAAGATCTTCTTTCGATCTTAGAAAGTTCTTTGATTTTCAGATGACAATTCTTTAGTTGTTCAGATAGATCAAGGTTTATCTGTTAAACTTTGATCTTTCCATTTAAAGCATTCTAAAATTCAACAGTCATAGAGTCGAGAGCCAACAAGCTATCATTTTCAAGTATAGATGTGTTAGAAGGGCTAGGTACCTGAGTTGATGGACATTCTGAAGAAGATATGTCAGATGCCTCCTCAGCTTCCTCAATTCTAGCCATAAGACATATTAGGGCTATGTCTTCTTCATCTGATTCAGATTCATCAGTGGTATTTGCCTAATCGTCTTCCTGATCCCAATCTGCCTCCTCAGCGACAAGGCCTTTTCCTTTTCGCTGGTTATTTCTTAGATTCTGATATTTCTCTTTTAACTTAGAGTATTTTTCTTTCTTGAATTTATCAGGGATCTGAGAATATGTTGGTACAACGACTTTTTCGGATCTACACTTACTTGCTAAGTGTCCCTTGCGCTGACAATTATAGCAGATTGTTGATGAATTATCAGAAGGAAGAGTCTTTGACTTATCAGAGTCAGTGATAGCCGATGTTTTTTTGAATCTACTCTTTCTAGCAAATCTTATGAAATTGTTAGTAAGAAGAGCTAGAGAGTCATCAAATTTAGAGACGTCGGCATCAACGAATTCTTCTGAGTCAGTTTGATCTAACTCAGTGATAGCAGTGATAGAAGAAGAGACACACTTAGAATGTTCAGCCTCTGAGGACACAAGTGCCAAAGAAGTACTTTTGGAACTTTTGATGTCTTTTATGAGGTTTATTTTTAATGACTGAGATTGCTCATGATTTAGCAGCATCCCATATAAAGCACTTAGAGACAAGGTCTCAATATTCTTTGACACTTTAAGACATGTAGTGTACCATTGCTCAGGTAGTGCCTCCATGAATTTTGTCATTATTTCAGCATTAGAATATTCTCGATTTGAATATTCAATCAGGAGACAGTTAAATCTTTGATGAATTTGAGAAAGAGTTTCATTTTTCAAGAACATAAAACTTTCATATTGTGTTACCAAATTTATACTACGAGTAATTTGAACTTCATCAGTTTCTTCATATTGAATACAGAGAGTATTCCACATGGATTTTGAAGTTCTCATTTTCTTTACAGAATGATAAACTTCATCAGGAAGAGACATGGCAATTATGGATCTAGCTTTTGCATCAATAGTTATTTCCTTTTTGTCTTCATCACTCCATTGACTTGGAGTTTTGACAATTTGTCTCTCAGGTATGGCTGCAGTGGTAGTGGTGGCAGATATTGCAGGAGCCACAACTATAGGAACGTATGGTCCATTCTCAAGATAAAAAGGGAAATCGAAAAAGATGGGTTTCATAACTTTTCATTTTGCGATATGTTTGAGAGGAAATCGATGATGGATATCAAGTGATTTTTTAGGGTTCTACAACGGTAGGATTTAGAATTGAATCTTTTTGAAATATGTTAGTTGCTTCCAGAGAAGATGATGCAGAGGTAAACCGATAGGGACTTTAGGTTTAGATTTGAGTCTCTCAAACCTTTTCTGTTGGTTCTTTATTTTGTAGTTGTTCTAGTCTTTTGTAAGAGATGGGTTTTATGGAAAATGCCTTCGATGGTATGTTCATTCATGTTAATAGATCAATATATTATAGACCATATATAAATGAAAGGATAAAGTGGTCATTTACATTGTTCAGACAAATTATTTAGCAAAGTAAACAAACAACAATTTTATTAATCTATTCATAAAACTTTATCAGTACAGCTAATTTATCCATATAGGACTTAATGGAAAACCAGCCAAACAACTCTAATTTTCCCAACCAACCCCATCTCCACCGATTCTTGGGGATAAAGTCGGGGGATTGAGGGTTTATTCCCAGTATAAATACTGGGCAACCCTCCCCAAGAATTCTTGCACCGAATACTGGGCAACCCTCCCCAGTATACGAATTCTTGCACCGATTTTGTTTAAAGTCTCTTTGTGATAAGTTGTTGACAAAGAGACACGATACTGCATCAATCCATGGGCTTTGCGACTAGTAGACCTACATCTTTTACGGGTCGTCGTATAAAACCTTTAAACATAGGTTTTCTACCGTGTAGATCTCGGCTTCTACATACTTTCAAATTAGGTTAGTTTTTAATTTCTGTATCGTATTTATTTTCCGTTCACTAAGTGAACAACTCTGCATCTAGTCATTTCATTCATTTGAATCTATCGTGGATAATAGATTCAAATTAGTGTAACATTATTGGTTTGGGTTTGGGTTTCGGACATTTAACTCACCATCTTGGATAAATGAAGTTTCAAATTTACAATTTTGATTTATTTTCATTATTAAAAGTTTAGGCTTTATTAATTTTTGGTAATACGATTAACATTTTTTTAACATTCTTAAAGGTTTTATAATGGATTCTGGAAACTACAGTATTTTGATCCAAGATTTGATGAAACTCGAAAAATTCGACGAGACGAGTTATACCCGTTGGGCCAACAAGGTAAAGTTCATGTTGATGGTGGTAAATCTTTATTACGTTTTGGACTCCAATTCCATCATATTATTGAAAATCCGGTTTCTGCACCTGGATAAGAACCGGATCATAACAAGATAGCTGATCTGGAAAAACAGAGGTTTCTCCGCAAGAAGGCGGAAACCTTGGCATGTGGACACGTAAAGAATGAATTATCTGATCGGTTGTTTGACTTGTACACCCCGATTATGTGCCCAAGAGAACTTTGGAAAGTCTTGGAATTCAAAGATAAGTCACAAGTACATGGTATAAACAACTATCTTGTGTCTCAATACTTGAGAATTGAGATTCCAAATGGTAGACTCTAAACCGATTCTGGAGCAAATGCATGAACTCCAAGTTTTAGTAAATAAGTTAAAAACTATTACCATAGCACTTTCTGAAGTTTTCCAAGTGGGGGTAGTCGTAGATAAATCCATCTTGGAAAGATTTAAAAAAAAGAATGATGCACAAATCCGAAGATTATTCTTTGGGTGATTTGTTAAAACATTTGAGAATCGATGAAGATGCACGTAATCGGGAGAAAAGAGGAAAGACTGTGTTGCATGCTAATAGCGTGCAGGATGGAGGGAAAGAAAAGAGAAGGGGCAGAGGTTCAAAATAAAAATGGAACTTGGGTCCTTAAAAGAGAAGCTTCAAGATCGGGTCAACAATTTAATCCAAAACATTACTTCAAGGGGGTTGGAAAGTGTCACATCTACGAAGAGACGGGATAATATGTTTGTGAGTTTAACAAAAGAAAGTTCAGACCACTTGTTGTCAACTCTACTGAAGGGATTCAATTTTTTTTTGCGAATTTTCATACGAAAGAGGTTAATATGATTTAAGAGGCATCTACTAGGATTGTTGCAAGTAGTGGAGGTTGGTACTTGGATTCTGGAGCAACGGTTCATGTGTGTGACTCCATATCCATGTTTGTTGAATATGGACTAGTGCGAGAGGGTAAAGAATTGATTGTGGCAAACAACGGTCCTGCTAACGTTGTTGGGTTGGGTACTATGCTACTCAAATTCACTTCCAGAAAGACCGTCGCTCTCAAAAATGTTCTTCGCGTGCCTTCTATTAACAAGAGCCTCGTTTTATGCTAGCAAACTTGATGAAAACGGGTTTGAACTACATACTAAGGCAAGAAAGCTCGTGATCTACAAAAGGAAGACATTTTTTGGTAAGATATACTACCAGCTTGGCTTGTATCGCCTTAATCTGAGTGAGGACAATTCAGTGCAGGCCGAACCTAGTGGATCTGTGGATAGTAACGTGTTAGCTATATCTGATAATGTTTTTGAATTTGTTTCTACCATTGATGTAACTCCTGATGCTAAGAATGAAATTACTTCTTTGGAGTATTTTGCTTGTTCTATTTCATTATGGCACAAACGTTTAGCTTATACAAATGTGAAAAATATTGAAAAAAAATGCAAAGTAAAGGATTAATCAAAATTAATAAAAACGATTTTTGGAAAATGTGAAACTTGTGTAAAATCAAAATTTACAAAGAAACCTTTTCCATTAGTAACGTGATAACAATTTTAGAGTTGATTCATTCCGATATTCGTGAATTGAATGGAATACTTACCTGATAAGGTAAAAGGTATTTCATTACATTCTGTGATGACTTCAGTTGCTTTTTACATGTTCATTTGTTACCCTCAAAAGAGGAAACTTTTGAGGCTTTTAAGGTATATAAAGTTGAAGTTGAAAATCAACTCGAAAAAAGAATCAAAATAATACGATGAGACAGATGTGGCAAATACTTTAACAAAGAGTCTGATACATTCTACGAATAGAATGATATCAAACATGAACACACCTCACCATTTACTCCTCAACAAAATGGTTTGGCGGAACGAAATAACCGAACTCTTGTTGAAAGGGTCAACTGTATGTTGAACCAATCGGGTTTGCCAAACAATATGTAGGGAGAAGCCATACTTAGTAGAAGATGCTGAAAACTCACCATTTACTCCTTAGAAGATGCTGAAAACTCGAAACCAACATTGGCTTCTAATATTCCTTGCACATCTCGTGATAGTTCGAAAACCTCAAATAAGGTTGACGAACCACGTAGAAGTACAAGAGAAAGAAAAGAGAAAAGTATAGGAGATGCTTTCTACTCATACTTAGTAGAAGGGACATAAAAAAAGTGACGAGAGAGGTCACTTTCTCTGTTAATATTAAAGATGATCCTAAGACTTATATAGAGGCCATGACATCATGGGATGCTCCATTGTGGAAGGAAGTAATAAATGATGAATGGACTCTATCATGGGAAACGATACTTGCGAATTGGTTGATTTGCCCAAGGGAGTAAAACTTGTAGGTTCTAAATGGGTATTCAAAAGGAAGATGCACCCACATGGTAAAACTTGTAGGTTCTAAAGGGTATTGACAGAAAGAGGGAGTCGATTATTTCAACACTTATGCTTCAGTTGCTAGAATTAGTTCTATTCGAACTCTTATAGCAATTTCAGCCATAAAGGGATTGTACATTCATCAAATGGATGTAAAAACAACCTTTTTGAATGGTTATTTAATTGAAGAGATTTATATGGAGAAACCTAAGGGGTTTGTAGTACCCGGATAAGATAACAAATTGTGTAGAGTTTTTAAATCTCTATATGGGTTAAAACAAGCCCCACAAACAGTGGCACGGAAGATTTGATACGACTACCACTTCTTTCGGGTTCCGACATAATGGGACCGACAAATGCATTTACTCAAAATGTACGAGAGTATCCATTATGGTAATCTGTCTTTTTGTAGATGGTATTGTTAGTCCCCAAAGAGAGATGGCTAACTAAGTGAGGGTTTTGTAGAAGGGGGGGTTGAAAATAAAACACACAGAATATACTCTTTTTAAATTTTTTAATATAAATATCAAAAATTTACACACAGGAAGTTTGATGCGGAAAAGAACAGACACACTATTCTATCAAACTAAACACACAGATAACAGTAATTAACTTATACACTAAGGAAGTTTAAACAAGACTGTTATAACACACAGGATTGCCGGAGTCAAACAAATAATCACTCTGAAGATTTGTTAAAAGCGTGAGATTTATGGGAAGGACTTCATCTCCTTTTATAGTTCCCATGCGTGGGATGCATGTGGACAGCTGTCAAGGATTCATTAGCTGGAAGTTTATCTGATGGACAAAGGAAGAGGCCACTCCCTTTGTACTAGGTAAATGGATGAACCATTCTTTGTAGCACGCAATGTCAGATAACTTTATCTTCTTTTCTTCATGCTCTGTGAAATCCCATCAAACCTTTTAGCTAAAAGACAAATATTCCTTTTATAAGAATAAAAAAGAATGTCTTTAATTAAGGTTTAATGCCCAAGTTCTTGCTGCCCACGTATCTTGCATTTGTTGTGAGTCAATAACTTATCTCTTGAAAATTGCTAAGTGATACATGAACCTATGTATCACATCGGTGGATACCTTGTTAGGCTGGAATTGATAAGTGTGGACATTGCTTAGTGATCCTCAAACCTCACTAAGTGTTGAGAATGTACACCCTTGTAGTTGTGACTTGATATCACAGCCTTAGAAAATATACCTGCAATTTCGGTGGCGAAGGTACATAGTGTCGGTGGATGAGTACTAACTTGATGACCTCATCTTGTATTGATGACTCAATACTTTGATGACTTAAATGTGTACCATCGGTGACCCACTATGTTGCTGACCCAATCTTGACTTTGGCAATTTGATCTGAATATTGAAGTTAGTTGGTACATCCAAAATTCCACTTTTGGATGTACAACCCTTGATTGAATTGTCTTTGAATTTTCAATACTTGAAGCATATTTCAGACCTTCAAAAGACCCTATAAAAGATCAAACAAATAATAGAGAAGTTTCATCACCAAATCATCGGTGACCCAATAATCTCCCCCTATTGGATGATGATACCTGTATGTTAGAAAGAAATACTTTTTGACCCTTTCTATTTTTTTTTTGGGTTCTTTTCACTTAGATATTTTATTTTTTTTGTTTTTTTTAACTGAGTATATACAGTATGAAAAAAATATGTGCAACATATGTAGAATAATAAACAAATTTACATGTATACCAAGCATCCGGGTACTTGAAGGGAATTGTTGCAGCATCAGCATCTCTACTCTTGAGTTCATTGAAGATTAAATTGTAGAGAATTCCTCCATCTTTACTGTAGAGGACCACACTTAGAATTTCTTGAAGGAAGCTGCTATCGGCAAGGGAATATTGGTAGCCCTGGAAGAAGCATTTGTTCCTAAGATCATCTTTAGAAAACATACCATATTCTGGAGTAGTGATGATGGTTGTTCCTGACTGAACTAGCAAGGTTGAATTTGATAGATCAAAAATTTGAGATATCAAGAATGCTTCCTTGTGGAATGGGAGAGCGAAGAATCCAGTCTGCATCGGGGTTAACTTCTTGTCTGTCTTTGATTTTCTCCCCCTTAACAGTTGCTTTCGACTCATTGTTCTTAGAATCACTTAGATGCTCCTCCTCAGCTGATATCTTATCACTTAAAATATTTCTTCCCTTTCAACTGAAATCTCTTTTTGAGAAAATTTCTTCTTCTCTATTGATTTCTCATTTTCCTCCTCAGCTTATAATACTTTAGCCTTAGTTGATTTCTTGAGAAGATTTCTTTTTTCCTCTCAGCTGCATGAGGAGGATTTCTTCTTCTCCTTCTCAGCTTACACTACTTTAGCCTTAGTTGATTTCTTCAGAAGATTTCTTTTCTCCTCTCAGCTGCTGTTGATTTAGCCTTATCAGGAACTTTGAATTTTCTCCCCTCAGCGCCTGAGGGGAGAAGATGAGTAAATGAGGTGAGAAGGTGGAAAAAATTTGGCGAGTCCACTAGAGGGATAAATAAGCTATCAGAAATAAAAATAAAAAATTATTTTTATTTTTATTTCTCAAACCCATATATCGGACAGTTCACTAGGTGGAAACATTTATGCCAGAAGGAGATATTGGTGAACAAGAAAAATGGGAGTCCCTCCAATTCGACCAGTTTCGCCGAATCTTCATAGAGATGTGCAAGGTCATCAAGATCATAGATCTTAGGTGCAAGGCTATGAAGTGACAAAAATAGTCCTTGGATTGGGAAGGTTCCAAGTCATCCTTATCAACCAAAGAGAATGTTGAGGAGGGTTTAGTGAGGGTCCCCGAAAATACAATCAGGTCCTTTTAAGAGGGCATGAAGGAGCTAGGTGAGTTTTTAAAGGATTCCCTGGGTCCAATAGGGTGAATTTCAACACTCGCCAATTTTTGGGAATCAGTGAGTGGCTTGTGAGTATTTGACCCTTGAGGTTCCCTAAGTCTCTTCGAGGAGAACTTGGGGGGGCTTTTGGAACTCCTCCGCTTCTTAAAAAGGATATTGGCTTGGATAGATACCGAAGGCTTTTTCGGTATCGTAGCCGTAGAAGCAGGTGCGGAGGTGAAAATGGTAGAAGATTTATAAACCTTAGATTTCTTTTTCTTCTTAACCATGTCCATATGTCGGAGAGAGAAGTTTGTGAGCAAAATTTGTGGAATTTTATGCTCATGAGATCAGAGAGAATAAAGAATGAAGGATATTAAGTATCCGAAATTAGAGAGAGAGACATCAGAGACTTTGGAGATTTTTGAAAGAGAAAGGATTGAAGAATTTTGACAGTCAATAGCTGGACGTTTTGACAGTCAACGATCAGGGGCTGTTTTGACAAAGATATATAGGGAATAGTATATCTGAGGAGAAATTTCAAGAAATAGAATATTTTAGGGATTTTAGCTGTCCAAAATCTGAGAGAGGGAGATAAATAAAATTTCAAGATATGAAATTTTGAAGGGATGTTAGTTGTCTAAAATCGGGGAGTCAAAATTCAGAGTATGAATTTTGGGGGTTACCGAAAATTTCGGAGAGTACCAAAATTTTTGTGATTGAAGTTTTAAGAAAGAAACATTGAAAGTTTCGGAAAGTAGGAGAAAATTTTTGAAATAATTTTTTTTTAATCTACTGAAAATTAAGGAAAAAAAATTTAATTTTTTTTTAAGAAAATCGGAAAGCATGACGTCAGCATGTGTCATGCTGACGTCAACGTCGGTGAGTGTGACAGCATGATCGGTGGCTGACGTCAGCGTCGGGTGGGTGTGACGTCAGCGTCGGTGGGTGACGTCAGCATCGTCGGTGGCTGACGTCAGCAATTTTTTTTTTTTTTAAATTTTTTTTTTAAAACTTATTTTTAATTTAAAAAGAAATATATATATTTTGAAAAAATATATTTTTATTCGGAGAGTAGAGATCGGGGAAATCTCTATCCGAATTTATTGTTATTATATATACAAATATATAATGAATTTTTGTTTTTAAATTTAGAGATTGAAGGAATGACATACCTAGTTTTTCGATCAGAAAGTTGATTGATTTCAGCGAATGACTTTGTGCATAGATGGGTAAGATGAAAGTCAGTAGACTTGAAATGAAACTCAACAAATTATTTTCCACGAAGAAGCTGACAACTTCCAATGGTGCTCTTTGGATCTATCTTGGAACCAGACGCGAGGAGCCTGCCAGTCCATACAAAGCTTTGTCTAGCCGATAGACATAGTCAGAATGAGTCAGAATGAGTGGGGTCTTCTAACCATGAGGTTGTTTCACATAGAATTTTTCTTGCCTTTGTCTTTCCGTTTCTCCACCTTAGAGCTAACATCAATGTTGACATCTTCATCCAGTCGGATACTAGACTTCTCCCCCTGAGTATCGGCGCCTGTGAATTTAGTAGCCTCTTCTTGAGCTATTTTGAGCACATTTCTTTGGTCAAACTCAAGTTGAGCTTTTACTGCTTCTTCCCTTTCAGCTTTAGCCTTTTTCATCTTTTCTTCTTCAGATTCTTCGGTCAAACTCAAGGGTTCGGATACTGACTCCCTCCCCCTCAATTGTTGCTTCAGTTATCTTGGTGACCTGGGGTTCGGTTACATCATCGGTGGCTGTGGCTGCAGCATCGGTGGCTACAGCATCGGTGGCTGTAGCTGCTGGATCGGTGGCTGCAGCATTGGTGGCTGTAGCTGCGGCATCGGTGGCTGTAGCTGCAACATAGGTGAATGGAGGAGCAGCTAGAACATCGGTGGATGGAAGAGCAGCTAGAATATCGATGGATGGAGTCACATAGATGGCTGAAGTCACATAGGTGGATGGAGTCACATAGGTGGCTGGAGATGGAGAAGCAGCAACTTTTTTGTTTTTCTCCCCCTTAGTGGTTGAACCCTTGAAACCCACTGAAGAGAGAAAGATCTTGATTCTTTCAACATCAGAACCCACAGCATCAACCTGTCGTTCAACCCTTTGAAGAACAAAACTATCCTTATCCTAAAAGAAGGAATCACCAACATCAAGTTCAACCGTTGGAGAAGAAGTTGGTATCTTGTCAACTTTGTATCAAGAGTTGCAAGAGATTCCAAAATTGCTTTCTGATTGACAAGGATAGAAGCAATATCGGTGGCTTGCTGAGTAGAGGCACTTCGAAGTTCTCTTATAGAAGAAAACACAGAATCTTGGCTTGAGAGAACCCCTTGTTGAAGACCAAAGACATCCAAGTGAGGAGATCTAAGCATGTCATGAGAGTTGGGTGACTCACCGACAACTCTTCAATGCTAGATCTAAGAGTAGAAGAAAGAAAGGCCATTCTTTCCATTTCCTTAGTTGCATGATCTTCCAGAACTTCCACCCGGCGGATAGTATCACGAGTGAAATTCGGCGCATGCTTCTGACACTTGCTGACTAGGTGCGACGTCGGTGGCTGAAGTGATCGTCGGTGGATGAGGCTAGGAGAGAGAGATACAACGTCGGTGGCTAGTGTGACCGTCGGTGGCTAGGTCGAGAGTGCGATCGACGGTGGGTGGGATGCCGACGTCGGTTACCGTTGGTGGATGGATGGATGGATGGAGACCATCGGTGTCTGTGTCGGTGGATGGTCTTGATGGACAACGTCGGTGGGTATGGTGGTATATGGTTTAGGGTGTTAATGGTGAGTGGTTTATATAGAAGGAGATAGAATATTTAGAGTTTTGGATGGCGGCGGCTATGGTTTGAGGGAAAGAGAGGATGTCGGTGAGTAAGTCACCGACATTATGTGTATATATAAATTTTTTTTTAATTATTTTTATATATATATGCACATATATAAATATTATATATAATATATATATATAATATACATAAATGTATATAATATATATACATATAATATAAACATACATATAATATATATATATATATATATATTAGTCTATATTTATCATACCTAATTCACCGATGAGGAACTTGAACCTTGCTTCATCAAGGGGCTTTGTGAACAGATCAACTAATTGATACTCAGTGGGAATAAAGTGAAGTTCCACATCACTTTTAGAGACATGATCTCTTATAAAGTGATGCATGATATCAATGTGCTTAGATCTTGAATGAAGCACAGGGTTGTTGGCAATGGCTATTGCACTTGAGTTGTCACACAGTATTGGGATCTTTGAGAAAATCTGATTATAATCACACAGCTGATTTTTCATTCACAATATTTGTGCACAACAACTTCCAACAGCATGTGCAAGAAATAATCGGATAGCTTCCAATCTGGCAACAGGAGCAAAAGTTCCATCATAGTCAATTCCTTCCTCTTGCCTGTATCCTTGAGCAACCAACCTTGCTTTGTTTCTTATAACACTTCCTTCTTCATCCATCTTGTTTCGGAACACCCATTTTGTTCAAGTGATAGTTTTGTCAGATGGACGAGGAAATAACTTCCAGACTTTGTTTCTCTCAAATTGTGAGAGTTCTTCTTGTATGGCAATTACCCAGCTTGGATCAGCTAGGGCTTCATTAATTAGCTTAGGCTCTACAATGGAAACAAAGTTGACATACAAGCACAGGTTGCTTGATGCCTCTTCTGGTTTTTACACCAACTTGGGGATCTCCTATGATTTGATCTATTGGATAATCCATGGTCCATTTTAGTGCAGGAGGCAAGGTAGGAGATATAGAAGAAGACGAAGTAGGCATTTGAGATGGTGAGGATAGGTTAGTGGGAGATATGGTGTTTAGGTGGGTATGATCTCCTGTAGAGACAGTTTCAGGAGGTGGAGAAGAAAGAGAGGGTTCTGGAGATAAGGTGGTGTTTATGGGAGACTGAGAAGAGTTGTTATCTTGTTGACTTGAAGGATTGGGTTGAGAGGAAGATGGAATTTCACCAACACATGAGTTTATCCAAAGATTTAGTTCTTCTTCATTACAAGATAATGAAGATGTTTCAAACTCATCATACTTCACATGCATAAATTCATCTATGCATTGTCTTCTCAGGTTGTAGATTCTGAAGGCTCTTGAGGAGAGAGAGTAGCCCATGAAAATTCCATCATCAGACTTCGGATCAAACTTTCCAAGTTGTTCCCTGTCATTTAGCATGTGACATGCACAACCAAATACATGGAAATAGTCAACTGCAGGTTTTCGTCCGTGGAAAACTTCATAGGAAGTCTTGTCATGCCTTTTGACAATGAGAGACCTATTTTGAGTAAAGCATGCAGTGTTAACTGCTTCAGCCCAAAAATAGGTTGGTAACTTGGATTCATTCAGCATTGACCTTGCAGCTTCACACAGTGTTCTATTCTTTCTTTCAACAACACCATTTTGTTGAGGAGTGCGTACGGCAGAAAAGTTCTGAGAAATTCCTTTTAGGTCAAAGAAATCTTCCAGAGCAGCATTTTTGAATTCCGTGCCATTATCACTTTTGATAGACTTCACCAGTTTACCATTCATATTTTCAATTTTTCTAGTAAACCTGATGATTTCTTCAACAACATCACTCTTGTGTTTTAGAAAGAACACCCAAGTATATCTAGAGAATTCATCAACAATTACTAGCATATACTTTTTGCCACCTAGACTAGGTGTGCTTACTGGACCACACAGATCCATGTGAAGCATTTGAAGAGGTTGAGAGATAGAAGAGCATTGTTTTGATTTAAATGAAGTTCTGGTCAGTTTTCCTTTTTCACATGCTCCACACAGCTTTTCTTTCTCAAAAACTATTTTTGGCACTCCAACAACCAGCTCTTTGTTGGAAAGTTTGTTCAAGGTTTTAAAATTTAGATGAGAGAACCTTTTATGCCACTGCCAACTTTGTTTGGCTAGTTCTTGAGAGAGGAGACACACAGCTTCTCCAATAGCATTTTCTTTCATGTTGATGATGTAGACGTCATTCATTCTGGTACCTGCTAGTACAACTTTATTCTGCATATCAAGGACCAAGCAAACACATAGTTGAAAGGTGACCTTATATCCCAAGTCACATATTTGGCTGATGCTCAGTAAGTTGTACATTAGCCTTTCAACATGAGCTACTTTAGAAAAGGTGATGGTTCCATTTGATATGGTACCATAGCCTCTGGTGACACCTTTCCCATTTCCTCCAAAGGAAACAGTAGGTCCTTTTTCTTTTAAGAAATTAGAGAGAGAGATTTATTTCCGGTCATATGCCTTGAACATCCGCTGTCCATGTACCATATGTGATCTTTGTTTGGTACCTGCACTCATAAACAAATTTAGATTTTTGGTACCCTTTTTGAAGTGGGTCCTTTTGGATTAGAAGGCATTTTATTCTTACAAATATCAGAATCCTTAGGGCAATGTTTTGCAGGATGGAGGGTATTGCCATAGTTATAGCATTTCTTTAAAGAAAAGGCCCTATTAAAGTCCATGTTGTCAAAACTTTGAGCATCAGTTGAAGAATGAGAAGTAGAGGGGTGACCAACACCTGGTCTTGGTCCAAGAACACCTTTATCAGGATTTGGTGATTTCTTCAAGTTGAGAGAGCAAGGGATGAAATCAGTAATCACTTGAGATTTTCTTTTGGATGAAAACTTTTTCTTTTGACAAAATCTTTTTGAGGCATGACATGCAGGAGTAGTGGGTGACTTATGAAGGTCTCTTGAGTCATGAAGACTCAGAGAGTTTAAAATTTTTTGAAAGGATTTAGGAGAAAAAGAAGAAGAGCTTGGGATTCTTAAAGGTTCAGGAGAAACTTCTTTTGCTTTTACAAAAACTCCAAACTTTTTGGTATTGGATTCTACTTTTAGCATGTCCAGAAGATCTATAGAATGAACAGAGGTAGAATCCTCAGATGAGTAACCAAAAAGATCATCATCATCATCAGAAAAGAAACCAGCAGGAAAGCCTTGGCATCCAGATGATGGAGGAATAGGGTTAGAAGATTGAAAATCATCTTTTCCATATCCAAGTCCAGACTTGTCCTTGCTAGAGATTTGATCTTGAAGAATCCTTTCAAGATCTTTAGAAGATTTGGTCCATTTAGAGAGAACCTCTTGTTCTTTTTCAAGAGTGTTAGAGATTTTTTATTTTTCTTCAGAAAGACTGTCGTTTAAATACCTTAGGTTTTTTAGATCAGTTTTCATTTTATCAAAATCTTTGAGTTTAGAGAAACAAGATAGAAGTTGATCATTTAACCATTTTATGTGCATGTCAGCCTTTTTCTTTTGATCTTTTAAGTCATAGAAGTCGCTAGTTAAAGAGTCAAAAGCATCAGCTTTTTGATCATCAGAAAGAAAGGTAAAGAGATGTACCTGAGGCTTTGTTCCTGAAGTTGATTCCTCAGTAGATACGAGAGCAGCGCAAAGTATCTTTTCCATGTCTTCTAATTCATCAATTTTGGCCATAAGACACTTTGTGACATACTCACTGTCACTCTCAGAGGTTTGCTCATCTTCCCAGCAATGTGTTTCAGCAACCAAGGTTTTTCCTTTGTTTTGGTTCTTTTCCTTTTCTCTTTTGTACTTTGCTTTGTACTTCTTGTACCCAGAGACTTCTTTAGAGGATTCAGGACTTTCCTTGGAAAGATGGCTATTTCTCTCTTCAGACTTCCTAGAAGCTGATTTGGAGAAGTCATGGCCAGAAGAAGGAGAAGAGAACTTAAATTTAGAAAAAGATTTAGATCTGCATTTATAAGCAAAATGACCCTTCTTCCCACAACTGAAGCATTATTCATTAGATTTGTCAGAAGAGGGTTTTTGAGAGAAAGCTTTTCTTTGAAATCTAGAACGGTTAGAAGAAAATCTTTTGTTTTTAAGGTTGCCCGCAATCATTGCCATACTATCAGAAAGTATGTCAATGGCAGATTCCTCACCTTCATCATCATCAGCTGCACTATAGTAAGCATCTGATAAATGAGATGATTCTTCCTTAATGTTACTTTCAGATAGAAGAAGAAGGATAAGTAATTCTAGGTACACAAGAAGAAGATTTAGAATTACTTATTAGAGCAATAGAAGAAGACTTAATATCTTTTATGAAAGTTTTTCTTTTGTTCTTGGTTTGTTCATAATGAAGAAGAGTCCCATAGAGAGCAGTTAAAGACATCACTTCAAGATCCTTGGTTTGCTTAATGCAAGTACATATGGTTTCCCAAAAGTCTGGGAGGCAATCCATAAACTTGCAGAGAACTTCTTCATTATCATTAACTCTTCCAAGAACTTTAAGATTATTGAGAAGACAGTTAAAGCGATTAAAGTAGACAGAGAGGGATTCTCCTTTTTCATGAGAGAAAAGTTCATACTTTCTAACAAGACAAATCTTGTTAGATTTCTTCACTTCTTTAGTGCCTTCATATAAGACACTTAGAGTATCCCACATCTCTTTTGCAGTAGAAAGATTTAGAAGAGAATGATATACTTCATCAGGAAGAGATAAGGCTAGAGCTGATTTAACTTTAGTATCAAGAGCAACCAGGGGTTTATCATCTTCATTATATTTATTTAAAGATTTGATGATATATCTGCCTGTTTGGTCACTCCTATCTTCATCAGACTCTATATGTTTTCCCTCGGTATCTTTTTATAGGTCCCTCACTTAGAATGATGGGATACCTGCAATCAATCCCTTCTAAGGAGAGTAGCATACGATTTTTCCATAACCCAAAGTTACTTGGGTTGAACCTTGGAGGTTTGGCCAAGGATCCTAAGTCGTATGTGCTACTAGAAGAGGTTTGCAAGGTACCATCATTAGAAGAAATAGCAGCCATCACAGATCTGGTTTATTAGATTAAACTAACTGCTCTGATACCACTTGTTAGTCCCCAAAGAGAGATGGCTAACTAAGTGAGGGTTTTGTAGAAGGAGGGGTTGAATATAAAACACACAGAATATACTCTTTTTAAATTTTTTAATATAAATATCAAAAGTTTACACGCAGGAAGTTTGATGCGGAAAAGAACAGACACACTATTCTACAAACTAAACACACAGATAACAGTAATTAACTTATACACTAAGGAAGTTAAAACAAGACTGTTATAACACACAGGATTGCCGGAGTCAAACAAATAATCACTCTGAAGATTTGTTGAAAGCGTGAGATTTATGGGAAGGACTTCATCTATTTTTATAGTGCCCATGCATGGGATGCATGTGGACAGCTGTCAAAGATTCATTAGCTGGAAGTTTATCTGATGGACAAAGGAAGAGGCCACTCCCTTTGTACTAGGTAAATGGATGAACCATTCTTTGTAGCACGCAATGTCAGATAACTTTATCTTCTTTTCTTCATGCTCTGTGAAGTCCCATCAAACCTTTTAGCTAAAAGACAAATATTCCTTTTATAAGAATAAAAGAGAATGTCTTTAATTAAGGTTTAATGCCCAAGTTCTTGCTGCCCACGTATCTTGCATTTGTTGTGAGTCAAGAACTTATCTCTTGAAAATTGCTAAGTGATACATGAACCTATGTATCACATCGGTGGATACCTTGTAAGGCTGGAATTGATAAGTGTACACATTGCTTAGTGATCCTCAAATTGCACTAAGTGTTGAGAGTGTACACCCTTGTAGTTGTGACTTGATATCACAGCCTTAGAAAATATACCTGCAATTTCGGTGGCCAAGGTACATAGTGTCGGTGGATGAGTACTAACTTGATGACCTCATCTTGTATTGATGACTCAATACTTTGATGACTTAAACGTGTACCATCGGTGACCCACTATATTGGTGACCCAATCTTGACTTTGGCAATTTGATCTGAATATTGAAGTTAGTTTGTACATCCAAAATTCCACTTTTGGATTTACCACCCTTGATTGAATAGTCTTTGACTTTTCAATACTTGAAGCATATTTCAGACCTTCAAAAGACCCTGTAAAAGATTAAACAAATAATAGAGAAGGTTCATCACCAAATCATCGGTGACCCAACAGGTATGTTGATCATCAAAACCGATCTGGAAGGTATTCTTGATAAAAAATGATACTTATACTCAAGCTTTAAGATGAAAGATCTTGGAGAAGTAGATGTAGATACCATCCTTGGGATAAAAGTTAAAAGGTCAGCATCTCAAATTTCTCTAAATCCATCCCACTACATAGAGAAGATATCGACCAAGTTTCAACATTTGAATATAAAGGAGTTTAATACTCCGTTTTATTCAAGTGTGAAGCTCGATAAAAACTGTATTAGATCGATGGCTCAACTAGAGTATGCTAGTGCAATAGGATGCATGATATATGCAATGCATTACACTGGACTGGATATTGCTTTCGTTGTAAGCAAGTTGAGTCAATATACTAGTAATCTGGGTCCAGATCATTAGAAATCAATCAGTAGGGTGTTGGGTTATTTGAAAAGAAAAGTGATCTAGAGTTGACATATACGACAAATCCAGGAATCTTGGAGGGGTATTCTGATGCTAATTGAATATATCATTTAAGTGAGTCTAAATCCCCAAGTGGATGGCTTTATACTCTTGCTGGTGGGGCAATTTCTTGGGCGAGAAAGAAACAAACATGAATCGATCTCTCGAGTATGGAAGTTGAACTCATTGCCCTAGAGGTTGCGGGCAAAGAATTCGAATGTATTAGAGATCTGTTGACTGATATCCATTTATGGCCTCGACGAACTCCTTTGATTCCTATGTATATTGACAGTAAGGCAACACTATCAAAAGTATACAATGACGTGTATTATGGGAAGCCACAACATAATTACCCGAAACAATTAATGGATGATGGTACCATAAGTCTTGTGGGAACTTGGCAGATTCGCTAACCAAGCCTCTGGAGAAAGACTTTGTAGGATTAACTACCAGAAACATGGATTTGAAACCACGTAGAAGCCGTTATTGATGGGTTCAACTTGGATTTAGTGCTCCTATTTACCAAATTTAAAGGGTAATAACAAGTCACTTAACTGATAGAAGGTACTATCGACTAATAGATCCTTCTAAGGTAAATGATAGTATGGCGTTGCCGAGAATAAGGTTGAGTAATCTCTTAACAAAGTTTAGCGGCATCTTAGCAACAAAGACATTATAGAACATTGCCTATATGACTAAGAGATGGTGTCACCTCAAATGGAGAGTTGTGGTTTCTCTTCTAGAAAGGCATGAAACAGAGTTTAGCGCAATAGAGAATAGATGATATGTGAAGGTAAGTTGGAGTGGTCTTAAGATTCAAGGTTTAAATACAAAGGATACCATTGAAGGAACTTAAAAATGAAAGAGCCTTATAAGGCTTTTTACTTAATTAGGTTTTAAACATGTTATTGGACTCATGGTCGGGTTCTTGAGTGGATGGCCCAATGCACAGGCGCACACTTGGTCGTGGCAAAGGTCAAAGGCGTGGGCGCGAGATTCGCGGAAGTTGCGCAAAGAGGCGCATTTGCACTTTGCACGCCGCATCGAAGCAAAAAGACCCTTGCCTCGAGCTCCCGTGTATCTTTTTGGTACAAAGTTCATATAAATTAGATTAATTACTGCTTAATTATAAAGTGACAGTTACCGGTAATTAATTTCTTGTTTTTTGCAGATCAATTTTCGGAGTTATCTAAACTTAATAAAATATTTTTCATGATAAAAAAACATGTTTAATAAGTTGAATAGAGACTAACTCTCCGAACTAATCCCATCTCCCCTAATTCTTGGGGATAAAGTCGGGGTATTGAGGGTTTAATCCCAGTATGGTGTATTGGGTTAACCCTCCCCAAAACACACACTAGAATTATCTGCAATCCCTCTGCCTTCTCATTTTTCTGCATATGATCATACAGTCTATTTTCTTTCTATATGAATTTCTGCATCAACTTTGTCTAAAGTCTCATTGTCATAAGCTTTTGACAAAGAGACCTGCATCAATCCTGGGGCTTTACGACTAGTAGACCTACAACTTTTGCAGGTGGTCGTATAAAACCATTAAAGATAAGTTTTCTACCGTGCAGATCTCAGCTTCTACGTATATGCAAATCAGGTTGCTTTTTAATTTCTATATCGTATTTATTTTCCGTTCACTAAGGGAACAACTCCGCTTCTACTATTTTTTCTTTAACTTGAATCTATTGCGGAGGATACATTCAAATCAGCGTGAAATTATTGGTTCGGATTTCGGTTCCGGACATTAAATTCACCATCTTGGATAAATAAAGTTTTGAATTTTATAATTTTTATTTATTTCCATTATTAAAAGTTCAAACTTTATTAATTTTTTGCTGATATGATTACATTTTTCATGGGTACACTCACCAACGATGTGCCTCCTTTTTTCTAGATGCACCACCTCTTGGAGCCTCCATTAATCCATAGACTATGACCCCTTTTAGTAAGCTCAGGGTTTGTTTCTTGACCATCTTGATATAGTTTATTCTTTTCAGTTGTTTAGGGTTTTGGAAAATTGATAAAAGGTTAAAGACATTATCTTTTTGTTGCCATGATTATTGGAATCATCTTGTATACATATAAATGTTAATCTATTTGTGGATTGATAATGCGATTATGGATTGGGGTCTATTAGAATGGAGATTGTTGGAATGGATTGATATTTGAGTTGGGAAGAATCATAGTTTGACAATTAGGTCTGAGATTAATAGCGTTATTTTGATTCCTTGTTGTTGTTTTGATGGTTTAACTGTAGTTTATTCCTCTCTTTCTTTGTATTTGCTTGCATTTGTTTTTGTGTGGATTTTTTTGCCTCAACAACAAAATATATGTTAACCTCAGTTGCACCATTTTCTACTACCCAAGTTTTTTTTCCAGACAAATCTACTGTCTAATTGGATGAAATGCCTCGATAACATAAATTTATCAAGAACTTCCAAAATGTTGGAGATGAACTTTAAACATTTGTAAGAAATTTTACCATGGACTTTTAAAGGCTGAAGGGATGTCTTAAGAGATTGGTGCAACACCAAATTTCTAACAGTGGTGTAGCTATGATTTAAGGATTAGGTGTTGTCATTTACCATTTTTATTTATGTTTTAATTTGTGAATTGGTTCATGGTTGTCCAAAGGATTATGTGTAAGGGTTGAATATTTATTGTATTTAAAGTTTGGACTTAAAATGTAAATACCTACATGGTATAAATACTTTGTTTCATAGGGTTAACCTAGTGTTAGTCGTGCTAATCAATATTAAGCTTTCACGTGTAAAACCTTTCTCTATGATCAATCATATAACTGAAGTTAATCGTTCAATCCTTTGTGTTCACTATTGATGATAGGGGTGAGCATTTAACCCACAAGAACCGGACCAAACCGGGACCGGCACCGGTATAGTCCAACCGGTCCGGTTTTCGGTTCTTCAAACCCTCCATATTCGGTTCCGGTTTCAAACCGGGTTCGGTGCCAATTTTTCGGGTAATTAACCGGAACCGGCCCGGAATTTTAAATGAGTATCTAATCCTAATTTAATTAATTTATTATGTTTTCTAATATGTCAAAATCACCTTTCAAAATTTAACAAACATATCCTTTGTAACATAACCATATAAATAACATATCGTTCATTTATTAATCATTAATGTGTCATAACATAACCATATAAAAAAAAGTAAAAATCCCAACTTTTTATCCAGGATGACAAATGTCTTACGCCATTATTATAATATCCGTGTCCCATTAACTTATACGAATCGTGCATAACGTATTTGTACTTTATGCATACCCGACTTGTATCTTGGACTAGATTGTGAGGTAATATCGTACAAGGGGTCATATATGTACAAAATTGAAACTTGACTTAACCTATTTTGTTAAGTTTATACCTACTAGGGCATAAACTTGAGAAATTAGACTTTAGAGGTCAAAGTGTAAATTAGGAAAATATATATATCCCTAAATTGTTGAAATTTCTATAAACATAACACGTATTTGGTTTCTTCACTCGGTTCTATCATCTCTCCACCGATTAAACTCAATTCACTTGAAGGGAAGCATCAAAATACTTGGAATTTGTAAGATTAAGTCATAGAAATTGAAAGGTATGTATGGATGCTAGTCTTTCTAAGTTTAATTTCATGTTTATAATAATATCTTGTTATTTAAGCTTGAAATATGTTTTGAGTTGGTAATTTTATACATGGTTGGGATGTTTTGATTAAAATAGAAATAAAGAAGGTTAAATTGTGGTTTCAATATAGTTTTAATTGATGGGTATGCTTAACCGCACATCAAGTGCTCGGTTAAATGCTTAAAAGAGCAAAAATTGGGTGATTAAGCTTAAGATCTTAACCATTAGGCTGTTTTGTAGTTTTAGTATGTTAGATATGTTTTGAAACATTTAAGTATTGCAAAATATGAAGATTGGATCATAAAATTGGTTTGTGGAAAAAGATGGAAATTGGTAATTTGGACAGCCCCACGTCCACTACTTTGACGATGTGTAACTCGCAAACCGCACGTTCAAATAAGCTCATATTTTCCAGATTTAAAGGTCTTGCCATAGACTACAACTTTTATGAAGAGTCGAGAACCCAATTACGACTCTAAGTGGCTCAAAACAGTGAGTTTACAGGGCTGTTTTGGGCTGTTTGTTGTGTATACGGCTTAATAGATGTTTTTTTGGTTAAGCCATATCTCATAGATGGAGCATCCAAATGAGTTGATTCCAAAGCCATTAGACTCTTAAGATTATAAAACCTGGGTTGACCTTTAAATAGGGTGAAAATGGTCAAAAAGTAGGGGGATAGAAGCTGTTGGAATGGAACCGTATAAGGTTAAATGCTGCGTTTGAGTTCTTAATTCGTATAAGGTTGTTTTTCTTGAAGTCTAAATTGTTTAAGGTCATTAAGCTCTATATTAGAATGTTGTGTTATAGTTTATATGTCTTACGAATAATAACCCGTTCATGTACTCGTTAGGCACACGGGCGATACAAACTTGATCGTGAATTCTCGTAATCGTGCGTTAATTGTTGAATTCGGTTAAGGTACGGATATCATACTTTACTTGACACGGGGATAGCCATTTGTATAAGGCTTCCTAATCCAAATACGTTGATTCCAAATTCCCTTTATATTTGTTAATATTATGGAACTTTGTTTTCCTCCGAAATATGATATACATTCTTTTGAATATTGATCACTTTGATCACTTGATTTGTGAAAGGATATCGTTTATGAATTTGTAACTATAGACTCAATATTGGGAGCACCGATATTGAGATGTTTCCATGGTGGCTAAAACTATCATGGCGTCCTCAATGGTATTGACTTGACTTGGTACCGGTCAATTAGAGGGCGTATGGATCGATCTTAGGAACTTGATTGGATAATAATTATGGCCGTGGTTAAATCCACGAAGAGGATTGCTTGTGTTGTGCTCGCACCCCTATCCTTACTGACGTCCGAATGGACTGATCATCCTTTGAGAACAACGTACCCTTGTGATACGGTTTGGTCTTCGGACCTTTGATATGCTTTCGCATCATTTGTTGCTTAATCTCCTTTTAGATTATCGTTTAATGTTATGAATCCCTTTTGAAATTGTTATCTTATATTAATTGTTTATTTATTATTATCCGTTCACTGAGCGTTAAGCTCAGTCGAGTTTTCTTTTTCCTCGGCAGGTACTTGACTTAGCTGGGACTTTGGACAGAGTGATGTGGAGATAACATGACTGGACTTATCTACTTTTGTTAAACTTCAAGGACTAATGTAGATATTATATACTCGTACCTTGTGACTGTATTTTGTTATACGATGTTATCTCCGTTTATGGTTATGTAAATATTATGTTGGGTAATTATGTTAGTTGCTCTGTTTTAACCAGGTGTTTATCTTATAATTGTCCTAAAACCAATTGTGGCATCTTCCGTCCTTGAACCACGCTGGACGGGGGTGTTACAAGTTATGGTTTCAGAGCTTTAGGTTATGATTATGTAGTATAAGGTAAGTTTGATCTGTGAGGAATGGGTAGAACTAAGATAGGATTATCTTAAATCTTATATATATATATATATATATATGTTAATTATTTGTAATCTTGTATGCTTCGTTTCATATTGAATCTAACCGAGCAAATGGTTTCCATGTTGTTAGTTCTAAATGCCGCCAAGAAGAATACCGGCAATAACAGGTGGACCAAGAAGAAATCAAACAGGGTCTGAAAATGAAGCAAATGTTCCGCCAACAACTCAAATTGATCCTAATTTGATGGAAGCTGTGTACCAAACAGTTAATGGGATGTTACCAGGGATTATAGCACAGACGGTGGAAGCATTACGTCAGACTGGGGAAAACCCGAATCCCAATGCCGGTAATTATGGGCCAAAAAGAAGGGATCAGGAAACTAACACCGGTAATCAACTAGCTGATATCCACCAATGGTTAGAGAGATTTCACAAACAAAAGCCTCGCACTTTTATTTCAGCGACCACTGCAGTTGAAGCCGAAGATTGGATATCACATCTTGAAAAGATATTTCGAGTCTTGGGTTGTTCTGATAGAATACGAGTGGAGTTGGCTACTTATAAACTTGAAGGTGATGCAAATCGTTGGTGGCAAGCTTGGAAACAATCTTACGGAGGGGAGATAGCTGTTGAAAGTTTAACATGGTCGGGGTTCAAAGATGTTTTCTATCAGCAATACTTTACTGCAGCAGACAAAGAGGCGTTTGTCCAAGAGTATTCCAATCTGAGACAAAAAGAAGATGAATCCATATCCGAATATGTAGCCAAATTTCTACAATTGGCTAGTTTTGCAGGTGTTATGGAGGGTACGGTGGAAAATCAAGTTAGCAAGTTCAAGTGGACCCTCAATAGCAAATTCAGACCTGAACTTATCAATCAACACTTTACAAGCGTTGCTCAAGTTGCTGATGCTGCAAGAAACATTGAAAGGGAGCGACTAGATTCTATACTTTTCTGAGGTGATAGTGGTACTAAACGGAACAGATATGTGTTTCAAGGAAGTTCTACCGGGCAAGGATTCAATCGTACAGTTCAGTCTAAACAAGCGAGTTACAGACCTCCAGTTTCATCTCAGGGAACTTCTAACAAGAGTTTTTCTAAGGCAACTTCTCAGATACGGTGCAAAGATTGTGGTTTTAGGCATCGCCCTGGCCCATGTTCTCAAATGACCGGCGCCTGTTTTAAGTGTGGTCAACGAGGTCATTTTCAACGTTATTGTAAGCAAGGGCCGAAAGATACTTCCAAAGACAAAGAGAAGCAATCTACTGCTGGTGGTCGGGTGTTTAGCCTATCTGCTGACAAATCTACTGCGGGTATGGTTTCTGGTACCCTTTCTATTGACAGTAGAGATGTATATGTTTTATTTGATACAGGTGCTACTCACTCGATTGTTTCTGAAAATTTTGAAAACCATCTTAAACCATATGAACAATCCATCGAGTTCTCGTTACATAATACTACTCCTTTGGGTAATTCAGTATGTATACTTGGTGAATTTTCAAACTGTCTGTTAATCATTGGTGATCGAATTCGGGAGGTTACTTTACTTCCTAATGAAAATGGATCACTTCGATATCATCCTTGGCATGGATTGGTTTTCTAAACATCGAGTGACCATCGATTGCAAAGCCAAACAAATCATCTTCGGTGATGCCAATGAACCCGAATATGTATTCCAAGGCGTTTCACCTGAGGAAGGGACCCGTGTTATCTCGTCAATGGAAGTTAAGACGATGATCTGGCAAGGATGTGAAGGTATCCTAGCTGCACTAAAAGATCCAGGAGAGGTAAGCCTTAAACTTGAAAATATTCCTGTTGTTAATCAGTTTCAAGATGTTTTCCCGGATGAACTTTCCGGAGTTCCTCCAAAAAGGGAAGTTGAATTTACAATTGATCTTGTTCCGGGAGCTGCCCCTATCTCAAAGGCTTCGTATCGTATGGCTCCAACCGAGATGAAGAACTTAAGGAGCAACTTGAGGACCTTTCTAATCGGGGTTTTATTCGACCCAGTGTATCTCCATGGGGTGCACCGATTTTATTTGTTAAAAAGAAAGACGGATCGATGCGGTTGTGTATTGACTATCGTGAGCTAAACCGGGTCACGGTACATAATAAATACCCTTTACCCCGTATTGATGATCTCTTCGATCAACTCCAAGGAGCGAAGTATTTTTCTAAGATCGACTTAAGATGGTATCATCAACTCCAGATCAAAGATCAAGATATTCCTAAGACTGCATTTCGTACTCGATATGGTCATTACGAGTTCATTGTTATGCCATTCGGTCTTACTAATTCTCCAGCAGTCTTTATGGATTTTATGAACCGAGCTTTCAAAGATTATTTGGACGACTTCATCATCGTTTTTATTGACGATATTCTTGTATATTCAAAGTCGAAAAAAGATCACGAAACTCACTTGCGTATAACTTTAGAAACTCTCCGAAATAAGAAGTTGTACGCAAAGTTTTCTAAATGCGAGTTTTGGTTGGAACAAGTGGCATTTCTGGGTCACATTATCTCCGCTGAAGGTATTAAAGTCGATCCTGCAAAGGTTGAACCCATCACTAATTGGCCAAAACCGACAAATGTCTCAGAAGTCCGAAGTTTCTTGGGCTTGGCAGGTTAGTACAGAAGGTTTGTCGAAAACTTTTCTCGAATCGCGCTTCCTAGGGGTGAGCAAAACCGGGTACCCGCCCTTTTTTCATGGAACCGGAACCGGAACCGGCGGTTCTTGGAAAATCGGAACCGGAATCGGAACCGCTAAGACCGGTTCCTGATTTTTTGGAACCGGAACCGGAACCGCCGGGAACCGGTTCCGATACCGGGTACCCGGTTCCATTTTTTAAAAAAATTTAACATTTTATGCAATAAAAACGTAATTTTAAGTAATAAAAACTACAATACTTCATATCAAAACAAACGGTTAAAATTAAAAGCAATCCGATAAAACTAAAGTACTTCACATCAAAACGAATCCCATAATACTAATTATTACATATATAAATAGAAATTCTTGAGACTTGAATCTTGAATCTTGAATCTTGAATCTTGAGTCTTGATTACTTAACAACCCTAAACAAAATAGAACAAACAAACATTAGAAATTAAATTATATATAACAAAGACTTGTTCAATAATCTCATATTTATAAAATTCAACAAATAAATTAGAAGATTACCTAAAAGAAAATTAGTTGCCGCTAACAAAAGTCTCATCTAGATCATTGCGACCAAGATCTGAAATGAAAGTAAAAAAAAGACACAAATTAGAATGTTAAATATGATTTAAAAATATAAAAAAAAGACGATAAATAAATACATTACCTTCCTCGTATTTTTGCACATCCTCCAAATATTGTTCCAAATCAATACATATTGTTGATGCCCTCAACCAATCTTGAGCACATATCAAAGTTTCCATCGTCTTCGCACCCAAACTACTACGAAACTCATCCACCACACGACCAGATGTACTAAAAGCAGACTCACTAGCAACTGTAGAAACTGGAATGGCTAGAATGTCTTTTGCCATTGATGCCTATACCTTATATGTCGTATGTTTTTCACCCCACCACTTCAAGATTTCAAACGAATCACCATCTATTTTTTCAGGCGGAGCATTAAGATATTCCTCCAATTCAGATTTCACAACAGCATCCACAACATCATTCTCATAAAACTCATTATAGATTTTTCTCATTTGGTTATTCTCCACCATCCCAACAAAATTTTGGCCACCATCATCATTCACAAAGGAATTACAAGAATCATTCTTTGATGAAACAAGAGCATAATGATCATACAATTGTTTCAAAACATCATTTACTTGATCATATATGTCATCCACTTTGTCATCCACTTTATCGGAGTCCGAAGGAAAAATCTTTTTTAAGGAAAACTTCACAAACCTCATTTTATAACGTGGATCAAGTGCAACTGCAACTAAAACCATCACATTTATTTTACCAAAATCTCCATAGTATTTGTCAAACTTTTTCCTCATTTCAACACCCATTTTAGTAATATTTTGATCAACATCTACACTCCACTCAAGCAAAGAAGCAAGCACACCCAAGATCTCGTGAAAATGCATATTAGCAGTAACATATAAAGTGCCGGAAATCCTTTTTATGGCATCATAAAACTGTTTCAAACAAAGGGATAATGCTTTAGCATTTTCCCAATCTTTTTGGCATGGGAATCCATATTTGAGTTCTTTCACCAAATCAGAATCTTCTTGTTTCATTCTTTTAAAAGCTTTTTCAAATTTAATGGCCAAATCTAGCATAAGGTAAGTGGAGTTCCACCGTGTTGGCACATCTAGACAAACTGAACCTTTACATTGAATTTGTGATTTTAAAACACAATCATCAAACAACTTACCTCTACTCGAAGAACTCCTCGCATACCTAATCACACCCCGAATTCAAGCAATGGAATCCTTAATCTCCTTCAAGCCATCTTTAACGATCAAGTTTAAAATATGAGCGGCACATCTCATATGAAAAAACTCACCTTCTAAAACAAGTTTTTCACTAAAGTTTTCTTTTAAATGTGCAACCGCCACATCATTAGAACTTGCTATATCTACAGTAATACAAGACAACTTATCTTCAATACCCTATTGAAGAACAGACGATTCTACTACTTTTCCAATTTCCTTCCCTATATGACTATCCATTTTCTGAAAATTCAAAATCCTTTTATGCAATCTCCAATTATCATCAATAAAGTGTGCAGTCAAACAAATATAGTTATAATTTTGCACGGAAGTCCAACAATCAGTTGTAAGAGCAATTCTAGAGTTTAAACTTTTCAAAATATTTCTTAACTTCTCCTTCTCACAAATAAATAATTTAGTGCAATCTCTCGCAACCGTGAAACGTGATGGAATAAAAAATTGTGGCACGGCGACACTACAAAAAGATCTAAATCCATCACGTTCGACTATAGAAAATGGTTGCTCATCAACAATAACCAATTTTGCTAAAGCTAGTCTAACTGAATTTTGATCAAACTCTCAATTAGAAATAGTGGCAGCATCACTTTGACTAGTTCTAAAAGTAATAATTTTCATTTGCTTCTTATCCAAATTTAGAGAGTATTTTGAACATGTACCAAGATGTTTAGAGAGAAATGGGGTACCATTCTTTGAGCTCCCGTTCAATACCTTTGAACAATACTTGCATTGTGCCTTTATAACCTTGCCCGTGTTTGTATCTCTAATGTCTATGAAATGGTTCCAAACATTGGATTTCCTTTTGTCTCCAATTTGGGGAATTGGATTTGGACTTTGCTCTACAACGTCACTTTCACAATCCAAGTCTATAGGTATGGGATGTTGATGTTCCATTAAAACTGTCATTTGGAAAATTATAAACCAAATAAGTAACAATGTAGCATAAGGAAGGAAATCCAACAATAATGAACCAAATTAGCAAGGAAATCCAACAATAATTAATCAAATCAGTAACTATATGAAACCATTAAAAAACCAAATCATAAACATAACTGTATGAAATCACTAACATGAGAAAGAAAATCATAAATCATAAACATAACTATATGAAATCACTACCTGAACTGCTGTTCGAAATCGAAATCGAAATCGAGAACCTCGCCGGTTGTGTTGCTGTGAAATCGAGAACCTTCAAAATATAACTATATGGAAAGGAAATCGAGAACCTCGCCGTCGAGAACCTCGCCGTCGAGAACCTTCAAATCGAAAACCTCGCCGTCGCCGCCGTTGCCGGGTTGTGTGAAACTCGCTGTCGCCGCTGTTACCGGTTGTGTGAGACTCGCCGTCGCCGGTTGTGTGTGTCTGTGTGACTCGCCGTCGAAGTGAGATGAGAGAATAGAGATGGAGATCTCAGATCTGTGTGAGTAAATGGAAAAAAATTCAGTGAGATGAGAGAATAGAGATGGAGATCAGTGTGTGACTATGTGTGACTATGTGTATTGTGCGGCTGAGTGAATGGAAAAAAACCCTAAAAAGGCATAACAATTAACATCTAAAGAAGTCTAGTATTTTATATTAAATTAATTAAAAAAAATTATTTAAAAAATACAGGGTACCCGCCGGTTCCGGTTCTGGATACCCAGCGGGTCTGGGTACCCGGTCCCGAAACCGGTCCCGGCGGGTAACGGTTCCAAAAAATTGAGAACCGGAACCAGTCTTGATTGGTTCCGTGTTTTAGGAACCGGAACCAGAACCAGAACCAATCACATCGGTTCCGGTTCCGGAACCGGCAGTTCCGAGGGGGTTTCGGTTCCAAAGGCGGGTACCCTGTTTCGATGCTCACCCCTAGCGCTTCCTATGACTAAACTTCTTCGAAAAGGAGTTAAATTTGTTTCGGTGAAGAATAGGAAAGGAGTTTTGAAGAACTGAGAAAAAGATTGATTACAACGCCCGTTCTCGCATTGCCATCTGGATCAGGAGATTTCCAAGTATATAGTGATGCTTCTAATAGTGGTATTGGTTGTGTTCTAATGCAACATAGCAAAGTGATTGCTTATGCCTCTCGCGAGCTCAAACCTTATGAAGTAAACTACCCTACTCATGATTTGGAGTTGGCAGCAGTCATTTTTGCTCTCAAAATATGGCGTCACTACTTGTACGGAGAGATGTGTGATATCTTTACGGATCACAAAAGCTTAAAGTACATCTTCACACAGAAAGAGTTGAATATGCGGCAACGACGGTGGCTCGAACTTCTTAAGGATTACGACGTCCGAATTCAGTACCATCCAGGCAAAGCAAATGTAGTTGCCGATGCCCTTAGCCGTAAAAGCATTGGTAATGTATCGTCTTTAATCATTCAACCACATATTGCTTCAGATTTGGAACGTATGGGTATCTCTTTGTGTTGTCGTGGTGGTGATGAAGTTCTTGCTAGTCTCACAGTTGAATCAACTCTCGTATCTCTAATCAAAGAGGCTCAACAAGAAGATGGAGAACTTTGGGCTATCTTATAAAAGGCTGAAGATGATCCACATTCAAATTTTCGAGTTGACGATAAAGGTACTATCTGGTTCGGTAATCGACTTTGTATACCTAACAATTCTGAACTCAAGGAAGCAGTTTTGAATGAAGGTCATAATTCACCATTCTCGATTCATTCTGGATCCACTAAAATGTATCGAGATCTAAAACAATATTATTGGTGGAATGGTATGAAACGAGATATAGCTGAATACGTGGCGAAGTGTCTTACTTGCCAGCAAGTGAAGATTGAACATCAGCGGGCTAGCGGATTATTACAACCATTAGAGATTCCGGTGTGGAAATGGGAGCATATTTCTATGGATTTTGTGACAGGATTTCCGAGAACTCAGAGAAGACATGATGCTATCTGGGTTGTAGTTGACCGTTTGACAAAGTCGGCTCATTTCCTACACCATACAGGAAACGTACCCAGTTAGTAAATTGTCTGATATATTCCAACGGGAAATCGTGAGGTTACATGGCACACCTGTTTCTATCACATCAGACCGAGATCCGCGATTCACTTCTCATTTTTGGAAAAGTCTTCTTCAGGCATGGGGTACAAGATTGACTATGAGTTCAGCTTTTCATCCACAGACAGATGGTCAGACTGAACGAACTATTCAGACTCTGGAAAATATGTTACGGGCTTGTGCTCTTGAGTGGTCTGGTAGTTGGGACGAATCTCTATGCCTCGTAGAGTTTGCATATAACAATAGTTAGCAAGCTAGTATCGGTATGGCTCCGTACGAAGCTTTATACGGTCGAAAATGTAGAACACCAATATGTTGGATTGAGGTTGGGGAACGAGCTATTGAAGGACCCGAACTTGTCAGAATTGCTACTGAACAAGTTGAGATCGCAAGACAGAAAATGAAGGAGGCTCAATCCCGACAGAAAAGTTACGTGGATAGGCATCGAAAACATGTAGAATTTCAACCGGGTGATCATGTCTTTCTCAAAGTTTCACCGTGGCGAGGTATTCGCAGATTCGGTATTAAAGGTAACTCAGTCCAAGATATATTGGACCCTTCAAAATACTTGAACGAGTTGGAGAGGTGGCGTATCGCCTAGCATTACCTCCTCAACTATCCCACATCCACAATGTTTTCCATATTTCGTCGCTCCGCGGATATCATTATCACCCTCTTCATGTGATTGATTATCCGTTAGACAAAGTTGAAAAGGATCTCTCTTATATTGAAGAACCGGAGTCGATAATAGGTCGAGAAGAGAGACAAATGCGACGAAGAACAATACCGTTCGTAAAAGTCTTATGGCGAAATCATTCCAAGCGGGAAGCTACATGGGAAACGGAGGAATCTATGTGAAAGCAGTACCCGTACCTCTTCAAGTAATGTAAGTCTTCTAACTTATCTTCATTTTGAGGACAAAATGTTCTTTTTAGGAGGGGAGGATTATAATATCCGTGTCCCATTAACTTATACGAATCGTGCATAACGAGTTTGTACTTTATGCATACCCGACTTGTATCTTGGACTAGATTGTGAGGTAATATCGTACAAGGGGTCATATATGTACAAAATTGAAACTTGACTTAACCTATTTTGTTAAGTTTATACCTACTAGGGCATAAACTTGAGAAATTAGACTTTAGGGGTCAAAGTGTAAATTGGGAAAATATATATATCCCTAAATTGTTGAAATTTCTATAAACATAACACGTATTTGGTTTCTTTACTCGGTTCTATCATCTCTCCACCGATTAAACTCAATTCAATTGAGAGGAAGCATCAAAATACTTGGAATTTATAAGATTAAGTCATAGAAATTGAAAGGTATGTATGGATGCTAGTCTTTCTAAGTTTAATTTCATGTTTATGATAATATCTTGTTATTTAAGCTTGAAATATGTTCTGAGTTGGTAATTTTATACATGGCTGGGATGTTTTAATTAGAATAAAATAAAGAAGGTTAAATTGTGGTTTCAATATAGTTATAATTGATGGGTATGTTTAACCGCACACCAAGTGCTCGGTTAAATGCTTAAAAGAGCAAAAATTGGGTGATTAAGCTTAAGGCCTTAACCATTAAGCTATTTTGTAGTTTTAGTATGTTAGATATGTTTTGAAACCTTTAAGTATTGCAAAATATGAAGATTGGATCATAAAATTGGTTTGTGGAAAAAGATGGAAATTGGTAATTTGGACAGCCCCACGTCCATTACTTTGACGATGCGTAACTCGCAAACCGCACGTCCAAATAAGCTCATATTTTCCAGATTTAAAGGTCTTGCCATAGACTACAACTGTTATGAAGAGTCGAGAACCCAATTGCGACTCTAAGTGGCTCAAAACAGTGAGTTTACAGGGCTGTTTGGGCTGTTTTGGGCTGTTTGTTGTGTATACGGCTTAATAGATGCTGTTTTGGTTAAGCCGTATCTCATAGATGGAGCATCCAAATGAGTTGATTCCAAAACCATTAGACTCTTAAGAGTTCACTCTACAACTTTCATTAAGATTATAAAACCTGGGTTGAACTTTAAATAGGGTGAAAATGGTCAAAAAGTAGGGGGGATAGAAGCTATTGGAATGGAACCGTATAAGGTTAAATGTTGCGTTTGAGTTCTTAATTCGTATAAGGTTGTTTTCTTGAAGTCTAAATTGTTTAAGGTCATTAAGCTCTATATTAGAATGTTGTGTTATAGTTTATATGTCTTACGAATAATAACCCGTTTATGTACTCGTTAGGCACACGGGCGATACAAACTTGATCGTGAATTCTTGTAATCGTGCGTTAATTGTTGAATTCGATTAAGGTACGGATATCATACTTTACTTGACACGGGGATAGCCATTTGTATAAGGCTTCCTAATCCAAATACGCTGATTCCAAATTCCCTTTATATTTGTTAATATTATGGAACTTTGTTTTCCTCCGAAATATGATATACATTCTTTTGAATATTGATCACTTTGATCACTTGACTTGTGAAAGGGTATCGTTTATGAATTTGTACTATAGACTCAATATTGGGAGCACCGATATTGAGATGCTTCCATGGTTGCTAAAACTATCATGGCGTCCTCAATGGTATTGACTTGACTTGGTACCGGTCAATTAGAGGACGTATGAATCGATCCTAGGAACTTGATTGGATAATAATTATGGCCGTGGTTAAATCCACGGAGAGGATTGCTTGTGTTGTGCTCGCACCCCTATCCTCACTGACGCCCGAATGGGCTGATCATCCTTTGGAAACAACGTACCCTTGTGATACGGTTTGGTCTTCGGACCTTTGATATGCTTTCGCATCATTTGTTGCTTAATCTCCTTTTAGATTATCGTTTAACGTTATGAATCCCTTTTGAAATTGTTATCTTATATTAATTGTTTATTTATTATTATCCGTTCACTGAGCGTTAAGCTCAACCGAGTTTTCTTTTTCCTCGGCAGGTACTTGACAGAGTGATGTGGAGATAACATGACTAGACTTATCTACTTTTGTTAAACTTCAAGGACTAATGTAGATATTATATACTCGTACCTTGTGACCGTATTTTGTTATACGATGTTATCTCCGTTTATGGTTATGTAAATATTATGTTGTGTAATTATGTTAGTTGCTCTGTTTTAACCAGGTGTTTATCTTATAATTGTCCTAAAACCAATTGTGGCATCTTCCGTCCTTGAACCACGCTGGACTGGGGTGTTACAATTTTACAAAGACAACAATCAATTTAATTCTTTAATGTAAATCAAGATTTCATTAGCCATATAATATTTATGATATAAATTGAAATATTTAAAGTGATTTATGTTTTTAAGAACTAAATTTTAGGTTTATATATATATACTAGAAGTATACCCGCTGCAATGCAGCTAAATATATAGTTTTAAGGTGTGCTGATTGAACTTTTTTTAGTTTAGATTGAGATTATTGTGTGCTGGATATGTTTGGTACGGAAATGAGAGGAATTTTAACAAGCAGTTCACTAAAAAGCATTGATTTTTTTATTGTATACCAAGAACAAACAATAAATGAAACTATTTATCAAAAAGAAAATCCAAAAAGCATGTTTTAACAAAAAATTACAATCGCCAATATTAATATACACCAAGAACTTCACACATCTACGAAAATCATGACTTGTTTGGTTGTGTTAGTACATCGATCACAAGCATAAATATACTAAGCCACTAAAACATGAAAGAAAAAATATAAAACAACTATGATTCTTTTGCCAGAAAATCTATGGACCCACATAAAAAATCCCAATCGGAAATTAGTTTCTCCATGGAAGCACTATAACAAAAGCTAAAAGTAGACATGCGCTTAGCAATTAAATTCTTAGTAGACTTGATAGTTATAAAGAAGTACAAATAAAGAAGAGAAAAGAAAAGATATTCAATGAGGAAAAATACATACATGTTTAAGAATTATGCAAATCAGTGTACCCGATGAAAATAGCATGTCAAAAGATGTTGGTTTACAAACATCAAACAAGTCTAGATAAATCAAACACAAAACCGAATATGGGCAGCTACAATTTACCGGCATTCGTAGAGCACACATAGAAAACAAAAACTCGGTAAAACAAAAAATCAAAACAATTTATGCCAAATAAACCATGTTGATATATGATTAGATGATAAAGTGCCAAACTTACAAGAATCAAAGATGGAGTTTATGTTCAATCTAGAACATGAACGAAATGAAGCCCACTAAGAAACCAATGGATGGTTTGCTTAAGTTTTGCAACTCTAATATATGAATTACCATAAGCGGATGATAAAGAAGAGGCTTAAATATGTGAATGGCTTCAATTCTATTAAGAAGAACATTCATAAATTGAAGTAATTGATTAATATTGAAACAATATAATATGTACCATTGGTTACCTTGAAGGTAAAACCTTAGAGCCAACTTTTTTCAACTTTTTCTTCTTCTTTAGGCATAAGAATATTTTCCTCCATTCAAGTTCTTCTTATTTAGCAAGTTATCAACCGCACCTAGAGCCACCAACAAAGCACACATGACTGCCACACTTCTTTCATGACCTGAATTCATCATATAATATAGTATTGGATGATGAATAGAAGTCTGGATACATGTTACCACAAGATGATGTATACATTCACAATGAAATTATAACTGTACTGATTTGGTAATTTTAGTGAAAAGCATAACATGTACATTTGATCAAATACCCATCAACCAGAACCCAAGACAAAATGAAGAAAGAAAACGAAATTGATGAAATAAGTAGATACATTGAAAGAAATGTAGCAAAAAAAGTGAATCGGTTAAAATGAAACACACCTAAAAATAAAGACATGCATGTTGCAGAGAAAGTGGACCTTTTTTTTATAGATATTGGTCTTTCTTTGGAGAAAACACGCACAATAAACAAGGTTTTTATCAAAACTCATTGATAAGCATTATAGTTTTTATTAATTAGCAATTAAATCTAGAATAATAAACAATATAGGTGTCAATTGTAACTTAAAATTTTAAAATAATTTAATTTATATAGGAAGTGGTGATTGAAGTAAAATTCTAAAACTTTAGATGTTGTAGTTCATGCAAAAAATATCGTACCTCTTAAAAATGTGAACTTAACTGTTTAACATGCTTTATATAATAGTATAGATAAGATTATATATGTTAATATGAAAATATTGTGAAATAAAAATTATAAAAGAAAATGATATAAACTAAATTAACTAACAAAGTCTATAGGTGTATAAAATGTAATTCAAAAATTGAAATTAATTTTATGGAGGTTGACATGCATGAAAATATTGTACCTTAGGCAATAAGGTTGGAAGTCTTAAAATATTTAAAGTAACCGTTTAATAACTTTTATATAATAGTATATATAGTATAGATATTGATAGATAGATGAGGGGTGTAAAAGAAAAAATCAAAAATTAAATTATTTGATTTTTTTAAAATAAGTTAATACATATTTATCATTTTTTATAATATTTATAAATCGTAAAATACCGGATATTGGGCTCATTTCGAAGGTATTAAAAAGACGATTATAATGGTATAATTTACGACAACATATAATATGTTTTTAAATACAATTTAGTTGATATAAGATTTTATATGATAAAATGAAAAAGTTACGGAATGAATTTGGTAAAAGTAAGGGATATAAAATTAAGTAAATAACAAAATCTAAGGGTCTAAAATGTAACTTATAAATTATAATAATTTTTTTTCTTAAATTGATAAAGGATTGCATGCTTTATACTCTTGTACATCAAGTTTAATATGTTGTACCTCTTAAAGATTCCAACTTAACCGTTTAAGCTCCTTATATATATATAGTATAGATATATAGATTTTAAACGTATTGATCTAGAGCAAAAAATCATAAAAAAAACATTAGTCATATAATATTTATGATATAAATTGAAAGATTTAAAGTGGTTTATGTTTTTAAGAATTAAATTTTAGGGTTGTACATTTGTATATTATTAATTTATAATTGAAATAATAGGTTCAAATATAAAGCGGTTCCAACCGGGTTTTTGACCGGAAAACCGGGACCGAAACCGGTACCGGCACTGGTATTGCCTATACGGTCCGGTTATCGGATCTAATAATATCGCATTTTCGGTTCCGGTTCCAAACCGGTTCGGTCCAAATGCTCACCCCTAATTGATTATCGTAGTTATTGCAGTTGTACTGGTATAACAATTGGTATCAAAGCAAAGAGACAGAGCATTTATCCAAAGGTAATCAATTTTTTTTTTGAGTTTGCTCTTCATTACCGTACGCACGGTGTTATGGCCAAAAGGTTTTCCCGATTCAGCTTAAATCCTTAATATCTACTCTTTCTAATTTGTTCCTTCGAGCATTCAATAGTGTTGAGTATAGGTTTTGCTGTCAAAATCAATTTTTTTGAGCCTTAATTTTTGAAAACATGGGTTTCACCATTGTCGACTGTTCTTTAAGGTTATTCTATGTTTAGTGAAAGTTAATCATTTTTGTGGTATAAATTTTATTGGGTTTGTGTTATTTGGCATCTCTATATTGTTTTTGGCACCTAGGAATCATTAACATCGACTTCAATTGATTCTTTGATCTAGAAAATTCGAACTATTCAAGTTTCCGGACAACATTGATTTTCAGGTATTCATCAAGTACATTCATTCTTATCCCGTACATATCCGGACAAACCATATCAGGCAATCTTACACCCAGATACTCCCATATCTGGAACACTTCACCTGGATAACTCCATTTCCGGGAACTCCCAAAAATCCGCGTAACCGTATCCGTAAAAACCCATAACTCGGAAAACCCTTCACTAGGATAACCTTGTATCCGAGAACTCCCAATTTCCATCTGTTTATGGTCCTTTCCTGCTAGGTTCATTGAGGCATACATTCACTATCTTTGGATCATTTCTAAATTGTACCACGATCACACAAGTGCAAAATGACTTCTCATGACAGACTGTCCATCACAAAAAGTCGTCGGTGCTGTTTCATGGAGAATATCCACAATGGCGGGATCTATTTCTAGTCTTTATCGAGAGGAACGAGTTTCTATGATGCTATACTTCTTTCGTTAAGTGAAGGGCCCACATAACTTTCGCAAGAAATTCCAGCTAGGCCGAATGCAGACCCACCTGTTCCAGCTGAAACGAAACGCAAGGATAGGGACAAGTACACGAAACTCGAAAGGTTCATAGCTAAAGAAGATCAACTAACTAAAAATTTCCTGCTTTAGAGTCTAGCTAACGATATCTACACGAGCATTGACTACTACAAAGCAACTGCTAAAGGTATGTGGGATCAGGTAGAGAAGATGATGTTAGGCACTAAGGTCGGAAATCAACTTAAGGAGACGAATTGCATCAAGAATTATGAAGATTTCAAGGCCAAAATCGGAGAAACTCTTGATGATACTTATGATCGTTTTTGCCTACTTCTAAATGAATTAAGCAAAAACATGATCAAGAAGACTAAGATAAAGAACAACGTCAAATACCTAAACAACCTGCTACCAGAATGGAAGAGGTTTCATTCTCATATTAGAAGGAACAAGTAGCTGGACAAGATAGCTCTACATGAAGTGTTTCAAATGTTACAAGACGAAGAGGAAGTGTTTGAGCTCATGGAATAAAAGAAGAATGAGAAGCCGGTTCCATACCCATCGGCCCTAGCTGCTGAAAAACGAGAAAGTCAATCTCACTGCAACTCCATAAGAGAACGGGAGAAAAGTGAATCTAAAAATGAAGTGTTTGAATTACAAATATGATTCTTGTTTTGTATTTTTAATCATTGATAGAGATATCATAATAGCTTCAAAAGGTACTGGGTTCTTAAAGAGAAAAAGATCTGAAGAAGTTCTGAAGACACTTCTGAAGAGGTTCTGAAGAAGTTCTGAAGTCACTTCTGAAGAAGTTCTGAAGGAGTTCAGAACCCATTCTGAACTTGTCTGTTATGAATGTCTTGTCACTTTAGTCTTTCTATTGTATGTATAAATAGATAGTTAGTTAGATTGTTAGAACTAATGTTTTTCATATACCTTGTAAAGATATATTCTGTATACAGTACATTCAATCAATACATATTACATTTGGCTATTATCATTCCTGTCATAATCTTTTCATATATTGATATCTTGATTGTTTGGGTCCTAACAATTGGTATCTGAGCCAATTCATTTGTTCTTGAAGAAGATTTGTGAAAGAACTTGTCAGATCTGACAGTTCTTGGTGTTCTTGATCTACAAAATTCAAATTCAACACAGGTGAATTCTCGATCTTCTAACAATCAAAGATGTCTAAAGAAATAGTCTCAATCGGATCTGAAACGAAACCACCAACTCTCTTCTTGGGGGAATATCATCAATGGAGAATTAGAATAATTCAATTCTTGGATAACATAGATGAAGCCTTAATGCAATCTATCACAAATGGCCCACTAAAGGTATTTGTTGAGATTCCAAATAGTTCCTTTAACCGAATCCACCCCTGAAATCCCTGCATCAAGAATCAAGAAGAGTCCTGGAATGTATAATCCAGCCGAAAAGGCTCAAATGAAAGTTGATAGAAGAGCATTAACTTTACTCACCATGGCAATTCCCAATGAGATATTCAATAGGGTTGATAGTTTAACTTCAAGAAAAGCCATGTGGGATGAAGTAGAAGCTCGTATGCAAGGAAGTACAAAGGCTCAAGCACAAAGATTAAATATCCGTGTAGGAACATATGAAAATTTCGTATACAAAGAAAAATGAATCTATCACTGATACATATCATAGATTCAATAACATTCTGAATGATCTAAGAAGAAATGGTGTTCAGAAATCAAATTCTGAGATAAACAACAAATTTCTGAACAATCTGGGAAATGAATGGTCAAGTTTTTCAGATAATATGGTAACTAAGAACTTGTCTAGAAAGACAATTCATGATGTCTATGGCATCTTGTTCCAACAAGAGGACAAGATCAAAGTTAGACAATATGAACAAAAGAAGACACAAGAAACAGTTGCCCTTCTAAGCAAAAACTACAATAATTTTTTGACCATTGCTACCAAGAAAGTTTGTGAGATCCCAGAGATAACAGTGTGTGATGGGGATGAATCAGATGAAGAGCTTAAAAGGATTTCTAATAATATTGCTTTCATGACAAGGCAATTCAAACAAAGATACAATCAAAAATATCATAATAAACCTAGATCTGAAGTTGGACCTAAGAAGAGTCAAGAGGCTGGTCAATCTGAAACATCTGAACTAGCAAGATGCTTCAACTGTGGAAAGCCTGGACATTATGCAAGACAATGCATGATGCCAAAAGTCAAAAATTCAGGTTATTATGAGAAGAAGCATCTTTTAGCAAAGAAAAAGGAGCTTAATCCTGCTCTAGTGACCAAGTATGAAGAAGACTGGTTAAACTGGAGTGATGGAGATGTTGATGAAGAAGTTGCTCACTATGCAACAAATTGCTACATGTGTCAAATGGATCCAGAAAAGGACAAACAAGACACTGAGGTATTTTCTTCATCTGCTGAACAAAATTCTGAACATAATTCTGAAGTTAATACTAAAGATTCAGAAATGACAAATCAATTTCAAAATATGTATTCTGAATTTGAAACACTCAAAAACAGAATTAAAGGTGAAAGAATTTTGGTCAATCAATTCAGAGCTGAAAGTCAAATATACAAAGAAAATTGTCAAGCAGCTGAACAGATTCTTGAAAAAGTTTCTGAAGAAAAACTTGTTTTAAAAGAAAAAATGGATAGTTTACAAAAAGAAGTTATAAATGAAAAATCTGAAAAGGAAATTCTAAATGTTAAGATGAATTTTCTGAATCAAGAGAGACTTGATCTTTATAAAAAGATTAAGGAATTGGAAGATTTAAATTTTAAAAGAGGACAAACTGAACAAACTCTGAATATTTTAACTAGTCGGTGCTCGTAACTCAAAATTTTACAATATAAAAGCAGGCCTAGGGATATAATGACAGTCAAATTTTAAAAAAGGCACCTGCAAACTTGTATGATTATTCTAAAATGAAAATTTTCAATGAATCAAATACTGGCATCATTTCCAAACCTGTAAACCATTCTTTGCCTGAAAGAATTCCTTTTATAAAATCAGAGACTTTGTTTTCAGAAGAAACACCTCTTAAAACTGGTGAACCAGAAAGTATCTACGAAACAAGAAATGAATATAATTCCAAATATTTGTAAATCTTCTGAATCAAATATTATTTCTGAAGAAAAATCAGAAGTAATTGTTAAGTCTGAAATTGTTTCTGAAGTTACTTCTGAATCCAATTGTGAAAACATTTCAGAAGATACTTCTGATAATAAATCAGAACATGAAGAAAAATATAATGAATTCTCAGACATTGAATCCTCAGAAGATATTGATGAGAATCCCAATATATTTTTTGATAATTCTGATAATGAGTCTACAACAACAAAAATTTTAAATATTTTTGCAACAAGTATGACTCATAATAAGTTTTCAGATCTAATAAATGCTTCTGATTCAGAAGATGATGATGATCACATGGTGCAAGTCATTGACAAAAATGGCTATTTGGTTTATAAATCTCAATCATGTATGACTGAAGGAGAAAAATTAAAATCTGAAGTTTCAAAGATACCTTCAAAATTGTTTGGTCCTGTGTTTTTAAAACCAGAACATCATAATCCAGATTTTTCACCTACTAATACAACCATATCATCAAATTCAACACCATGTTCAGTAACATCTTCTGACTTTAACACCAGAGTTAAAATTTTTGAACAAGGACAATCCTCAAACTCTCTCTCTGAAGTTCAGAAGATTAACACAAAATCTGAAGATAAACCTAAAGTGAACAAAAGAATTTCTTATACTAATCCTCATTTCTTATCTTTTACAGAGCTATCCACTTTAGTATGGAGAAAGAAAGATGAAAGACAATTTATGTCAAGACTTATTTGATATTTCTGTAAATGTCTCTGCAGATTATCAAAATCCTTCTCTACTCAGAAATACAAACGATCACGACATTTCAGAAATACAAATTTCAAATACATCAGCACCACAACTCTCTACCTCAAATTCAGAACTTCCAACTTCTGAAAATGCAACTTCTGAACCAATTCAAGTTGTTTCTGAACCGGTTCAAACTATTTCTAACCATGAACCTCACAGTTCTGAACCAATTCAGATTTTTCCATTTGAGGGGGAGTCTTCAGATTTACATTCAGCTATCAATCATGATACTGAAACTCAAGCAATTACTGATGATTATGATTCTCTGAATAATGTTTCATCTGTTCAATCATTGCCAAATGTGAATAAATGGACATCTAATCATCCAGTTCATCAAATAATTGGAGATGCATCAAAAGGTGTCCAAACAAGATCTACAACAGCAAATGAGTGTCTGTATGTTAATTTTTTAAGTAGTATGGAACCCAAAAAGCCATATAAAGCACTTCAAGATCCAGACTGGATTTTAGCCATGCAGGATGAGTTAAATCAATTTGAAAGAAACAAAGTCTGGAGATTGATACCAAAGCCAAAAGGTAAATCTGTCATTGGCACAAAATGGGTGTTCAGAAATAAAAAGGATGAAAATGGAATTGTTGTAAGAAACAAGGCAAGACTTGTAGCTAAGGGGTATTGTCAACAAGAAGGTATTGATTATGATGAAACTTTTGCTGCTGTAGCCAGATTAGAGGCCATTAGAACTTTTCTTGCCTATGCTGCTCATAAAAACATGAAGGTATTTCAAATGGATGTGAAATGTGCATTTCTGAATGGTATTTTACATGAAGAAGTGTATGTTGAACAACCAGAAGGCTTTGTGAGCAAAGAATTCCCAGATCATGTTTACATATTAGACAAAGCTTTATATGGACTTAAACAAGCACCAAGAGCATGGTATGATACTCTTACAACTTTTCTTCTGAATTCCAAATTCAAAAGAGGTACTGTTGATACAACTTTATTTCTGAAAAAGGAGGGTGATGATATGATTTTGATACAAATCTATGTAGATGATATTATATTTGCTTCTACTAATCCAAAATTTTGTAGAAATTTTGAGAAAATCATGCAAACAGAATTTGAAATGAGTATGATGGGAGAGTTGACATTTTTCCTTGGTCTTCAAGTTAAACAACTTCCCACTAGCATATTCATTAATCAATCTAAGTATGTCTCTGACTTACTTAAGAAGTTTGACATGACTGATTGTTCAAGTATTCAAACTCCAATGGCCACTGCCACTAAGTTAGAACCTGATCTAAATGGAAAATCATGGATCGAAAAAGTACAGAGGCATAATTGGATCTTTGCTTTACTTAACTGCTAGTAGACCAGATATAATGTTTGCTACATGTATTTGTGCCAGATATCAAGCTAATCCTAAGGAATCACACCTTCTAGCTGTAAAAAGAATACTTAGATACCTAAAAGGTTCTCCTTCATTGGGACTTTGGTATTCTAAGGATTCTAGTTTTGAACTAACAGCATTTACTGATGCAGATCATGGTGGTTGCAAATTAGACAGGAAAAGTACCTCTGGATCATGTCAGTTTCTGGGTGATAGACTAGTCAGCTGGTCTTCAAAGAAACAAAATTGTGTTTCTACTTCTACAGCAGAAGCTGAGTATGTAGCAGCTGCAATATGTTGCTCACAAGTGATATGGATGCAAATTCAACTAAAAGACTATGGTTACACTTTCAAAAAGATTCCTTTGTATTGTGATTCAAAGAGTGCCATAGGCATCACTGCCAATCCTGTTTAGCATTCAAAAACCAAGCACATTGATGTAAGATATCATTTTATCAAAGATCATGTGGAAAAAGGTAATATTGAAATGTTTTTTATTCAGACAGATTATCAGTTAGCTGATTTATTTACCAAAGCACTTGATGAAAAACGATTTAATTTCTTGGTAAGTAAATTGGGCATGATGAACATGTCTATATAAGTATTATACATCACCTATACTCTAGAAGTTACATTCTGAGGTTTTTTATATCAAATTCTGAATACTTTGCTAAACAGAATTACTCTGCATATTCTGAACTTTAACATTCAGATTTTTGCTTCTTTTCAAACTCAGAAGTATATCTCTTCTGTATCTAGGTTGATTGTATTTTAATACTTTTCATATTTTTTTTCTATCATTTGACTAATATTTGATTGATTCTTTGATAAAGTTGCAATGATTAAGGGGGAGAATCATAATTGCTAGTGATTCAAGGGGGAGTGGTTTTAATTTCAAATATCTACTACTCTTTCCTACATAACAACTCTGCATTGGTGAAATAAAGTATAAGAAGTATGAACAAGCTTCCTTAGATAAAATCAGTTTTCTATTTTGTTCAAATCTACTTCTGAATTCTCAAAATGTTTTATATTTTTCAGAAGTTTATATTTTTAAATGATTTTTGGTCTTTTAAGATGATCCAAGTTTAGTTCTTAACTACACTTAAAAATTCTACGGTTCTTCTGAATTCTTTCTTTCAGACTTCTGAACTTTTTCTCAGAAGTTCTGAACAACTTCTGAAGTTTTTGAACTTGTTCTCAGAACTAAACTTCCCGTTGATTTTTCACTTAAACGTGTGCCACGTGTTTTAATTTCATTGGCTCTCTCTTAAACACGACCATTAAACGGTTCATTTCTCTTAATAAATGATGATTACTACTCTAATCACATTACTTTTCGGCCACGTGTCCTTCAACGCTTATCCGATCATATAAATCAATGGATTCCTCATCATCTTCATTCTTTTAGCAATTTTTCTCTGAGAAATCTTTCTGTGTTTATTGATCCCCTTTCTGTTACCAATCCGTGTTTTTCCAACATCATGTCTACTTCAAATACCATGATTTCTACTTCCTCGAGTTCCAATGATAACAATGGATCATCAAGTGATGGTTCGTTCAAGATTGTGCCTCAGAAATTGGTGGTTGGATCACTGGAAATCCCACTAAATGATGATCAAATGCTTCAAGACAGCCACAACTGCAACTCATCAAGCCGGACCTTCAAACCCTATCATTAACCCTAACCCTAACCCGACAACTGCTAAAATTGGGGAAACACAAAATACACCCATTGATGTTGTTTCTGAATCAAATGTTGCTGAAAGTGAATCCCAGACTCCTGCTGAAAGTGGTGACCTGTCCAAACTCTATGTACCTGCTGAGAAATTACTTGACATTAAAAGAAATAATTGTGCACTGAACTTCAAATCCAAAGACTTCATTGATGACCAAGTAATGTTGATTAAAATTCTGAAGAAACATCCCCTGCGCACTCTCCTTTCAAGAAAGTTCTCTGTTCCTGCTTCTTATCTTCAACAATTCTGGCATTATGCTGAGGTAGATGAAACTGATAATGAAATTGTCTCTTATGTTCATGCCTACAAAGTTTGTATATCTGTAGATGATATTAGGAGCCTTCATTATTTGCCAAAACCAGATGAGGTTTTTGGGAAAACCTGTTATGACTCAATTCCATCCTCATCAGAGATGATCTCAGATTTTATGAGCTTGGGTTACTCTGAAAACCTTAGTGCTTTGAGCACTTTTAGAAGAAAATGTTTACCTCCAATTGGTATTGCTTGTTTTCCATTCTGAATACCTGCCTATCTGGGAAGAGCTCAAGTTTAGACCAAGCTTCAGCAAATGGGAGGATTATCTTTCATGGTGTTGCCTTCAACAAACACTATGATTATGCTAGTCTCATCTTTGATGAACTCAAATATGCAATTTTGAAGAAGTCTACATTCAACTATATACCATTTCAGAGATTTCTTCAAACACTTATCAAAGGAGCAATGAAGGTTGTCTCAAAAATTCATGTTCTAGCTCATGAGGTACATGTTCCTATTTTCACTATGGATATCTTAAGACTTCCAAATGCAAAACTTACTTTTCCAAATGCAGTTCCACTTCCTTCTCATTTACTTGATCTTATAAGTACACCAACTAGGATTGGGAATGAGCATTTAGAATCTATGGGATTACCTCAACCAGTAGTCCCTTCCCCTGATTCAAACCAGAGTGGTGATCATGCAAGGGAGTCAAGAATTACTAGAAAGAGGGGGGAGGCTGTTCAAGGGGGTGAACAACCTCAAAGAGTAAAGAGGAAAAATGAAAATGAGAGCCAGGGTAGAAGGGTAAGAAAAAGAATTGATGAGGGGAGAACACAGGTACAAGAAAAACAAAACTGTGAACCACCTGTTACAAGCCGGGCACCCACATCTACTATTATTCCACCTTCTTTGGTGGATAATATTGAAACAACCAGTGAGCCCATGGAAACCTTGGTTAACCCCCCCCAGCCACTCACCCATCACTCAACAGAAGGGTGTTTCAACAACACAAATGGGGCAAGCAGCTTATAATCCATTAGGACCCCAATTGGAGGTTCCTTTTGTTGAAAATGAAGGATATATGTCCCCCCTTCACAGTTTTGAGCACATTGAGTATGAGTGTCCACTCAACTTTGAGCCTTCTGAACCACTTAATGTGGCATCCATTCACACAAGCACACATCTTTCAGATGTTCCTAAGCAAAGTGTTTGTCACATTGCATCAACAACTATAGATATTCCTATTTTTGGATATCAAGGATTAGTTGGAAGTCCTGGTGGGGTGAACATCACAAAAGCTCCATTCACAGAATAAAATGTGGTTCATGATGCCTTTGTGGCTCATACAGGCCAACCTTCTTCTGAAGGTCTGAAAACAAGTTCATCTGTTGATCTTGGCAACTTACCCACATCTTCTGAATTCTCAGAATTCAAATATTTCTGTACTTCTGAATTTGCAAAGATTCAGAAGGACATCAAGGAATTGACGGACTCTACCAAAAAGGTGTTGGAGGTTAGGTTGGATCAACATGGGGAAAATTTGGTTAACAAGCTGAATGACTTTCATCTCAAATCTTCCAATGATCTTAATTTGTTTAAACAAGCACTTTTGTCAGCTTTTTCTGAAGTGGCTTCCTCTGTTTCTTCTTTGAAAGCTTCTCAACCTTCTTCTTCTTCTGCTCCACAAGCTTATGCCACTAAAGATGATATTTCTCAGATTCTCAATCAACTTTCATCCATTCAGAGTTCTCAATCAGAATTAAGCACAAGATTATCTGCTATAGAATGCAGATCTCAATCAGATACTTTTAAAAGGAGTCTTGATGATCAGGATCCTGATAATCAAGAGGGGGAGAAAAGACAAAGAGTATCTGAACCAGAATCTAATGTAAATGATCAAGTTCAAAGTTCTGAGAAGACCTCTGAAGATACTCAAAATGTTGGTGAAGAATCAAATAAAGTCTCAGAAGCTATAGAAGATATTTTATCTGCAGAACATGAGGTACAAGAGATAAATGAGCATTCTTCTGAAGAAATGATAAAAGAAGGGTATGAAACAGAAAAGTTATCTCTTGATTCTGAAGGTAACTTGGGTTCAGATAACACAGATATAATTTCAGACTCTAATGAAGAAATGCTAAGGGAATACCTTGCTTTTGAAGATGTCATTGGAGAACCAAGTGATCTTTCTGATGTGATCATATTTGAAGAGGATATGATTGATGTAAATATGGGAGAAAGTTCAGAAGAAATAAAAGCCTTAGTAATTTGGAAGCCTCAACAACTTCTGAGTGAAGAGTTCAGAAGTGTTTCTGAAACATTATGGAATATTCTGAATCAATTCTGTTGGGTGCATGTCTTTCTGAACCATCCAAGAAGTCTGGAGTGTAGACTTTTGGACAACAGATTTTCTATCTTCAGAAATTTTCTTGAACAACCAGATGAAAGAGTTGAATTGGAATTTGATTTAGCTCATTTGGAAGGAGTTGAAATTGTTGATGAAATTCTAATTGCCTTCTCAGGAAAATTTGAAGTTAGAATCAGACCTTGTATTATCATTCCCAAAATAGATCTTCCAGTACTTGAAGAACCTGTATTGGATCAAGTATTTGAAAAGGAAAATGTGCTTATTTCTGGAGAAAGCAGTCTGATATTTCCTAAAGACACTTATTGCTTCATGTACAAAAGAAGTATGAAGTTTGCAAAGTTGGAAGACTTTCTGAATGATGAATGGTCTGATGATCATATTGCTCAAGTGAAGAACTTTATTCAGAATCATGGTTTTCAGAATTTTCATGATTCAACTTTAATAAAGAAGATCAGATGCATATCAAAATCAGTTCAGAATGATTTGACTATATTCAGATTTGGAGCAGAAAGAAGAGATGGTACTCTGTGTGAATTTACTCGCCTTGATGTTTACAAGCTAAGACTACAAGATAAGTTGGCAATCTTATCTTTTTGTGTTAACTCGTGTGAATCGTGTTAGTCTCGTAGATTAGAAGAATCTTGGGAATATATATAAGGAATCTCATAAAGCATGATTTTCAGTTGGCTTTGGAATATATACTTAACACAGTAAATCTGTTGGAACCTGTATATATTGAAAGGTTTGGGCTGAAAAAATTGTTCACTAATCCAGATATTGGGTTCATGTATCTTGTTGAAGAAGTCTCTAAGACATTTGTTGTATCTGATATTCCAAAGTATTCTACATCCTCACTCAAATGGCTTCTGAACTACATGATAGAGTTTATTGAAGAATCTGACATCAAAGAAGAAATTATCTATCTGATCAAAGAAAGAATACATTTTAGAGAATTTGTGAGAAAGAGTTATCTAGCTGGTCACAAAAAGGTAAACAAGATAAGAGGAGCAGATTATCTACTAAGTGATGCGTATGACTTCAAGATCCATACAAAGAGGCAAGATATGGAAGAAATTCAGAAGTACACTCTGAATCTTGAAAGTTCAGAAGTAAGACAAAAAGAAAAAGAAAAAGAAAAGGAAGAAGTTCTTGAAAATGTTTCTGAAAAGTTGGTTCCTGAAGAGCAAATATCTGAAGAGGAACAACTACAAGTGCAAAGAATAGAAGAAAGTGCTTTCACCATGTTCCTTGAATATTTCCATCCAGAAATGTTAATGGAATATGAACAAAAATTCAACTATATAGATTGCTGGATTCAAAAGTCTTTTGGTTGGAAACAATGGTACTCAGACATCATCAGAAAGATAAGGATTCCAATCAATGAAGCAAAAAAAGAAAGTCCTGTGATCAAAGTGATTAATGCTGATTTGAAGACAAGACAGAATTACAAATATGCATTCTTTACTGTTGAACGACAAAATGGTGAGATTTCTACCTTTTCTGAAGCTGACTTTCAGAATGTTCATCTCAGAGATCTTCTCAGAGTGTACAGAAGTCTTTATCCCTTCCATGACTCAATCACCAAGTTCAGAAAATCTTTTCCAGTGCTTAGAGATGGATTGTACAGAGAATTTATATGGGCTGTAAAGACTGATTTCCAGGTTGCTTATGTTCTAAACAAGAAGCAAGTACACTTAAGCAAACCAAATCTGAGTCTACCAGATATTCAGAATTTGAAGAAGAGCACTTTAGTACTTCATCCTCCTGGCTTCGTTTGTAAATGCTTTCATGAACTATTGTTTGTGAGATTTGAAGAACTCCACAAATGTTGCAATGGAACTCTCATGGCAATCAGAGATCGTTTGGTAAAAAGACAGAATAGAAGACCAAAGAATCTAAGCAATGAAGATTGGGAGAAGCAGAAGAAACTTGCAAAAGAAATGGTTAGAGTTGCTGAATCCTTACTTGAATACAGAAGACTAATTCTGAAGGATGTAAGAGAAATTTTGAACTTCTGGAAGTATGATCTGAACTTTTGAAGCTAAGGGGGAGATTGATAGAGATATCATAATAGCTTCAAAAGGTACTGGGTTCTTAAAGAGAAAAAGATCTGAAGAAGTTCTGAAGACACTTCTGAAGAGGTTCTGAAGAAGTTCTGAAGACACTTCTGAAGAAGTTCTGAAGGAGTTCAGAACCCATTCTGAACTTGTCTGTTATGAATGTCTTGTCACTTTAGTCTTTCTATTGTATGTATAAATAGATAGTTAGTTAGATTGTTAGAACTAATGTTTTTCATATACCTTGTAAAGATATATTCTGTATACAGTACATTCAATCAATACATATTACATTTGGCTATTATCATTCCTGTCATAATCTTTTCATATATTGATATCTTGATTGTTTGGGTCATAACAATCATATATATTTTGAAAGATCACAATTTACATCACATGAGTGTTTGAGAAAAAAATCAATTTTTTTCCATGATTATTTTCTATCGTTTTTTTCTTCTCTAAAATTTAGTTTTTGGTATGAATTAGACCACCAACTTATTATTAATATTGAGTCATTGTTATTTAACTTTAATTATGATAGTTAAACTATATCAAATAAATTGGTATATATATGTCCATTATTAATTATTATGGTGTTGTTATATATTTTAAAAATTAAGATTGTTTAAGTATGTTATGATTAATATATGTATATAATTATTTGTATATTCTAGTTATTGCAAGTATAGTGCATGTGTATATTTCACTTATTTTATAAATGACATGTTTATATTTCACTTGTTTTATGTTATTAACAATATACAAACAATATATGTAAATTTATTCTTTAATTATGCTATCATGCTTTGTTAGGCATAAAATATTATTGGCATTCTTTTGTTTTTTTAGATAAATATGATGGCCAAATTTTGTTTGCACTCGTTAAGTGATTTATGTATCATAAATTCGTTAATAATACATTAATATATTCATTGAGGCATTAAATTTATGAGTGTAATATTTGACACTTTTAGACGATTCATAAAATAACTATTTGAGTATTTAATTACTTTATGCAAACTATTATTAGTTTAACTATGGTTTTAATTAGTTGTAGAATTGATTTCCTCAAATAATATTTAAATGTTTATCTTTTTCAAATGTGTTTATCATGATAGTGAGTTCCTACTTATAATTTCAACTTTATAATTAATTTTTGAAAGTTACACTTCCAACCCCTATGTATTTTGGTCTTCTACCAAAAGCTTCAAAAATATAACATATTATAAGTTTAAATTCAACTTTATGCCAAAACCAATTTTTATTTAGCTCAATAACAAAATCTTTCAAAATAATATTAATGTATTAAAACCTTGAAGTTGGCTTCATATGTCAAACTCATATTCCTTTTGGCCTCTTGCCAAAAGCTCCAAAAATGCCATTATGGTATGAAGTTAGCCGAATTTGATTTCATCTTTTGGTCTCATGCCACAATCATTAATATTATCTGTGTATTATATAAATGATTAATCACAAGATATCGGAAGGATTTTGTCAAACGGGTGTAAATAACCCTAAGGTTTGTAGGGACTTAAGTAATCTATGCGATTCCCCTACTACCTGGAAATCCAATAGATTAAGTGATTTCTTTCACAAATTAAAATATTGATGAAGTACTATCAACAAAATTTAAACATACAAAAATCCAATAATATTATGATAATTAAATTTCATGCATAATATGAAGATTATAGACCATGATTTTTAGAAAATCATATATTCTCCATTATATACGACACCCTGGACTCGGAATAATTTGAGTACCAGAAGATAGGTTCATAAAAACACATGCAAATATGTAAAAACCATCAAAATCTATTGACCCTAAAAATCACCTGTTAAATTACAAGTAAATACCTTGAAATTTTTAAGACGATACAACATCACAACTTTCATAGGGAATATCATCAACTAGAAACCCTGAAAAAACCGTGGGATGCCCTGAAAGGAAAGTCGGGAGTATCTATTACCATGTACTTCCCAAACTAATCATACAATGAAATGAAACTCACTCGATTGCAAGAAGACAACCGATTTAAACAAAGAAATTTTGTGTCTCAAAATGCATCTCAATCTTCGTGGCAAGGAACTCGTAGAATATTTCCATCTTTTATATATAAGTAATCATATTAATGAACCAATATAAGTTAGAGTATAACCTTTAGACAAACTCATCAATGTAGTGTAAGTCGTTAAGAGAAATAACAAGGTTATTTTAGACAACAATACTAACCAAGTTGGGACAAAGAAAATTCTCATGGTCAATAATGAAAGTGTTAGAGGTGGAAACAACTTCAAGGGACAGTGAGTTGAAGACAATTTCACACAGGTGACATCTATGCACCGCATGGAAAAGACCATATAAAGGGTCAGGGTCAGGGTCATAGCAAGTGTCGAAAATGATTGTCCAACCCTTGGAGTAGATATGCATCTGCTACCGCCAGTAATAATGGACAATAAAAGAAAAAACACTCTAGTAACAATGTCTATAAAAAAACAAATTGGAAATGAACTATATCAAAGTAATTTAAGATTGATAGAGCATAAATTTATTTGAAATTTATTTTAAGTATTAACTTAATTTCATTTGATGATGGAAAAACCAAATATTTAACTATTATAAATGTAAAAAATACATCAAAATTACAAATACAAAACTCTAAACATTCTCCGTTTCATGTAGGAATGTATCGAGGAGAATTTAAGTGTTTTGTGTAGGCCCTCCTACACAATCCTAAGAAATAAAATGTTATTCTTTGAATTAACAATCTATAACTCCTCCAACCAAAATACTTAGACGATGGACTGTCATTTTCTTGTTGGTACAAGATTAATAGTCGTTAAAGTACTATATAAATGACAACCTTGTTAAAATATTCGTATAAAATGGAAATCATAAATAAGAATGGAAATGGGTATATATGTACATCAACTCTAATGATATGAAAGGAACATATATTAGAAAAATTATTGTGTCACACTAGTGGATTATCTAGCTCATCAAATCATATTATGTCACCAATAAAGAACTTTGAGACAATTACACATATATGTTTCGACATGACCTTGTGGGACACCATGGTTATGACATAATAATCTATATATTGAAAAATAGATATAGACACGTTATCTTTCGAGTGATAGGCAAAATAAGGCAATTAACCAAATTGCAACTGTTGACTTTTGCAGCACAAGAAGCAACACCACTATCATAATATGTCATCCCGAATACCTACAACTTTTGTATACCCTAATTCGTAGCTAAGACAGGAATGAGACCATCCTAAAGCTAATACAAAAAATATTTCATTCTTACAACAAATACAAGGTAATAATTATGGACATAAACAACCAGAGTGCAGGCCATTGAAGTATTTTATGGTTCTGGTTTCGACACGGTGAACGCATGTCGTATCGTTGTCCACATGAAAAGTTGCACTTCTAGCACTAGTTACACATTTAAGGGCTCATCACCCTGATTATCTCATCAAGTCTACATGACTTGGAATACTGGAAAATTTACATCATAAGGATTTGATTAACTATTATTGCATATCTATTGAGATCAATGTAGAGTTTCTTATACCCTATGTATATATATAATAGTCTCGTAAAAGTTGTCATCAAAAAAAAATATATGGTATCTAGGACATTGGCTATGCGCACCAATTTACCTAAGTCTACATAGGGTTATGCAATATTACATGCAACTTTACATATTTGTTTTTTGACCCACTACTAGCCAACCAGTATCATGCATATCAGTTGGTAACTGGATATAAGTATGATATTTTACATTTATGCATGTTTGGTTGGGTAGTATATGTGCCAATATGCGCCCTACAGTGCACCCAAATGCGTCATAAAAAACATTCAATATAAGTTGGATATGAATTCCCAACAATTATCTGCTAATTTGAACCCTTGACGGGTGATCTCTTTACCGCTAGATTTGTGGGTTGTCACTTTGATGGGACAGTCTTCCCGTCATTATGGGGAGATAGGAAAAAGGATTTTCCATGGGAACGATAGAAAGTGTCATAGAATATTCTCACATTGTGTCATTTTGATCCCCAAACTTCACAATGTAAAGTTGAAGTCAAACGAATCAGACTCGATACCTGATACGTTTAATGTTATTCCACAAGTGACAAGATCACATATACCAGCTGCAATATACCCGCAAGGTTAAAAGTCCCCAAATAAGGGAACAACTTCCTTAGAAAGTATGTTGCAATCACACATGGTGTAGGTGTGGTTGAGGTCGTGGCTCCCAAAAGGAAATAGAGGAAGCTACTTGGTTCGATAGATAATCATCTAAAGGAAAACAAGAGTAAGGCGCAACCATTTATCATCAATACATAAACCTCTCATGAGATTATCTCTGACTAAAACTATTATACGAATCATTACTGGAGGACGCTCCGAAGTTAATATTGATTCCAAAGATCAAAGAAATCTTAAATGAATTATGAGAGTGCATATGAGTCGATGGACAGATCATACATACTCATTGATGATATATTCACATATATTGTTGCTCATGAGATGATCGAGCACGATAACATCGAACCATGCTCTTGTCAACAAAGAGCAAATTGACCTAAATGAAAATAAGCAATCCAGGAAAATTATATAAATGAATGGGTATTTGGTCAGGTAGTGCTAACCCACCAAGTGTAAAGCCTGTAAGACATAGATGAATCATTTGTCAGAAAGCGTAATGAGAATAATTAAGTCATAATGTATAAGGCTTTTTTTTGGCGCAAGGTTTCTCACTACACTCTGACGTTATAACGTCTTGCTAATTAATTAGACTAGTAATTTTCGAAGGACCGGAAAAATGCAACTCATGGATGTGGTTACTACATATAACTATGGGGATTTAGATTAAGAGATACAAAAAAGTACTTGATGACATTATATTACCATAAACCACAAAATGCGTTTGCAATGAAATTGAAATTCTCATTTTATAGATTAAAGCAATCTAGGCGGATATGGACACCTGCTAAAGTAAATACTTGACTGGGAAGGGATATAAGAACTATGAATTGTGCCCATGCGTATTTATAAAGAAAACAAGTTCTAGATTTTTACAATAATAGTTTTATAAGACGGTGCTATGAACTTAATAGACACTCTTGATAAGAGAAACCATAAACTTCTTGAAATCTAAAGTTGAGATAAAAGATCTTGAGAAAACTCATGTTTACTAGTTATATGAACTAGGACACCGAGCTTGTGGAGTATTCATCCACCAATCCGCATATGTCCAAATGATCAGGCGATTTAATATGGACAAAGCATATTCGGCTAGCACTCCCATGATCGGTCGAAGTGTTGGATAAAAGGAAAGATCAATTTTATCTAAAGGATGATGACAAAGAGGTTTTGGGAGCTACAATTCACTATCTGAGTACAATAGGCGCATTATTGTAGTTAGAACAATACACTTGACCGTATATTGTATTTCTCAATGAACTTAATAGCTAGATTTAGCTCAGTGCCAACCTAACATCATTGGAATGATATCAAATTAATATTTTGGAACTACTGATGTGGGCTTATACTTCCCTTACAAATAGAAAAATGGGATTGATAATGAAACTTTAATGCCTACTTTGAATGTGAACGGCAAAAGTACTAACCCTTATAGAAAAACATAAAATATTGTCATGGTATGTCTTTGCTGATATTAACTATTTATCTAACTCATATAAAGCTGATTCCCAAATTGGATAAGGTATTACGATAGGGAACATGCCAATTGTTTAGAAGTAAACTAGGCAAACCTTTGTAGCTACCTCTTCGAACTATTTCGAGAATATTACTTTATGTGAGACTGTTCAATAGTCTACATGGTTAAGGATTACCATTATACATATTAGAGGAGCTAGTGTCTTGAGTTTACCCAATATTCTACCCGCATATATGTAAACAATGCATTCTATCAAATAAATGAAAGTAAGATACATCAAGGGTGATAACACAAAAACATATTATACTTAAGTTTCTATATAGTCAGCAATAACAATTCAAGTGAAGCAAGTAAGATGTTAGAAGGAAGTGATATTTGCTTAACATATCATTACCTGAAACCATGTGTTTGGAAACATTAGAACGTATTGGAATACTGAGACTTTCCAAACTCTCTTGATTAATGCACGAATCAGGGGGAGTCTACTATATATGTAATATCGGTATGTTGAGCTATTTCCTTCACCAATGTTTTATTTATGCCACTGGGTTTTGTTCCTTGGTGTAAGGTTTTAGTGAGGCAACAATTATATATCATCCTACTTTCCAAAATTTATGATTAATGTACGAATCTATGAGAATGTTAGACTAAAGAAAAAGTCTATCTATTGCAAAGAAGCTAGTGCGTTGTACTCTTTCCTTCGTCCTATTTTTATTTTTTCTCACTGGCTTTTCTTTTGGACGTAAGGTTTTAACGAGACAACAGTTGTGTACCATCACTCCTTTGATTCGGCACAAGAAGAGTGTTGAATGCTTTTTGTGTCATCATCAAAAGGAAATGATTGATAGAAGTATTAAAAATTAGGATAATGAATATTTCATTTTCATTGTAAACACATCCGTATTTAAATGGTTTATGATTAATGAAAATTACTACAGATTTTTTTTCTCTGTTTCCTATTATTCTATTTGTTTTTCCTTTAACATTAAATGAATTTAGTTAGATTTTTAGCTAGTCCTTTTTTTATTACATTAATTTTTTATTAAATTAATATTTTTATTGCATTAATTTCAAAATGAAGGATAAATGTGCCATCGTCTAAAGGATATGACGATAATGATAAAGATAAAAGATAAAGATGTATAGAGATAGACATTTAGAGTTAGATTAGTGTTAGGTTTCTTATGGTTATCTCTTTGTAACTCGTCCCTATTTAAAGGGCTATTGATTAATGAGAAATACTGCTTCTTGATTCTCTCTATATTGATTATTCTGCAACACGTTATCAGCACGTACGCTCAAGCAATAATTCACGGATCGATTTCGCGTCTTTAAATTCACTAATCAATTCATTCATCAAGTAAGCTTTTATATACGATATTGATTCGTGATACTCATTATTAACATGATCATAATTTTCATGTTTGCTTACGTCTCACATTCCATGTATTAAATACTCATTAACTGTACAACCTTTTCATGTTTGCTTAATTTTGTTTACATTCATATGCTAACCTGTGAGTATTCATTAATGTTACCAAAATTATGTTCATCATATACAATATTTTATTTTATTTTAACCAATAAACGACATATTTTATTAAACCAATTAAACTATAGTCGAATTTCTTTGAAATATTGTAAACGTTTTTTTTAATTGAAATTGCTTATTTATCTTATTTATAGATATATATTAAAAAAATTACAATGTTAAGTTACCAATGAATTTTTTTTAGATGAAAACAAAATAGTTAAATATCCTTTTTCTTGTTCCATTGCTTTTAATATTGAAATAACAAAAAAAAAAAAAAAAAAAGGGATTGTATTTTTCTCTCTGTTCTTTATTATGCATACATATTAAATCATTATTGCTTTAAATGATTAAAAGAAAAATATGAGTTATTGCATGTATATATATATTAATTGTGCATACTTGATATTGATATGAGGCCACTAATTTTAATTAATTTTTCTGAGACTTATTAGTGTATTCTACGTTATTTTTTATTTTTTTATTTTTACCTAGTTTTATTATCTATTCGCCTGATTATATTCTTCAATTGTGTATTAATTTAATTATGTTTTAGTTTTTCTTTTGAACTAATTACCATTCACACATATAATACTTAAATGCTTATCTTACCAAATGCATCTTAATTATAAGTTCCTACTTATAATTTTTATAGTAACCTTTGGAAGTCACACTTCCAACCCCATATTATTATACTTGGCCTATTACCAAAATTACTCATTAAAATCCCTATCGAATGATATTAATCTTAATTATTAAAACCATAGATTGAAGTTATAATAATCATGTCATCCTAAAGTTAAAATTAAAATTAAAATTAAAATTAAAATTAAATTAAATTAAATTAAATTAAATTAAAATTAAAATCCATGTATTATTTGGCCTCTTGCCAAAAGCTCCCAAAACTATCACATCTTTTGGCCTCCTGCTAAAAGCTCACAAAATCGTAATTCATGGTTTAATTTTTGTAACTCACCTCACATTTTGGCCTCATGCCAAAATCTACAAATAATTAATGTTATTTATGTATTTCATTAAACAAAATAATCGCATAACACCGAAAGATTTTGTCAAACGGGTGTAAACAGCCCTAGGGTTGTAGGGACTTAAGTAATCCATGTGATTCCCCTACTACCCGGAAATCTAAAAATGTATTTGTGATTTATTTTTGGATATTGAAATATTGATATAACATTATCAACAAAATAAATGTTTAAAACATATCAATATCCCAAAATTATCATACATTTTGGCCTCTTGCCAAAAGCTCCCAAAATTTTAAATTTGACCTCATATTTTGGCCTCATGCCAATAAAAAAAATACACAAATTTATTAATGTTATTTATATATTTCATGAAACGAAATAATTGCATAAACACCGAAAGATTTTGTCAAACGGGCGTAAATAGCCCTAAGGTCGTAGGGACTTAAGTAATCCACGTGATTCCCCTACTACCTGGAAATCTAAAAGTGTATTTGTGATTTATTTTTGAATATTGAAATATTGATATAACATTATCAACAATAGAAATGTTTATGTTAGGTCACCGATGATTTGGTGATGAACCACCTTCCTTTGTCTGATTGATTTTTTACAGGTTCTTTTGAAGGTCTGAAATATGCTTCAACTATTGAAAAGTCAAAGACTATTCAATCAAGGGTTATACATCAAAAAGTGGAATTTTGGATGTATCAACTAACTTCAATATTCAGATCATTTTGCCAAAGTCAAGATTGGGTCACCAATATAGTGGGTCACCGATGGTACAATCAAAAGTCATCAAAAGTACTAAGGACATCAAACAAGATGAGGTCATCAAGTTTGAAGTCATGGTCACCGACACTATAATCTTCGTCACCGAAATTTATATTTTCTAAGGCTGTGATATCAAGTCACAAGTTCAAGGGTGTACACTTTTAACATTTACTGAAAGATGAAGTTTATCAAGCAAAGTGTACACTTATCATTTCCAGCCTTACAAGGTATCCACCGATGTGATACATAGTTTGATGTATCACTTGTCAATTTCAAAGAGATAAGTTCTTGACTCACATCAAATGCAAGACACGTGAGCAGCAAGAACTTGGGCATCAAGCCTTAAATAAAGACATTCTCTTTTATTCTTATAAAAGGAATATTTGTCTTTTAGCTAAAAGGTTTGATGGGACTTCACAGAGCATGAAGAAAAGAAGATAAAGTTATCTGGCATTACGTGCTACAAGGAATGGTTCATCCATTATTCTAGTACAAAGGGAGTGGTCTCTTCCTTTGTCCAGCAGATAAACTTCCAGCTAATGAAACCTTGACAGCTGTCCACATGCATCCCATGCATGGGCACTATAAAAGGAGATGAAGTCCTTCCCAGAAATCTCACGCTTTCAACAAATCTTCAAAGTGATTATTTGTTTGACTGTGGCAAAGCTGTGTGCTATAACAGTATTGTTTTAACTTCCTTAGTGTATAAGTTAATTACTGTTATCTGTGTGTTTAGTTTGATAGAATAGTGTGCTTGTTCTTTTCCGCATCAAACTACCTGTGTGTAATTTTTTAATATTTATATTAAAAAATTTAAAAAGAGTATATTCTGTGTGTTTTATATTCAACCCCCCCTTCTACAAAACCCTCTCTTGGTTAGCCATCTTTCTTTGGGGACTAACAAGTGGTATCAGAGCAGTTGGTTTAAATCAATAAACCAGATCTGTGATGGCTACTACCTCAAATGTTGATGGTACCTTGCACTCTTCCAAGAATACATATGATTTAGGATCCTTGGCCAAACCTCCAAGGTTCAACCCAAGTAACTTTGGGTTATGGAAAAATCGCATGTTATTATTCTTGGAAGGGATCGATTGCAGGTATCCCAACATTCTCAGTGAGGGACCTATTGTTCCTAAAATATGAGCTCGCTTTGGCCCTCAAAAGGACGCTGAAGGAAAGGACATAGAGTCAGATGATGAAAGAAGTGAGAAAACTGGTAGATATATCATCAAACCTTCAAACAAATTTAGTGAAGATGATAAACGCCTAGTTGCTTTAGACACTAAAGTCAAATCTGCTCTTGTTGTATCCCTTCCTGATGAAGTGTATCACTCTCTTCTTAACCTTCCCACTGCTAAAGAAATGTGGGATACTTTGAGTGTCTTATATGAAGGCACCAAAGAAGTCAAGAAATCTAACAGGATCTGTCTTGTTAGAAAGTATGAACTCTTCTTCCATGAAAAAGGAGAATCTCTTTCTACCTACTTCAATCGTTTTAACTGTCTTCTCAATGATCTCAAAGTTCTTGGACGAGTTTATGATAATGAAGAAGTTCTCTGCAAGTTCATGGATTGTCTCCCGTACTTCGGGAAACTATCCGTACTTGCATCAAGCAAACCAAGGACTTAGAAATAATGCCTTTAACTGCTCTCTATGGAACTCTTCTTCACTATGAACAAACTAAGAACCAGAGAAAATCTCTTATAAAGGATATCAAATCCTCTTCTGTTGCTTTGATAGGTGATTCAAAATCTTCTTCTTGTATTCCTAGAATCACCTATCCTTCTTCTGATTCTGAAAAAGATATTAAGGAAGACTCTTCTCATCTGTCAGATGCATACTATAGTGCTGCTAATGATGAAGGAGAATTTTTTTATACATACAAGAACAAATTGTGTATTTGATTTTATAGGATTCATTTTAAGATGACTTCTCAAGATTTTGAAAAGAAAATTTCTGACCTCAATGCTGAAATTGAAAAACTTGAAGCAAGACGCACGAATAACATAAAAGTTTGTTGGTCCCAAAGGAGTCTACAAGAGTTCAAGGATATAGAAACAGTCTGTAGAACGAGGGGTTGAATATAAACACAAGCTTTTTATGGGTTTTTAAATGAGTTTATATTGAATAAATTAATTTTCAGTTGCAAGCGGAATAAGAATAAGTATTTAAACATATTCTACTACAACTTAAGAAATCACTAAGTTTGATGCACAAGGAAAGATAAGAAATAGAAGTAGAGGTTTAAGAGGAGAAATATTGCATGCATAAAGATGAAAAAGGGATCTTCATCTATTTATACTCGTTGCATTTAATGCAAAGAAAAAGGTATATGCAACGTGTCAAGTTTCTATTTGAAACTTGTCATTTGTCTAAAAGACAACCATGCTTTTGGCCGAATATGAACACTAAAAAAATCAGATCTGATGGGACATAAGAGACAATCCGTATGTCCTTTTCTGACAAGGTATGAGGGTTTTGACTTTTGTGCATTGACGATAAGTGTGGATCCCAGAATATATCAAGTACGCATGAATATTATATAAGAACACGAAGTACACGAAGAATATAACGAATACTCGATGTTGTATATCTTACTTTGTTTTCCATGCCTATTATTATGAGCTAATTGTCTCTATGGTTGTGGGTGTGAGTTTAACTTAAGAGTTTATATAATATGTGGTTGTTCTCATCTTTAGTATTTTAATGTTTGGTCACTTAAATTGGGACTTAAACTCAACGCGGATAAGCCGATCACTTTGAAGTGTTAATTTTAGTTCTTAGACCTAGAGATGGGCGGATCCGAAATACGGTTTTAGTGATGCACAAAGATTTGAGAGAGTCTTTGAATAGTCACGTAGAGATACGGAGTTTGTATGTCGTGAGTTGGACTTCTAAGTAATATGATGCAAGTAGCATCGCTTATTCTTGAACTGTCCATGCTTGTACTCTCAACTACAGTGATGCAAGTCGTTGATGTTGCCTGCCTAATTATAGAAGGTTGTTAGACACTGCAAGAAAGCAATGTGATGCTTTGTTTTTCTTTATGATGAATTATATGGGTTGCTACTCGCTTATCATTACATTTGATTGATTTAAGTTTTGAAATATGTTTATTAGTATCTAATTTTTCTTTTGTGTGAAATAGTTTTTTTTTCTAGCGACTGTAGCTTGAATTAATGCTTGAACTTTGATCATTTCACCATTGCATTCATCCGGACGTCGAATTAAGATTAACGGTTTACAAATTTTTTATATCGCACTGCATTGTGCGGGTATACTACTAGTACTCTAAAATAGAAATTATGAAGATTATTTTGTTTCAACATATAATTTAAAATGTTCTTTTGCATAGAAAAAAATAGAAGATAAAATTTATAAATTTTCAAATTTTAAGAATTCTCTAAAACTCAATATGAAGTAGAAGTTAAAAGTTAAAACAGTGTTTTAGTTGTTTCACAAGAATGAGATTGAACGAATAATTATTTTTTATATTTTTTATTTTGAAAAGTATACTCGGATGATTAATTTATATAATATTTTAATAAATATAACACCTATTTAAATCTTTCAAATAAAAAATCTATTAAATTTGAATATATATTTTTTTAAGATTTTAAATTTTGCTTTTTTAAATTTTAGAAAGGTCATAAAGAGCATATTATGCTACTACAATAGATATGAATAAAATGAAGGGCAAAATGATGATGCAAAAGGAACAATCAAAAGCTTTAGAAGATCTTAAGAAACTAATAACAGACAATGCAGAGAACCAAGGCCAGACTTATCCTTGCTAGTGATTTGATCTTGAAGAATCCTTTCAAGATTCTTAGAGGATTTAGTCCATTTAGACAGAACCTCTTGTTCCTTTTCAAGAGTGGAGAGATTTTTGATTTTTCCTCAGAAAGGCTGTCGTTTAAATACCTTAGGTTTTCTAGATCAGCTTTCATTTTATCAAAATCTTTTAGTTTGGAAAAGAAAGAGAGGAGTTGATCATTTAGACATTTTATATGCATATCAGCCTTTTTCTTTTGAATCTTTAAGTCACAGAAGTCAACAGTTAAAGAATCAAAGGCATCAGCCTTTTGATCATCAGAGAGAAAGGTAAAAGGATGTACCTGAGGCTTTGTTCCTGAAGTGGATCCCTCAGCAGATACAAGGGTAGTGTAGAGTGACTTTTCCATGTCTTCCAGCTCATCGATTTTGGCCATGAGGCATTTAGTGACATACTCACTCTCACTCTCAGAGGTTTGCTCATCCTCCCAGCAATGAGCCTCAGCAACCAAAGTTTTATTTTTACTTTGGTTTCTTTCTTTTTCCCTCTTGTATTTGCCTTTGTACTTCTTATACATGGAGGTTTCTTTTGATTCAGAATTTTCTTTAGAGGATTGGCTATTTCTCTCTTCATGCTTCCTAGAAGCTGATTTTGAGAAGTCATGGCCATAAGAAGAAGAAGATTTGAGAGAAGAGGAACCTTTTGATCTGCACTTAGAAGCAAAATGACCTATCTTTCCACAATTGAAGCATTCTTCGTTTGCTTTATCAGAAGAGGATTTTTGAGAAAAAGGTTTTCTATTAAATTTAGAGCGGTTTGAAGAAAATCTTTTATTCTTAAGGTTTCCAGCAAGCATTGCCATACTATCAGAAAGTATGTCAATGGCTGAAAAGATGTTCCTCAACCTTTCGACCTTCCACTTCCTTCTTCTGAGTGTCAAGGTTTTCCTGCTGGCTTCCTTTCCGATGACGATGATGATCTCTTCGGTTACTCATCTGAGGACTCTACCTTCGTTCACTCTATAGATCTACTTGACATGCTCAAAGTAGAATCTAGTTCTAAGAAGTTTGGAGTCTTTGTTAAAGCTAAAGAAATCTCTTCTGAGTCTTCAAAAGTTTCAACTCTTCCAAGCTCTTCTTCTTCTCCCAAACCTATCCAAAGACTTTTAAACTCTTTAAGTCTTCATGAGTCAAGGTACTCCCAGGAGCAGCCATCTAGTATTGCTGAGTATCCCTCTCCAAAAAGATTTTCTCCTCAAAAGAAAAAAATTTCTAAATCAAAATTTTCATCTAAAAGGAAATCTCAAATAGTTATTGATTTTATTCCTCGGTCAGTGAACTTGAAGAAATCTAGAAATCCTGGTAAAGGTATCCTTGGACCTAGACCAGGTATCGGTCACCCCTCCTCTTCTCATTCGTCAACCTCTGTCCAAAGTTTTGATGGTATGTATTTTAAAAGGGCCTTTTCTTTAAAGAAGTGCTATAATTGTGGCAATACTCTTCATCTTGCTAAAAATTGCCCAAAAGGTTTGGATCTTTACAAAAGTAAAATGCCTTCTAATCCCAAAGGACCCACCTCAAAATGGGTACCAAAAGTCTAAATTTGTTTCTGGGTGCAGGTACCAAACAAAGATCACATATGGTACATGGACAGTGGGTGTTCAAGACACATGACTGGAAACAAACTTCTTCTCTCTAACTTCTCAAAAGAAAAGGGACCCACTGTTTCCTTTGGAGGAAATGGAAAAGGGGTCACCAAAGGATATGGTACCATTTCAAATGGAACCATCACTTTCTCTAGAGTAGCCCATGTTGAAGAGCTAATGTACAATCTTCTAAGCATCAACCAAATATGTGTTTTGGGCTATAAGGTCATGTTCCAGCTATGTGTGTGCTTGGTCTTTGATGTACAGAATAAGATTGTACTAGCAGGAACCCGACTAAATGATGTATACATAATCAACATGAAGGAAAGTGCAATAGGAGAAGCTGTGTGTCTCCTCCCTCAAGAACTAGCCAAACAAAGTTGGCTGTGGCATAAAAGGTTCTCTCATCTAAACTTTAAAACCTTGAACAAACTCTCCAACAAGGAGCTGGTTGTTGGAATGCCAAAAATAGTTTTTGAAAAAGAAAAGCTGTGTGGAGCATGTGAAAAAGGAAAACTCACCAGAACTTCCTTTAAAACAAAACAATGCTCATCTATCTCTCAACCTCTTCAAATGCTTCACATGGATCTGTGCGGTCCAGTAAGCACACCCAGTTTGGGTGGTAAAAAGTATAAGCTAGTAATCGTCGATGAATTCTCTAGATATACTTGGGTGTTCTTTCTGAAACACAAGAGTGATGTTGCTGAAGAAATCATCAGGTTTACAAGAAAGATTGAAAATTTGAATGGTAAACTGGTGAAGTCCTTCAAAAGAAATAATGGCACAGAATTCAAGAATGCTGCTCTGGAAGATTTCTTTGACCTAAAAGGAATTTCTCAGAACTTTTATGCCGTACGCACTCCTCAGCAAAATGGTGTTGTTGAAAGAAAGAATAGAACACTATGTGAAGCTGCAAGGTCAATGCTGAGTGAATCCAAGTTGTCAACCTATTTTTGGGCGGTATGATTAACAACACTGCATGCTTTACTCAAAATAGGTCTATCATAGTCAAAAGGCATGACAAGACTCCTTATGAAGTTTTCCATGGTAGAAAACCTGCAGTTGACTTCTTCCATGTGTTTGGCTTTGCTTGTCACATGCTAAATGACAGGGAACAACTTGGAAAATTTGATCCGAAGTCTGATGATGGAATTTTCATGGGCTATTCTCTCTCCTCAAGAGCCTTCAGAATCTTCAACCTAAGAAGACAATGCATAGATGAATCCATGCATGTAAAGTTTGATGAGTTTGAAACTTCTTCATTATCTTGTGATGAAGAAGAATTAAACCTATGGATAAATTCATGTATTGGTGAAATTCCATCTTCCTCTCAATCCAATCCTCCAGATAGCAACCCTTCTCAGCCTCCCATAAACACCACCTTATCTTCAGAACCCTCTCTTTCTTCTCCACCTCCTGAAACTAACTCTACAGAAGACCTTACCCACCAAAACAACATATCTCCCACTAACTTACCTTCACCATCTCAAATTCCTACCTCATCCTCTTCTCCACCTCCTACCTTACCTCCAGCACTAAAGTGGACCATGGATCATCCAATAGATCAAATCATAGGTGATCCACAAGTTGGTGTAAAAACAAGAAGAGGCATAAGCAATCTGTGCTTATATGTCAACTTTGTTTCCATTGTTGAGCCTAAGCTGATAAATGAAGCCCTAGCTGATCCTAGCTGGGTAATTGCCATGCAAGAAGAACTCTCACAATTTGAGAGAAACAAAGTCTGGAAGTTAGTTCCTCGTCCATCCAACAAAACTATTATTGGAACAAAATGGGTGTTTCGAAACAAGATGGACGAAGAAGGAACTGTCATAAGGAACAAAGCAAGGCTGGTTGCTCAAGGATATCGGCAAGAGGAAAAGATTGGTTATGATGAAACTTTTGCTCCTGTTGCCAGATTGGAAGCTATCCGAATATTTCTTCCCCATGCAGCTTACAAGAATTTTCGGGTATTCCAAATGGATGTCAAAAGTGCCTTCCTGAATGGTGAATTAGCTGAAGAAGTGTATGTGAAGCAACCTCCTAGGTTTGAAGATCCAGTCCATCCATATCATGTGTATAGGCTGGATAAAGCTTTGTATGGACTGAAGCAAGCTCCTCGTGCCTGGTATGACACTCTCTCAGAATATCTACTTAGAAATAAGTATATACGAGGCAAGGTTGACAACACCCTCTTCTTCAAGAAATCACAAGGTAATATCATTCTTGTTCAAATCTATGTTGATGATATTATTTTTGGAGACACCGATGAATCCTTGTGTGATGAGTTTAGCTCCCTCATGCAAAAAGAGTATGAAATGAGCATGATGGGGGAGTTAACTTTCTTTCTTGGTTTGCAAGTAAAACAGTCTCCAGAAGGTATTTTCATAAATCAAAGTAAATACATTAAAGATCTTCTGAAAAAGTTTCAATTTGATACTTGCTCTACCATGAAAACTCCTATGGCTCCACCTCTTAGACTCTTTTCTGATCCTGATGGCATTTCTGTTAATATTACAAATTATAGAACCATGATAGGATCCCTTCTTTATCTGACTGCAAGTAGACCTGACATTATGTTTGCTACTTGTTTATGTGCCCGATACCAAGCAAATCCTAAAGAATGACATCTGGCTGCTGTGAAAAGGATTTTTAGGTATCTGAAAGGTACCATAAATCTGGGTCTTTGGTATCCCAAAGACTCAGGTTTCGATCTCATCGGGTACTTTGATTCTGATTTTGCAGGTTCAAAAATAGACAGAAAGAGTACAACTGGAAGTTGTCAGTTACTTGGTGGAAAGCTTGTGAGCTGGTCAAGTAAGAAACAACATTCGGTGTCTACTTCTACTGCTGAATCAGAATATGTGGCTGCTGGAAGTTGTTGTGCACAAATATTGTGGATGAAAAATCAGCTGTGTGATTACAATCAGATTTTCTCAAAGATCCCAATAATGTGTGACAACTCAAGTGCAATAGCCATTGCCAACAACCCTGTGCTTCATTGAAGATCTAAGCACATTGATATCAGATATCACTTTATAAGAGATCATGTCTCTAAAGGTGATGTGGAGCTTCATTTCATTCCCACTGATTATCAATTAGCTGATCTGTTCACAAAGCCCCTTGATGAAGCAAGGTTCAAGTTCCTCATCGGTGAATTAGGTATGATAAACATAGACTAATATATATTTTATAAATTTTATATAAATATATGTTTTATATATATATATATATTCTATATATATATTATATACATTTATATAATTTATAACTTATATATTATATATGTAAAATATATATAAATAAATAATATATATATACCTGATGTCGGTGATTAAGTCACCGACGGTATCTCTCTCTCTCTCTCCTCTCTATATTCTCTCAAAACCCTAACCCTATCCACCGCCACCATCCATCACCACCGTGATCCACCACTAACCCACCGAAATCAACCACAAGCCACCGATTTAAACCACCAAGAAATCCTTCGTCGAACACCTCTAGCCACCGACGGTCGCCGTCCACCCACCGACACCAATACCACAAGCCGCCGACGTCTTCATTCCATCGAGCCGCCGACACCCACCGACGGTTCACTTTCCGACGTAGCACCGTCGTTTAAACCACCGACGAGCCGCCGACGGTCCACCCTCATCCACCGATGTTTCCCTTTCCAACGAGCTCTCATCCACCGACGTCTCTCTGACGTCACTTTCCGACTCTCACCTACGTGGCATCCACCTACGTCGTTTCCATCCACCGACGTTGTTCCCTAAGTCTCTCAGGCCACCGACGTTAACACCACCATCCACCGACGTTTGTTTCATCCACCGACGTTGATTCTAAGCCACCGAGGTAACCGTTATAACCCTTCATATTCTTAACCCCTTAAAGATAACTCTTGACTTACCACTCTTGATAAGCAAGATTCTTTGTTCTTATCCCCAATGACATCATCAATGTCAGAACATGCGCCGAATTCAACCCTAAAAACCCTTAAAATTCTGACCTTTCAATCACCAAAAGTAATCATTATTTTTGAAAATTGAAATTTCCCTCTCATATATAACCACTTCCCCCACTTCATCACCACCTTTCTCGCACCCTTCTCTCTCACTTACAAAAGCAAAAACAACCTGCAACTTCATTTCTTCTTCAATGGCTTCTCCCTCAAGAACTTCTGAAGAACAGACCATGACCTTTGGATCCCTCTCTTTTCCTGCATGCAATTACTTTGGACGTATAGGAATTGATAATGCTCATCCAGAGTACAATGATGTTTGCTGGTTTCTTCAGAGATGCCCTCTACAATATGCAATCACAGCTAAACCCAAAATGAGTAAGTTTCTTCTTGGAAACTTTTGGTTGACATGCACATTTGATGGTTCTTCGGATCAAATTCTTGCATCTGTTCTAAGTAATGATGAACATGATGTGGTCTTTAATGTGAAAGATGTTCGAAGCATTCTCAAGCTTCCTTCCTATGATTCCTATGAACCTTTTCCCCTTGGAAATGAACACCAAATGGTGGTTGATGTGATGAACTACTTGGAAGAGAAGAAGGGCTCAAAGTCAAAGGGTCCAGGTACTTTACTGCGCAAGAATATGGGAAACATATGGAACTTCCTTTTTGCTCATCTGATTCTGTGCCTAAGCGAAAAGACAGGTGGCCCGGATCAGTCACCTTCCCAAGTGACTGAATTGGCACATGCTTTAATTTTTCAAAGGAGGATAGACTTTGCAAGCTATTTCTTTAATGAAATGATCTCCTCCTTCTCTACCATCCGACGTCCTCAGGTACCATTTCAGCGCCTTTTCTCTCTTATTATTCATGCAAAGTTGGCAGATAAACTAGAGAAAAGAGATGACATCATATATGATCTCCCTCTTCATCAAGTGGGAAATCAGATTATGAAAAAGGCTGTCTTAGCATCAGACAACCCTCTCCGACCTTCTATGGTTGAGTTTGCAAGGAATGCAACTCTATCTTGGGGAGAAAATGAACCCCGTCTCCAAAGGACCTCAGGTATGTCTTCTATCATTTTTGCACCTAGAGTAACTGATGTGCCCAAATCTCGTAAGAGATCCAAAGCGTCGGGCACATCTACCTCCGCACCCACCGATGCTACGAAGCCAAAAGAACCTTTGGCTTCTACCCAAGCATCTAAGTCCCAAAAGCGGAGACACTCTAAAAGCCCCCCAAAGACTTCCTCAAAGAAGTCTAAGGGTACCCAAAGGGTCTCACCTCACAAGCCACCTACTAACTCCCAAAAGTTAGTAAGTGTTGAAAAGATTCCTACCCGGCCCAAGGACCAGTTAAACCAACCGACCTTCTCCATGCCCTCCCAAAAGGACATGGTTGTAAAAAGGGACATCCCTATTATTCCTTCATCAACTTTCTCTCTAGTTGATGAAGATGACTTGGAATCTCCCATCCAAGGTACCTCTTCTCCACCCCGTGAGCTCTCACAGCTCCCTTTCCTTACTCCACATGAGAGTGCATCACAACCAGGTGCATTTGATGGAGCATCCCAATTTACTGATTTTCTATTTTCTGACACTACACCTTGGACACATACGTCTCCCGTACGTACCAAGGTTGTGGAGGAACCCATTACTGAGGAATCCCCTCATAGACACTCTGCTAAACATTTCTCCCCCACATCTGCTAAATCCCCCCCCCCCCCCAAGTAAACCTACAGGTTTGGTGGATTACTCTTCCTCTAGTGATGATGATGTTGATCAACCGCCAAAGCCTCAACCGTCTGTTCCTATGTCCTCTAAACAGGGAGATGATCTTCTTCAAGCTTTCACCAGTTTCACTCGTGACACTGATAGCCGGGTGAAAGTTATGGAAGACCAAGCAGCCAAAGACTTGGAAAGAATGGCTTCTCTATCTTCTACTCAAGAGAACATTATGGAGTCTCTTGCCAATATTCTCACAAAAATTGGCAAGATTCCAATCTCTTCTCCAACAATTGAGCTTGATGTGGATGGTTCTTTCTTTCAGGAACAAGACAGATTTGTCTTCAAAGAATTGAAAGAAAAGTAAATACCATGGCTTCTGATATAGAAAGGATCAAGACTTTTCTTTCTTCAGTGGGTTTCAAGGGTTCAACCACTGAGGGGGAGAAAAATAAGAAGACCACTGCATCCACCTCCACAGCCGCCGATCCAGTCACCACCACCATCCCAGCCACCGATCTGATCACCACCACCATCCCAGCCACCGACGTGGCTCTTACAGCCACCGATGGTGGTGTAGTCACAGAGGTGGTCACTGACTCCCTGGTCACCGAGTTACCCGAAGCAGCTGTTGAGGGGGAGAGTATCAGTGCTCAACCCCTTGAAACTGAAGAAGAAAAGAAGAGAAAAGAGAAGGCCAAAGGAAAGAAGCCTGTTTCTTTTGAAGAACAACAGGAAGAGAAAAAGAGAAAGAAAAGAATGAGAAGTCCTCAAGCAGATACTCTCAGACTTCCGCCTGCCCCTGTACTGACCGATCCTCTTGGGGTAATCTTATCTGAAGCTGAAAAAGAAGAAGCCATTAGAGCACAACTTGAGTATGATCAGACAAATGTACTCAAGTTGGCTCAAGATGAAGCCACTCATGCAATGGTAAAGGATGCTCTTCAAGCTCAAAAAGATGAGCTTGAAAATATAAAGAAGAAATCTGAAGCTGCAAAGATGCTTGATGAAGCAAAGAAAGCCAAGTAAGTGGAGTGGTTTAAAAGAAGGCTGAAAACAAGAAAAGATGAGTCCAAGATTATCAGTGCCACTATCCAACCTCCAACCAAAAATTCTCCCAAGTTACTTGTCACCCTTAAGAGAGCTGACACTCTCTCAAAGGTCTATGAAGCTGAATGATTGGAAGTTCTTGGGATAACTGAATGGATGGAAGTTGGCAAATGTATCTCCAAGAGCAAAAGCAAGTACAAGGAGCTGGTACTTAATATTCTCAGAAAACTATTCATTAAGATGCTCAACATCCAAAAGGAGAATGATATTCTTGTGACATATCTTGAAGCACAACAAATGTACTTCATACAAAAGGGTCTTAAAGGAGAGGTCATCACAGCTCCTAAAAACAAGAAGAAGGGACACTTTGTTATGCTTCATGAAAGAGGCATCCAGATAAATGCTTCAGGTATAGATCTTTCCATTCCTACTCCTATTGCTTACCCGGAGCAAACCATGCTGACTACTCCTGAGCTTGGGGTTTTCTTTGATGACATATTTGGAAACATCGGTTTCTTCAGAGCTTCTGATATCCCAAGGGCTCACAGCTCCTTCCTCTCTGCTATTCTAGGAGTACCTCCGGTTGAAGACCATGGAATCACCAGGCTTATCTTGGATGAGATAAAAAGAAGAGAACCCACTCCTTGAATATTCTTCATATAGTGTGAACTTTATTTTTCAAAGCTGTGTGTTGATTAATAAAAGTTCATACTCTTCTTCCTTAAAAATTCTTGTTAATATTTTTATTTTTTCTTGCACATACTTATACTTACACTTATACTTATACTTACACTGTCAATACTCAGTTAAAAAAAAGAAGAAATTTGAGTCAAAAGAACCCAAAAGAAAAATAGAAAGGGTCAAAAGAATTCTTTTCTAACTTACAGGTATCATCATCAAATAGAGGGAGATTGTTGGGTCACCTTTGTCTGATTGATTTTTTACAGGTTCTTTTGAAGGTCTGAAATATGCTTCAAGTATTGAAAAGTCAAAGACTATTCAATCAAGGGTTATACATCAAAAAGTGGAATTTTGGATGTATCAACTAACTTCAATATTCAGATCATTTTGCCAAAGACAAGATTGGGTCACCAATATAGTGGGTCACCGATGGTACACTCAAAAGTCATCAAAAGTACTAAGGACATCAAACAAGATGAGGTCATCAAGTTTGAAGTCATGGTCACCGACACTATAATCTTGGTCATCAAAATTGCTGGTATATTTTCTAAGGCTGTGATATCAAGTCACAAGTTCAAGGGTGTACAATTTTAACATTTAGTGAAAGATGAAGTTTATCAAGCAAAGTGTACACTTATCATTTCCAGCCTTACAAGGTATCATCCGATGTGATACATAGTTTGATGTATCACTTAGCAATTTCAAAGAGATAAGATCTTGACTCACATCAAATGCAAGACATGTGAGCAGCAAGAACTTGGGCATCAAGCCTTAAATAAAGACATTCTCTTTTATTCTTATAAAAGGAATATTTGTCTTTTAGCTAAAAGGTTTAATGGGACTTCACAGAGCATGAAGAAAAGAAGATAAAGTTATCTGACATTACGTGCTACAAGGAATGGTTCATCCATTATTCTAGTACAAAGGGAGTGGTCTCTTCCTTTGTCCAGCAGATAAACTTCCAGCTAATGAAACCTTGACAGCTGTCCACATGAATCCCATGCATGGGCACTATAAAAGGAGATGAAGTCCTTCCTAGAAATCTCACGCTTTCAACAAATCTTCAAAGTGATTATTTGTTTGACTGTGGCAAAGCTGTGTGCTATAATAGTATTGTTTTAACTTCCTTAGTGTATAAGTTAATTACTGTTATATGTGTGTTTAGTTTGATAGAATAGTGTGCTTGTTCTTTTCCGCATCAAACTACCTGTGTGTAAATTTTTAATATTTATATTAAAAAATTTAAAAAGAGTATATTCTGTGTGTTTTATATTCAACCCCCCCTTCTACAAAACCCTCTCTTGGTTAGTCATCTCTCTTTGGGGACTAACAGTTTAAAATATCAATATTTAATAATTCTACACTGCCATGATAATGAAAATTTTCATGTGCTTCAAAATTTGACTTCATAAATTAAAATATCGTATCTCTTATTTATGTAGATGGCTGAACCAACTCGCCCCGAATTTGATATCCTGGATTCAGAAGGACTTGAATACCACCTATGGGTATCAGATGTCGACACTACCTTCATTGGAAAAGACTACAGTTACACAATCAACCCCCCCCCCCCACTGACCCTAAAAATAAATCGTCTGAAAAGGTACAAGCAAATGCATTAATGTTCTTGAGACGACACATCGATCCCAACCTTCGATGGGAATACCTTCAACTAAAAACCCCCAAAGAACTGTGGGATGCACTAAAGGGAAGATTCAGGAATATTCATGACTCGTTACTTCCCGAACTAATGGCACAGTGGAATGATATCCGCTTACTCGATTACAAAAAGGTAAACGATTTCAACAAAGAAATGTTGCGTCTCAAAGCACGCTTGAACTTCTGTGGCAAGGAACTCTCGGAACAGACATGATTGAAAAAACACTTTCCACCTTTCCTACATCATCAATCATACTAATGAATCAGTATCGAATGGAATATGATAGCAAAAGAATCACAACCTTTAACAAACTTATCAACCTACTGCAAGTGGCTGAAAGACACAATGAGGTTCTTCTAAATAATAATTCTAGACATGTCGGGACAAAGAAAATTATGAATCTAACCATGCAAGCGTTAGAGGTGGAAAAAACTCCAAAGTACAGCGAGGCAAACATGAATCATACCCACCTGACAACTATAAACCACAAGGACATGGTCGTGGACATGGCCGTGGACAAGGGCGTGGACTTGTTTGTGGACTGGGTTGCGGCAACAGTCGTGGTGGATTTTCCAATTCATGGCACAGAGGTGCAACTGCAGGCCCAAGTAATCAAAGACAACCAAAAGGAAAAGCACCAATGACCGAGCCCGCCAAAAGAGAAAGAGATGGAACTAAACCTTGCTACAGATGTGGTATTATTGGGCATTGGTTCAAACACTGTCGTGCAAGCAACGCTGTAGCAGCCAACTACAAGAGATATCGAGAATCCAAAGAACAGGAAGCTCACTATCTCGAAGAAACAAGTAATGATCCAGAAGTCAACCTAACAATTGAAGATTTCACCAATACCAATAACAATAAACCATCCCTAGACTGCCTGGATTTTGCCTAATCCGTTTTACTTTATTTATTTATTTATTAATAGTTATTGAGACACTATTAGTTTTAAGTTGTGTTTTTCTTCGATGAAATTTATTGTTTGGATTGGTTGATTATTTTGAATTATTTTATTGAATAAAACTTTAGTTTGTGTTACAATATATGAGCCATTGATGTAAAGAAATGCGTCAAAACAAAATAATTAAATATTCTTCGTTCCATGTAGGAATGTATCGAGGAGAACTTGAGTGCTTAGTTGACTGTGGGACCACTCACACAATACTAAGAAACAGATCATTATTTACTGAAATTAATGTCTATGAATCCTCAATGACTACAATGATTGGATCATCCAACTTAATAATTGGTCGAGGAAATGCCGTTTTCTTGTTGCCCAATGGCACTAAAATAACAGTCACAGAAGCACTATACGCTCCTAGAGCTAACCGAACCTTGTCAAGTTTCAAAGATATACGCTCCAACGGCTATCATAGTGAAACACACTGTGAGAATGGAAATGAATATATGTACATCACCTCTAATGAATATGGAAGGAAACGTATATTAGAGAAATTAACGTGTCAAAATAGTGGGTTGTACCTTACCACAATTCGGGTTATTGAATCATATTATGTCATCAATAATGGACTTTGTGATAATGAGATATACAAGCTTTGGCATGACCGTCTGGGACACCCTGGCCGTGATATGATGATACGCGTATTGAAAAATACACATGGACACCCTTTCTTCCGAATGAAAGGTAAGATGAAGCAATTAACTGAAAGTACCAAATTGCATTCTTTGACTTCTAAAGCAAATGAAGCAACACCATCATCACAATATGCCTCCTTGAATACCCCGAAATTTTGCAAAGCTTGCTTCTTAGCTAAAACAGGATCGAGACCATCCTATGCTAAGGACACAAAACAAAATATTCTATTCTTACAACGTATACAAGGTGATATTTGTGGACCCATAGATCCAGAATGCGGACCATTCAAGTATTTTATGGTTCTGGTTGATGCTTCGACACGATGGACGCATGTCGCACTATTGTCCACACGAAACGCTGCATTCGCAAAAATCCTAGCACAAATTATACGCTTGAGGGCTCACCACCCCGATTATCCTAACAAGTCTATACGACTTGATAATGCTGGAGAATTTACATCGCAAGCATTCGATGATTATTGCATGTCTGTTGGGATTGATGTAGAGCATCCCGTACCCCATGTGCATACACAAAATGGTCTCGCAGAAGCTACCATCAAAAGGATACAGATGATAGCCAGGGCATTGGTTATGCGCACCAATTTACCCACTTTTGCCTGGGGTTATGCAATATTACATGCAGCACTACTTATTCGCTTTCGACCCACTGCTAGCCAACCATTTTTTGCGTACCAGTTGGTAACTGGATATGAGCCTGATATTTCACATTTACGCATATTTGGTTGTTCAGTATATGTGCCAATTGCGCCCCCCCCACAGCGCACAAAAATGGGTCCTCAAAGACGATTAAGTATATATGTTGGATATGAGTCCCCAATAATATTTAGAACCCTTGACAGGTGATCTATTTACCGCAAGATTTGAGGATTGTCACTTTAATGAGACAGTCTTCCCGTCGTTAGGGGGAGATAGGAAAAAGGATTTTCCAAGGGAACGACAGGAATTGTCATGGAATGTTCCCACCCTGTCTCATTTTGATCCCCGCACTTCACAATGTGAAAGTGAAGTGAAACGAGTAATTAACCTTCAAAACGTAGCAGACTCGATACCTGATGCGTTCAGTGATATTGCAAAAGTGACAAGATCACATATACCAGCTGCAAATGTACCCGCAAGGTTAGAAGTCCCCAAACAGGGGCACAACACCGTCGGAAAGAGTGTTGCAACCACACATAGTGGAAGTGTGGTTGAGGCCGTGGCTCCCAAAAGGAAAAGGGGGAGGCCACTTGGTTCGTAGATACTCATCCAAGAAAGAAAAAGGAGAGTAAGGCACAATCAGATCCACTTATCATCAATACTAAAAACCCTTCTCATGAGATTGTCTCTGATTATAGTTATGTCCATGAATCATTACTGGAGGACACTCCGAAGTCAATATTGATTCCAGAGAACAAAGAAATCTCAATGAATTATGTGAATGCATATGAATTGATGGAAAGATCATCCATACTTATTGATGATATATTTGCATATACTGTTGCTCATGAGATCATAGAGCACGATGACATCGAACCACGCTCAGTTGAAGAATGTCAACAACGAGCTGACTGGCCTAAATGGAAAGAAGCAATCCAGGGAGAACTAGATTCTTTGGCAAAGAGACAGGTATTTGGTCCGGTAGTGCTAACCCCACCAAGTGTAAAGCCTGTAGGACATAAATGGGTCTTTGTCAGAAAGCGTAATGAGAATAATGAAGTCATAAGATATAAGGCTCGCCTTGTGGCGCAAGGTTTCTCACAACGCCCTGGAATTGACTATGAGGCGACATACTCCCCAGTAATTGACGTAATAACGTTCCGCTAGCTGATTAGCCTAGTAGTTTCCGAAGGATTGGAAATCCAGCTTATGAATGTGGTTACTGCATATCTCTATGGGGATCTTGATTCAGATATATATATATATATATATATATATATATATATATATATATGAAAGTGCCTAATGGCCTTCCACTACCCAATTCAAGTAACTCTAAACCACGGAGTGCGTTTGCAATTAAACTGAAGCGCTCACTCTACGGATTAAAACAATCGGGCGGATGTGGTATACCCGTCTGAGTGAATACTTAATTGGGAAGGGATACAAGAACGACGAACTGTGCCCTTGCGTTTTTATAAAGAAGACAAGTTCTGGATTTTCAATCGTAGCAGTATATTTCGATGATATGAACATAATAGGTACTCTTGATGAAATAAGAGACACTACAAGCTACTTAAAAACTGAATTTGAGATGAAAGATCTTGGGAAAACTCGGTTTTGTCTAGATATAGAACTAGAGCACCGAGCTTGTGGTATCCTGATCCACCAATCCGCTTATATCCAGAAAATGCTCAGGCGATTCAATATGGATAAAGCGCATCCGGCTAGCACTCCCATGATCGGTCGAAGTTTATAAGGAAAGATCCATTTCGTCCAAAGGATGATGACGAAGAGGTGTTGGGAGCAGAAATTCCCTATTTAAGTGCAATAGGCGCATTATTGTACTTAGCACAATGTACTCGACCTGATATTGCATTCTCAGTGAACTTGTTAGCTAGATTTAGCTCGGCGCCAACGCAACGTCATTGGAATGGAATCAAAAATATATTTCGATACCTAAAAGGAACCATTGACATGGGCTTACTTTCCCTACAAAGAGAAAAATGGGGTTACAATACCCGTTCAAGGTATTAACAAAGAAAGTGTTATACCTTACAATGAAACCCCAAACGATGTATTAGTAGGCTTTGCTGATGCTGGGTATCTCTCTGCCCCACACAAAGGTCGTTCCCAAACAGGGTATGTTTTTACAATTGGGAACACGGCGATTTCTTGGAAATCTACCAAGCAAACCCTTGTAGCTACCTCCTCAACCATTCAGAGATTATTGCTCTACATGAGGCGGTTAGAGAGTGTATATGGCTAAGATCTGTCATTACACATATAAGAGGACCGAGTGGTTTAAGTTCAACCACTCAAAATCCTACATGCATATATGAAGATAATGCAGCCTGTATCGAGCAAATGAAAGTAGGATATATCAAGGGAGATAATACAAAGGATATTTCGCCGAAGTTTTTCTATAATCAAGAATACCGTACTCTCCTAAAAATTCAAGTGAATCAAGTAAGATCTGAGGAGAATGTGGCTGATTTGTTTACCAAATCTTTGCCCAAGGCCACGTTTGAGAGACATGTGGAAAGCATTGGAATGCGGAGACTTTCTAAACTCCCTTGATTAATGCACGAATCAGGGGGAGTAGTAGATAAAAGGGGGAGTCTAGTATATATGTAATATTGGTATGTTGTGCTCTTTCCTTCACCCAAGGTTTTATTTTTCCCATTGGGTTTTGTTCCTTGGTGTAAGGTTTTAGTCAGGCAACCGTTATATACCATCTTGTTTTCCTAACTCTCATGATTAATGTATGGATCTGAGATAATATTAGACTAAAGAAAAAGTCTATGTAATGAAAATAAACTGGTGCGTTGTACTCTTTCCTTCGTCCTATTTTTATTTTTCCCACAGGGTTTTTATTTTGGCGTAAGGTTTTAACGAGGCAACAGTTGTGCACCATCACTCCTTTGACTTGGCACAAGGGGGAGTGTTGAAGGATAAGTGTGCCATCGTCTAAAGAATATGACGATAATGATAAAGTTAAAAGATAAAGATGTATAGATATAGAGATAGACATTTAGAGTTAGATTAGTGTTAGGTTTCTTATGGTTATCTCTTTGTAACTCGTCCCTATTTAAAGGGCTATTGATTAATGAGAAATACTGCTTCTTGATTCTCTCTATATTGATTATTCTGCAACAAAATAATCTTTAATTTAATATTTTTTCACTTTTTTTAAAAAACAAAATGTGCCATGTCAATTTTATTGCATTAATTTTAGTTAGTCAATTTTCTGTAATTAATTTTTATGTTAAATGATGTGGAATATTTGTTTTCAAAAATAAAAAATATTATGCTGTCATGTGAGCATAATAATGATGTGGAATCTTAGTTGGCAAATATTTTGGATGATGTCATCATTTCCAAGTTAACAAATTAATTAGATCTTTAAATAAACAAAAAGTTTGCTCTAGACCCCTAAGTAATGATTTTGAAAGTTAGTTCCACAAGGTAGGAATCGGATGAAAGTTGGTTGCATTTAGATACAGTTTTCATTTTGAATAATCTTTACATATAATATGGATGATAATAAATATAACCAACCTCACATATCATAATTAATTAATATGTTTCAAAAATATAATTAATAATTAAATTTCATATTTTATTATAATTATTTAGCATATTTTTATTATCCATAAAATAAAATAAGTATGACTTTAATATATATGTATCTTACATAAACATTTTTAGAATTACTAAATTTACATCTTTAGAATTAATATATTGAATAATAATTAAAAAATAATTGATATATTAGTTAATAAGAGGAAAGTTCAAATGCAAACTCAAATTTGGTTGTGAACGTGTCTGAATATAGATTATTCAGACTGAATATACAAAGAAATATTCAGACTGAATAAGCAGTATTCAGAATGAATAAATACTATATTCAGTCTGAATATTTCTTTCTATATTCAGACTGAATAAATATTATATTCAGTCTGAATATTTCTTTGAATGCGACACGTGTCACACTCTCATTTATCCTCACGTTCATAATCAAATTTAAGTTCTCATTTGAACTCGCCCCTAGTTTATAAATGGTTATTGGTTTAATATATAATTAAAATTAACTATTAATTAAAATTACTATAAAGTTTATGAGTGGTTAATAAAGTTTATAGTAGTCAATAAATATCTATTGTATAATTATAATTAACTAATAATTTATAATTACTACAAATTGGTATTTATTTATCATTAATAATTATTTATAATTAATAATTAAATAAAAAATTAGTATTTATTTGTCATTACAATTATTTATAATAAATAATTAATAATTAAATAATTAATATTTATTTATCATTAATAATAGGGTAAATTACATAGTTCCTCTCTATGCTTTATAATTTTTAACAGTTGGAGTCGCTAAAATGAAAACATTACAGAACCTGTAATCATGGTTTCCATGTTATAATGTGTTGGGCTCCTAAATCTAACTCCGTTAACTTCTTTTATGTTAAACGGGTTAAGTATACGGTATTTTAGTCATTCCATTTCTTTTCTTTAAATAATAGGGGCCAAACATGTCATTTAGGATTTTTTTTTATCATATTTAAAACAACAAGGACCAAACACGTCATTTACTTTATATATATATTATCAACAGGGACCTTTGTCTTCTCGGGCGAAACAACAACCCCTTTGTCTTCTTCGGAAACCCACCCCCCCCCCTTTTGTGGGTTGTTGACGATTACTTTAAAATGTTGAAAACTCAACAGAGAAGAACCTGAAGCCGAATCATGATCATGGGAAACAAAAGCATGGTTTGGAGGTAACAAAAGGTGTGGATTACTAGCAATAGAATTTAGCATTTCAGATGGAAAAACACTCGGATCATATGAAATATGAGCTTATGTCGTCGGCTTTTCTAGGGGTGGTCGTGGGTTTCTCCAATGGTGGTCATCGGCTGAAGAGACTAGACCGTCACCTCTTCCTCTACCTCGTCGGATAAACGCCATCCCAGTCTCCAGATCTGCAATCTCCACCTTGCCTGAGAACCTGGCGAGGGCCGATGGATCTACCGGAAGGGATGTATTGGGGTTCATGGGTTTCTCTAAGGCATCTCCGGTCTCGTTAGCCTCATATCTAAACACAGGGATGATGACACAGGGCGGTTCTTGAATTTGTTGCAGTGATGGAGTGGGGAAAAAATAAGGAATGGTCTATGTGTTCATGATTTGTGTTCGGCGGAGAAAGGATTATCCTTGTGTTTGCCAGAGATGACAACGGATAGATACATAAATACACACACACACACACAAATATACATATATATAGCGGCAGATTCAAATGAGAACTCAAATTTGGTTGTGAACGTGATGACAAATGAGAGCACGACACGTGTCAAATTCAGACTGAATATAGTATTTATTCAGTCTGATTAAGCATTATTCAGACTAAATAAATACTAGATTCAGTCTAAATATTTCTTTGATTATTCAGTCTGAATAATCTATATTCAGACACGTGTCACCCTCTCATTTGTCCTAACATTCACAACCAAATTTGAGTTCTCATTTGAACTTTCCTCTCTCTCTCTCTCTCTCTCTATATATATATATAACTTTCCTCTCTGTCTCTATGTCTCTCTCTGAGAGAGAGAGAGAGAGAGAGAGAGAAACACTCAAAAGGAGAAAACTAAAGAACATCCTGGGAGCTCTCCATCCGGACGGTATGTACTAATGCATACAAGCGTTTTTTATGCACCAATGCTTCTATAATTATAGAAGCATTGGTGCATATGCAAAAATGCATGTTACAAATTACCAGTATGCATTAGTGCATATCGTCCAGATGGAGGGCTCCCAGGGTGTTCTTCAGTTCTCTTTTTTTGGCATTTTCCTTTGAACCCGGCCTTATATATATATATATATATATATATATATATATATAGAGGAATGATCAAATACAAACTCATATTTATGTACAAACTATACAAACTGGTTCAAATGAATATAAAAATAGTTTTTTTCATGTTTTTGTTTTCATCAAATGTTATGGTTTAAGATATTATTGCACATATGTTTGCTTGACCTTGTGAAAAAATTACATGTAAAAATTTTACATTAAAAAATATATAAGAAACTTTCAACTCATGAAAACAAATACATGTGAAACTTTTACATTATGAAACAAACATATGTGTAATAATATCTTAAATCATAGCAATTGATGAAAAAAAAATCATGAAAAAAATTTATTTTTATATTGAGTTGAACCAGTTTGTATTGTTTGCACGTAAATATGAGTTTGTATTTGAACTTCCCTATATATATATATATATACACTACCTTAATATTGGTTTGAACAAAAAGTCTTAAATACAACCCTTTAAGCATAAGGTACAACTATTTCAAGCATAAATTTGAAAGAGAAATAGGAATCCGTGTTATCAAAGGATTTCCTGCGATTATTTTCTAGTATGGAATGAATCAATCATCCACTTTGGTATCTTATTGAACAAAAGTAATCTCTTAAAGACAACTTACAAAGCTAGATTTACAAGTTTTTGATGCATTATCTTATCTTCCTACCTAACTGAACCAGTATGCAGGGTTTTATGTTTGATTGTACAGTGTTTCATTTCTCCTTTCATGAATATTTTACTGCCACCTGCAAAAAACTCATTCAGGCAGTCACGCTTGTCCTATATTTGAATTATTCACTCCCATAACCCATCTAATCGTATTTGAAATTTGAATTTTCACTGCTTTCCAACCATTTCTGTTGTCAGATGCTTCTCTTTATCTTCATATAGGTATGTGGTTTGGAGTTTTTGAATGTGTTTCTAAGCTTATAATCAAATATTAGGGTTTTAGATTCGATTTATGCTTCAACGATTTGTGTTTTAAACTGGGGTTTCCTTCTACTTTTTGATGTCTGATTTAACCTTGTTTTTTACAACAAATCATCTTGAGAAAACAGATCTCATTCTTCTCTCAGAGACCGAACAATTTTATTTTCTTCCTCGATTCTCTCTTGGTTAGTGATTAAATTTGTGATTGAGCTTGTTTTTAACAATAAGGTTTTTTTTTCTTTTGCCTTTTTAGATCTGTTTTCTCGAGAATCCACTTAATCGATGATGTCGTGGTGCTCTATGTGGCAGTGAAAGAGGTAGAATAAGAATCATGGGTTTACAACAAAACTGATGGTTGTATGTAGCAACAGTGAAACTAAGGTTTATCACTTCTTTTTCTGTTTCCTTTTTCAGTTAGAGAAATAACTTGAGATTTGTTTTTTTTAAAACAGATTGATGGTTGTTTCTGTCTATTTTTATTATTATTATTTCTCTTCTTGATGGATAAACCTAATGTTGTGTGTTTTTGCCTTGGGAATAACCGAATAAGTGTGAAAGACGAAAGCAATTGCGGCTGTTTTGGGTTTTCATCAACGAAGAAGCACAGTAACCTTTTTTTCTGGAAGCCACGGTTCTCTTATTTTAATTTACTTCTTTACATTAGTTTTTTATTAATTTTTAGCATTATTTATTATGTAAAATAAAACATTGTGTATACAAAACAGAGGCCAACAGAGAGATTAAATCCATCTTTCGCAGGGTTCAAACTTGAACACGTTATGTATTCGAGCAAATTCGTTCACCCCCTTTGCCAACGGAGCTCCATGCTCTAGGGCTTTTTCAGTTTTCATTTACGATAAAAAAAGTTCACACCTTAGCTCACCCCCCGTGCATTGCACGGGCACATTGCTAGTATATATATATATAGATATATATAGACTTGGGATCACGTGAGACCGTCCTGTTTCCGTAAGACCCGTGAGACCACCCTTTTACACTTGAAACTTCACAGCAAAAACACTATGAAGGTAAAAAAAATGAATCTTTAAAGTATTTTTGCTATAAAAGTAATCTACATAGTGTTTTTGCTGTGAAGGTAAGCTTCACAGTGTTTTTGCTGTGAAGGTTCAGATTTTTTTTACCTTCACAGTGTTTTTGCTGTGAACTTTTCAAGAGTAAAAAAGTGGTTTCACGGGTCTCCGACGGGTCTCATGGAAACAAGTTGTTCTCACGTGAACCCATCATATTTTTTTTACCTTCACAATGTTTTTGCTGTGAAGTTTCAAGTGTAAAAGTGTGGTCTCACAGGTCTCACGAAAACAGGGTGGTCTCACGTGATCCCAACCCCATATAGGGTTGATTTCGTTACAAACCACGTCAATTCGTACAAACCGTACAACCCCCATGCAACCAATATTATTTTTTTAACTTTTTTCACTTTTTCTTAATTATTAGGGTTGATTAGTCAATAATATATGAAAAAATTTCATCAAGAATACATGAAGGTTGGTGAATCAAGAATACGTGAAACAAGATTAATCAAATTGAGAGTTTCATGAATTAATTCATTTTCATGTAGAAAGAAAAATAATTTCATGAAGAAAAAAATTTATATGAAACAAATTCATCATATTAAACACTTTCATGAAAAAAAATTATTCAAAAAAACAATGAAACACGCGGTTTGTACGGTTTGTACGAATTGACGTGGTTTGTATTTGAAACTTCCCCTATATATATATATATAGGGGAGGGATCAAATGAGAACAACCGATCCTTAAAGGAACAAAGGAACAAATTGTGGACCACGTATGATGTGGGTCCCACATAATATTAAATCATTTATGATTTAATATTAAATCGTATTAAATCATAAATAATTTAATATTATGTGGATTCCACATCATATGTGATCCATAATTGTCCCTTTGTTCCTTTAAAAATACAAAGTTCTCATTTGAACCCACCCCTATATATATATATATATATATATAGAGAGAGAGAGAGAGAGAGAGGCATCTTAAAATACAAACCAATCAAAGGTTACAAACTCCTACAAAGTACAAACCAATATAAAGATGATTTTTTTGATTATTTTTTTTCATATATGTTTGTTTCATAATGTAAAAGTTTCACATACATTTGTTTTCATAAGTTAAAAGTTTCACATATATTTGTTTTTTCATAATATAAGAGTTTCACATGTATATCTTTCAAATGTGATTTTTTCACAAGATGAAACAAACATATGTGTGATAATATATTAAATCATAGTGTTTGATGAAAAAAAAAATCAAGAAAAAAATATTTTTATATTGGTTTGTACGAGTTTGTAACCTTTGGTTGGTTTGTATTTTAAGATGTGTCTATATATATATATATAGGGGCGGGTTCAATTAAGTACCCAAATTTGGTTGGTTTGTATTTTAAGATGTGTCTATATATATATATATATATATATATATATATATATAGGGGCGGGTTCAAACGAAAACGCTACCTATTTAAGAAAACAAGAAAACTTTTTTCATGCACAAAATCTTGTTTTCTTAAATATTTAGCGTTTTCGTTTGAACCTCCTTCTATATATATATATATATATATAGGGGCGGGTTCAATTAAGTACCCAAATTTGGTTGTGAACGTGAGAACATATGAGAGCGCGACAAGTGTCATATTCAGACTGAATAATCTACATTCAGACACGTGTCGCGCTCTCATTTGTCCTCACGTTCCCAACCAAATTTGAGTTTGCATTTGAACTTTCCTCTCTCTCTCTCTCTCTCTCTCTCTCTCTCTCTCTCTATATATATATATATAGGGGCGGGTTCAAATGAGAACTCAAATTTGGTTGTGAGATATATTTACGAGGGGAAGCGGGGCCTATTTTTATTACGCTCGTTGGGTGAATGATGTTGTAAATAGACGTGAACTTTGGTTTAGAATAAGGAAGTTCAAGGTGTTGATTATAACTCCTCTCAGTGATTTGAATATGATTCCTCTGTATACTTAGTGATAATTCCATTTATAAGCTTAAGTTCAAATTCAGCGATAGAACACACTGATTGCACTCAGTGATCGCTGAAACTCAGGAATCTTAATCTTATTTGTGAAGATCTGAAAAACAACATTCACACCACAAGAACATTCGGCGAAAGTCGGAGACCAAGCTGGAGATAGAGATAATCAGTTAGTGATCTGAAGCGGTTCAGTGATAGCAAGGATTGTCTAAATAGAAGTGTGAACTCTTGCTAGGCCTTAGTGATACTCTGAAAATTCATCCTTGAAGTTTCAAGTTTAGTGATCAAGTGAAGTCTATAAGCAAGATCAATATTGATCTTATCCACGATGCACAAAAGTCAAAACCTTATACTATGTCAGAGAAAGACGTACGGATAGTCTCTCATGTCCCCATAAATCTGATTTAGTACTGTTCACACGCGGCCAAAAGCATGGTTGCTTTTGAACAAAGGACAAGCTTCCAATAAGAGCCTGACACGTGGCTTATACCTTTTGTCTTGTATTAAGTGCAAACATGTATAAATAGATGAACGTCCCTTCTTCATCTTTATGCATGCTACTTTCTATTTCTTAAACCTCTGCCTCTTTTCTTTCTCATTTCCTTGTGCATCAAACTATGTGATTTCTTAGTTACAATAGAATAGGTTTAATCACTTGTTCTAATTCCGCTTGTAACTGTAAATTTGTTTATTCAAATATAAACTTATTTAAAAATTAAAAATCTGTGTGTTAGTATTCAACCCCCCCCCCCCTTCTTCATCGATGGACTGAAGATGAGAAAAAAGGAAGTAGCTATAGATTCTAAAGCTAGATCCATAATAGCAATGTCTTTACCAGATGAAGTCTATCATTCTGTAATGAAGATGAGAACATCTAAAGCTATGTGGGATACTCTATGTATCCAATATGAAGGAACTGATGAAGTTCAAATCACCAAATGTATAAATTTGGTAAAACAATATGAAAGCTTTATGCATTTAAAAGGTGAAACCCTTTCTCAAATTCACCAAAGATTTAACTGTCTCTTGATTGATATGAAAACTGTCAACGGAGAATATTCTAATGCTGAAATACTGACAAAGTTCATGGAGGCACTACCTGAACAATGAGGAGTGTACACTACATGTCTAAAATTGTCAAAGAATCTTGAAACTCTCTCTCTTAGTGCTTTATATGGAATGCTCCTGAATGAAGAGCAATCTCAAGCTTTAAGGAACAACCTCATAAATGATATCAAGGGTGCCAAAAGTACTTCTTTGGCACTAGTAACTTTAGAGGTAGATCCTTCAAAACAAGTTTCTTCCTCTATTACCTCTATCACTGCATTAAATCAAACTGATTCAGAAGAGCTCACTGATGCTGACATCTCTGAGTTTGATAACTCTCTAGCTCTTCTAACTAACAATTTTAGAAGATTTGCTAGAAAGAGTAACTTTCGAAAAACTCCTGCTATCGCTGACTCGGACAAGTCAAAGACTCTGCCTGCTGAAAAAGCATCTGTTATATGCTATAATTGTTAGCGAAAGGGTCACTTTGTAAGTGAGTGCAGATCTAAGGAAGTAGCTGCACCCACCACCTCTTAGAACTCTGATAAAAAGGAAAAATATTCTAAGTTAAAGAATAAATACAGAGATCTGAAAAAGAACCAGCAAAAAGGCAAAGGTCTAGTTGCTAAAGAAGTTGATTGGGATCAAGAAGATGATTGGGCCAAAACCTCTGATGAATCAGATTCTGATGAAGAAGATCTTGTCTTCCTCTGTCTAATGGCAAGAATCGAGGAAGCTGAAGAAGTTTCTGAAACGTTATCCTCAGAGTCTCCTTCGACTCAGGTAAACATCTCTATAAACCCTTCTATACCTGAAAGTGATAACTTGTCTACTCTCGATTCTGTGACTGTTGACTTTTACCATGCTTTAAATGGAAAGATCAAAGCTGAACAAATCAATATTGATCTTTCAGAACAACTGAAAATTTGTCATTTAAAAATCAAAGAATTTACAAAGATTGAAGAAACTCTTAAAGAGCAAGTCTTTGTAAATCAAACAATAAGCATTAAGAGACAACAAGCTATCACTGATCGAGAAAATGCTATCGATGATCTCAAGGCTGAAAAAGCTACCATCGAAGGATGGTGTAAGGCCTCTGATAAAGTCAGCGAGATCATCAATGCCCAGATCCCTATGAAGGTCAAAAGTGGTTTAGGATATAACCCTGACAAAGAAGAAATAGAGAATGATTGTTCCATGTTAAAATTTGGAATGTTTGTTTCTTCAATCCCTGATCCCTTTTCTCAAAATGAGAAGCGGCCTATCTCTAAAACTAATGATTCTAAGAAGATGATTAAAGCCAAATTTCTTGACCACATTCCCACAATCAAGAATTTTCAGAAACAGAAGCGACTCCTCTATTCCTTCAGTGAGTCATCCTCAAAACTGGAAAAAAGATCCTTGGATTTATTCAGATATCTACTCCCAGAATTGAGATTGATCTCACTCCTGTCCCTGAAAAAATTGTTATTCCCCAAGGACACTAGACAAAGGAATTCTTGGTTCTGCTCCTGAAAATGAATCTACTTGCTCTCCGAACTCTTTCAATTCCAAACATATTTTCAAATATAGGAAATGCTATCATTGTAGTGAGACTACCCACATTGCTAGCAAATGTCCTAATGCTACTACAGCTAAAAAATTAGCTCATGGTAAGAAAGTAGCTCAAGCTGAAAAATTAGCTCATGGTAAGAAAGTAGCTCAAGCTGATAAATCAGCAAGAACGAAATCCACCAAGGTTGGTAAAACTTCCAAGGTGAAGATAACCACTAAAGAAAATACTTCAGCTACTAGCTCATCCGCCACTCCTTCCACTAACACAGCAGGACCCATAGTAATATGGGTACCTATAAAAAATTAATCTTTTTGTTGTATGCAGAGTGCTAAAGGCATCTGGTATCTCGATAGCGGATGCTCAAGGCACATGACTGGCAGAAAATCTCTGCTCTCTGAATACAAGGAAGAAGTTGGTCCCTCAGTCAGTGACCTTCGGTGGAAATGGAAAAGGATACACCAAAAGTTATGGAATTTTATCCAATGGAGAAACTTCATTCAGTCGAGTCGCTTATGTTGAAGGACTAAAGCACAATTTATTGAGCGTTAGTCAGCTATGTGACAAAGATTTCAAAGTTCTATTCCTAAAGAACAGATGTGCTGTCACTGAAATTAATGACAAACTTGCCCTAACAGGCAAAAGATTAGAAAATGTGTATGTTGTTAATATGAATAGTTCTCACTCTAAGAATATGTGCTTCATCTCCAGAGCCTAATCTGATATAAACAGTCATAAGAGACTCTCTCATCTGAACTTTAAGATGATCAATGAATTATCTCAAAAAGAACTTGCTAGGGATCTCCCTAACCATACCTTTACAAAGGAATCTCTTTGTTCAGCGTGTGAGAATGGAAAACTGACAAAAGCCTCTTTCAGATGCAAACAAGTCTCCTTAGTTACTTCTCCTATTCAACTTCTTCATATGGATCTATTTGAACCTGTCAATGTCCAATCTCTGTCTGGAAAGAAGTACACTATTGTGATAGTTGATGAATATTCCAGATATACTTGGGTATTCTTTCTTCGATCCAAGAGTGACACACCTGAAATAATTATCTCTTTTATTAAAAGAATGGAAGTCTCGAACAATCTCACTGTTCGCTCCATGAGAAGTGATCATGGCACTGAATTCAAAAACAATACCCTGATTAACTTATTTGAAGAAAAGGGAATCACTCATAATTTCTCATCATTGAGAACTCCTCAGCAAAAGGTGTCGCTGAAAGAAGAAATCGAACGATCATTGAAGCAGCTCGCTCAATGCTCAGCGAATCGCATCTACCTACTCAATTCTGGGTTGAAGCAGTAAACATGGCGTGCTTTACTCAGAATCGATCCCTGATAGTAAAGCGATTAAAAAAGACTTCCTATGAATTATTTTATGGAAGAAGACCTGCTCTGAAATACCTACACATCTTTGGATGTAGATGCTACCTTCTGAATGATAGAGATCATTTGGGTAAATTTGATCCAAAAGCTGATGATGGGATATTTCTTGGATACTCTTCTGTATCCAAGTCTTTCAGAATCTTCAACAAGAGAAGACAACATGTTGAAGAATCCATGCACGTCAACTTTGATGAATCTCGTCCAACTAAGTCGATTCCTCTCCCTGAAGAGGATGAGGAATTAAATGAATGGATGAAATCTCACTATGGGGAACCTGAAACTTATTTCTGTAATCAAACTAATGCTGAAAATAATTATGACGGAATCCATGATCTTCCTACATCATCTTCAGGGGTTAATATCACTCCTCTCAACCAGATTCCTCCCTCTGATACATCATTCGGTAATTCCTCAATGAATAACCAAGCTTCATCTTCTGCTGATCAAATCTCTGAAATAACTCCAGAGTTGACAATGAATGTTGAAGTACCTATCGCTGAAACAACCAACATTGTCCCTGAACAAAAACAAGTCGTTGAATCAATAGTTGATCAGTCTCCTCAACCACCAGCTCAGCGATGGACTGCAAGTCATCCAAGAAATCAAATTATTGGTGATCCAAATGCAGGTATCAAGACTCGCGGAGGTACAGGTAATATCTGCCTCTATGTTAATTTTATTTCTCTCTGAACCTAAGAAGATAGATCAAGCTATCTCTGATCCAAGTTGGGTCTCTGCCATGCAAGAAGAACTAACTGAGTTTCGTAGAAACAAAGTTTGGAATCTTGTTCCTCGTCCATCTGGTAAAACAGTGATTGGAACCAATGGGTTTTTTCGAAATAAACTAGATGAAAATGGCACTGTTATCCGAAACAAGGCTAGGCTTTTTGCTCAGGGATATAGACAGGAATAAGGTATTTACTATGATGAGACTTTCGCTCCTGTTGCTAGATTAGAAGTTATAAGACTTTTGTTAGTTTATGCTGCCCATAAAGACTTCAAAGTTTTTCAAATGGATGTAAAAAGTGTTTTTCTAAATGGTAAACTCAGTGAGGACGTTTATGTTGAACAACCTCCTAGTTTCACTGACCCAAACCATCCTGGTTATGTTTTCAAACTCCAAAAAGCTCTTTACGGGTTAAAACAAGCTCCTAGAGCTTGGTATGATACTCTTTTAAAATACCTTCTTAAAGAAAAATTTGTTCGTGAAAAAATTGATCAAACTCTATTTTTAAGAAAATATAAAGGTCGTATTATTTTTGCTCAAATATATGTTGATGGTATTATATTTGGTTCCACAAGACTCAAACTATGCACTCTTTTTGCAAACAGAATGAAGAAAGAATACAAAATGAGTATGATGGGTGAACTAACATATTTTCTAGGTTTGCAGATTAAGCAATCTGACAAAGGAATTTTTATTTGTCAAAGTAAATATGTTAAGGACATGTTGAACAAGTTTGATATGAACCAATGCTTAGCGATGAAGACCCCTATGACACCTCCTCTGACTTTGAATAAGGACCCAAATGGGAAACCTGTAAATGTCACTGTCTGTCAAGGGATGATCGGATCTCTGCAATATCTTACAGCGAATGGACCAGATATCATGTATTCTACATGTCTATGTGCTCGATATCAAGCTGAACCAAAGGAATCATACCTAATCATTGTAAAGCGAATCTTCAGATATATGAAGGGAACTCCAAATTTGGGTATTTGGTATCCCAAAGGCTCAGGGTTCGATCTAATTGGTTACTCTGATAGTGATTTTGCAGGTTGCAAGATTGATAGGAAGGGCACCACTGGTGGGTGTCAGCTATTAGGTGGTAAATTGATAAGCTGGACAAGCAAAAAGTAGAACTCTATGTCCACATCTACCGCTAAAGCTGAGTATCTGACCGCTGGTAGCTATTGTGCTCAAATTCTTTGGATGAGAAATCAACTAAGAGACTACGATCGCAAACTTTCTAAAATCCTCATCTACTGTGATAGCACCAGTGTTATTGCTATTGGAAATAATCTTGTACTTCATTCCAAAACCAAGCACATTGAGATTCGCTATCACTTTATCAGAGATCATGAATGGAGAAGTTGAACTTCATTTTGTACCAACTGAATATCAGCTCGCTGATCTTTTCACCAAGCCTCTTGATGATACTAGATTCAATCTACTCATCAGTGAACTTGGCATGTTAAACGCTGAGTAAATTTTATTCAGTGATAAACAAAATATCCAGGGACAAAAAAATTAAGCCTTCAAATTTCCATTCTCTGACAAATTTCTAGGATATCCTTTCAAAAAAATATTATTAATATTAGTTGTTATTAATTATTAATATTTAATATTTAATATTACTTGAGAATTATTAATAAATTTTACTTATACATTGTACATTTAATATTAATTATTGGAATTATTATCACTTAATCGGTTATTTTTATATTATTATCCAATATATTTAATTATCAAAAAGGTAAATATAATAATTTCAAAAATATTTATATTAACTATATAAAAATTAAAGTCTTATTTATTTTATTTCATAAACAAAATTATGATAAATGATTTAATAAAATAACTAGATTAACTATTATTATTATTATTATTATTATTATTATTATTTGTTTATTAAATTTAAGAAGTTATTAATTAGTTAGAATACGACATGTTAACCCATTTTTTTATTTCATATTAATGTAGACTTTTTTTTTCTAAAATTTGCTTTGTTATACAAATCCAAAATTTATATATAATATATATAATCAATTTGAAATTCTTTTAATTGAAATTTTATGTTTTATATTTTTCTTAATCTTATTTGAATTAATTACCTTATTATATTATTAATAATTTATTTTAATTATGTAACAAATTGTTAAATTAGCTTGCTTTTTAAAAAAAAATTGTTTTTTTACATTTTTCAACATGATTAATTCATCTACTAACTTATGAACTAACAGCCAGTTTGTCAACCGATAACCCAAAATATCGTTTTGTCTTCAAGGTTTAGACGTAAATGCTAAAAAGTATTGATTTTAAGAAGGTTGTGAATAAGAAGAATACGTGGAAGTGAGAAAGCCATAGTTTTGATTTTTTCTTTAAACACAAATAATTTTTACAAACCCTCCTTGAACCAATCATTAATTTGATTTATAGACCCATATTCTTAAATAGTTTCACTTTAATTAATTCATTATACTTTAAAAAATCCACCTAAACCATAATGTTTCGATTCAGCTCAAAAAGGGCTTTCTACGGTAGTAGCTAGGTATGTAAATGAGTCACTAGAGCTTGAGCATAACGATTCTTGAGCTCGAACCGATCTCGAACAAAAAATAAAGATCGCTTAACTTAACGAGTCGAGCTCCATAACACCAATATAAACTCAATTAAACTTTACAAGTCGAATCGAGTCGAGCCAGCCAAGCCATCTGAGCATACACTTTTTTGTGGCGAAACATATTTATATGTTTACAAATTATATAATCAGATAATGAAAATTATCAAGCTTGAGCAAATAAACCAGTTACCCAATCTCGAGCTCAAACATTGAAAAGAAACCCAAGCTTGAGCTTTTGAAAAAGTTAATCAAGGTTCTCTCAAACCTGATATTATTTTTTCTAGGTGAGCTCGAATAACCTACTACTCAGCTTGTTTACACACACCTAGTAGGAGCTTTTGATGAAAACAAAATAAAATCGAACTAGTTTAACTTGTACAGTACAAGCATGTAATGTAATGCAGCAGGCATTTTACAAAACAAGTACAATAAACACAAATTTGTAATAGCATTGACAAAGTCACATTGTGCTAGTGCTATCCATGATGTAGCAAAGAATGAATTCAAACTCCACAGCTAATATATCCCAATCCCCTTCAAATTTATAATATAAAAAAAACATGTTTTCCCAAATCTCTCATTTTATAATATAAAAAAAAACATGTTTTCCCAAATCTCTCATTTGCCAAAGCTTCCTGAAACCAAATGCATAAAGATGACTTAAGATTTGCTTTATATATATATATATATAGAGGGACGGGTTCAAATGAGAACTCAAATTTGGTTGTGAACGTGAGGACAAATGAAAGTGCGACACGTGTCTCATTCAAAGAAATATTATAGTATATATTCAGTCTGAATATACAAAGGAATATTCAGTCTGAATATTGTTTATTTTGATACGTGTCACGCTCTCATTTGTTCTCACGTTCACAACCAAATTTGAGTTTGCATTTGAACTTTCCTCCCTCTTTCTCTCTCTCTCTCTCTCTCTCTATATATATATATGTATATATATTACAAAAAACTTGAAAGATTAATAACATCAAATAGAATTGTGTATTAATTGGATTTTCCTAGATGTTATCTTTAGGGCTCCATAAAAAATTTAAACTAACCCGGAACACCTACAGTTACCATTGTTTAGGGGTGTAAAACCATTTGAGCTTTTGATGAACTACTCGAGCTTAATAATTCTCAAACTCAAAATAGAGCTCGCTTAACTGAACAAGTCAAGCTCCGTAACACAAGGGGCTCACATACCGCTAGGCCAAAGGCCCTTTGGTCAATCACTCAAAGTTAATTGCATTGAATCTGTCAACATCGATTGGATGCTTAGATAATATTGTGAGATTTATGGTCAGATATTTGTTATGAAAAAAACATACAATATAACCGTACAGGTGTACACAATTCCAAGCTAATTATCTTCTAAGAAGTAACAATAAAATGATAAAGACCAAATATCTATGGTATCATTTAAAAAATCATGAAAATAGCAATTGTTATTTCAATTTTTAAAATCATAGAACCAAAGTTGAACACTCAAATTCAGCTCAAAAAGGGTTTTGATGGTTCCGAAGATCGCTACAATGGGATTTTAACCAAAACAAAATCAAACCAGATAACCACAAGGCTTGTGGCGTACTGGTTAAGACTTGTGGGGGATGAGGCTAGATAACCCATCTACCACGGGTTCGAATCCAGGCGCAAACAACTTGTGGCCACTGGGGAATTATCTCAGGGCTGCATGCTTTAGCAGTCTTAAATTTGACAGGGATTAGTCTAGGAAAATGCCTAGGATACCCTTTCCAAAAAAAAGAATCAAACCAGATTACTATAACTTGTACAGTACAACCATGAAATGCAGTAGAAAACTCGCAAGTTTTTGGTTATGAGCAGCACAGCATTGACAAAATCACATTGCTATCCATCATGTAACAAGAACGATTTCAAATTTATAAAACAAAGTTATTATAATGCCAAAATAAAATATATTTCCAAAATAAAAGTGAACACATTCTTCCAATCTCCAATTATTCCATGTATCTCATTGCCAAAGTTTTTCCTGCAACCATACATACAGCAGATCAGAAAATCAAATGGCCAATTATTTTCAAGCAATTTGATGTTTCTTGTTTGTTTCTAGTTAACAGATGACTCAAAATTTGGTACATATTGTAGAAAATTTGAAAGATACGGGGACAACAGATAATTGTGATGTTAAACAAACACATAATGTTACATAGAATCGAGTTTATCTGTATCATTTCGGGTGTATTGACAGCAATAAGTAGTCAAACTATAAACCAGTCCTAAATTGCAAATAGGAAGCCTTCTTAACAGTATAACAAATAGAGATGTGTAAATAGTGAGGCCAATAATGACTGTAAATTGTTATCTTTATTATTCTTCGTTGTATCTATTTAGAGGGACTTCCCAAATGATAAATATAACTTCCATGCTATTGAATTGGCATGATATAAATGGTAAGGTTTTTGACTATCAAAAACCCTATGCAAAGTCAAAAGATGTGTGCCTATTATGCAATTTTAGAAACATTAATGAGTGATTATAGGAAGTCCAGAAAAACAGGAACCAATTTGCAGTTTTTAACAAGTACATGTGCATATCGGTAATTGAAGTTGTTTCTTGGTTTTTATACATGTATGCATGTTATACACATGTGCATACCGGAAAAATTGCTTAAAATTACCGGTATGCACATGTGGATACCGAACAAATTGCTTAAAATTACCGGTATGCACATGTGGATACCGAACAAATTGCTTAAAATTACCGGTATGCACATGTGGATACCGAACAAATTGCTTAAAATTACCGGTATGCACATCTGGATACCAAACAAATTGCTTAAAATTACCGGTATGCACATGTGCATACCAAACAAATTGCTGTGCACACCTTTCAGATGAGCGGTTACAACGGTGTTCCTTAGTTTTTCATTTTTTGTGCGGTTTTCCCCCGAACCTGACCCTATATATATATATATATATCCATAAAAAAAATGAAAAACTAAAGAACACCCTGGTATTCTCAAGTGCAGTCAACTCAATGGCTTCTCTATCCAATTGGTGGAGTACTAGGTCCAAGTTGTACTTAAAATCTTGTTTGTGTCCACCAAATAACTCATTGTTATATAACCTACTTTTCAGTTTACTTGAGTTTTGATTTCGTCATTTGTACCATATGTTCCAATATTTTCATAACTACTGATCAGAATTACTTTATAGCCTACATTCCAAGTTTCCAACTATGTTTTTCAAGAGTTAAGTACAACTGGTGGTAGATCGCATAAGGATGAGTTATGAGGACTGTACTGATTGGTTCATTCTGAATACGGAGATTTGCCACCTTCAGAATATTCTCATCTTTTGATATTTTATTGACATTTCTTCTAGAATAAACACATATAAAATGCTATATATATGCATCAAAGATAAGAATTATCTCAGATTTGGCAACTATCTTCTAAAGTCCATGTCAACTTCCCATAACCAGATCATGATTGGTGTGAAAAGTTCACAAATTTAGAAAACAATTGCAATACTCACGAAACCCCTGATCGTTTATCTACACACATGGCTAACTACTTTGTTCATACTCCCTCACAAACAACTGTTCTTGCTAACCAATTTTACCACTGTTCTTATCTTACAAATATTAAATAATAAATAAATAAATAACAGTTTGAAATGAAAAAAAAAATTGTTTGGTATTATTCAAGAACGGCATGAACAATTATTGGAGGAATGTGATTCCTTCAAATAGTTTGTCTTTAGTTCCATGGGACAGGGTATTTGTATTCACTTCATCAAGGAATAAAATAAAAAAATTACAAATATATCCATCTTGTCTCTGTAATTTTCTATAACAATATAAAATTCCCCACTTTCCCTTTTTACGAACTTTCAGGACTTCAATTGAGTGATATCGATTGACCAGCGACAATGTAGACGAAATATTCAAGGGAAAAGTTTATCACAGGAGGGAAAATAAGAAAGAAAATTAATGAAGATATGAAGTGGTCTTGACTCTTGAGGATACTCAGCTATACATACGTCATCTTATCTATTATTGCTCTTGTATCGCTAGGGTTAGTGCTTGTCTATTAATTAGGAGGTAACTGTGATTTCATTCCTCTAAATATAACTGTAAGCTAGGAAAAACAAAACAAACTGAATCTGGATTTTATCTCAAATAGTTATTATGAGATCATTGGGTTCTCTTTGTCAAGCCCTCTCTTCATCTTATAAAAATAGGTTTTCAAGGAAAAAAAACAAGAAAATACTCCAGCTGTTATCTTTAGGGCCTCATGGAATTAGTCAAGGTATGTGCAAGCGGGCCCGGACACCCAAGGTTACCAGAAAAAGTAATGGACCGTAACAGGTATTTTATAATTTCCCATTGAAATTCCATTTGAGATTTCCATGATTATTTAGTTTTATTACTTTTTAAATCAAATTTTGATAAATATCACTTACTTTTGTGTTAACTAGAATTAAAATCATCCACCTACATCTGAATATCGGATAGTTTTACGAATTTTTCTATCAAGATAGTAGGAAAATGAAAGCAAATCCTTGACCATGCAAATCAACCACTGATTTATCTTTCCTTGCGTAGGTCATTGTGGACGACCAATTTAGAGGCAATATACTAGAAATGAGATTATTGTACTTAAAAATGCTTTCTGTAAACATTTCCTGATTACTTTTAAAATACCAATTTGAGGAAAAAATGTTAAAAATTAAGAACATATATTTGTTTAACCATCTGCTAAATACCTAACTACCTTTCCATATGAGGCTAATGATAATAGCAAGTTCATCATCTACAGTCATTCATTCTCTCTTGAAAAGCTTACCAAATTCAAGTTAATGAAGCGGACCAAACTCATCATCTACATAATTCATTATCTCTTCAATGATCCTCTATTGTTTTACATTCTTACTTAGGGGTTTACCTCGAAGTCAGATTTTGAACATATGAACAACAAACCATACTCAATTGCAAAGTAAAGTTGGTAAAGTGATTTTGAAGAGAGGGCCAAGGGCATTTGAATGTGTGTAATGTGTTAGATGTGAGTCTTAATTTTTCTGTGACCCCATAAGAACGACTTCGTTAAACTGTGTCATCTTTATTTTCAAGGTATCTTTATATTTTAGTTCACATATTGAATAGTGTCATCTTTTCGTTCATCTAAAATGACTAGAGTAGAACGTGAAACATTTGCTAAATAGGCTAAAAGGATAGTTCATTATCGAGTTAGCAAAAGACCAATAGTTTGTTAGTCTTTTTGCAAATTAACCTAAGGATATGTAGAATTTCTCATGGGACTTGAGTTTTCAAGTTTCAACTCGCGAATACCACAATATGTTTCAGATAAATACTTAAAAATGAATTAATAAGTTTTACTAACTATTAGAACAAAGACCCTAATATCTAATGAGATAAGTGAACTTCCTAAATTCTACGGTTCATGGTGTGCCTAATGTTAAATATCAAAACTTGAGGCCATCAATCATTTAACCGTATTACCAGTGAGATAACAGCCCATAGCCTAGTTCCAAAAACCAAAGGAACAATGGCAATAGTATATACTCAGTCAAAATTCAAGATTGACCTTGTTACACACACTAAATAGATCTTGCTTGCCCCGCATCAAATAAAAGAAAACGCTGCTTGCGCTGGTACAAAAATTTATCAGAAATCGGGTGGAAACAAAATCTGAAGGAGGGAATCTAAGTAGTGGTTGGAGAAGGATTGTGCTTCATCTTATAGTTGAAACACACCTCAGTCCTCAGAAATGGGAACCATTTTGGAACTTAATGTTAAAGATTAGACCTCCAAAACTATATAACCGAAAGTAAGACAACATCACGTATGCATATATCCTAAACAAAAGCTGAGCAGAAATATAATTTTATTGGTAATATCAAATTCTCCTGGTTCTTATTGGGCAAATAGAGAACAATTTTGAAGTAGCATCAAACTAAACCCTAAATTTTAAACTTAGCTGAAGATGGACTTCACAATATAATTCGACAAAATTGAGTTATAAGCACTCGGTTTGTGTTAAGATAGACTAGAAATCGAACCAGAAAGAGAAGAAACCCTAATTAGCCGCAGGAGAAAGCTTCTCGTCGACGATCTTCTTGTCCCGTCTTTCCATGGCCACATCCCACAGATCATTACCGATGTGCTTCGGCTGTAATACAACAAAAACATGAATTTATAGAACCACAGAATCAACGAAAGGATCTGACATAAAAAAAGAAAATGGACTCACACGTCCATGAGCAGCTTTGTGAATGGTATACTGAACATTTCCGGCGATGCAAAGCATACCGGCGATGATCCCTAAAGGTAGCAAAGCTTCCATCCATTGCAATCGCCCCATCTCCTTGTCTATCTCGATACAAATTTGATCTTTGGAACCCTTACTTTCTAATCTCGACCACTATTATATGAACTTGTCACTTGTGTTTCCCCTTCCTTCAGACCTAGTTAAATCAGAAGTTTGAATCTAGATAAAAGAAAGGTAGAGTAACTTCAATTTTGGTCCCTATGGTTTTCCGAAAATGTTGGTTTTGATCCCTAGATTTATTTAATATAGATTTGGGGGAACCGGAGTTGATCGTTACCTTCAATCACCACCAATTATCGCTCCCTGCCCTCTTTACCTTTCAACGAAAGCGTCAGAAGTAATGGTTTGGTCGAAGAGGGGGTTGGTGTGACATGAGATTAGGCGAGGTAACAAAAGTAGAAGAAATGGATTATTCTAACAGTCGTTTGAGTGGGGATCAGAACCAAGAAAAAATATAAATTACTATGCTAATTATGTGTTCACTTTAGGGACCAAAACTGAAGTTTACTCAAAAGTAATTTTCAGTTTGTGTAAAATACATTTTAATTCCTATAATTTGTTGAAAATTGTTAGTATTTTTGTTACTGTGTTCTTGAAATTACAATTTTCATTTCTATGGTTTATAATTTATTGTTTTTCGTCCTTATGGTTTACTATTCATGTTGTTTTCGTCCCTCATACTTAATGGTAAAACACAAACCATGCTAACATTAGGGACGCAAAATAAGAATGAAATATAAACCTTATGTATATAAACCATAGGGATATAAACCTTAATTTCAAAAGCACTAGCACGAAAGTCGCAATTTCTAACAAACCCCAAAGACGAAAATCTTAGTTTACTTTGTCATTTTTCAACAATAAATCACATTTTCGATCTATATGGTGGTCCGCCCAGCTTGTTGGCTGACTATTACCTGCTTACTTACTGGTTGGCCTCGTTCATAGTCGGTACAAGAGTGCTCGATTAGTGAGCTATTACGCACTCTTTCAAGGGTGGCTGCTTCTAGGAAAACCTCTTGGTTGTCTCTGCACCCCTACCTCCTTTATCACTGAGCGGTCATTTAGGGGCCTTAGCTGGTGATCCGAGTTGTTTCCCTCTCAGCGATGCTGGGAGCCTCTTAAAGGTGCTTTAAGAGCTCAAAAACCCCATGTTAACCATTAGCATTGAGGTCAATCACCGCACCACCTCTATCATTCATACGTCATTACACGACGCGAGAGTGCATGGCCAACACACACCTAAAGTGCCTACATTCCGCTTGGAGCTCACTATCAAGTATATTTCTTATTTTAAACTTGAGTAAACTACGATTTTCGTCTCTCTGGTTTGTTGTTTATAACGATTTTCATCTCCGGTCTTTAAAATTTTCTTTTTTTCATCCTCGTGGTTACCATTTAGTTTCATTTTCCGTCCTCTGCTTAACTCTTTTAAAAAACTGTTAAGTCAAGGATAACTTAGTCTTTTCGCTCTTTTTGTTAAAACATATAATAACTTGTTTTAAAACAAGAAATTACAATGTTTTCCTAAAACACTTATAACTTGTATAAAAATAAAAAATAAAACCCCTCACCTAATCCCCCTACCCCGTGAATATCCAAACCCCCCAAAAATACCATCTCGTTCTTGAAAATGATAGAAACCTTCTAATCGGCAGCATGGCATGAAACCTGCAATTCCTCCCGTATCCAACACTACGCCGACGGCTATAATCTACACCTATGTCTTCTCCAATTTTATCTACCTCTCTCCATTCATCGTTAGCAGCCTCTCAGCCTTCAACTTCATCAAAACCCTCCAACTCAGCACTTTAGGCTTAATCCAAATTAAAGAGTTCCTTTGATGTCTTTCGGGTAGAGGAAATCACATTAAAATAAACAAGATTTCCACTTGTTCCAAATTATACCATTAATGAGAAAGGATTTATGTTATTCATGGATTTGGATTTGGATTTAGGTGTTTGAGGTTGTGTTTGTGTTTGTTTTTTAATCGAATTTTACTTCGATTTTCTGTTCATTTAGAATCGATGGGGATGGACATCGGTTTACTAAAGACTTTGATGTTCACTGGACGGAGATGGTTCTTGGTATTGGTCCTAGATTAATACAATATAATATAAAATACAAAATAATATAATATAATATAGGGAAATTAACGAAAATAGCCACTTGCACATTATGGTTTCACCTCTTAGTCATTTCTCTCTAAGCAACATGTTCACTGAATGTTGAGTGAAAATCAAGCCGCATATTGGTAGGAGGTAATACCGATCCAATTAGAAAGTCAGCCGATCCAATTAGAGCAGAAAGTCAACCTATCCAATTAGAGCCGACCGATCCAATTAGAACCGACCGACGATGATCGAATATCCAATTGTAATTGGATCAGATCGGATTGAAAAATTCAACATCCAATTGGTAGGAGGTAATACCGATCCAATTAGAAAGTCAACCGATCCAATTACAGCAGAAAGTCAACCTATCTAATTAGAGCCGACCGATCCAATTAGAACCGACCGACGATGATCGGATATCCAATTGTAATTGGATCGGATCGGATTGAAAAATTCAACATCCAATTGGATCGGTTCGATTGTTGGATGACCATCCAGAACCGATGAAAACCGACCGAACCGATCCTATATATCATCCAGTTACGATCCAATTAACCATATGATGACCATCCAGTTATCCATCCAACCATCATCCAACTATCATCCAGTTAGTTTGTCTTCATTTTGCTTAAATCAAAATTTGTTTTTGTGTTAGTTTTTGAATTTTTAGCTTAACTTGTGTTTATATTAACACATATTAAAAATGATTAATTAATTTCTTTCATTGTTAAAAATTGGATTGAATTAACACATTGGATTGATCCAATGACATTGGATCATCCATTGGATATCCAATATCCAATGGATGGAACCGAACCGATCCAATCATCCATTGGATCGGCTCGGTTCGGTTGTCCGATGTTGATCGGATCAGATCGGTTGGCAAAATCCAACATCCAATGGATGATTGGATCGGTTCGGTTCCCCTCACATCCAATGGATGTCAACCGATGAACACCCCTAGGAGGTATATCCTCTATTAGCGACGTTCATCTAATGTTTACAGTCATGGCGGCGTTCCGTCCCCTTTCGTCAAAGTTTAGGAAAAATCTATCCGTCCTTTTGTTAACGGAGCTACACGCTAGAATAGGCCCCTTTTGCCGATATTAATCTACATATTGAGTCTTACTTTGCAAAATAGATCATCTAATGCTTCAATTATATGATTTTATCCCATCTTTGATTAGTTATAATTTTACTTTATTTTATTATATCTTGATTTTTATTTGTTTTGCAATTTTTTTTTGAAAAAACAGTTTTAAGCTTTCCATTTCAGTAAATACTAGAAGACGTACCCCTGCAATGCAACGAAATTTAAATACTTCATCAACATTAATTTTAGAATTGTCGAACTCTTTTAAGATATCAAATTTCTATAGTTATGAACTTATAAATCGACATCCATTATTTTTACAAAACCCAAGTATAATTCTAATTTAAAAAGAATAAAGTAGCACATTCAGGACTCATTTGATTTGCCGAATTTTTTATTTTATTTTGTGGAAAGACTTCAAATCTTCGGTGTTTTGGTTTATATGATTTGAAATAAAGTTGAATTTCATTATTAATAAATTTTTATAAAACAAATATCTTAAACATTTGTAACTCTTAGGCATTGTTTGACAAAAATAAGCTAGCTTATAAGTCAACCTTATTTCCTAAGTACATGTTTGACAAACTAGCTTATAACTTATAAGCTAGTTTATTGATAAGCTAGTTATGAGTGACTTATGGAGTTTTTTATCATTTTCTTCCGATTATACATCCGATTGATATTAATATTATTTTGAATCTTATTAATTAATTTTAATTGTAATTATGAACTATTATTAATTTTATTTTATTAATTAATTTTAACTATTAATTAATTAATTTTAAACTATTCACTAATATTAATTAATTATTATTTAGAATTACTACTTCTACTTTTTAAAAATTTACTAATTAATTAGAATATGGGTGACTAGTTATTCATATATTATATATAATGGTTACTTAAAATCATAATTAATATAATTTTTTTCTAAACTTTATTTTAACAAATTCAAAAATTTATAATACATATTATAATCAATTTTTTTTTGAATAAACATATTATATTATCTTGTTTGAATTAATATATTATTTTATTAAATATTTATTTTAATTATAATTATAAGTGACTAATATTTTAAGATGTCATTTTTGGTCATTTTGCATGTTTATCAGTTAGTTTTTGCCAAACGTGACTTGTTCATCAGCTAGCTTATCAGTCATCAGTTACCTTATAATTCATCAGCTAACTTATCAGTCATAAGCTACCTTATCAGCTAGTTTGCCAAACATAGCCTTAAAAATCTAAACAATAACCACTTTTTATAATATAGTATAGATATAGATAGGTAACAGTGTAAAATGAAAAATTAAGATGTTAAATTAAGTTTTAAAAATACTTGGTACATATTTATCATTTTTAATATTACTATTAAATCCAAAAATATTGATATTGGGCTCTTTTGAAGGTATTGGAGAAACGACTATAACCATATAAATTATAAACAAAGAAAACATTTTTTAATATATTTTAGTTAGTATACTATTATGTATGTTATTATGAAAAGTTGTTGATCCAAAACTTCTTTCAGTGATTTGAATATGATTCCCTCTGTACTTAGTGAAAATTCCATGTATAAGTTATGGTTCAAGTTCAGCGATAGCATACGCTAATTGCACTCAGCGATCGCTGAACATTAGGAACTCTAAAACTTATCTCTGAAGATCTGAAGAACAACAGTCACACCACAAGTCCATTCAATGATAGTCGAAGACCAAGCTGAAGATAGAGATGAATGGCTAGTGATCTGAAGCGGTTCAAAGATAGCAAAGTTTATCTAAACAAAAGTGTGAAATTGTTGGTCCCTAAAGGGTCTACAAGAGTTCAATAATAAGTAAACAGTTTGTAGAAGGGGGGGGGGGGGGGTGAATACAAACACACAGATTTTGGTTTTTAAATGAGTTTATATATCGTAAACAAATTTACAGTTACAAGCGGAATAAGAACAAGTTTAAAACCTATTCTATTGTAACTAAGAAACACTAAGTTTGATGCACAAGAGGAAGGAAGAAAGAATAAAGAGGGTTTAGGTTAGAAGGAAGCATGCACTAAGATGAAGAAGATATCTTCATCTTATTTATACCCGTTTGCATTTAATGCAAGACAAAAGATATATGCCACGTGTCAAGCTTAGATAGGAAGCTTGTCCTTGCTAATAAGACAACCATGTTTTTGGCCGAATATGAACAGTACCATATCAGATATGATGGGGACATAAGAGACAATTCGTACGTCCTTTTCTGACAAGGTATTAGGTTTGACTTTTGTGCATCGAGGATAAGATCAATCTTTAATCTTGTAAAGGAAGCTTCATTTGGATGAACTTCAGTGTCGCTGAGGCTTCACAAGACTTCACACTTTGATTAGATAATCGATGCTATCGCTGAACCGCTTCAGTTCACTTAGTTAATTATCTCTTTCTTCAGCTAGGGTCTTCGACTTTCGCTGAATGGTCTTCTGGTGTGATAGCTGATCTTCAGGTCTTCAGAGATAAGCTTGTTGTTCCTTGATCTTCAGCGATCACTGATGGTAATCAGCGTATGCTATCGTTGAATATGAACAGAAGCTTATACAATGGAATTTAACTAAGTATACAAAAGGAATCATATTCAAAACTTTGAGAGGAGTTATGATCAACCATCTCCCCCTATTTGATTATGATTAAGCAACATAGGAAAATTGCTTTCAGAGACTAGTAAGGACTTAAGAAAAATTGAAGTAAATTTTCTAAGTACTAATCTGTACAATCTTTTTCAGCTAGTCTATTATCTGAATTGAGTTTCATTTATAAGGATATGAAAACACAATTTTTACAAGTAAATAAGCATAAAGTACATTCATTGATTAATTTTTCAAAGTGAAAAATCAGTGAGTAAAATATAGTTTAAAAAAAAATAGAACTCTTATGTTCATTGTCCCTTTTACTTTTTTCAGGGATCTTTTCAGTAAATAGATGGAGTAAAGTACTCTGATTGAATTTCATTAAATATAATCTGAAGAAATTACAGGGAAATGAAATTACAACAATAAGAGTAAAGTACTTGTACACTGAAGGAATATTACAAAGGAAATAGAAACCTATGACTAATCAGAGATGTTCTTGTTTCTTCTTTGTTGCTCATTCTCATAAAGCGTTTTCTGTTGATTCATCAGAGGGGTATCTGACCAGCAGCGCCATAGCATGATCCTTATGAGAGAGGATGGGTCCTTGCGAATTTTTTGGTTTCTGAAGAGTCCTAAGAACCCTTCATTATCCAAGAATACCATACCAGGTTCAGGTAGTGAGATGATTTCATCTTCTTCGTATCTTCGATCTTGAGGGAGAGAGGTACGTAGCATTGAAATATCAGGGTTTTCAAGATGACCAAGAATGCTATGATAATCAAATTTCGTTTCATGCTCATTTTTAGAGATTGAACCACCTTCAGCAGTTGATCTTTTCTTCTTTGATGACTCAGGGAGGGGGACTTGCACGTGTTGTGACATTCTTTGCAGCAACTGATCCAGTACTCTTTCCACCACATCCTTGAATTTGGATTTGGAACCCTGAATGGCGTCTCTGATTTCTAACCATTCAGTGTATCCATAAATCCTTAAGAACTTGGCTTCTTCTCTCTCAGTTCTGTTTGTCCTTGTCATTCTTACATATCCCTTTGGACCACCTCTGTTGGAGTGTCGCCCTTGAATAGTTGCATGAATGATTTTGGTTTCAGATCTTCGAAATTTCAGTCTATCAGTGCACTAGTCAAACTCTTTGTCTTTCTGAATTGTGGCTTCAGCGGATAGTGCACTTAGGATCTTTTGTTGAGCGAGGATCGGATCTACGTTCAAGTTTTCATGTGCAAGTTCTTTCTGTGTAAGAGCTTCAGCGACCCTTTCACTCTTTTTCAATTGTTCGTTGGCCGCCTTGTCTTTAGCAGAGTCTTCCCTGAGTAATTTTCTTGCTAAGACAAGATCGTTCTCAGTTTTCTTTGTCTTCTCATCCCTGATACGTTGTGCTTCCAATGCTTGTTCTCTCTCTTCGCTAGACAGAAAGTAGAATTCATCTACCATCCTTATTGGTACAGCGTCTATGGGTTCAGCTTGAGGCACCCTTATTCTTCTTGATTCGAATTCCCTAAGGAATTTTATTCGCCTTTCTTCTTCTTCAGGCTCGCTTATGATCGGCTTTTGAACGCGACGTCTGGGAATAAGGCCTTCTTCTTCTTCAGAGTCAGTTTCTATTATGTACATAAACTGCTCTTCAGAAGAAGGTTCCTTCCATGAAGTGGAGTCCTTTGGGGGACGGGGATCACTGAGGGAAGGAGAGGAGGAAGAAGATTTATCAGAGAGAGTTTTTGTAGGTGAAGGAAGTGTGGGGGTTTCAGAGAGAGGTGTAAAATAAGGGATAAGAGGAAGAGATACCTCATTAGTGGTCTCCCCCTCAGATAATGGGATAGTGGCATCCAGATTTACCACTTCTTTTCCTTTGCCTGAGGGACCGACTTGTCCCTGAGAGGGATGTTGTCCATCCCCCAAAGGCTCTTGATGAGAGACTCCAGGCCTAGACATTCTGAAGTGCTCTAAGGAACTTCCAGTGTCATCGTCATCTTCATTATCATCCATTCCCCCATAATAAGGGATGGGATCTTCTTCTTCTTCTTCATCATCTTCCTCAGCATCATCATCATCTTCTTCAGCTGCCAACCCTTCAGGGAGGGAAGATCCCGTTCGCTGGATGTACGGAGAAATCTTTTCACCAGGGAACGTCCGGTTGTGTTCTGCAATGAGTTCATCTGCAAACTCTTTGGCACATCTCTCCCCCTCGATGTTATCAGGAGGTAGACAGTGCACCATCAGAGTGCGAACATTTGACTGAATGTCCTTGAGCTTCGTATCATTTTCCTGAAGCATAGTCCGATCAGCAGTAGTGAAGGAGGAACTGGCCTCAGAGAGCTTGGTGAGCATCTGCATCATATCGAATTGAGTCATTTGAATAGACTCAATGACGTTTGCCTGAGCAGCAACCTTCTGCTCTAAGTTGGACAGGTTCTGGCCAAGGACCCGGTTGTCTTCCTTCAGAGAGAAAACGTCAGAGATAAGGTTGCTGACGTTGGTCTTGATCGCTGGAGTCCCAACGATGTGTCGGAAGATGAGTTCAGCTGACGTTTGAAGATTGTCAACCCTAGCCCTGGTGAGAGCACATTCCCTGACTAGATAGTCAATAGCAAAGAATGTAGGACTAGGAAGGACAATGAGAGGGAGGTCAGTGACGGGAGTGGGAAGCTTGGGAGCTACCATCTCTGTCTTGACATCTCGGAGCTTTGCAGCACTGGGATGGCCCTGAGGAGACTTCCCCGTCTCCTTGCTGAGAGGTTGAGCGCTGGTGGTGGTGGTTGTCGTTGTCGCTGAAGAGAAGAGAGGAGCGACACCTGATGATGACATAGATAAAGATGCCAAAAATGCATCTGGATTAGATGATGGATGAAAATTTTTATTTTTCTCCTTGAGAGTATTATGAGGATTACTCTCAGGGACTACGTTTGCAGAGATAGTGTCTTGAGGATCACTAACCAGTGTCTTAGAGTATCTTAGAGAGACACTCTGAGGTCCTTTTAAATTGGCTTTCCAAACTTAAATTGCCTAAACAATATTGAGGTTTGGATTGCGTGCATTTTAGCATTATCAGGGATAGGGACAACTATCATTGAGTCATGTGCTGAGGTGCGGACCAAAGAAGAGGAGATAGAAGAAGTTAAGAAGGCTGTGAGAGTAGTATCTGATCCAGCTTCAGCAGAGCTGGCTATAACACCCTTAGTGACCGGAGTCGCTAATGATGGAGGTAGTGCTGATGAAGCAACAACGGATGAAGAGACCATTGAAGTGGCTGTGGCTGTGGCTGTTGTTGGTGTTGGTAATACACCGAAATCAGAGAGAGTGGTCTTTTGAGAGACCATCTTCTTTGGCTTCTTGAGTTTGGTTGCGATAGTCTTTACATGACCATCGGTTGGTTATTTCCTCTTAGCAGCAGCAGTGTCCGGGATGCTCGCTGTTGGGATGGGCAGCGAGGTAGACACCTGGACGTTCCTCTATGTCTAGGGACTTCTTCCCCACCACGGATAAGGAGTGGTCACCGACCTTCGAGTAGTCCTCCCCGAAGGCAACTCCCATAATTGTTGCGAAGAACCGTGGGGAAGGGATGATCGGGTGTTTGGTAGCAGCGTTGATACGACTGACCATATCGCTGAAGATATAGTCAGCGTAGTTGAGGTTGTGGCCGGTGCAGAGAAAGAAGGCGAGATCCTGAAAGTGCTTGCTCGCTTGGTCATGCGAGCCAATCTTTGACCCAAGGCATTCGATCTGCATCTTGGTAGGTTCAGCGCCCCATGGCACATTCTTGGCGCGTGTAGGGAGACGAAGAGCCTTCCTCACAAATCCAACAGTGAAGGAGAAATATCCAAGGTCTGGAATTTTGAAGCCAATCGCAGAGAGCACGGTCCCCTTGTCCGTGGTGAGCGTGGTACAGTGAGCCGTGTACCAGAGAGCTTGGAGATGAGAGGAGATGCCCACTGGGTTGTGGACTTTGAAGTCTTTGAGAATAGAACTTTGAAGTCTTTGTCACATAACTGACTAACGCTCAAAAGATTGTGCTTTAGTCCCTCAACGTAGGCGGCACGAGAAAACGATGTGGCTCCGTTGGATAGAATTCCATAACCTTTAGTGTATCCTTTGCCATTTCCACCAAAGGTCACTGATGGACCAGCTTCTTCTTTGTAATCAGAGAGCAGAGATTTTCTGCCAGTCATATGCCTTGAGCATCCGCTATCAAGATACCAGATACCTTTGGCACTCTGCATACAACAAAAGTTTAATTATTTAAAGGTACCCATACTACTATGGGTCCTGCTTGGTTAGATAAATGATTGGCGGAGGAGCTACTAGCTGAAGAACTCTCTTCAGTGGATATCTTCACCTTTGTGGGTTTTGCAACCTTGGTGGATTTCACTCTCGCTGATTTATCAGCTTGAGCTACTTTCTTTCCATGAGCTAGTTTATCAGCTCTAGTAGCGTTAGGACATTTACTTGCAATGTGGGTAGTTTCACCACAGTGATATCACTTCCTATATTTAAAGGTTTGGAATTCAGAGAGAAAACAGGAACTTTTTCAGGAATAGGACCAAGAATTCCTTTATCCATAGTCCTTGGAGGTATGACAACCTTTACAGGGGTAGGAGTGAGATCGATCTTAATTCTGGGGGTTGGTCTCTGAGAAAAGTCAGAGATCTTCTTCCCAGATTTGGAATTCTTCTCTGAGGATTTCTTGTACCTATTCTGAGCGACCTTATTCTTAGGAACTTGTTCATGAAACTCGTTCTTGATCACTTTCTTAGTATTTATCACAAGAAACTTCTCTTTAATAGAAGAGGAAGAAGTTGAAGAAGAAGGATTAGGGATAGAAGAGACACACATTCCAAATCTGAGCATGGAACGATCATTCTCTGATTCTTCCTTTTCATGGTTAAAGCTAACCTACTTCTTACTTTCATAGGTATTTGGGCATTGATGATCTTATTGACTTTATCAGAAGCCCTACACCATCCTTCGATGGTGGCCTTTTCAGACTTAAGATCAGCGATAGTCTTTTCCCTATCAGCAATAGCTTGCTGCTTCTCGATGCTTATGGTTTGATTTTGCAAAGACTTGGTCCTTGAGAGTTTCCTCAATTTTAGAAAGTTCTTTGATTTTTAGATGGCAATTTTTCAATTGCTCAAATAAATTAGTGTTAATTTTCTCGGCCTTAATCTTTCCATTTAAAGAATTATAAAAATCAACCGTCATAGCATCGAGAGCTGACAAGTTATCACTTTCAGAGAGTAAAGAGATAGAGGGAATGGTTACCTGAGTAGAAGGGGACTCAGAGGAATAAGTTTCAGTAGCTTCTTCAGCGTCCTCTATTCTTGCCATTAGACACAAGAAGGCAAGATCTTCTTCATCAGAGCCAGACTCTTCAGAGGTCTTGGCCCAGTCATCTTCAGCGTCCCAATCAACTTCTTCAGCGATAAGGCCTTTGCCTTTTTGCTGGTGTTTCTTCAGATCCTTGTATTTGTTTTTCAATTTCAAATACTTCTCCTTTTTATCAAAGGTCTGGGAGGTGGTAGGAGCTGCAACTTTCTTTGATCTACATTCACTAGCAAAGTGACCCTTTCGCTGATAGTTGAAGCATATTGCTGAGGCTTTCTCAGCGGGTATTGTCTTTTGCTTTTCAGAGTTAGAGAGATTTGAAGGTTTTCTAAAGTTGCTCTTTCTAGCGAATCTTTTAAAATTATTGTTAAGAGAGCTAGAGAGTTATCAAACTCAAAGATGTCAGCATCAGTGAGTTGATCTTCTGAATCTGTTTGACCTAATTCAGTGATGGAGGTAATAGTGGAAGAAGAAATATTTTCAGGAGGAGTTGCCTCTGAAGTCACAAGTGCCAAAGAAGTACTTTTGGCTGAGTTCATTTATGAGGTTCTTCCTCAGAAGTTGAGATTGTTCCTCATTTAAGAGCATTCCATATAAAGCACTTAAGGATAGAGTTTCAAGATTCTTTAACAACTTTAAACATGTAGTGTACACTGCCCATTGATCGGGTAGTGCCTCCATGAATTTGGTCAGTATTTCAGTGTTAGAGTACACTCTGTTTACTGATTTAAGATCAATCAACAAACAGTTGAATCGCTGGTGAATTTGAGAAAGAGATTCACCTTTATGATACATAAAACTCTCATATTGTCTTACAAGGTTTATGCACCTAGTGACTTGTACTTCAGAGGTTCCTTCATATTGGATACATAGAGTATCCCACAAGGCCTTAGAAGTCCTCATTTTCATAATAGAATGATAGACTTCATCTGATAAAGACATTGCTATTATAGATCTAGCTTTTGAATCAATAGCAATTTCTTTCTTATCTTCTTCACTCCATCGATTAGGAGTTTTAATGATACTCCTTTCAGGGATGGCTGGAGTAGTAGTGGTGGCAGGAACACTAGCTACAATAGTTGTAGGAACAAATGGTCCGTTTTCTAGATAGTAAACGATCTTTGGGTCAGATCCTTCTAGAAACAGAGACATTCTTTCCTTCCATATTGGGAAATTATCATGGCTAAATCTTGGTGGTTTAGCTAAAGATCCATTATCATTGTAGTTCATATTAGGGTTTGACATTTTAAAATAGTTTATAAGAAAAATATTTTAAAGATAAAAGAAGCAAACACTGCTCTGATACCACTTGTTGGTCCCTAAAGGGTCTACAAGAGTTCAATAATAAGTAAACAGTTTGTAGAAAAGGGGGGGGGGGGGTTGAATACAAACACACATATTTTGGTTTTTAAATGAGTTTATATATCATAAACAAATTTACAGTTACAAGCGGAATAAGAACAAGTTTAAAACCTATTCTATTGTAACTAAGAAACACTAAGTTTGATGCACAAGAGGAAGGAAGAAAGAATAAAGAGGGTTTAGGTTAGAAGGAAGCATGCACTAAGATGAAGAAGATATCTTCATCTTATTTATACCCGTTTGCATTTAATGCAAGACAAAAGATATATGCCACGTGTCAAGCTTGGATAGGAAGCTTGTCCTTGCTAATAAGACAACCATATTTTTGGCCGACTATGAACAGTACTATATCAGATATGATGGGGACATAAGAGACAATTTGTACGTCATTTTCTAACAAGGTATTAGGTTTGACTTATGGAGTTTTTTTTTTATCATTTTCTTCCGATTATACACCCGATTAATATTAATATTATTTTGAATCTTATTAATTAATTTTAATTGTAATTATGAACTATTATTAATTTTATTTTATTAATCTATTATTAATTATTAATTAATTAATTTTAAATTATTCACTAATATTAATTAATTATTATTCAGAATTATTACTTCTACTTTTTAAAAATTTATTAATTAATTAGAATATGGGTGACTAGTTATTCATATATTATATATAATGGTTACTTAAAATCATAATTAATATAATTTTTTTCTAAACTTTATTTTAACAAATTCAAAATTTATAATATATATGACAATCAATTTTTTTTAATATGTTTAATTATAATTATAAGTGACTAATATTTTAAGATGTCTTTTTTGGTCATTTTGCATGTTTATCAGTTAGTTTTTGCCAAACGTGACTTGTTCATCAGCTAGCTTATCAGTCATCAGTTACCTTATAATTCATCAGGTAGCTTATCAATCATAAGCTACCTTATCAGCTAGTTTGCCAAACATAGCCTTAAAAATTTAAACAATAACCACTTTTTATAATATAGTATAGATATAGATAGGTAAGAGTGTAAAATGAAAAATTAAGATGTTAAATTAAGTTTTAAAAATACTTGGTACATATTCATCATTTTTAATATTACTATTAAATCCAAAAATATCGATATTGGGCTCTTTTGAAGGTATTGGAGAAACGACTATAACCATATAAATTATAAACAAAGAAAACATTTTTTAATATATTTTAGTTAATATACTATTATATATGTTATTATGAAAAGTTGTTGATCCAAAACTTCTTTCAGTGATTTGAATATGATTCCCTCTGTACTTAGTGAAAATTCCATGTATAAGTTATGGTTCAGGTTCACGATAGCATACGCTGATTGCACTCAGCGATCGCTGAACATTAGGAACTCTAAAAATTATCTCTGAAGATCTGAAGAACAACAGTCACACCACAAGTCCATTCAACGATAGTCGAAGACCAAGCTGAAGATAGAGATGAATAGCTAGTGATCTGAAGCGGTCCAGTGATAGTAAAGTTTATCTAAACAGAAGTGTGAAATTGTTGGTCCCTAAAGGGTCTACAAGAGTTCAATAATAAGTAAACAGTTTGTAGAAGGGTGGGGGGGGATTTGAATACAAACACACAGATTTTGGTTTTTAAATGAGTTTATATATCATAAACAAATTTACAGTTACAAGCGGAATAAGAACAAGTTTAAAACCTATTCTATTGTAACTAAGAAACACTAAATTTGATGCACAAGAGGAAGGAAGAAAGAATAAAGAGGGTTTAGGTTAGAAGGAAGCATGCACTAAGATGAAGAAGATATATGCCACGTGTCAAGCTTGGATAGGAAGCTTGTCCTTGCTAATAATACAGCCATGTTTTTGGCCGAATATGAACAGTACCATATCAGATATGATGGGGACATAAGAGACAATTCGTACGTCCTTTTCTGACAAGGTATTAGGTTTGACTTTTGTGCATCGAGGATAAGATCAATCTTTAATCTTGTAAAGGAAGCTTCATTTGATCGTTGATTCTGAATCTTCAAGGATGAACTTCAGTATCGCTGAGGCTTCACAAGACTTCACACTTTGATTATATAATCGCTGCTATCGCTGAACCGCTTCAGTTCACTTAGCTGATTATCTCTTTCTTCAGCTAGGGTCTTCGACTTTTGCTGAATGGTCTTCTGGTGTGATAGCTGATCTTCAGGTCTTCAGAGATAAGCTTGTTGTTCCTTGATCTTCAGCGATCACTGATGGTAATCAGCGTATGCTATCGCTGAATATGAACATAAGCTTATACAATGGAATTTCACTAAGTATATAAAAGGAATCATATTCAAATCTTTGAGAGAAGTTATGATCAACAGAAATCTTGCAAGGCCTCAGTGATACCTCAGTGACTTCATCCTTGAAGTCTACGGATCAGCGATCAAGTGAAGCTTTCGACAAGATTAATGTTGATATTATTCTCGATGCAAAAAAGTCAAAACCTCTATACCTTGTCAGAAAAGGACGTACGGATTGTCTCTTATGTCCCCATCATATCTGATTTGGTACTGTTCATAGGTGGCTAAAAGCATGACCATCCTATTAACCAAAGGACAAACATCCTCCACATGTTTGACACGTGTCATGTACCTTTTGCTTTACATTTAATGCAAACGGGTATAAATAAATGGGAAATCTCTTTCCATCTTCATGCATGCTATTTCTCTCTCAAACACTCTACTGTTATCTCTTTCTTTCCTTGTGCATCAACTTAGTGTTTTCTTTAGTTGCAATAGAATAGGTTTTATACTTATTCTTATTCCGCTTGTAACTGTAAATTTGTTTATTGATATAAACTAATTTAAAAACGAAAATCTACTTGTGTTTGTATTTAACCCCCCTTCTACAAACTGTTCTACACATTTGAACTCTTGTAGACCCCTTTCGGGACCAACAAGTGGTATCAGAGCAGTGTTTTTCTCTTACAAATCTTTAAAACAACTTTTTAATCAAGTTATTTTAAAATGGCCAACACAAACACCAACTACATATACAATGGATCTTTAGCTAAACCTCCAAGATTTAGCCATGATAATTTCCCTCTATGGAAGGAAAGAATGACTCTATTCCTAGAAGGGTCAGATCCTAAGATCCCCTTTTATCTAGAGAATGGACCATACGTTCCTACAGTCGTGGCTCCTGCAGTACCTGCCACTACCACTGCAGCCATACCTGAAAGACAAATTGTCAAAACTCCAAGTCAATGGAATGATGAAAACAAAAAGGAAATAGCTATTGATGCAAAATCTAGAACCATAATTGTCATGTCTCTTCCTGATGAAGTTTATCATTCTGTAATGAAAATGAGAACTTCAAAATCCATGTGGAATACTCTCTGTATTCAATATGAAGGAACTGATGAAGTTCAAATTACTCGTAGTATAAACTTGGTAAGACAATATGAAAGTTTCATGTTCTTGAAAAATGAAACTCTCTCTCAAATTCACCAAAGATTTAACTATCTCCTGATTGACATGAAAACTGTTAATCGAGAATATTCTAATGCTGAAATACTAAGAAAATTCATAGAGGCACTACCTGAGCAATGGGAAGTGTCAAAGAATAATGAGACTCTGTCTCTAAGTGCTTTATATGGGATGCTGCTAAATCATGAGCAATCTCAGGCAATAAAAAGAAACCTCATAAAGGAGATCAAAAGTTCAAAAAGTACTTCTTTAGCACGTGTGTCCTCAGAGGCTGCACCTTCTAAGCGTGTCTCTTCTTCCATCCCTGCTATCACTAAGTTAGATCAAACTGACTCAGAAGAATTCACGGATGCCGACAATTTCAGAAGATTTTCTAGAAAGAGTAAGTTCAGAAAAACACCGGCTATCACTGACTCAGATAAGTCGAAGACTCCTCCTGTTGATAAGTCGTCAGCAGTCTGCTATAATTGTCAGCGCAAGGGACACTTCGCAAGTGAGTGTAGATCCAAGAAAGTCGCTGCACCAACAACTTCTCAGATCCCTGATAAATCCAAGAAAGAAAAATACTCTAAGTTAAAAGAGAAATATCAGAATCTAAGAAATAACCAGCGAAAAGGAAAAGGCCTTGCCGCTGAAGAGGCAGATTGGGATCAGAAAGACGATTGGGCAAATACCACTGATGAATCTGAATCAGATGAAGAAGACATGGCCCTAATATGTCTTATGGCTAGAATTGAAAAAGCTGAAGAGGCATCTGACACATCTTCTTCAGAGTCTCCATAAACTCAGGTACCTATTCCTGCTAACACCACTATACCTGAAAATAATAGCTTGTCGGCTCTCGACTCTATGACTGTTGAATTTTACAATGCTTTAAATGGCTAGATCAAAGCTGAACAAATTAACATTGATCTATCTGAACAAATAAAGAACTGCCATATGAAAATCAAAGAACTTTCTAAGATCAAAGAAGATCTTAAGGACCAAATCTTTGTAAATCAGACCATAAGTATTGAAAGACAACAAGCTATCACTGAGCGCGAAAAGGCCATCGCTGATCTTAAAGCTGAAAAATCCACCATTGAAGGATGGTGTAATTCTTCTAATAAAATTAATGAGATCATAAATTCTCATATTCCTGCTAAGGTCAAGAATGGTCTTGGATATTCTTATGACCAAGAAGAAACTGACACTGACCGTTCCATGCTGAAATTTGGAATGTTTGTTTCTTCTATCCATGACCCCTCATCTCAAAGTACCTCTACTTCGGAGACAAGACCTTCTGAACCTATCTCCAAGGATTCAGAGAAAGTGACTAAAGACAAGTTCATTAGTCAAGTCCCCAAGGATAAGAAACTCCTTTCATTGAAGAAAAATCCTTCTTTTTCTTAAGTTAGTCAACCTTCTAAATACAAGAAGAAGGTCCCTGATTTCTCTCAGAGACCAACTCCTAAGATTTAGATTGATTTGACTCCTCCTAAGCCTGAGAAACCAGTGGTTCCTCCCAGGTCTATGGAAAAAGAAATTCTTGGATCCTGTCCTGAAAACATGACCCCTATTCAGCATACTTTTAGTTCTAAACCCATTTTAAATACATGAAGTGTTATCATTGTGGCGAGACTATCCACATTGCTAACAAATGTCCAAATGCCACCAAAGCTGAAAAATTATCCCATGGAAAGAAAACTGCCCTAGCTGTGAAATCAGCGAAGGGTAAAAATGTCAAAGTTGATAAAACACCTAAGTTAGAAAAGACCATGAAGGATAAAGTTTCAGCGAGTACCTCCTCTAATTCTCCTGTTAATTCTACTAACAATGCAGGACCCATAGTAATATGGGTACCTATGAACAATTGATCCTCTTATTTTTGCAGAGTGCTAAAGGTATCTGGTATTTAGATAGCGGATGCTCAAGGCACATGACAGGCAGAAAATCTCTGCTCTCTGATTAAAAGGAGGAAACTGGTCCTTCAGTGACCTTTGGTGGAAATGGCAAAGGATACACCAAAGGATATGGCAAAGGATACACCAGAGGATATGGCATTCTATCCAACGGAGCAACTTCCTTCTCTCGAGTTGCACACATTGAGGGACTAAAGCACAATTTTGTTGAGCGTTAGTCAACTCGGTGATAAAGACTTTAAAGTTTTGTTCACAAAGACTAGATGTGCGGTCACTGACAAAAACGATATGCTTGCTTTAAAAGGCAAAAGATCAGAGAACGTATACGCCATCAACATGGATAGCACTCACTCTGACAATGTGTGCTTTCTATCAAGAGCCTCCTCTGATGTCAACTGGCTTTGGCATAAGAGAATCTCTCATCTTAACTTCAAAATGATAAATTATTTATCAAGAAAAGAACTTGTCAGAGGCCTACCTAAACATGGCTTTGCAAAGGAATCTCTTTGTTCAGCTTGTAAAAAGAGGCAAGCTGACAAGGGCTATTTTCAGGTCTAAGCAAGTATCCTCTATAACCACTCCTCTTCACTTACTCCATATGGATCTTTTTGGACCTATTAATGTCCAATCCATATCAGGGAAGAAGTATAATCTTGTGATTGTAGATGAATATTCCAGATATACATGGGTGTTCTTTCTACGATCTAAGAGTGATACCCCTGAAGAAATAATTTCTTTCATCAAGAAGATTGAGTTGCTGAACAATGTCCCTGTCCGTTCCATAAGAAGTGATCATGGAACTGAATTAAAAAACAGTACACTGGTAAACTTCTTTGAAGAAAAAGGCATCACTCATAACTTTTCTTCAGTGAGGACTTCTCAGCAAAATGGTTGCTGAAAGAAGAAATCGAACTATTATCGAAGCTGCTCGTTTAGTGCTCAGCGAATCTCATCTTCCAACTCAATTCTGGGCTGAAGCAGTCAATACTTCCTGTTACACTCAGAATCGATCCCTAACTGTAAAGAGATTCAAGAAGACTGCTTATGAATTATTTCATGAGAAGACTCCCTCAATAGAACATTTACATATCTTCGGATGTAACTGTTACATTCTAAATGACAGAGATCATTTGGGAAAGTTCGATCCCAAAGCTGATGATGGTATATTTCTTGGATACTTCTCTGTATCTAAGGCATTCAGGGTCTTCAATAAACGAAAACAACATGTAGAAGATGTTGGTGATTGGTGCAAAAACACAGAAATAAACATACATATAAACGCAGCGGAAAACAATCACCAAAAGGAATCAACGTATTGCCAATATGATTAAACGAATAAAACAAATAACGGTATGCCTTTGTAGTGTGATTTGTAGACAAAACGGATTCTCTTGTGCGGCCTTTTGAAACAAAGTATTCAATGGAGAATACCTCTAGAGAAGTCCACACTACACGTCCTTGATCACCACCGGATGCTAGTCCTCCTTAGTAACGGATCTTGAAGCCTTGATTAATTAAGAATCGAGCTTGAAGATGAAAACGAGAAAACCCTAGAAAGGTCTAGGGTGGGGGCCGATTTTAGGAGAGGAGAGGCTAGAATTAGGGTTAGTCTCATTAGGTTAATTAATATCTATATAAATAAACCCTAGAGCTCCTTGGGCCTTTAAATGAATTATCTACTAAATCTTTATGGGCCTAGGATTTAATTAAGTATAATGTGCTACCTATTAACTTTAATATAAATCCATTAAGTTAAACTTAATTACCCATTTAATTACCCAATGTTACTTAGGTTAATTATTTAATGTAAATACAACAATTACATTAAAATGATATCTCAGTGTATATGTGTGTGACCCTATAGGCTCACATGTGTCTAGCCATATAACTATTTATTATGACACGAGCATATTCCAACAGCTCCCACTTGCGCATGTCATAATAACAAGTAATCATACAAGCAAAGGTTAGCGTCTAACAACACGCCAATGCCCCTAGAGACACATGAGGTTAGTTTCTTAAACGTCTCATTTTAAATGGTTTATTAAATTAGTCATCCCTTTGTTTCAGATACCTTGTTGAATATTAGACATGGATCATATGTCATTCTAATTGTTCAACGATTCTGTTTTTCGATCTGTATATTGAAATAGATTACCGAATTAAACAAGCATCATCTTAATTACATTTGGGTACGACCGTACAAACATCTATTCAATTCCTCGAGGGGACCAGTAGTACCTAACTCCATTACATGTAGAGGAACAAATCCTATTTTGACTGCATGTGTCTGTCATGTGCTTCACATCGCTCCTGAAGATGGTTTTTATAACAACCTTATTCAGAACAATGTTTAACCATATAAAAGACCGACATTCCACCCGCACAAAACCTGCCTGCATCCCAAGTCCAAGGACGAGTGATCTAACGATTTGCGAGATTCACTAGTGACGCCGATCCATGCAGTGAACTCTGGTAGGTTGGGTCAGTCCAATGTTCATCACCAATGAACAACATGTGAGTTTGGTGGCATCATTATTAACGTTCATTAACCAATCAATGTCACTAATACGCTCACATTTGCCTTAATTCGATGATACTCCCGTATCATCAACTTACAATGGACAATTTAGAACAAATAAATTATTCATGGATTAAACATGCAAATATAGAACATAGTTGATATGAATGAAAATGATCATACCAAGTACATCAATTAATTGTGAAATAAAAATTGTTCAACATTCCAATTATTCAAATACTAAAACAAATCTACATGAGACTATTAGCTGGTCGAAGTCCAATGTTCCTAGCATGCTCGACATGTTTGTTACAAGACATTGGTTTCTTAAAGGGATCAGCTAAGTTGTCATTTGTGTCAACTTTGATAAGATTAATTTCACCCATTTTGATAACCTCTCGAATGTAGTGAAATTTCCTGCGAAAGTGTTTGGCACCCTTTTGAACTCCAGGTTTGTTGGCTATGATAATGGCACCAGAATTATCGCAGTACATATCCATGGGTCTTTCATTACTGGGAACAACGCCAAGCCCATAAATGAATTTCCGTATCTAAAGAGCCTCCATTGCAGCTTCAGAAGCCGCTATATATTCGGATTTCGTAGAAGACATTGCAGTAGTGCTTTGCTTAGTACTCTTCCAGTCAACAACACCTCCGTTCATGAAGAAAACGCATCCAGTCTAAGATCGAGTGTCATCTCGATCTGTTTCGAAACCAGCATCAGTGTATCAAGTAGCACTGAGCTCTCTTTCAATATCACCACCATAAACAAGGAACATATCTTTATTATTTCTAAGATACTTTAATATGTTCTCAATAGCAGTCCAGTGACTTTCTCCTGGATTCTGTTGATATCTACTCCTAAGGTTCTGAGAGAACGCTACATCAGGTCTAGTGCACCTCACTGCATATATGATGGATCCCACAGCTGATGCATAGGGGATTCCCTTCGTTCGTTTCACCTCATCAGGTGTGGAGTGTCCCTGAGTCTTACTCAAGTTTACATTGTGTTGCATTGTAAGACTTCCACATTTGGAAGCATCCATTCTAAACCGTTTTAGAATTTTATCAATGTATGCACTTTGACTTAAACCAATTAACCGCTTCGATCTATCCCTATAGATCTTGATTCGTAGGATGTACGCCACTTCGCCTAAATCTTTCATGGCAAAACATTTTCCAAGCCAGGATTTGACATCTTGTAGCATTGGAACGTTATTCCCCATGAGTAATATGTTATCAACATATAATATTAGAAAAACGACGATGCTCCCACTAGCTCTCATATATATACATGGCTCATCAAGGTTTTGAGTGAAACCATACGTTTTGATTTCCTCATCAAACCTTTTATTCCAGCTTCTAGATGCTTGCTTTAGTCCATAAATGGATATTTGAAGCTTGCATACTATTTTAAGATGTTACGGACTCACAAAACCCTCAGGTTGCACCATATAAACATCTTCATTAAGGTGACCATTCAAGAAGGCGGTTTTGACATCCATTTGCCAAATCTCATAGTCATAGTACGCTGCTATGGCTATAAGAATCCTAATAGCTTTAACGTCAGCAACAGGTGAGAAGGTTTCTTCATAGTCAACCCCGTAGGTTTGAGTGTAACCTTTTGCTACTAGACGGGATTTGTAGGTGTGTACATTTCCATCCATGTCGGTCTTCTTCTTGAAGATCCATTTGCTCCCAACAGTCTTGCCGTTCAGAGGAAGATCAACCAAGTTCCAGACTTGATTGTCTTTCATGGATTGCATTTCAGCATTCATAACTTCAAGCCGTTTATCGGATTCTGGATCCAACAATGCAGCTTGATAGTTAGAGGGCTCACCATGATCCCCCAAATTTTGCTCCTCAACATCGATATAATAGCTATATCGTTTAGGTGCTTGAGGTGTCCTTGTGGATCTACGAATGGGAAATACATCATTTTGTGGTTCAACATCAGCCTCAACATGATGTTCGCTAGTATTACCAGGAGGTTGTGCATCTTCGTCTTGAATCTCGTCAAGGTCTACAGTGCTCCCACTTGCTTCTTGTAAAATGAGATTGTTCTCAAGAAACTCAGCATACCGAGCACAAATATTTTGTTTTCGGGTGGGTAGTAGAAATAGTAACCCATCGTATTCTTTGGGTATCCTACAAAGATACACTTGATAGATCTAGGCTCAAGTTTGTTTGGTGTGTCTCGTTTCACGAGAGCCTCAAAACCTAGACTTTCAAGTAAGACGGATTAGGAACTTTCCCGTGCCATATTTCATATGGTGTCTTATCAACCTTCTTGGTCGGAATCATATTGAGTATGCGAGCAGTAGACTCTAGAGCACAGCCCTAAAAGGACAATGGCAAAGTGGTTAGACTCATCATAGATCGAACCATGTCTAACAAAGTTCGATTTCTCCTTTCAGATACACCATTATGTTGTGAGGTGTATGGAGGAGTGAATTATGAGACAACCCCACACTTAGTCAGATGGTCTAAACACTCTTGACTCATGTACTCTCCTCCTCGATCAGATCGTAGTGCTTTAATAGTCTTGCCGAGTTGATTTTCTAATTCACTTTGAAAGGTTTTGAATGTTTCAAAGGCTTCATGTTTATGTTTAATCAAGTAAACATAACCATAGCGACTGAAATCATCAGTGAAAGTAATGAAGTACTTAGCACCTTCCCTAGACACAGCTCTAAATGGGCCACATACATCAGTATGTACGAGTCCAAGTAGATCTTTTGCTCTTTCACCTACATGGGAGAAAGGTTTTCTTGTCATCTTCCCAGATATGCAAGAGAGACATTTTTCAAACGACTCGTCGTCGATTGACTTTAGAAGCCCATCACGTTGCCGCTTCATAATGCGCTTCTTACTTATGTGGCAAAGACGGCAGTGCCATAGGTAAGTTGAGTCTAAATTTCTTTTGGATTTCTTAGTGCTACATGTATATAGAGAACTATCGTTCGTAACAAGATTATGCATGTCAATTTCATAAATGTCATCACGAGGAATAGCATTAAAATAAAATATATTATCCTTAGAAACCGAAATACCATAATCCGTAAAAACATGAATAAAACCGTTTTTCTTCAAACGAGAAAGCGAAACAATACCCCTAGTAATAGTAGGTGCATAATGACAATTGTCTAAAACAATAATCAATCCATGAGATTGAATGGTTGGAAGTTCTAGGGATATCCGAATGGTTGGAGATCGGTAACCATGTTTCCAAAAGTAGGAGCAAGTACAAAGATTTTGTGTTTGACACTCTCTGAAAGTTCTTCATTAAAATGGTCAAAATCCAACAAGAACATGATATAGCGGTTACAAGCATAGAAAGGCAACATATGTACTTCATTCAGCAAGGCCTTACTGGAGAAGTCATTACCGCTCCAAGAAACAACAAAAAGGGTCGGTTTGCCACACTTCATGAAAAAGGAATCAAGTAAATGCTTTAGGTATCAATCTTTCCATTCCTACTCCTATTGCTTACCCGGAGCCAACCCTACTTACCGAACCAGAACTTGGAGTCTTCTTTGAATACATTTTCGGAAACATTGGTTTCTTCAAAGCTGCCGACATTCAAAGGGCTCACACCTCTTTTCTCACAACTATCCTGGGTGTGGTTCCTAATGAAGACCATGGTATTACCGAACTTCTTTTGGATGAACTAAAAAGAAGAGAACCCACCGACTCTTAGTCATTCACTCTTGATATGAACTTTCTCAATCATGTACTCTCTGTGATCTACTATCCTGTGTCTTGATTAATAAAAGTTCATATTATCTTCATTCTATAGTTGTTCATTTTTTTTTAAATTTTTGCACATACTTACACTTATACTGTACATACTCGGTTAAAAAAAACTGAGTGAAAAGAACCCAAAAGAAAAATAGAAAGGGTCAAAAGCATTTCTTTCTAACATACATGTATCATCATCAAATAGGGGGAGATTGTTGGGTCACCGATGATTTGTTGATGAACCTTCTCTCTTTATATGGTTGATCTTTTATAGGTTATTTTGAAGGTCTGAAAAATACTTCAAGTATTGGAAAATCAAAGACTATCCAATCAAGGGTTGTACATCAAAATGTGGAATTTTCGATGTACCAACTAACATTAAAATTCAGTCCACTTGCCGACATCAAAGGAGTAGTCACCGAAAATTGCAGTTGCTGATTATAAGGTTGAGGTACAGTCACCGACACAAGCCTTAGTACACTTGTCGATCCTAAGGTCAAAATGGAGTTGCCGATCCAAGCATTATACACTTGCCGATTCCAATCTTAAGGAGCACTAACCGACGTGATACATTCCTATATGTATCACTTAGCTATTTTCAAAGACAAGTTCTTGAGTCACAATAAATGCAAAACGTGTGCAGCAAGAACGTGGGCACCAAACCTTAAATTAGGACATTCTCTTTTATTCTCATAAAAGGGATGTTTGTCTTTAGCTAAATGGTTTGATGGGACTTCACAAAGCATGAAGAAAAAGAGATAAAGTTATCTGACATTACGTGCTACAAAGAATGGTTCGCCCATTAACCTAGTACAAAGGGAGTGGCATCTTCTTTTGTCCATCAGATATACTTCCAGCTAATGAATCCTTGACAGTTGTCCTCATGCATCCCATGCATGGGCACTATAAAAGGAGATGAAGTCCTACCCATAAAACTCACGCTTTCAACAAATCCTCTAAGTGATCTTTTGTTTGTTTCCGACATCCTGAGTGTTTTAACAGTTTCATTTTAGCTTTCCTTAGTGTATAAGTTAATTACTGTTATCATGTGTTTCATGTGTTAAGTTTGTTAGAATAGAGTGTTATCTATTCTTTTCCGCAACAAACTTCTGTGTGTAAATTTTTAATATTTATATTAAAAAATTTAAAAGAGTAAAAATTGTGTGTTTGTATTCAACCCCCCCCTTTTACAAACCTTTACTTACGTAGCCATCTCTAAATAGGGACTAACAAGTGGTATTAGAGCAGTTGGTTTAATCTAATAAACTAGATCTGTGATGGCTACTACTCCTTCAAATGCTGATGATGCTTTGCAAACTCCTTTCAGTGGTACATATGATTTAGGCTCTTTAGCCAAACCTCCAAGGTTCAACCCAAGTAACTTTGGGTTATGGAAAAATCGTATGCTACTATTCTTGGAAGGAATTGATTGCAGGTATCCTAACATTCTGAGTGAGGGAGTTATTGTTCCTAAAATCTGGGCTCACTTTGGCCCACAAAAAGACGCTGAAGGAAAAGATATAGAGTCAGATGATGAAAGGAGTGATAAAACTGGCAGATATATTATCAAACCTTCAAATAAATATAATGAGGATGATAAACGCCTAGTTGCTCTAGACACTAAAGTTAAATATGCTCTTGCTGTATCTCTTCCTGATGAAGTGTACCATTCTCTTCAAAATCTTTCTACTGCTAAAGAAATGTGGGATACTCTGAGTGTTCTATTTGAAGGGACAAAAGAAGTTAGAAAATCTAACAAAATTTGTCTTGTAAGAAAATATGAACTCTTCTCTCATGAGAAAGGAGAATCTCTTCCTGCTTATTTCAATTGCTTTAGCTGTCTTCTTAATGATCTCAAAGTTCTAGGCAAAGTATATGACAATGAGGAAGTTTTATGCAAGTTTATGGACTGCCTTCTAGACTTCTGGGAAACCATATGCACTTGCATTAAACAGACCAAGGATCTTGAGCAAATTCCTTTAACTGCTTTGTATGGGACTCTTATGAACTATGAGCAAACTAAAAATCAAAGAAAGTCCCTTATTAAAGACATTAAATCTTCTTCTATTGCTTTAGTAGGTGAGTCTAAATCTTCTTCATGTGTTCCTAGAATCACCTATTCCTCTTCTGAATCTGAAAATGAAATTAAGGAAGATTCACCTCATCTATCAGATGTTTACTACAGTGCTGCTGACGATGGGGGAGAAGAATCTGCCATTAACATAGTGTCTGATAGAATGGCAATGATTGCAGGAAACCTTAAAAATAAAAGATTTTCTTCTAACCGTTCTAAATTTCAAAGAAAACCTTTTTCTGAAAAACCTTCTTCTGACAAAGCAAATGAAGAATGCTTTAGTTATGGAAAGAAGGGTCACTTTGCCTCTGAGTGCAGGTCCAAAGTTTTCTCTAAACTCAAGTCTTCCTCTTCTGGCCATGATTTCTCCAAATTAGCTTCTAGGAAACCTAAAGAGAGAAATAGCCGTTTTTCTAAAGAAAGTCCTGAATCCTCTCAATCAAAAGAAATCTCTGAATACAAGAAATATAAAGCTAAATATAGGAGAGAAAAAGAAAAGAACCAAAGTAAAGGAAAAACTTTGGTAGCTGAGACCCACTGTTGGGAAGATGATAAGATATCAGAGAGTGAGAGTGAGTATGTGACAAAATGTCTCATGGCCAAGATTGATGAACTTGAAGAAATGGAGAGATCACTCCACATCACTGCTCTTGTCTCTACTGAGGGATCAACTTTGGAAACCAAACCTCAGGTACATCCTTTTACTTTTCTGTCTGATGATCGAAAGATTGATGCCTTTGATTCTTTAACTATTAACTTCTGTAACTTAAAAGAACAAAAGGAAAAGAATGACTTGCATATAAAATCCTTGAATGATCAACTTTTGTCTTGTTTCTCAAAACTCAAAGATTTTGATAAAATGAAAGCGGACTTAGAAAATCTAAGGTACTTAAATGATAGTCTTTCTGAAGAGAAAAACAAGATTTCTAATACTCTTGAAAAGGAATAAGAAGTTCTTTCAGAATGGACTAAATCTTCCAAAAATCTTGAAAAGATTCTTCAAGATCAGATCTCTTGCAGTGATAAGTCTGGACTTGGATATGAAAAAGATGATCCTCAAACTTCTGACCCCCAACTTCCATCTTCTGAATGTCAAGGTTTTCCGGCTGTCTTTTTCTCCGATGACGATGATGATCTCTTAGATTACTCATTTGAGGATTCCACTTCTGTTCATTCTATAGACTTGTTAGATATTCACAAAGTAGAGTCTAATGCCAAAAAGTTTGGAGTTTTTGTAAAAGCCAAAGAACGCTCTCCCGAGCCTTTAAAAATTCCAAGCTCTTCCTCTTCTTCTCCCAAACCCATTCAAAGACTTCTAAATTCTCTAAGTCTTCATGAGTCAAGGTACTCTTATGAGTCACCGACTCTTCCTGAGTATCCTATACCAAAAAGATTTCCTACTTTTCAAAAGAAAAATGTTTCCAAAATAAATTTCTCATCCAAAAGGAAATCTCAAATAGTCACCGATTTCATTCCTCGCTAAGGTGAACTTGAAGAAATCCAAAAATCCTGGCAAAGGTATTCTTGGACCTAGACCAGGAGTCGGTCACCCATCCTCTTCTCAGTCACCGACTTTCTCTCAAAGCTTTGATAGTATGGATTTCAAAAGGGTTTTTACCATCAAGAAATGCTACAGCTATGGCAATGCTCTTCATCTTGCGAAAAAACTGCCCAAATGATAATGATCTCCGTAGAAACAACAAAATGCCTTCTAATCCCAAAGGACCCACTTCAAAACGGGTACCAAGAGTCTAAACTTGTTTGTCGGTGCAGGTACCAAACAAATATCATATATGGTACATGGACAGCGGTTGTTCAAGGCACATGACTGGAAACAAATCTCTTCTATCTAACTTCTCTAAAGAAAAATGACCCATTGTTTCCCTTGGAGGAAATGGGAAAGGTGTTACAAAAGTTTATGGTACCATATCAAATGGAACCATCACTTTCTCTAAAGTAGCTCATGTTGAGGGACTAATGTACAACTTACTAAGAATCAGCCAAATCTGTGATTTGGGATATAAAGTCATGTTTCAACTGTGTGTTTGTTTGGTATTTGATGTGTAGAGTAAAGTTGTACTAGCAGGTACCCGAATGAACGATGTGTACATCATCAACATGAAAGAAAGTGCAATTAGTGAAGCTATGTGTCTTCTCTCTCAAGAATTAGCTAAACAAAGTTGGCTATAGCATAAAAAGTTTTCACATCTAAATTTCAAAACCTTGAATAAACTTTCCAGAAAAGACCTAGTTGTTGGTATGCCTAAAATATCCTTTGAGAAAGAAAAGCTGTGTGGAGCATGTGAAAAAGGAAAGCTTACCAAAAACCTCTTTTAAAACAAAACAATGCTCATCTATCTCTCAACCTCTTCAAATGCTTCACATGGATCTGTGTGTACCAGTAAGCACTTCCAGTCTAGGTGGTAAAAAGTATATGCTAGTAATTGTTGATGAATACTCTAGATATACATGGGTTTTCTTTCTAAAACATAAGAGTGATGCTGCTGAAGAAATAATTCGATTTGTCAGGAAGATTGAAAATCTGAATGATCAATTTGTAAAGTCTATCAGAAGTGATAATGGCACTGAATTCAAGAATGTTGTTTTGGAAGAATTATTTGATATCAAAGGAATCTCTCAGAACTTTTCTGCCGTACGCACTCCTAAGCAAAATGGTGTTGTTGAAAGAAAGAATCGGACGCTGTGTGCAGCTGCAAGATCAATGCTGAGTGAATCCAAGTTGCCAACCTACTTTTGGGCTGAAGCAGTCAATACTGCATGTTTTACTCAAAATAAGTCTATTATTGTCAAAAGGCACAACAAAACTGCATATGAAGTTGGATTTTTCCATGTATTTGGTTGTGCATGTCATATGCTGAATGACAGGGAACAACATGGAAAATTTGATCCAAAGTCTGATGATGGAATATTCATGGGTTATTATCTCTCCTCTAGAGCTTTCAGAATCTATAATCTCAGAAGAAAATGCATTGATGAATCTATGCATGTAAAATTTGATGATTTTGAAACATCTTCATTATCTTGCAATGAAGAAGAACTGAATAAATGGATAAACTCATATGTTGGGGAAATTCCATCTCATTCTACTCAACAACCTTCTCAACCAAGTCAAGAAGATAACAACCCTTCTCAGCCTCCAAATAATACCACCAGATCTTCTGAGCCCATTCTTTCTTCTCCATCTCCTGAAATTGACTCTTCAGGAGAAAACTCTCATCTAAACTCCATAACTTCCACTAAGCTACCCTCACCATCTCAAATTGCAACTTCATATTCTTCTATACCTCCTCCCTTGCCTCCTGGATTAAAATGGACCATGGATCACCCAATAGATCAAATCATCGGTGATCCTCAAGTTGGTGTAAAAACAAGAAGAGGCATCAGCAATCTGTGCTTGTATGTCAATTTTGTTTCCATTATTGAGCCTAAACAAATAAATGAGGCCCTAGCTGATCCTAGCTGGGTGATAGCCATGCAAGAAAAACTCTCACAATTTGAGAGAAACAAAGTCTGGAAGTTAGTTCCTCGTCCATATTATTGGAACTAAATGGGTGTTCAGAAATAAGATGGATGAAGAAGGAACTGTCATTCGAAATAAAGCAAGGTTGGTTGCTCAAGGATATCGGCAAGAGGAAGGAATTGACTATGATGAAACTTTTGCTCCTGTTGCCAGATTGGAAGCTATCCGAATCTTTCTTGCCCATGCAGCTTACAAGAATTTTCGGGTATTCCAAATGGATGTCAAAAGTGACTTTCTGAATGGTGAGCTAGCTGAAGAAGTCCATGTAAAGCAACCACCTGGGTTTGAAGATCCAATCCATCCATATCATGTGTATCAGTTAGATAAAGCTCTGTATGGACTGAAGCAAGCTCCCCGTGCCTGGTATGATACTCTTTCAGATTATCTTCTGAAAAAATTAGTATGTACGAGGAAAAGTTGACAACACTCTCTTCTTCAAGAAATCAAAAGGTAATATCATTCTTGTACAAATCTATGTGGATGATATTATTTTTGGAGCCACCGATGAATCTCTGTGTGATGAGTTTAGCTCTCTCATGCAAAAGAAATATGAAATTAGCATGATGGGAGAGCTAACTTTCTTTCTTGTGTTGCAAGTAAAACAATCTTCACAAGGTATTTTCATTAACCAAAGTACATACATTAAAGACCTTCTGAAAAAGTTTCAACTTGATACTTGCTCTACCATGAAAACCCCTATGGCTCCTCCTCTTAGATTTTGTTTTGATCATGATGGTGTGTCTGTCAATATCACAAATTATAGAGGCATGATAGGATCTCTTCTTTATCTTACTGCAATTATACCGGATATAATATTTGCTACTTGTCTGTGTGCTCGATATCAAGCAAATTCTAAGGAATCACATCTAGCTGTTGTGAAAAGGATTTTGCGGTATCTGAAAGGTACCATAAATCTGGGTCTTTGGTATCCCAAAGACTCAGGTTTTGATCTCATCGGGTACTCTGATTCTGATTTTGCAGGTTCAAAAATAGACAGAAAGAGTACGACAGGAAGTTGTCAACTTCTTGGTGGAAATCTTGTGAGTTGGTCAAGTAAGAAGCAACATTCGGTGTCTACATCTACCGCTGAAGCAGAATATGTGGCTGCTGGAAGTTGTTGTGCTCAAATATTGTGGAAAAAAATCAGCTGTGTGATTACAATCGGATTTTCTAAAAAATCCCAATACTGTGTGACAACTCAAGTGCAATATCCATTGCAAACAATCCAGTTCTTCATTCAAGATCTAAGCACATTGATATCAGGTGTCACTTTATAAGAGATCATGTCTCTAAAGGTGATGTGGAACTACACTTTATTCCCACTGATTATCAATTAGCTGATCTATTCACAAAGCCTCTTGATGAACCCAGGTTCAAGTTCCTAATCGGTGAACTAGGTATGATAAATATAGATTAATATATATATATAGTCGGTGAGTATATACACCCACTCACCGATGTTCCCTCTCCTTAACCACTCACCGATGTTGTTAAAAAAAAGCACTCACCGGCGCCTCTTTAAACCCTAGACTACTCGACGTCTCTCTCTCTTTTATAATCCTAAACCATACACTAACCGACGTCGCTCTAAATTCCACTCACCGACGTCTCACCCTTCTCCCCACTCACCGACATCACGCTCACCAACGAAACCCCAAACACCACTCACCGATGTCACTCACCGACGTCATCTCTAAACCCCTTTACATTCCTTATCTTTTAAAAGATAACTCTTAGGTTACCAATCTTGGTGACTAAGTATTCTTTGAATCTATCCATAATAACATCATCAACGTCATTAATGTCAGAGCATGCGCCGATTTACGCCTGAAAACCCTTAGAATTCTGACCTTTCAATCACATCTTCCATCATTGTTTTTGTAAATCGAAATTCCCTTTCTTATATAAATAACCGTTTCCCCCATTTTCTTCTCCTTCTTTATCGCCTTCTTCTTCTCCATTATCTCTCTTTCATCCCGATTTAAAAGCAATAACCTGCAACTCTCAAGTTCATCAATGGCGTATTCCACCAACACTCCATCAAAATCACCCATGGCCTCTGAGGAACAAACTCTCACCCTTGAATCAGTTACCTTTCCTGCATGCAAGCAATTTGGACGCATTGGTATTGATGAAGCACATCCTGAATACAACGAGGTTTGTTGGTTCCTTCAGAGATGTCCTCTTCAGTATGCTCTTACTACTAAACCCAAGATGAGCATGTTTCTCCTAGGTAACTTCTGGCTAACCTGCACATATGATGCTTCATCAGAACAAATATGTGCTTTTGTTCTTAGTAATGACGAACCAGATGTCATCTTTGATGCTGAAGATGTTCGTACCGTTCTTCACCTTCCTAAATATGACATATATGAAGCCTTCCCTCTTGGGAATGAACACCAGCAGGTTGTGACTGCTTTGAACTATCTTGAAGACAAAAGGGGTCCAAAATCCAAGGGTCCAGGTACGTTGGTAAGGAAAAACATGGGTAACATCTGGAACTTCTTCTTTGCTCATCTCATCCTATGTTTGAGTAAGAAGACAGGTGGTCCGGATAAAGCCCGTCACAAGTTACCGAGCTGGTCCATGCTTTAATCTTCCAGAGGAAAATCGATTTTGCAGCTTACTTCTTCAACGAGATGATCTCCTCATTCTCTCTCCTTCGGCAACCTCAGGTATCGTTTCAACGTCTCTTCTCCCTTATTATCAATGCCAAGCTTGATAAGAAGCTTGAAAAGAGGGATGATATTAAATATGATCACCCACTTCATCAAGTCGGCAAGCAGCTAATGACAAAGGGACCCTTAGCCACCGATAATCCCCTTAGACCTGGTATGATTGAGTTTGCAAGAAATGCAACTCTAGCTTGGGGTGAGAATAAACCCAGGATTCGGGGACCCTCAGTCGCCGAATCCACCTCTGCATCATCCCACAGTCACCGAACCCAACAAGAGTCACCGATGTGCCTAAATCTCGCAAGAGATCCAAGGCGTCGGGCACATCCACCTTCGCACCCACCGATGCCACGAAGCCAAAAGAGCCTTTGGCTTCTACCCAGGCATCAAAATCCCAAAAGCGGAGACACTCTAAAAGCCCCCCTAGGACTTCCTCAAAGAAGTCTAAGGGAACCAAAAGGGTCAAAACACAAAAACCACACACCGACTCCCAAAAGTCGGTGAGTGTTGAAAATATCCCAGTCAACCCAAGGAACAGTCTAAAACCCATCCTTCCTCCTCCATGCCCTCCCAAAAGGACGTGGTTGTAAAAAGGGGTACCTAAAATATACCGTCATCAACTTTCTCCTTAGTTGATGAAGATGACTTGGATTTTCCCAACCAAGGCGCATCTACACCACCCCTTGAGCTCTCACAGCTCCTTTTCCTAATTCCAAATGAGAATGCATCACAACCAGGTGCATTTGATGGAGCATCCCATTTTACCGATTTTCTATTCTTCGATACTACACCTTGGCCACGTATGTCTCCCATACATGACAAGGTTGTTGAAGAACCCCTTATTGAGGACTCCCATTATAGACACTCTCCTCATAGTGTCCCCCCCCCCCCCCCAAATCTCAATTCTTGAAGTCACCGAGGTCTCCCCTTAAAACACCTCGTCAACCTTCTCCTAAACAAACTTCGGATTCCTCGAATCCCCCCCCCCACCAACTAAACCTACAGGTTTGGTAGATTATTCTTCTTCAAGTGATGATAATGATCAACCGCCACCAAAGCCTCAACCTTCCGAACCTATGACATCTCAACAAGGAGATGATCTTCTCAAAGCCCTCAACTCTTTCTCAGTTGGAACACTTCATCGGGTGGAACTATTGGAGGAACATGCAACCAAAGAGATGGAAAGGAATACACTTCTAACATCGAGTATTGCTTCCATAATAAAAGACCAAGAAGTAATTGTGGAGTCACTTGCTTCTTTACACTCAAAGGTTGAAAATATTCTGACTTCTCTTCCAACTGTTGAAATCGATACAGGTGACGCCTTTTTCAAATCTGAGGACAGATTTGTGTTTCAACGAATTGAAAAGAAGTTGGGTGGTTTGCGCTCCGATGTCGACCAGATCAAGAAGTTTCTCTTTTCAGTTGGTTTCAAGGGATCAACCACTGAGGGGGAGAAAATAAAGAAAGCAACATCACCAGTTTTTAAAGAAGTCACCGAATCGGTGAGTGTTGCAGGCACCGACGAACAGCAACCACCATTCACCGATGAACAACAACAGCAACCATCACTCACCGAATCGGTGAGTGTGGTGGTCACCGATCCACAACCAAGGCAACCACCACCTGTGGTCACCGAGGCTTCAGCCTCCGAGGTACGAATCACTGAAACACTTACGAATGAACCTCTAGTACCGGGTAACACTAGGTTATCTAGAGATGAGGCTAAAGAAGAACTGGAGAAACAATCCAGGGGGAAGGTGTCAGTGCTCGATTCCTTGAAGAATCTGAAGAGGAAAAGAAAAAGGAAGCCAAAGCCGAAGGAAAGCTCCTGAAGCTGATACTATCAGATTGCAACCAGCTTCCATACTTACTGATCCTCTTGGGGTCATACTCACCGAATCTGAAAGAGAAGAAGCAATAAGGGCTCAACTTGAGTATGATCAGACTAATGTACTCAAGTTGGCTTAAGATGAGGCTACCCGAGCCAAAGTCACCGATCCCCTTCAAGCTCAGAAAGATGAGCTTGAAAGTTTAAAGAAGAAGTCTGAAACGATGAAGACCGTAGCAGAAGCAAAGAATACCAAGGAAGTTGATTGGTTCAAAAGGAGACTTAAAAATCGGAAAGATGACTCAAAGATCATCGGTGCCACTATACATCCTCCAACAAAAAATTCTCCTAAGTTACTTATTACCATTAAAAGAGCTGACTCTCTTAACAAAACCTATGAGATTGAATGGTTGGAAGTTCTGGGATATCTGAATGGTTGGAGATCAGTAACCATGCTTCCAAAAGTAGGAGCAAGTACAAAGATTTTGTGCTTGACACTCTCCGAAAGTTCTTCATTAAAATGGTCAAAATCCAACAGGAACATGATACAGCGGTTACAAGCATAGAAGGGCAACATATGTACTTCATTCAGTAAGACCTTACTGGAGAAGTCATTACCGCTCCAAGAAACAACAAAAAGGGTCGGTTTGCCACACTTCATGAAAAAGGAATCAAGATAAATGCTTCAGGTATCAATCTTTCAATTCCTACTCCTATTGCTTACCCGGAGCCAACCCTACTTACCGAACCAGAACTTGGAGTCTTCTTTGAATACATTTTCAGAAACATTGGTTTCTTTAGAGTTGCCGACATTCCAAGGGCTCACACCTCTTTTCTCATAGCTATCCTGGGTGTGGTTCCTAATGAAGACCATGGTATTACCAGACTTCTTTTGGATGAACTAAAAAGAAGAGAACCCACCGACTCTTAGTCATTCACTCTTGATATGAACTTTCTTAATCATGTATTCTATGTGATGTACTATCCTGTGCATTGATTAATAAAAGTTCATATTATCTTCATTCTATACTTGTTCATTTTTTTAAAATTTTTCACATACTTAAACTTATACTTATACTTATACTTATACTTATACTTATCTTGTACATACTCGGTTAAAAAAAACTGAGTGAAAAGAACCAAAAAGAAAAATAGAAAGGGTCAAAAGCATTTCTTTCTAACATACATGTATCATCATCAAATAGGGGGAGATTGTTGGGTCACTAATGATTTGTTGATGAACCTTCTCTCTTTATATGGTTGATCTTTTATAGGTTATTTTGAAGGTCTGAAAAATACTTCAAGTATTGGAAAATCAAAGACTATCCAATCAAGGGTTGTACATTAAAATGTGGAATTTTTGATGTACCAACTAACATTAAATTTCAGACCACTTGCCGACATCAAAGGAGTAGTCACCAAAAATTGCAGTTGCCGATTATAAGGTTGAGGTACAGTCACCGACACAAGCCTTAGTACACTTGTCGATCCTAAGGTCAAAATGGTGTTGCCGATCCAAGCATTGTACACTTGCCGATTCCAATCTTAAGGAGCACTAACCGACATGATACATTCCTATATGTATCACTTAGCAATTTTCAAAGACAAGTTCTTGAGTCACAATAAATGCAAAACGTGTGCAGCAAGAACGTGGGTACCAAACCTTAAATTAGGACATTCTCTTTTATTCTCATAAAAGGGATGTTTGTCTTTAGGTAAAAGGTTTTATGGGACTTCACAAAGCATGAAGAAAAAGAGATAAAGTTATCTGACATTACGTGCTACAAAGAATGGTTCACCCATTAACCTAGTACAAAGGGAGTGGCATCTCCATTTGTCCATCAGATATACTTCCAGCTAATGAATCCTTGACAGCTGTCCTCATGCATCCCATGCATGGTGATAACCTTCAAATATTAGAGTTATTTGTCATCTTTTTAAACCCTTTTCAATCCTTTTCACCCACATAAACACCCATTTGAGCCTTATCTACTTTCTTTGGTCCAAATTAGTCCCATGGCTGGAAAATAACTAAAAAGTCAGTTTTGAACGTTTAAACCATAGTGGCAAGTCACCACTGTGGCAAGGCATCAGGCAAGGCATCAACTGCAGAGAACTCTCCAGGACTTCTTTCCATTTCAGTGCTAAGAAATTCAGGCTGCAGTAAGGATCAAGGGGCTGTGCTTCCATTTCAGTATTTATGTTTTTGTATTTCTTTAAGTATGTGTCGTAGCTAAACCCCACCTTGGGTGTGGGTGTAAGCCAAACCCGAGAGTTCAAATGTAACACTTGGGTATTACGACTTTTTGCTAACTCTCAGTTTGGTCATTCGAGTTGAAGCTTCATCTCAACGCGGACAAGCTGATCACTTTAAGTGTTAATATTAGATCTTAGACCTCGAGAAGGGCGGATCCGAAATACGGCTTGAATGATGCAAGAAGGTTTGAGAAAATATTTAATAATCGCATAGAGATATGGATTTTTGCATAATCGTACTAAGGTTCAGATGTCGGTCGAGTGGGTGTGTCATAGAGATAAGCGCATCCCTCCACATGCGGCGGAGCTAAGATCTTCGAGATCTACTTAGTTACGATTGGAAAACCGAAGGTTAGAATTAGTTGTAACTTTATAATAAAATCGTTTTTACAACCCTTATAATGGAACTTTGAGAGGAGAAAATTGTATGGGACTATATTGTAACCGGTTTTATTAACCATGTAAACCATTTAACAACTCTCGGGGAAAACTTACACCCATACCCGCTTTTAATTAATTGTTATTATTTACAAAAGTTTCCAAATATTCCAACAAACAAATCATTATTTTTATTAAAACCGAAACTTTGCACGGATGGCTCGGACAAATCTCTGAATCTTAGTAAGACTAGTCCTTGGACGATCCCGATATTTACCTGTATATTACTTGTAAAGCGAACGCATTAGTGGTGTACACTTGCACCATTTTTGTGACGCACTTTAAGTGTGTTATTTTTGCTATAACATGGGAACTATAAAAGGAGATGAATTCCGACCCATAAAACTCACGCTTTCAACAAATCCTCTGAGTGATCTTTTGTTTGATTCCGGCATCCTGAGTGTTTTAACAGTTTCATTTTAGTTTTCCTTAGTGTATAAGTTAATTACTGTTACCATGTGTTTCATGTGTTTCATGTGTTAAGTTTGTTAGAATAGTGTTATCTATTCTTTTCCGCAACAAACTTCTGTGGTAAATTTTTAATATTTATATTAAAAAATTTAAAAGAGTAAAAATTGTGTGTTTGTATTCAACCTCCCCCCCCCCCTTCTACAAACCTTTACTTATGTAGCGATCTCTAAATAGGGACTAACAGAGGGGATCTTGGGTTTGGGTTTAACATATTTACCCTTGCCTCGACCCTTGCCCAGTGCTTGCGGTTTAGGTTTCTTGATTTTACCTTCCCTGATTGCTAGAACGGCAGGGGCTTTCTTGGGAATCCCCTGCTCTGCAAGCTTCAACATAGTATGCAGTTCAAAGATTGTCTTCCCCATGCTATGCATGTTATAGTTCATAACAAACTGGGTATAGTTCTTGGAGAGTGAGGTAAGAATCAAGCTCACTCCAAGAACTTGTGGCATGGGGTAACCAAGACGCTCCATTTGGTCAAGATACCCTTCATCTTCAAGATGTAAGAGCTAACTAACTGGCGATCCTCCTGTTTAAAAGCGTGGAATGCGTTGACTATTTCAAACAGTTCCTGCTCTGCTTGTTGTTGAAACATAGTTTTTAACCCTCGTAGCATTTCAAAAGTTGTGAGTTCCTCCAAGTTCTTTTGGATCTCTAGGGTCATGCTCAATAGCATAAGAGCAGCTACTTGTTGGGTGTAGGCTGCACGAATTGCAGTAGTAGTAGTGGCAGGAGGTGCCTCAGGTAAGGCCTCTTCCAGATGGATCAACTTATTTTCAGCTCTGAGGACGATCCTCAGATTTCGATACCAGTTGATAAAGTTGATACCTGTCAGTTTCTCTTTTTCAAGAACTGACCTGATAGTTGAGTTGCTTAAGATTTGATTTGTTGTTGTCATCTACATACATAGTTCAATATTAGTATTTTCAATTATTAATCCTTTTAAAAATTAATTACCCAAGTTTTACATTTAAAACAATTAATTTTACGAAAAGGCTAAGATCCTTATTGAGTTTCTATCATCACATCAGTTGATCTGCTAGCAATGATAGATTCAATAGGTAGGTGACGTTCACCAATTGCATTACAAGTACAATTTTTAGATCCTTATGGGACCCATGGCATCTAGTGGCCGAGCAACTAGTGTCAAGCTGGCATGTTTAGTCCCATCCTTGCCTCGGGTCAAGGTCTCACCTTCTTAACTCGATTAAGTCATCCGATTTGAAATCATGTAAAAATAAATCTAGGTCTCACGCATAGACAATAATCACCTCGGTATTACAATTCAACCTAGGTCTCACGTATAGGAAAAAAGTAATGGCGAGTGATTTCAAGCGGATTGGACGGCATGACTTAAAATTGTACGAGTATGGAATTTTGATAAAGCGTGTCAATCAAAAATAATGTACGAAAGAAGCATGCATTCTTCATTCGTAGCATAAGTTAAAAAACAATTTTCAACTTAGAGTCTAATTTGTTTTATTTTATGTATGTTGAGATGTCCATTTAAAGACTAATATATTACCTAAATGAGATATTAATTAGTTTGGACATTACATAAATTAAATAACTAATAAAACACTTTTAAGCGTTATTTATAAAACTTTAGTTTTAAGTTTCAAATCTAATTTAAACTTATGTTAACTAAATCTAAAGATTTAGTTCTAAAGTGGTATGTGTTTAATTTTAGGTTTGAAATCCTAGACATAGATAACAAAACAATATAGAAAATAAAAAACACAACCAATATGTCCAAAACCTCAACCAATGAAAATCCTATGCTTGATCTCGTGAGCCATCACGATGGACCAAGAGGGCAACTAAGGACGGGCCAACATAAACCCTTATTAGGATCCCACTTGCTCCAAGACCATCAAGAGCAAGTAGAATCCATATAAAGATTCGAACACCAAATCTGTCCGGAAAAACGCAGCAGCTTCGGGGCCCGAAAAGTCACGGAAGGAGTCTTCCACAATCGAAGCATCCTTCTGCAAAGTTGTGCCCCTATGTCTTATGTAACTTCAGCAACAAGAATCAGTGCAATCCGAGGTCCAAACTGGGGGAAATCCATTTTTTGTGCCGGCTGTCCAGCAACTCCGAATTTTGCTTTTCGACTCCAACTTCACCGCCATTCTTTTCCGAGCAACGGTTACATTTTCTTGCTAAAATACATTTATCCTACTACTAAACTAAACATAATAAATTGCCCAAAAAAAATATTACAATATTACAACCAAAGAAAAAACCGACAAACAAAGAAACAAGGCACACACATGGTCCAAGGTTTTCATCGGTTTTGCACATTAACATAACAATACAATATCATCAAGAGTGTTTGGTTGGTCCATGATAAAAAAATGCATGTTTTTACCATGGATCTAAAACCCTTACAATAAGAAATTATACAAGCCAACGAATCGAAGAAAAAATACAATAATAAATCTACGATTAGTATATGTAACTTGTGGCTTTAGGACCTAAAAACACATTTTTAAGATCTCATGAGGGTCGAAATTCCCAGAAAAAAGCGAACCACAAAAAAATTTAGTTTTAACCACTTTTACATATACCCGCTAATCATACGGCACATACGATGGCTCTGATACCACTGTTGGTGATTGGTGCAAAAACACATAAATAAACATACATATAAACGAAGCCCAAAAGGAATCAGCGTATTGCCAATATGATTAAACGAATAAAACAAATAACGGTAAAACTTTGTAGCGTGATTTGTAGACAAAACAGATTCTCTTGTGCGGCCTTTTGAAACAAAGTATTCAATGGAGAATACCTCTAGAGAAGTCCACACTACACGTCCTTGATCACCACCGGATGCTAGTCCTCCTTAGTAACGGATCTTGAAGCCTCGATTAATCAAGAATCGAGTTTGAAGATGAAAACGAGAAAACCCTAGAAAGGTCTAGGGTGGGGGCCGATTTTAGGAGAGGAGAGGCAAGAATTATGGTTAGCCTCATTAGGTTAATTAATATCTATATATAAATAAACCCTAGAGCTCCTTGGGCCTTTGAATGAATTCTCTACTAAATCTTTATGGGCCTAGGATTTAATTAAGTATAATGGGCTAGTTATTAACTTTAATATAAATCCATTAAGTCAAACTTAATTACCCATTTAATTACCCCATGTTACTTAGGTTAATTATTTAATGTAAATACAAAAATTACATTAAAATGGTATCTCAGTGTATATGTGTGTGACCCTATAGGCTCACGTGTGTCTAGCCATATAATTATTTATTATGACACGAGCATATTCCAACAGAAGAAACCTTTAATGTCAACTTTGATGAATCTGGTCCTTCAAATTCCACTCCTATCCCTGAAGAAGATGAAGAACTATATAATTGGTTGAAATATCATTATGGGGAACCTGAATCTTATTTCAGTACACCTCCTATAATTGAAAATAATGATGATGATGGTCCTATTCTAATTCCCACTTCTATAAATAGTAATAACTCATCCTCAGGGATGAATGTTACTCCATTAAATCAGATTCCTCCATCCATTCCCTCTCTCGGTAACTCTTCAGTGAATAACCAAGAATCTTCCTCTTCTCTGGAAAATGAAACTCCCTCAGGTCCTCTAGAGACAATTAGAGAAAATGAAGAACGTCACGTTGAACTATCTTCATCAATCCCTGAACAGGCCGCTGAATATTTAGTTGATCCAAATCTTCAGCTACCAGCTAATAGATGGACTCAAGATCATCCCATCGATCCAATAATTGGTGATCCCTGCATAGGTATTCAAACTAGAAGAAGTATGGCTAACATATGCCTATATGTTAACTTTATTTCTGTTCTAGAACCCAAGAAGATCGATGAAGCTATCCTTGATCCAGATTGGATCATCGCCATACAGGAAGAACTCTTTGAGTTTAAAAGAAATAAAGTTTGGAAGCTTGTTCCAAGACCCTCTGACAAGACTGTTATAGCCACCAAATGGGTGTTTCGTAATAAGTTAGACGAAAATGGCGTTGTAACCTGCAACAAGGCTCGACTTATTGCTCAGGGATACAGAAAAGAGGAAGGAATAGACTATGATGAAGCTTTTGCTCCTGCAGCAAGACTGGAAGCAATCAGATTGTTCCTTGCCTTCGCTGCTCACAAAAATTTCAAAGTCTATCAGATGGATGTCAAAAGTGCCTTCTTGAATGGCAAGTTGAAGGAAGAAGTTTATGTTAAACAACCTCCTGGCTTCGCTGATGCAAGACATCTAAAATACGTCTATAAACTAGATAAGGCACTCTACGGGTTGAAACAAGCTCCCCGCACATGTATGACTCTCTCTCTAAATACCTCCTCGCTGAAAAGTTTGTTCGTGGTAAAATTGATCAAACCTTTTTTCTTAGAAAACGTAAGGGACATATCATTCTTGCTTAGATATATGTAGATGGCATTATCTTTGGTTCCACAAATCTTAGACTTTGCACTCGTTTTGCCAAACGTATGAAAAAAGAATATAAAATGAGTATGATGGGTGAACTAACATATTTTCTTGGTCTTCAAGTAAAACAATCTGAAAAAGGCATTTTTATTTGTCAAAGTAAATATGTTAAAGATATGCTGAAGAAGATTGATTTAACTCAAAGTTCTTCAATGAAAACTCCTATAGCTTCTCTTCTGACTTTAAATAAGGACCCTGATGGTAAACCTGTTAATGTCACTACATATAGAGGAATGATAGGATCCTTACTTTATGTAACTGCTAGTAGGCCTGATATTATGTATGCTACTTGCTTATGTGCTAGATATCAATCTGAACCCAAAGAATCCATCTTATTGCTGTAAAGCGAATCTTCAGGTATCTAAAAGGGACTGCTAATCTTGGTCTCTGGTATCCCAGAGACTCAGGGTTCGATCTAATGGGTTATTCAGATAGTGATTTTGCAGGATGCAAAATTGATAGGAAGAGCACCACTGGTGGGTGTCAGCTCATTGGTGGAAAGTTGATCAGCTGGACAAGTAAAAAGCAAAATTCAATGTGCCCAAATTCTTTGGATGAGAAATTAGCTCGCTAATTATGATATTCAGCTATCAAAAATCCCTATATATATATGATAGCACTAGTGCTATTGCAATAGCAAATAATCATGTACTTCATTCTAAGACCAAACAAATTGAGATCAGATATCACTTTATCAGAGATCACATTATGAATGGTGAAATTGAACTTCATTTTATTCCCACTGACTTTCAGCTCGTTGATCTTTTTACAAAACCTCTTGAAGAATCAAGATTTAATATGTTAATCAGCAAACTAGGAATGTTGAACGTGGAAGAATGATTTCTTATATTGTTTACACCTTCAGTGATAATAAAAATGAACTTCAAACTCTCCAGTCATTCGCTGAACTCTAAAAAGATATCACTCAGGTATGACTTCTAAATTCTTACACTCTCTGAATGTCTTCCTATTCAGAGAATGGATCAAATTTAAAACTCATCACTGACAATCCTTTATTGTTAAATGATGAAGGAATTTAAAGATAATGATTAACATTTATTTAAATGATAATCTTATTTTCAAATAAGAAAGGACACGTCAGACCTTTATCTGACACACGACGGACCACGACGTCTACTATCCTATCAAACCCTAGGGACATGCGATTGGTGATCATTACTTTTCAAAAAGCTAAAACCGGAGTTTATCATTCTCTCTCTCCTCATTCTCCTCCTACTATAAATGAAATATTCTTCTTCATTTCATTCTTTACGCGCCCAAAACCTTCAAAAAGCAAGAATCACTCTCGAATCTTCAAGTTTCACCAAGAACACCAAGAACACGCACTTGTGCGTTTTTCTCCTGTTTTCACTTTGAAGGTTTGATCTAACCCTTTTTCTTTACTAAAAACAACTAAAATGTTGTTTACTTCATCTCGAAATCATTTATAACCCCTTGTTAAAAAGATTTCCTCTTTAAAATTCTGGATTAAATTTTTTTAAACAAAATAAATATAAAAACCTGTTCTAAACTTCTTCTTCTTAGAACAGATGAACTTTTGGTAAAATTAATCCAAAATTTCATTTCTAAAACTTCTAAAATCTGTTTTTGGTATCTTTTCTTTACCAAAAATCACCAAGATTTGGTATATTTGTTTAAATCTCTTTTATCTTGCCAAATAACAAGTATTTTGATTTTTGTTCATCAAAACACTTGTTTTCTTAATCATACTAAATATGGTATTCTTTGTACCAAAACACATTCTGGTTTATACATTTTATTGTATTAAGCCATGATTTTTTTCTATTTGGTGTTCCTATCTTTGAAACAGAAATGGCCTTATCCAGCAAGAATGTCCAAACTAAAGAATCTGTACCTGTCACTCTTGAGGGTGCATCTGCATGTACCTTCACGCCTGAGCAAGCAACATTCAAACCTTGCAACTACATTTCTCTTGTGGACATCCCTGAAGACAAGCCACACTTCAAAGATGGTGCGAAGTTCATTAAAGCATGCCCTCTGATGTACGCCTTCATCCACAACCCAATTGGAATCACCTCTCACCTACAGGCATTTTGGTATACTGCTCACTTCACCACCCTAACCACTGACAAGGGAAACAAACTCCCTGCCATAGGGTTCATTATTCCTCTTGGTCATTTTTCCTTCACTGCCGGTTTCCTCAGAAATGCTCTTCGTCTTCCTTCTCGAGGAAAAAATCAGCAATGGGTATCTGCACCCACCAGGGTCCAGATCGTGAACTTCTTAGACTCTATCGGCTACAAGTGGGAAAATCCCACTGAGAAACCCCTCACAAAGATGAAGAAGAAGAGGCTACCTGCTAAGTGGCAATACATCTTCACCCAGGTCATTCAGTGCCTAAGCTCTAAGACCGACTCCCATGATCAAGCCAGCTGTTGGTCCCAAAGGAGTCTACAAGAGTTCAAGGATATAGAAACAGTTTGTAGAAGGGGGGTTTGTATACAAACACATAGAATTTTAAGTTTTTAAATTAGTTTATATTGAATAAACAAATTTATAGTTACAAGCGGAATTAGAACAAGTAAATAAATCTATTCTATTGTAACTTAAAAAATCACAGAGTTTGATGCACAAGGAAGTAAGAAAGAAAAGAGACAGAGGTTATAGAAATAGAAAGTAGCATGCATGAAGATGAAGAAGATATCTTCATCTTATTTATACCCGTTTGCATTTAATACAAGACAAAAGGTATATGCCACGTGTCAAGCTTTCATAGGAAGCTTGTCCTTTGTTCAAAAGCAACCATGTTTTTGACCGCGTGTAAACAGTACCACATCAAATGTGATGGGGACATAAGAGACAATCCATACATTCTTCTCTAACATAGTATAAGGTTTGAATTTTGTGCATCGAGGATAAGATCAACGTTATTCTTGTTTGAGAAGCTTCACTTGATCGCTGAACTTGAAACTTCAAGGATGAACTTTCAGAGTATCGCTGAGGCTTGTCAAGACTTCACACTTTGGTTTAGATAATCCTTGCTATCACTGAACCGCTTCAGATCACTAGCTGATTATCTCTTTCTTCAGCTTGGTCTTCGAATTTCGCTGAATGTTCTTTTGGTGTGTTGGTTGATCTTCAGATCTTCAGAGGTAGACTTGAGGTTCCTGATTTTCAGCGATCGCTGATAACAATCAGCGTATGCTATCGCTGAATTTGCACATAAGTTTACAAATGGAATTTCACTAAGTATATAGAGGAATCATATTCAAATCACTGAGAGGAGTTATGATCAACAATCTCCCCCTATTTGATTATGATTAAGTAACATGGGAAAATTACTTGAAAGAATTAGTAGGGACTTAAGAAATATTGAAGTAAAAATTTCGAAGTACTAATCTATGAGATCTTTTTAGCTAATCTATTATAGCCATTGAGTTTCATTTATAAGGATATCAAAACACATTTTTTACAAGTAGGGGCTTTAAGTACATTCACTGATTTAAATTTCAGAGAGAAATATCAGTGAGTAAAGAGGTTTGTAAAGAAATTAGAACTCTTATGTTCATTGTCCCATTTATTGTTTTCAGGGATCTTTTCAGTACACAATTGGAGTAGAGTAATTCATTTGAAATTTCATTAAGAATAATCTGAAGAATTACATAGAGAAAGAAATTACAATTTTGTAATTGGAAAGCATATGAACTTGACTGAACTGAATGACCAGCCCCGGGCCGGGGACTGATATAAGGAGGGCTAGTCACGTACTATGTTGAATTTGAGTGAAGCTGTAATAGCATCTTAATAAGGTTATTCATATGTTGAGTAGGTCTTTTCATCACCTCCTTTGGCTCTTATTGGTTCTCTTCACGATGATTGGTCCGGTCAAAATCTTGGCTAATTGATCAAAGTCGAACAAAAAAAAGATCCCGCCATCAGTTCGACTAAGAGTTCCGAATAAGTAGGAATCAGTACAAAATCTCTGTCGGGAAAATGATGGGCTGTCTGCTATAGGGCGCCTAATATGATATGATGAAGAGGGGCCGCCCTCTTTTATTTTCCGCACCAATCCTTAAGGGGGCCTTACTACTTCTTCATTCAGGGGGGGAGACTAGCCTCATTACTCCCCACTGGGCGAGAGGTGCACCTAACCCACCTACCCACTCATCAATCACGGTGTTCAGCTGACTTGCACTGATAGACCCCTATTGTATTGGAATTAGGCGCCCATCTTTTGACTGTTGTCAACTAATCTCTTCAATGTTATACAATAAGCTGAAAAGAAATACTACAAAGGAAAACAAGACTACAAATCAATCAGAGAGTCTTTCATGTCTTCTTCGTAGTTCATTTTCATAGATCTTCTTTTGTCGATTCATCAGAGGATCATCTGACCAGCAGTAATGATGCATGATCTTTATTAAAGCTGATGGAACCTTGTTGACTTCTCGGTTCCTGAAGAGTCCTAAGAATCCATCATTATCCAAGAAAACCATACCAGGTTCAGGGAAGGTGATGATTTCATTTTCATCATATCTTCGATCTTGAGGGAGAGAAGAGTTCCACATTAAGATGTTAGGGATTTCAAGATGGCCAAGAATGCTTTTATAGTTGAATTTGGTTTCATGTTCTCTTTTAGAAGATGAACCTTCTTCAACATTTGATCTTCTTCTTCTTGTAGGCTCAGGGAGAGGCGGAACTTTCACATGCTGTAACATCCTCTGAAGTAGCTGATCCAATGCTCTTTCCACCATATCTTTAAATTTTGATTTGGAACCCTGAATGGCATCTCTGATTTCTAGCCATTTAGAGTATCCATAGAATTTTAAGAACTTGGCTTCTTGTTTTTCAAAATTCGCATGCCTGTACATTCGTACATATACCTTCAGACCACTTCTCTTGGAAGGACGTCCTTCGATAGTTGCTCGAATGATTTTTGAGTCAAACCGTCGAAAAATGAATCGTTTAGTGCACCAGCGTAGTTCCTTTTCTCTGTGGCTTGGCTCTTCATTAGTTAGTACATTTAGGATCTTTTCTTGAGCGAGGATGGGATTCACGTTTAGATTTTCTTCATGCAGTTCTCTTTGTGCCAGAGCTTCAACGACTCTTTTACTTTTCTCGTTCAGCTTTTTAGTCGCTTCATCTCTTGCAGCATCCTCCCTAAGTATCTTTCTTGCAAGCTCAAGATAATTCTCTATTTGCTTCATCTTTTCGTCCCTGATTCTCTGAGCTTCTAGTGCTTGTGCTCTCTCCTCTTTAGATAGAAAGTCGAAATCATCTTCCATGCTGATAGGCACAGGGTTTTCTGGTTCATCAATGGGCATCCTTATTCTTTTGGCTTCAAGTTCCTTTAGGAAATTTATTCGCCTTTCTTCTTTTTCAGGCTCGCTTATTAGAGGCCTTTTTGCACGACTTCTGGGAATAAGGCCTTCTTCATCTTCAGAGTCAGAATCAGAAATGTACACAAATTTCTCCTCTGATGAAGGTTCCTTCCAAAAAGTGGAGTCCTTTGGGGGACTGGACTCACTGAGAATGGGAGATGGAGAGAAAGGTTGGTCAGAGCCAAAATTCGGAGGAGAGAAAGATGGATAGGTTAGGGGTTCAGAGATTGGAGTAGTATATAGGATAAGGGGAAGAGTTACCTCTACAGCGGTCTCCCCCTCAGATATTGAGATGGTGGCATCAACATCCACCATTTCGCTTCCATTGCCAGATGGGTTGGACGGTTCCTGAGAAGGAGGTGGTCTGTCCCCCAAATGCTCCCTGTAGATTACTTCAGGCATGAAGTTGCCTGGTCTACTATTTTTAAAGTGCTCAAGAGCACCAGGAGGAATGTCATCATCATCATCTTCATCATTTCCCCATAATGAAGGATTTCATCATTATCTTCATCATCGTCCTCTTCCTCCTCATCATCTTCCTCGTCAATTTCTTTTTCAGCGACGGTGGAAGGAGGATCTCGCTGTATGTATGGAGATATGGGAGTGCCAGGGGCTGTCTCATTGACCTGTCCGATTATCTCATCAGCGATTTCTTTGGCACATCTCTCCCCCTCGTGTTGTCAGCGGGGAGAACATGCACCATCATTGTGCGCACATTGGACCCAATGTCCTTCAGGGAGTCGGTGTGCATGGTCTGGGTCTGGATGACCTGATTTAGCGAGGTCTGATCAGCAGCAGTGAAGGATGAGTCAGCATTTGCATCATTTCGGACTGAGTCTTCTGAATAGACTCGAGCACCTGGTTATGTGCTTCCACCTGCTTCTCCAGCTTGGCAATTGCTTGCTCATGAGCCAGATTGTCCGCCTTGATTGTCTAAATGTCAGTGTAGACATTATTTACAGTGGCCTTCATCCCTGGAGCACCAGCGATCGTCTGAAAGATTAACTCAGCAGACGTCTGAAGGTTGTCTACTGGCCCCTTGTGAGAGCAATTCATTGACCAAAAGGTCAATGGCGGGGAATGTGGGGGTGGGAAGAACAACCTTTGGAATCTCTACAGCGAAGGGAGGAAGTTTGGAGGCAAACTTCTCCTGTTTAATCCAGCGCAGATCAGCATCAGTCTTCGATTGCTGAGGAGATTTCCCTTTGCTACCACTGGAGGGAGCAGCAGCAGCCTTGGTGGAAGTAGTGGTGGTCGCTGAAGTAGAGAGAGGAGGTGCAATACCTGATGACAACATAGATAGAGCAGCCAAAAAGAGCTATGGGTTCAATGAAGGGTGACAAGACATGTTATTTACCTTGAGAGTATCATGAGGATTACTCTCAGGGACATGGTGTACGACGGTAGTGTCATGCGGATCACTACCCTATGTCTTAGTATGTCTGTGAGAGACATGCTGAGGTCCTGTCATATTGGCTTTCCAAAGTTCAGATTGTCGAAACAATATTGAAGTTTGGACAGCGTGCGATTCAACATCATTAGAGATAGGGACAACTATCTCTGAATCATATGTTTGTGTGAGGACCAAAGAAGAGATGATTGAAGAAGAAGAGAGGGCTGTGAAAGTAGTACCTGATCCAGCTTCAGCGGAGCTGGCTAAAACACTTTCAGTGACCGGAGTCGCTGAAAATGAAGGTAGTGCTGAAGAACCGGCAACGGATGCAGAGACCATTGTCGTGGCTGTGGCTAAAGAGGACGTTGGTATTACGCCTGAATCAGAGAGGGAAGTCTTTTGAGAGACTCCTTTCTTTGGTTTCTTTAACGCCAGTTTGTGAGCGATGGTCTTTTTGTGACCATCGGTCGGTTCCTATCTTTTAGAGGGAGTGGAGGTGTCTGGGATACTCACTGATGGGCTGTTCAATGAGACGAACACAGGTGTTGCGGCTCCAATGAGTTGCAACATGTATGGAGTGTAAGGAGCATCATCTGGATGAACATCACTGTCCAGAGACTTCTTGCCGACCATGGAGAAGCTTTGGTTGGCGACTTTGGATATTCATCCTTGAAGGCAAACTCCATGAGGGTAGCAAAGAATCTAGGGTATGGAATGAATTGGTTCCTCTTCCCAGCTTTCACCCTAATGTACATGTTGCTGAATATGTAGTCCGCATAGTTCAGCTTGTAGTTTATGTAGAGAGCGAAGCCAAGATCTTGGGAGTGCTTGCTGGCTTGATCATGAGAGCCAGTCTTGGAACCCAAGCACTTAATCACTTGGGTAAAAATGTATTGCCAGCAAGCTGGGATGCGCTTCTTTTTGATCTTCGATCCCACAGATTTTGCTTCAGGGTTCTCCCAGACATAGCCAATAGAGTCTAAAAACTCCTCTATCTGCTCCTTGGTGGGCTCAGAGGCCCATCGATGATTCTTACCTCTTGAAGGGATGCGAAGGGCATTTCTGAGAAACCCCAAGGTGAAGGCGAAGGGGCCAAGAGTGGGGATTGTAAAGGCGAAGGGGCCAAGAGTGGGGATTGTGAAGGCGATTGCAGGGAGCTTGTTCCCCTTGTCCATAGTGAGTGTGTTACAGTGAGCGGTGTACCAGAAAGCATGAAGATGAGCAGTTATGCCAATGGGGTTGTGCACAAAAGCATACATCAGTGGACAAGTCTTGATGAAAGTTGCACAATCATTGAAGTGAGATTTTTCAGCAGGGATATCCACCAAAGCCAAGTAGTTTCATGCCTTGAAGGTTGCTTGTTCCAACTCGAAGAGGCAGGCAGGAGCTTTTTCAAGGAGAATCGGGGATCGCTCGTTAGCTTGAGTAGTTTTGCTTGAAGAGGCCATTTCTGTTTCAAAGATTGGAACAACAAAGAGGAAGATCATGGTTTAATATAGAAGGAATAAACCAGAATATGTCTTTGGTACAAAGATTACCAAAACTTGTAGAAGAAAAACAAGTGTTTTGATGAACAAAGATCAAAATACTTGTTATTAACACAATTTTTAGAAAAGGGTTTTAGAAAAACTTGGTTAAGAATACCAAAAATGGTCTTCTGTTCTAAGACGAATCTGGAACAGGTTTTAAGAAAGAATTAGGGTTTTATCACATTTATTTTAGAGTTAAAATAGGATTTGATTAAAAGCTAGAAGTTATAAATGTAGAGATGTGATAAACGATATTGTTGTTTTAAATAAAGAATAAAGGGTTAGATCAAACCTTAAAAGTGAAAAACAAATAAAAACGCACAAGTGCGTGTTCTTGGTGTTCTTGAAGAAAGCTTGAAGATTCGAAGGAGATTCTTGCTCTTTAGAGAGATATTAGCGTGTAAAGAATCAAATGAAAGAAAGAATTGCTTAAATAGAAAGAAGAGAGAGGAAAGGATAGTTAAACGAAGGTTTTAGCTTTTTGAAAAGTAATGATGACCTAGCGCACGTTCCTAGAAAAGAGTAGGAAAGGAAACGTCGTGGTCCGTCATGTGTCAGATAAAGGTCTGACGTGTCCTTTTCTTATTTGAAAATTTTGAAAATGATGTATCATTTAAAAATGTTAATCATTATCCTTAAATTCTTCATCAATAGACAATAAAGGATTGTCAATGATGAGTTTTTAGTTTGAAGACATTCTCTAAAAAAAATATTCAGAGAATGTAAAGATTTAGAAATTCATATCTGAGTGAGATAAATCAAGTATCGTTGAATCAGAGTTCAGAGAATGGAGAGTTATTCAGCGTTTAACATATCAAGTTCGCTGATGAGTAGATTGAATCTAGTTTCATCAAGAGACTTGGTGAAAAGATCAGCGAGCTGATATTCAGTTGGTACAAAATGAAGTTCCACTTCTCCATTCATCACACGATCTCTGATAAAGTGATATCGAATCTTAATGTGCTTGGTTTTGGAGTGAAGTACAGGGTTATTTGCAATTGCAATTGCACTAGTGCTATCACAATAGATAGGAATTTTGGAAAGTTTGAGATCGTAATCTCTCAGCTGATTTCTCATCCATAGGATTTGAGCACAACAGCTACCAACGGCTACGTATTCAGCTTCAGCGGTAGATGTGGACACAGAGTTCTGCTTCTTACTAGTCCAACTTATCAACTTACCACCTAACAGCTGACATCCACCAGTGGTGCTCTTCCTATCAATCTTGCATCCTGCAAAAGCACTATCAAAGTAACCGATTAGATCGAACCATGAGCCCTTGGGATACCATAGACCCAGATTAGGAGTTCCCTTCAGATATCTGAAAATTCGCTTTATAGCGATAAGGTGAGATTCCTTTGGTTCAGCTTGATATCGAGCACAGAGACAGGTAGAATACATGACATCAGGTCTACTCGCTGTAAGATACAGCAGAGATCCGATCATTCGACGATAGGCAGTGATATTGACAGGTTTCCCATTTGGGTCCTTATTCAAAGTCAGAGGAGGTGCCATAGGGGTCTTCATTGCTGAGCATTGATTCATATCAAACTTGTTCAACATGTCTTTAACATATTTACTTTGACAAAAGAAAATTCCTTTGTCAGATTGCTTAATCTTTAAACCTAGAAAATATGTTAGTTCACCCATCATACTCATTTTGTATTCTTTCTTCATTTTTTTTGCAAAACGAGTGCATAGTTTAAGTTTTGTGGAGCCAAAAATAATGTCATCAACATATATTTGAGCAAGAATAGTATGACCTTTATATTTTCTTAACAAAAGAGTTTGGTCAAATTTTTCACGAACAAATTTTTCACGAACAAATTTTTCTTTAAGAAGGTATTTTGAAAGAGTATCATACCAAGCTCTAGGAGCTTGTTTTAACTGTAAAGAGCTTTTTGAAGTTTAAAAACATAACCAGGATGGTTTGGATCAGAGAACCCAGGAGGTTGTTCAACATAAACTTCCTCTCTGAGTTTACCATTTAGAAAAGCACTTTTAACATCCATTTGAAAAATATTAAAGCCTTTATGGGCAGCATAAGCTAAGAAAAGTCTTATGGCTTCTAATCTAGCAACATGAGCGAAGGTCTCATCATAGTCAATACCTTCTTCCTTTCAATATCCCTGAGCAACAAGTCTAGCCTTATTGCGAATTACAGTGTCATGTTCATCCAGCTTATTTCGAAAAACCCATTTGGTTCCTATTACAGTTTTATCAGATGGACGAGGAACAAGATTCCAAACTTTGTTTCTACAAAACTCAGTTAGTTCTTCTTGCATGGCAGAGACCCAGCTAGGATCAGAGATAGCTTGATCTATCTTCTTAGTTTCAGGGAGAGAAATAAAATTTACATAGAGACAGATATTACCTGTACCTCTACGAGTCTTGATACCTGCATTTGGATCACCAATGATTTGATTTATTGGATGATTTGCAGTCCATCGCTGAGATGGAGGTTGAGGTGATTGATCAACAATAGATTCAGCGATTTGTTCTCTTTCAGGGATAACGTTAGTTGTTTCAGCAACAGGTACTTCATTATTTAAGATCAATTCTGGAGGTGATTCAGAGGATTGATCAGTAGAAGATGAAGCTTGGTTATTCACTGAAGAATTTCCTAAGGAAGTATCAGATGGAGGAATCTGATTGAGAGGAGTGATTTTGATCCCTAATGATGATAGATCTTTGCTTGACATAGGAAGATCAGGGATCCCATCATCATTGGTTTCAGCATTAGGTTGGTTGTTGAAATAAGTTTCAGGTTCCCCGTAATGAGATTTCTTCCATTCATTCAACTCCTCATCTTCTTCAGGGATAGGAGTAGAATTTGTTGGGCGAGTTTCATCAAAGTTGACGTACATGGATTCTTCAACATGTTATCTTCTTTTGTTGAAGATTCTAAAAGACTTAGATACAGAAGAGTATCGAAGAAATATCCCATCATTAGCTTTTGGATCAAACTTAACCAAATGATCTCTGTCATTCAGAATATAACATCTACATCCAAAAATGTGTAGATATTTCAGAGAGGGTCTTCTTCCATGAAATAGTTCATAGGAGGTCTTCTTGAATCGCTTCACTATAAGGGATCGATTCTGAGTAAAGCACGATGTATTGACTGCTTCAGCCCAGAATTGCGTAGGTAGATGCGATTCACTGAGCATTAAGCGAGCTGCTTCAATGATTGTTCGATTTCTTCTTTCAGCAACACCGTTTTGTTGAGGAGTTCTCACTGATGAGAAGTTATGAGTGATTCCTTTTTCTTCAAAGAAATTAATCAAGGTACTGTTCTTGAATTCAGTACCATCATCACCTTGAACGATAAGATTGTTCAGGACTTCCATTCTTCTGATGAATGCAATAATTATGTCAGGTGTATCACTTTTAGATCGAAGATAGAATACCCATGGAAATGAAGCACATGTTCTCAGAATGAGACCTATTCATGTTAATGACATACACATTTTCAACTCTTTTGCCTGTTAAGGCAAGTTTGTCATTAGAATCAGTGACAGCACATCTATTCTTAAGAAATAGAACTTTGAAGTCTTTGTCACATAGCTGACTAACGCTCAGTAAATTGTGCTTTAGTTCTTCAACGTAAGCGACTCGGCTGAATGCGGTAGCTCCATTGGATAGAATTCCATAACCTTTAGTGTATCCTTTGCCATTTCTACCAAAGGTCACTAAGGGACCAACTTCTTCCTTGTATTCAGAGAGCAGAGATTTTTTGTCAGTCATGTGCCTTGAGCATCCGCTATCAAGATACCAGATACCTTTGGCACTCTGCATACAAAAAAAGGATTAATTTTTCATAGGTACCCATATTACTATGGGTCCTGCTGTGTTAGTGGAAGGAGTGGCGGAAGAGCTACTAGCTGAAGAATTTGTTTCAGTGGATATTTTCACCTTGGAAGTTTTACCAACCTTGGTGGATTTTGCTCTTGCTGAGTTATCAGCTTGAGCTACTTTCTTTCCATGAGCTAATTTTTCAGCTTTGAATTCTCCTCCGGACCCTCGATTCGATTGTTTTCCAAGAATGTTGAGGATTGGAACGACCTATGTTGTAGGGCATTTCATGGCAATGTGGGTAGTTTCACCACAGTAATAGGATTTCCTATATTTGTGAACAGGTTCGGAATTGAAAGATTTCAGAGTGCAAGAAGAAATATTTTCTGGAGCGGAGCCTAGAAATTCCTTTGTCCGATTTCCTTGGGGGTATAACAATTTTTTCAGGGACAGGTGAAAGGTCGATCTTAATTCTGGGAGTTGATCTCTGAATAGATCCAGGGATTTTCTTCCCAGTTTTAGGATGACTTACTGAGGGAACAGAGGAGTTCTTCTTTTGTTTCTGAAAGTTTTTGATTTTAGGAACGTGGTCAGGAACTTTGTTCTTGATCATTTCTTAGAATCATTAGATTTAAGATAGTCAACTTCTTAGAAGAAGAAGGATCAGGGATTGAGGAGACAAACATTCCGAATTTCAACATGGAACGATCATTCTCTGATTCTTCTTTATCAGGGTTATATCCTAACCCACTTTTGACTTTCAGAGGGATTCGAACATTGATGATCTTGCTGACTTTATCAGATGCCTTGCACCATCCTTCGATGGTAGCTTTTTCAGCCTTAAGATCAGCGGCGACTTTTTCCCTTTCAGTGATAGCTTGTTGTCTCTCAAGGTTTATGGTTTGATTTACAAAGACTTGATCTTTTAGAGTTTCTTCAATCTTTGTTAGCTCTTTGATTTTTAAATGACAATTTTTCAGTTGTTCAGAAAGATCAATATTAATTTGTTCAGCTTTAAACTTTCCATTTAGAGCATTGTAAAAATCAACATTCATAACATCGAGGCAGACAGGTTATCACTTTCAGGTATAGAGGAGTTTATTGGAATGTTTACCTGAGTTGAAGGAGACTCTGAGGAAGATGTTTCAGAGACTTCTTCAGTTTCCTCAATTCTTGCCAGTAGACAGAGGAAAGCAAGATCTTCTTCGTCGGAGCCTGATTCATCAGATGTTTTGGCCCAATCATCTTCTTGATCCCAATCAACTTCTTCAACAATTAGGCCTTTGCCTTATTGCTGGTTCTTTTTCAGATCTCTGTATTTATTTTTCAATTTAAAATACTTTTCCTTTTTATCTGAGTTTTGAGAGGTGGTGGGTGCAGCTACTTTCTTAGATCTACACTCACTAGCAAGGTGACTTTTTCGCTGACAGTTATAGCATATAGCAGATGCTTTTTCAGCGGGGCAGAGTCTTTGAATTAACAAAGTCAGTGACAGTAGGAGGTTTTCGAAAATTGCTCTTTCTAGCAAATCTTCTAAAGTTGTTTGTTAGAGGTGCTAGAGAGTTATGAAACTCAGATATGTCAGCATCAGTGAGTTCTTCTGAATCAGTTTGATTTAATTCAGTGATAGAGGTAATAGAAGAAGAAACTTGTTTTGAAGGTTCTACCTCTAAAGTCACCAGTGCCAAAGAAGTACTTTTGGCACCCTTGATATCATTTATGAGGTTTTTCCTTAAAACCTGATATTGCTCTTCATTTAAGAGCATTCCATATAAAGCACTAAGAGAGAGAGTTTCAAGATTCTTTGACAGTTTTAAACACGTGGTGTACACTCCCCATTGTTCAGGTAGTGCCTCCATGAATTTTGTCAGAATTTCGGCATTAGAATATTCTCTGTTGACAGTTTTCATATCAATCAAGAGACAGTTAAACCTTTGGTGAATTTGAGAGAGAGTTTCACCTTTTAAGTGCATAAAACTTTCATACTGTCTTACCAGATTAATACATCTTCTGATTTGGACTTCATCTGTCCCTTCATATTGAATACACAAGGTATCCCACATGGCCTTAGATGTTCTCATTTTCATTACAGAATGATAGACTTCATCTGGTAAAAACATAGCAATTATGGATCTTGCTTTAGAGTCTATAGCTACTTCATTTTTCTCTTCTTCAGTCCATCGATCCGGAGTTTTGATGATTCTCCTTTCAGCGATGGTTGGAGTGGTAGTGGTGGCAGGAAAACTAGCTACCAGGGATGTAGGAACGAATGGTCCATTTTCTAGATAGTAGGGGATCTTAGGATCTTACCCTTCTAGGAGGAGAGTCATTCTTTCCTTCCATAATGGAAAGTTATCACGGCTAAATCTTGGAGGTTTAGCTAAAGATCCATTATCAATGTAGTTTGTATTAGTATTAGTCATTTTAAAATAGTTCTGCTAAAAGATATTTTAAAGATAAGCAAGAAACATTGTTCTAATACCACTTGTTGGTCCCAAAGGAGTCTACAAGAGTTCAAGAATATAGAAACAGTTTGTAGAAGGGGGGTTGAATACAAACACACGAAATTTTAAGTTTTTAAATTAGTTTATATTGAATAAACAAATTTACAGTTACAAGCGGTATTAGAACAAGTAAATAAAGCTATTCTATTGTAACTTAAGAAATCACACAGTTTGATGCACAAGGAAGTAAGAAAGAAAAGAGACAGAGGTTATAGAAATAGAAAGTAGCATGCATGAAGATGAAAAAGATATCTTCATCTTATTTATACCCATTTACATTTAATGCAAGACAAAAGGTATATGCCACGTGTCAAGCTTTAATAGGAAGCTTGTCCTTTGTTCAAAAGCAACAATGATTTTAGCCGCGTGTGAACAGTACCACATCAGATATGATGGGGACATAAGAGACAACCCGAACGTCTTTCTCTAACATAGTATAAGGTTTGACTTTTGTGCATCGAGGATAAGATCAACGTTAATCTTGTTTGAGAAGCTTCACTTGATCGCTGAACTTGAAACTTCAAGGATGAACTTTCAGAGTATCGCTGAGGCTTGTCAAGACTTCACACTTTGGTTTAGATAATCCTTGCTATCACTGAACCGCTTCATATCACTAGCTGATTATCTCTTTCTTCAGCTTGGTCTTCGACTTTTGCTAAATGTTCTTTTGGTGTATTGGTTGATCTTCATATCTTCAGAGGTAGACTTGTGGTTCCTGATTTTCAGCGATCGCTGATAACGATCAGCGTATGCTATCTTACAAATGGAATTTCACTAAGTATATAGAGGAATCATATTCAAATCACTAAGAGGAGTTATGATCAACACCAGCAAACACTTCATGGATCTTGGCTACGCTCTCGGCACCAACTACAAGCTGAACTACGCTGACTTCATATTCAACGATATGTACAACAGGGTAAACGCTCAGAAAATGGAGAAGTTTATCTCTTACCCATGATTCTTTGCAACTATTCTGGAATTTTCTTTTAAGGAAGACTACCCTATAATTGCAAACCAGAACTTTTCTCAAGTAGGGAAGAAATCGCTGGAAATTGAAGAACAACAAGGAGATGCTCCCGACACCTCTTACATGCTGCAGCTAATCAACAATTCCACTCAAGTGTCCATATCACTACCAATCCCAACAATGATTAACCAAGACACCTCTTTTTCCCAAAAACACAAAGAGCCGACTAATGGTCATAAAAAGACCATGGCTCACAAATCCATCACCAAGAAACAAAAGAAGGGAGTCTCACAACAGATTCCCCTCTCTAACATAGGCGTATTACCAACGCCATACTTTATCCCAGCCATGACAACAGTCTCTACATCCGTTGCTGCTTTTTTAGCACTACCTCCATTTTCAGCGACTCCGGTTACCGAAAGTGTGATAGCCAGCTTTGCTGAACCTGGATCAGGTAATACTTTCACAACCTTTCTTCATTTTCTACCAACTCTTCTTTGTTCCTCACATCAACTCATGATTCCGAGATAGTTGTCCCTATCTCTGATTAGGTTGAAATGCACGCGGTCCAGGCCTCGGTTTTGTTTCGACAATCTGAGTTTTGGAAAGCCACTCACACAGGACCTCAGAATGTTTCTCACAAACATTCTAAGACACAGGTTAGTGATCCACAAGACACTACCGTTGAACGTAGTATCCCTGAGAGTAATCCTCACGATACTCTCAAGGTTAAAAATATTCCTTCACCTTATCTATCTTCTAATCCAGAACTCTTTCTGGCAGCTTTGTCTGTGTTAACATCAGGTATTCATATTCCAAGCTATTCTTCAGCGACGACCACCACCACCACCACCACATCATCGATCCATGACGTTCCAGTTAGCGGACCAAGCTCCTCTCTGCAATCCCCACATGCATCAAAGGCTGTGGAGATCAGAAAGAAAAAGGAGAAATTCGTCACTCAGCTTCCATCCTTGATTGCTGAAATTCCAAAGATTATCCTTCCCCCCTCCCTCATTCCCAACGATTGACTACCTGGTGAATGAATGTGCCCTTATCAGCCATCGGGTCGACGGACTGCAAGCATCTTCAGAGATAATCTTCCACACGGTTGGCAGAGTTCCCAAAATGAAGGCCACAGTAAATAACATCAACACTGAAATTCAGGCAGTAAAGGCTGACAATCAGGCAAATGGGAAGGCCATCGAGAAGCTGGAAAAGGCGGTGGAGGCTCAGGGAAAGAAACTTGAGGCTATTCAAAAGGCCCAAGCTGATATGATGCTGCTTCTTCAGAGCATCGCTGAGAAAGGATCTTCCTTCTCTGCTGAAGACAAGGGTACATTGGCTAAGGTCTCTCAAACTCAATCTGAGCACACTGAAAGCCTCAAGGCTCTTAGTTCTAATGTGCATACCCTGATGGTGCACTGTCTACCCGCTGACAAGACAGAGGGGGGGAGATGTGCTAAGGAGCTCGCTGATGAGATCATTGGAGAGGTGAATGAAAATTTGCCTGGAAATCCAATCCCTCTCTACAATCAGCAAGAACCCCAACAACAACAATAACCTCCCATTGTCATTGATGTCGATGAAGAAGAAGCTGATGATGAAGAGGATAATGATGATGAATATGATGACGTTCCACGTCATGAAGGAAATGATGATGATGATGATGATGACGATATCCCCCCTAACTTCAATAACTTCTTCCATCAAATGCGTCCAGATATCTCTCTACCTGGAGTTGTATTTAGAGAACCTTTGGGGGATGGATCACCTCCTTCTCAAGGACAATCCGATCCCTCAGGGAAAGGCAAACAAGTAGTAGATCTCGATTCTACTCCCGTAATCTCTGAGGGGAAGACCACAATCGAGGTAAGCCTTCCTCTCATCCCTTACTTTCCCATCTCTGAACCTCAAACCTATCCCTCATTCTCTCCTCCAAATTTTGGATCTGATGAACCTCTCTCTCCTTCCCCCATTCTCAGTGAGCCCAGTCCCCCAAAAGACTCTTCATTTTTTAGGCAACCTTCTTCTGAAGATCAGTTCCCGTACATTTCCGATACTGAGTCTGAAGAAGAAGAAGCCTTATTTCAAGGCGAGTAAATAAAGAAGCAATAAGGGAACCTGAAGAGGAAGAGAGAAGAATAAACTTCCTCAAGGAATTAGAAGCAACCCGAATAAGAGTGCCTCGCACCTCTGAACCAGAAGAACCTGTGCCTCTCAGGGTAGTAGATGAATTCTACATTCTGTCCAAGGAAGAAAGAGCACAAGCCCTTGAAGCTCAAAGGGTAAGAGATGAAAAGATGAGACAAACAGAGGAATATCTCAAACTTGCAAGACAAATGATTAGAGAAGATACATTAATAGAAGAAGCGGCCAAAAAGCAAAATGATGAAAGTGAAAAGGTCGCTGAAGCTCTCGCTCAAAAAGAACTTGCAAGGGAAAATTTGAACGTGAATCCTGTAACAGCTCAAAAAAAGATTCTACATGCGTTGAACAAAGAAAAACATGAACAATGGAACAGGGAATTGCAATAGTGTACTGAAAGGGTCTCACACCGAAAGTATGATTCAACCATCACTCGTGATACTATTGAAGGATACACTTCCAAAAGGAGTGGTCTGAAGGTATATGTGCGAATGTATAGACATGCAAGGTGTGAACGAGAAGAAGCCAAATTCCTGAAGTTCTATGGATTCTCTGAATGGTTGGAAATCATAGATGCCATTCAGAAGTCCAAGTCTAAACTTAAAGATGTTGTAGAAAGGATTATTGACTAATTGCTGCAAAGGATGTCACAATACGTTCAAGTTCCTCCTTTTACTGAGCCGGCAAGAAGAAGAAAATCAAGGTCAGACGCTAAAGAAGGTCCCTCGCAGAAAAACGAGCATCAAACAAAACTCGACATCGACAGTGTTCTAGGTCATCTTAAGATCCCTGATATCTCTATGCTCAACACTTCTCTTCCTGAAGCCAGACAATTCACTGAACATGAAATCATTTCATTCCCTGAAGCAGGTATGGTCTTTCTTGATAACCAAAGGGCTATCAAGATTTCTCAGAAACAAGGAAATCAAGAAATCTCCATCTAAACTCATCAAGAACATGTACTACAATTGCTGGTCTACCAATGAACCTGTTCTACTTCAAAAGAAGATCTATGAGAATGAGTGACGAAGAAGACAAGAGAGACTCTCTGACTAGTCATAAGTTTCTTTACCTTTGTAGTATTTTTCAGTGTATTGTACTTTACCACATTATTGTAACTTCATTCTGTATATAATTCTTCAGATTAATCTTTAATGAAATTCAATGAAGCACTCTACTACATCTGTGTACTGAAAAGATCCTGAAAAACAGTAAATGGGACAATGAACACAAGAGTTCTATTTTCTTTAAAACCTCCTTACTCGCTGATATTACACTCTGTAATTAAATCAGCGAATGTACCTTATAGCTTTTATACTTGTAAAATTGTGATTTCATATCCTTATAAATGAAACTCAATTCAGATAGCACACTAGCTGAGAAAGATCTCACAGATTAGTACTTAGAATTCTTTACCTTAAAATTTTCTAAGTCTTTACTAATCATTTAAAGCAATTTTCCCATGTTGCTTAATCATAATCAAATAGGGGGGGATTGTTGATCCAAAACTCCTTTCAATGATTTGAATATGATTCCTTCTGTACTTAGTGAAAATTCCATGTATAAGTTATGGTTCAGGTTCAGCGATAGCATAGCTGATTGCACTCAGCGATCGCTGAACATCAGGAACTCTAAAACTTATCTCTAAGGATCTGAAGAACAACAGTCACACCAAAAGTCCATTCAACGACAATCGAAGACCAAGCTGAAGATAGAGATGAACAGCTAGTGATCTGAAGCGGTTTAGTGATAGCAAAGTTTATCTAAACAGAAGCGTGAAATCTTGCAAGGCCTCAGCGATACCTCAGTGACTTCATCCTTGAAGTCTCCGGATCAGCGATCAAGTGAAGCTTTCGACAAGATTAATGTTGATCTTATCCTCGATGAACAAAAGTCAAAACCTCTATACCTTGTCGGAAAAGGACGTACGGATTGTCTCTTATGTCCCCATCATATCTGATTTGGTACTGTTCATAGGTGGCTAAAAGCATGACCATCCTATTAACCAAAGGACAAACATCCTTCACATGTTTGACACATGTCATGTACCTTTTGCTTTGCATTTAATGCAAACAGGTATAAATAGTTGGGAAATCTCTTTCCATCTTCATGCATGCTATTTCTCTCTCAAACCCTCTACTGCTATATCTTTCTTTCCTTGTGCATCAACTTAGAGTTTTCTTTAGTTGCAATAGAACAGCTTTTATACTTATTCTTATTCCGCTTGTAACTGTAAATTTGTTTATTGATATAAACTAATTTAAAAATGAAAATCTACTTGTGTTTGTATTCAACCCCCTTCTACATACTGTTCTACATATTTGAACTCTTGTAGACCCCTTTCGGGACCAACAAAAGTGTGTTAAATGAAAATGAAAAATGAAGGGCTATAAAGTAAACTATAAGAAATTATAAGGGTGCAAAGTATAATTTAAAAATAAAAATTAATTATCATGTTGAATCGTGAAAATTGTAAAGTTTCAAAAATTGTATATAATGTATCAACATTTGTACCTCTTAAAAATACGAACAGTAATCGTTTAAGACTCTGTATAATATAGTATAGATATAAATAGATAATAGTGTAAAATAAATGTTTGGCATAAACGGATTGGATAGAGGGGGCTGTTTGGTAGAAAGGGGCTATTTCGAGAAGGCAACTTATTGGTTCAAAAGGGGTTGTCCAGAGGGGGTTGTCTGATTTCTTTGTTGCTCATCAGCGTGGCTTATTGATGCAACTTATTGGTGCAGCTTAATGTTGTGTTCTGTTGCTGCTGTCACAACACTGGTTGAAGCAGTCGCTTAACGCAACAACTATATCTCTAAGATAAATGTGCAGAAGCTATGCAGAAGGATTCATGGCAATCGATATGGTTGTTTGTTGGTAAAAGGATTAAGTAAAAAGAACAGGTCGAATGGAGGATGTTTTTCGACTCATCTGCGATATCGAGATTGGTTCGGGGAATATGGGAGCAGTGTGGTTTATTCCTCGTAAACTATAGGCCCCGAGATGAGGCACTGATACTATTCCGACTGTATTTTGTTGGATCTTTATTGTCAGATAGTCGATGCCACATTAAATGGGGAAGGTTTTCTCGTTTTACTTTGACCGGTAGCTATTTTAGATTGGTTATAAGCGTTTGTAATATATTCTTTGTCTATTCGGGAGATCTGAACTTCTCTGTATTACTTGAGTTTGGTATTAATAAAAGTGTTATTGTTGTTCAAAAAAACTAAAAAAAATTAAGTTTTAAAAATAACTCGGTACGTATTTATCATTTTTATGATGTTGTTAAATAAAAAAATTGATATGGTGTTCATTTTGAAGGTATTGAAGAAGACGATTACAACCGTATAATTTATAAAAAAAGTTTTTCTTTACTATGTTTTTAGTTAATATACGATTATGTATGTTAATATGAAAATGATGTTAACTAGAAAACGAAAAAGCAAAAAGATATAAAAGTTAATTAAATAAATATAATATATCAAATGTAAGTTTTTAATAATAATTGATTGCGTATTTATGTTATTTGATAATATGATTAAGTCAAAAAACATTCAATATTGGGCTCATTTTGAACGTATTAATAACAAGACGATTATAATGATATAATTTGTAAAATAATAACATATTTTTTTAAATGTAATTTGGTTTATATACGATTATTTATTTTAATATGATAGGGGTGTAAAATGAAAAAAAAAATAGTAAGGGATATGAATCAAATTTAAAAACATATTATAGTATAGTTAAAGGTGTAAAATGAAAAGTTAAAGAAATTAAATAAATAACTGTAAGACATAAAATGTAATTTTTTTAAAAACAACTCGATACGTATTCATGTATATAATAATATAATTAAATTGAAAAATATTCAATATTTGACTCATTTTGAAGTTATTGAAGAGACGATTATAATGGTATAATTTACTACAAAAAAGTCGTGTTTTTAATACATTTTAGTTAATATAAGATTATATATGTTAATATGAAAAGTTTATAAAATGAAAAATAAAAAATAAAAAAAAAGGTTATAAAATAAATTAAATAACGAAGTTTAAGGATGTAAAGTGTAATTTAAAAGTAAAATTATTATTATTTTAATCATGATATTGAGTTAGTGGAGGTTGTCATGCTTAAAAAATTTGTACATAAGACAACAAATTTGATAGGTATTAAAGATATAAAGTAACCATTTAATATATTTTATAAGTAGTATAAATATAGATTATTCTAAATTGCATTCAATGAATATAATTACCATGAAGTTCATTTTTTAATGAATATGGAAGAGCAAAATGGCTAACTAATTCCTAAAATTTAGCACTTGGTTATATAAATGAAAAAGATGAATGCATAATAAAACTTGAAATGCAAATGAAATTGGAAGGACCTGCTTTGTAAATTTGAAAATTAAAGATAATGGGACGGTGACTTAATTAAGGCTCCTTCCTTCATGAAATTCATTCATAACAGGTAAATGTGTGGTTCCATGGAGAAGTTAGGGGTAGGGGGCTAGGTACCCGCCAGTCCCCTTGCTCCTTATATGCCACTGGTAATTTGTAGATGGGTTAAAATGTAAAAAAGGTTTCTGCACTAAGTCTATAATTAAAGAGACCAAATATGTAAATTTGGAAAAACACATCTGCAAATTGCAGACATATTTTTGTGAACCTAATCCTAATTTACATATTTGGTCCCTATAATTGTAGACCTAGTGTAACACCCCTAAAGTTAGAAAAATAGCAAATAATTTAAACTTTCGAAAACTCCTTAAATACGAGATAACTTAATTACAAAATACATAATATCTTTCTCGAAAGAGAACGAAGTACGTATCAAAGATTCTAAACAAACTATCAAATCCTTAAACGAATTTAGAATAAATCGGGGGTTACTAATGCCATTAAATATGATATCTTCCAAACCAATGACACTTCTACATCATCCTAACGGAACCTCTCAAGCTCCATTACAACCAGGAATCCTTCTATGACCTGATATATATGTCGATAAGAAAAAATGTTAAGGCTTAACGCCTAGTAAGTTAAGCGGTTTATCTCAAAAATCAAAGCATTGGAACCCGAAGAGTTTCCCTTTTCCCAACGTTACCTTTATAAAAGCATTTATAGATGAGGGAGTGTATTCCCAAAACTCATTGTTTTCAAATATACGACTTGATCATAAAATAACTCTTTAAAAATCGACCACCGTGCAACTTTATTCTTGAACAATAATAACTAAGGTTTGACCCAAGCACATACAAAATGCGATAAATACCATGTACCCCAAATCACCGAAAGTAAGGATAGTCTCAATACCCAAACAACACCTTGAGGTGATGGGGGAGACCCGATTCCGTCTATTGTGGTGTAACACAAAGTAAGCTAGGATTCAACGCTAATAAGAAGTGGCCTAAGATCACGGTCCCGGTGTCTAACCCTCATCGAGTACCCACCGCAAAACCTAAGGTCCCGAAGCCCGACCAATACGGATGCATCTCCGTAACACCCCGACCCCATGTCTACTTAGATACCATAAACTCACACTATAAACCAATGGCACTGGGCCCGACCCTATACAAGTTCATCCCCAAAATACTAGTGTGAACTATAAGAGGCACCAACCTCTAATATGGGTCCCGTTGTCTTATTCCAATGAGTTCATCATCATCGTAATACCCAGGGTCCCAGAGGCATCGCCTACATGGGTTCATCTTTGCAATACCCACGGTCCTAGAAGCATCACCCGCATCCGTTCATCTCTATAACACCGACTATCGGAAATCCTAACAGTGAATGGCCTCAAAATGAGGAACTCGAAGATCTTTCAACAACCAATTCTAACTCATATGCCTATGGATCCAATGCAATACCGTCTACCTTACACGACTCAAAATGAAAAACGGTGTACCCAAGATATGAAACTTCCAATAATTAAAGCATATATAAGTAATACATCTAGAATTACACATTAAGTCATTAAAAACCGGGCAATGTCCCAATAGTCATTTGGATTAAACTTTAGTTAGAAGACTTGTAAAACCCTTGACTATTTTAAATGAATTTCAGTGTAAAACCCAAAAGCCGGAAAGACATATTTCCCAATATTGAAAATAGACGGCACATATACACTAATGGGCCTTTAACTTAAAACTACATCGAGTTTTATAAAAAAAAAGGCCCAAGGCCTTAGATCCCAATTCCAAATTCTCCAAGGTCAAGGAAGTTGTTTATCAAATATTTACACATTCGTGACCAAAGTCTAACGATCATTTATCCAAAGTCTATAAGTTGGATAAAGTCCCCAAAACATGTTTGACTACAACCAAGTTGATAAACACTTTGATTTATGCAACAATACCAAGAGGATCCCTTTTAACTTTAAAATACATTTCTCAAATACGAATAGTGAGAAATCTCAGAGTTTATCCAGTTGGGGCATAGAAAGAAGACCTGAACTCGGTGTTTCCTCAATCTGAATAGATCAATCTGGATTATAGGCCAGCAAGCCCGGAACCAGCAAGTGGGAGCCTGCTGGCAAAGAGAATGTTAGTGAGTCTTAGCCATGATCAGACGAATGGTGTCAATTAAGTGGACTTAAATTATCCAAATTCCCCAAAATAACTCTTTTTAGGAACCAAATATCATTTAGCGTATCAAACATCAAATAAATCCTCTTTATCATTTACTAGAGATTTTATAACTCAAGTGTACTTAAAACATTATTTTCATAGATTTCACCAAGCAAGAAGTAAACTTATAGTAATATGTTCAAAGCCCCAAAATAGACATTTTGACATGTGTGTAGTTTTACAAATCAACTAGAACTCACCTTGTTATATTTATGTTAAATCTAGGTTTTACTCCAACTTGAGCTCCATTTGATTAAGACTTTAGATCCACCACCAACGCTAGAAACTTTATCTAGTCCTTTAACAAACTTAAAATGCACCAAGTATAACTCCCAAAAATTAGATCCAACAACTCTTGGTTAAAGATCTCAAATCAACCAAAATACCTAAAATGATCAAAACCCTAAAACAAGAAAGATACTTACAGATCTTTGTTCTAGAGAGCCAACAATAAAGGTTTTGACAAGAAACAAGGTTTAGAAAGGTTGGAATGAATTACAATCTTGATTTAGAGAAAACCCCAAAGCTTGGTCAACAATGGTGGAAGAAAGATTGGAGAAGATGAAGTTGATAGCTTGATCCTGAATCTTGGAAAAGATCTAATACCTTTGAAATGGTTGGGGAAGAGGAATAAATGTTCTGAAAATCGGAGCTATGGAGAAAATTTGGGAGAAAAACGAGTTTGTATGAAAAAAAGATATAAGAAAATAAGCTGAAATCCCATTTTTAAGGGTTCACTGCGCGTTTCCGGCAACGTACACGACTTGTGTCGCGACATCAGGCTACGCGCCAAGTCGCGCGCATAAAGGAGAAGTCTATTCCAGGGAGTTATGCAACCCCTGCCGCAACCTCAAGTGGCGTGGCAGGTCGCGGAATTGCGATTCTAGGGGCGGTAAGGTCCTTTTTCGTATACAGTGAACTGATTTCCAAATCCCTCAATATACTAAAGGTTCCAAACTCAAAAACACCAACTAGGATCACTTGGGGGTTGTTTGTTTGCATCTGGATGGTGCCATCCAGAGGTACCTCTGAATCGTGTAGAGGCACGATGTTGTTTGGCAAAAAAAAATACTCCTCTGAAATTAGACAAAAGCCTTTGAACGATTTCTCAAAAGGTTGGATGCAGAATGATCCAGATCTGAACCTGTTCCAAAACTACCCTCCAACAGTCTCCATGTTCCCCTCTCTGTTTTTCTCACGGAAGCTCTCTATTCATGAAGGTAAACCCATCGCCTTTTTCTTATCATCTCCCACACAAGAACTCCATTACCACTCTCTATCGATCTCTTTAACCAAACCCACATCAAAATTCTCTAACTTTTTCACCTAAAATGTGATTTCAATCCACCAATTTTCCAAAATAAAAAAATCACTCTAATTAGTGTTTCTTCAAACCTTCATCAATGGTGGTCGTTCGGAAGCTCATCGTAGAAGTAGTCGACGCCAGAACTTAACCTCTCCGACGAGGCCTCCGGCGAATCCTCCGGCCAAGAAGCTCCCTGTCGATTTCTCTTATATCTCCTTCAATTTCTCTGTCGAATTCGATTTCTCTCCCTTGATTTTGATTTTGATTCTGGTTTAGGGTTTTAGTTTCTGATCTGGAAAGGGGCTGTGTTGACATAAGGTTTAGTGGTTTTAGTTTCTGATCTGATTTAGGTGGAATCTGAAATAGCTTAAGTTTTGAGCAAAAGAAATGGTTTTGGAGCAAAAGAAATGGTTATGGAGAAATGAAGAAGGTGAAGTTTGCAGAGAAGAAAGGAAGGTTCTGGGTTTCTCCTTTAAGAGCAAAATCATTTTATTTAATTTTTTATTTGGGTTTCTCAATTTAGAACAAATTCATTTTATTTAATTTTTTGCTTGGGTTTCTTATATTATATTTCCTTGTAGTTTGTATTATAAATTAATTATTTTATTTAGAACAAAATCATACAAAAGGGTAAAATGCTATTTTGTTATCATTCAGACTGTTCATTCAGAGCATTTATCAAACAACCAATTTTCATTTTGCACTATATCATACAGAGCCTCTATACCATCCAGACATCTATACCATCCGGCTTTATACCATCCAGCAACTAGCAAACAGCCCCTTAACTCAAAGCCCAAATTGTTAAATGCAAGAAGTAACAACCTACTTTCGTAAATTTTCTTATTATAGCATTATACTTTCATTTTTTCTTATTACATCAATGTATTTTTAAATTATTTTTTATTAAGGTACTGTACTTTGAAAAATCTATCTATTATAGCAATGGATAACCGGTTACCTATTAAACCGGTTATCTATTAAACCGGTTACCTATTGTTGTAATAAGAAAAAATGAAAGTATAATAAGAAAATTTATGAAAGTAGGTTACTATTTCTTGCATTTAACCCACTATAATTATTATAATTACCAAAATCTCAGGCATTACACCTATTTCAAAATGACTATTTTAATTAATTTTCTTATAATATAATGTATTATTATTAGTTTTTAATAGGAAAAACAAAACAGATAAGTGAAAAAGACCAAGTTATCCATGGTTTAAGGGACTTTTCTATGGACGAAAAGAGAAATAAAATGCAAACCACAAAGACGAGAAAAACGATTTTTAAATACGAAGGATGAAAATTGTCATAAACAACAAACCACCACGACAAAAATTGTTCTTTACCCTTTAAACTTATTACACTTTAATCATTATAGTTGACACTTTGTTGCGATTTAGGTCCTTGTGGCTAAGGATAGTTGGTCCGTTAAGTCAAAGACATGTTGTATTCATAGGTTTACTTTTTTTTTTAAAAACTTAACAAAAGATTTCCATTAAGAAAGACTGTTGACTTTTGTCGATAAGCTTTTAATAGATGACCCATTCCTCTTATTTCTATTAAATAAAAGATGATTGCCTTCCTTCTTTTTGATGATCCAATTCAAATATCAAGGATGAATAATGTATTTTATGTGATATTTATATTTGGTATTTTGGAATGTGCAACTTCTTTTCTTATTATGATTTATGCTTAAGAATGTTGTTGGTATTCAATTTATCGAAAATTTATTTCAGTAATGTCTTTAAGTGAAATGTTTAAATAATTAGTTCAAAAAATTAGGTGGATCCAATATGATCTAATAAATAATCAATAATAATATCCAATCGATAAAATTGAATCAATCAAACGTCAGTTGGATTCAATCAAATCAATTAGTCAAAGTTAAATTACATTGAATATGTTGCTCGATTGGATGCATAGATAAAACTGTAAGATCTATTGTCAGATATTTGTTATGAAAAAAAAATGTATGATAAAACTGTGCAGGTGCACACAATTCTAAGCTATTGTCTTTTGACAAGTAATGATAAATTGGTAAAGACCAAATATCTACCGTTTAGTCTTCATGGTTTAGAGAAGTAGAGGAAGGTTCAGGAAAAAACGTTAAAAAAAGAAAAAACTGAAGAACACCTTGAGAGTCCGCCATTTGGACGATATTTTTTTCTATGCATCAATGCATAAATATGCATTAGTGTATGCACAAATGCATGTTACCAGATGGCGGCCTCCCAGGATGTTCTTCAGCTTTCTTTCTTTTAGTGTTTTCTCATGAACCTCACTCAAGATAAGTATATGGTAAAAAGTATTGATATAAGAAGGTGAATAAGAAGAACATATGCAGTGTAATATAAATGCAACAACTCTATGCAACATTTTAAACCTTGTAGCAAAGGTTGGGTTCATCTGTTTTCGTGAGACCACATTTTTACACCTAAAACTTCACAGCAAATTGTGAAGGTAAAATCCGAACCTTCATAGCAAAAACATTGTGAAAGTTACCGTCACAATGTTTTGCTGTGAAGTTTCAATTGTAAAAAGGTAGTCTCACAGGTCTCACAAAAACAGTATAGTCTCACACAAGGTTCTAAATGGCGTGTGGCATGACGAGGTCAAGCCTCCAGCCTTACGAGTTACGGCGAAGCCATGGCGTTTTTCAAGGCGCGACTTAAGGCGATAAATCTTTAGATATATATATATATATATATATATATATAGAGAGAGAGAGAGAGAGAGAGGAAAGTTCAAATGCGAACTCAAATTTGGTTGTGAACGTGAGAACAAATGAGATTGTGCCACGTGTCAAAATAAGCAATATTCAGACTGAATATACAAAGGAATATTCAGTCTAGTATATATTCAGTCTGAATATACAAAGGAATATTCAGTCTACTATATATTCAGTCTGAATATATACTATAATATTTATTTGAATGGGACACGTGCTCATATATATATATATATAGAGAGAGAGAGAGAGAGAGAAAAGGAAGTTCAAATGCGAACATAAATTTGGTTGTGAACGTGAGGACAAATGAGAGCTCGACACGTGTCTGGATATAGACTATTCAAACCGAATATATACTATATTCAGTCTGAATATTTCTTTGAATTGGACACGTGTTGCACTCTCATTTGTCCTCACATTCACAACCAAATTTAGTTCTTGTTATATTATATACATATGTCTATGTGAACCTGTGTAATGAACAATAATAATTAAACAAACTAAATTCATATAAAACTACAAACAAAGAAAGAAGCGTGCATTCATAATTTTATACCAAATACACAAGGTTTACAGAAACAAAAAGAAAAAAAAAATCCCACTCACGCCTTATACCCCGCCATACTACATGCCACGGCTCAGAGTCGCGCCACGGGCTTTAACGTGGCGGCGAGGCCGCGCGCCATAACGCGTTTTTTTGAACCTTATCACATGATCCCAATCTAATAGGTCTAAAAATAACAAATCATATTCATATGCAGATGGGTAACTGCTAAGTCAGAATAACGAAAATAGTAATTGTCATTTCCCTTTTAAAAAATCATACAACCAAAGTTGAACACTCAAATTAAGCTAAAAATATGGTTCAGAAGATCGCAACAATGGGATTTTGATCAAAACAAAATCAAACCAGATTACTTTAACTTGTACAGTACAAGCATGTAATGCAGCAGAAAACTCACAACTTTGTTATTGGTTATGAGCACAGCATTGATAAAATCACATTGCTATCCATCATGTAGCAAGAAAGATTTCAAACTTATAAAACAAAGTCATTATAATGCCAAAATAAAAGTGAACACATTCTTCCAATCTCCAATTATACCATGAGCTTTTCCTGCAACCATACACCAGATCAGCAACTCAAAACGTCAAGCAATTTGATGTTTCTTGTTTGTTTCTAGTTAACAGATGACTCAAAATTTGGTACATATTGTAAAAGTTTTGAAAGATATGGGGACAACATATAATGGTGATGTTTAATGAACACATAATGTTAAATAGAATCGAGTTTTATCTTTTATCATTTCGGGAGAAATAAGCAGTCAAACTATAAGCCAGTCCTAAATGGCAAATAGGAATCCTTCTTAACAGGGTAAAAAATAGAGATGTGTAAATAGTGTGAGGCCAATAATATATACTTATATAGGGTCAGGTTAAGTTCAGGGGAAAACCTCAAAAAAAAAAAAAGTTGAAGAACACTCTGGGAGCCCTCCATCTGAACGGCATGCACAAATGCATTCTGGTACATGCACTCGTGCATAGAAAAAAAAACGCTTGTATGCATTTGTGCATACTGTCCAGATGGAGGCTCCAAGGTGTTCATCATTTTTATCTTTGAGGTTTTCCCCTGAACCTCCCTCATAACCGTAAATTGTTATCTTTATTGTTCTTCTTTATATATATTTAGAGGGACTTCTACAATGATAAATATAACTTCCATGCTATTGAATTGCATGGTATAAATGGTAAGGTTTTTGACTATCAAAAACCCTATTCCCTCCAAGAATTACATGGTATAACTTTCATGCTATTGAATTACATGGTACCAAATGCAAAATCAAAAGATGGGCCTATTTTGCAATTTTAGAAACATTAGATGTTCCAAATTCCAATATTTTTACAACTAGTGATCAGAATTATTTTATAGCCTACAATCCAACTATGTTTTTCAAGAGTTAAGTACAAATGGTGGTAGATAGATCGCTATAGGATGAGTTACGAGGACCGAACCGATTGGTTCATTCTGAACATGGGGATTTGCTACCTTCAGAATATTCTCAGCTTTAGATATTTTATTGACATTTCTTCTAGAATAAACATATATATGCATTGAAGATAAGAATTATCTCATATATGGCAGCTATATATGATTATCACAGGAGGGAAAGAAAGAAAATTAACGGAAATATGAAGTGGTCTTGACTCTCTAGGATACTCAGCTATAAATACGTCATCTTATCTATTATCGCTCTCGTTATTGCTAGGATTAGTGCTTGCCTATTAATTAGGAGGTAACTGTGATTTTCATTCCTCTAAATTATAACTGTAAGCTAGGAAAAACAAAACAAAATGAATCTGAATTTTATCTCAAATAGTTATTATGAGATCATTGGGTTCTCTTTGTCGAGCCCTCTCTTCATCTTATAAAAATAGGTTTTCAAGGAAGAAAAACAAGAAAATTACTCTAGCTGTTATCTTTAGGGCCTCATGGAATTAGTCAAGGTATGCGCAACAGTTACCACAAAAGTAACGGACCGTAACATATATTTTATAATTTCCCATTGAAATTCCATTTGAGATTTCCATGATTATTTATTTTTATTATTTTTTAAATCAAATTTTGATAAATATCACTTAATTTTGTGTTAACTAGAATTAAAATCATCCACCTGCATCTGAATATCGGATACTTTTACAAATTTTTCTATCAAGAGAGTAGAAAAATGAAAGCAAATCCTTGACCATGCAACAAATCAACCACTTATTTATCTTTCCTTGCATAGGTCATTGTCGACGACCAATTGAGAGGCAATATACTAGAAATGAGATTATTGTACTTGCAAATACTTTCTGTAAACATTTCCTGATTACTTTTAAAATATCAATTTGAGGAAAAAAATGTTAAGAATTAAGAACATATATTTGTTTAACCATCTGCTAAATAATACCTAACTACCTTTCCATATGAGGCTAATGATAATAGCAAGTTCATCATCTACAGTCATTCATTCTCTCTTGAAAAGCTTGCCAAATTCAAGTTAATGAAGCGGACCAAACTCATCATCTACATAATTCATTCTCTCTTCGATGCTCCTCTATTGTTTTACATTCTTACTTAGGGGTTTACTTCGAAGTCAGATTTTGAACATATGAACGAAAAACCATACTCAATTGCAAAGAAAAATCGGTCAACTGATTTTGAAGGGAGGGCCGAGGGCATTTGAATGTGTATAATGTCTTAGATGTGAGTCTTAATTTTCCTGTGACCTCATAAGAACGACTTCGTTAAATTGTGTCATCTTTATTTTCAAGGTATCTTTATTTTTTAATACACATATTGAATAGTGTCATGTCATCTTTTCGGTCATCTAAAATGACTAGAGTAGAATGAGAAACATTTGCTAAATTGGCTAGTTCATTATCGAGTTAGCAAACGATCAATAGTTTGTTAGTCTTTTTGCAAATTAGAATATGTAGAATTTCTCATGGGACTTGAGTTTTCAACTCCAGAATATCACAATATGTTTCAGCTAAATACATGAAATGAATTGATGGGTTTTACTAACTATTAGAACGAAGACCCTAATATCTAATGAGATGAGTGAACTTCCTAAATTCTTCGATTGATGGTGTACCTAATGTTAAATATCAAAACTTGAGGCCATTCCTAATGTTAAATATCAAAACTTGAGGCCATCAATCATTTAACCGTATTACCAGTGAGATAACAGCACATAGTCTAGTTCCAAAAACCAAAGGAACAATGGCAATAGTATATACTCGGTCAAAATTCAAGATTGACCTTGTTACACATAGAAAATAGATCTTGCTTGCACCCCATAAAAAAAACCAAAAATTGGTTGTGGTAGTACAAAATTTTATCAGAAATCAGGTGGAAACAAAACCTGAAGGAAGCAATCTAAGCAGCGGTTGAAGGATTGTGCTTCATCTTATAGTTGAAATACACCTCAATCCTCAGAAAATAGGAACCATTTTGAAACTTGATGTAGCATACAATGCTAATGATTCAAAACTATATAACCGACAGTAAGACAACATCATGTATGCATATATCCTAAACAAAAGCTGAGCAGAAATCCAATTTTATTGGTAATATCAAATTCTCCTGGTTCTTTTTGGACACATAGAGACAACAATTTTGCATGTCGCAATGTAGCATCAAACTAAACCCTAAAATTAGAACTTAGCTGAAGATGGATTTTACCACAAAATTCGACAAAATCGAGTTATAAGCAATCGATTTGAGTTAAGATAGACTAGAATTCGAACCAGAAAGAAAGAGAAGAAACCCTAATTAGCAGCAGGAGAGAGTTTTTCGTCGACGATCTTCTTGTCCCGTCTTTCCATGGCCACATCCCACAAATCATTACCGATGTGCTTCGGCTGTCATACAACAAAAACATGAATTGATAGAACCATAGACTCAACGAAAGGATCTGACATAAAAAGAACATGGACTCACACGTCCATGAGCAGCTTTGTGAATGGTATACTGAACATTTCCGGCGATGCAAAGCATACCGGCGATGATCCCTAATGGTAGCAAAGCTTCCATCCATTGCAATCGCCCCATCTCCTTGTCTATCTCGATACAAATTTGATCTTTGGAACCTTGCTTTCTAATCTCGAGCACTATATAAACTTCGGTTTCCCCTTTCTTCACAAAGGAATCAAAACATGTGTAAACTACGTTTTAGGGGGTGTTTGTTTGAGGTTATCAAGGGGTGTTTGGACGAGCTTATCACTTATTATATAAAGGGACTTAAAGCTGATAAAATTAAAAAGTTATTTTTTAAAAAACAACTTCAACTTATCTTCGGTTTGGCACCGGATAAGTTGTTTCACCCAAATACTCAAAATAACTTATTACTGGTGTCCACCGGAATAAGTCAATAAGTTGTTTTGATAACCCCCAAAAACAACTTATTGACTTATTCCGGTGGGGCACCGGTAATAAGTCATTTTGAGTGTTTGGGTTAAACAACTTATCCGGTTGATAACCCCCAAAAACAACTTATTGACTTATTCCGATGGGGCACCGGTAATAAGTCATTTTGAGTGTTTGGGTTAAACAACTAAACCGGTTTGACACCGGAGATAAGTTGTTTTTTAAGAAGTAAACTTTTTTAACTTAGCAGCTTTCATAAGCCCTTTTTCAGACCGATAATAAGTCATAAGTCAATAAGCTCATCCAAACACGCACTTAGTGCCTTTAATTTGTTGAAAATTGTTACTTTTTGTTCCCATGTTTTTTAATTTGTCATTTTGTGATTTATAATTTATTACTTTTCATCCTTTACAGTTTATAGTAAACAATTGTCCAAGTTAACATTATTACATTACACATAAAAATAGGAATCGATTACAAGGTATAGGATCGTGTGAGAAGGAGAGTTAAGGTGAGAAACGTAAGAAGAGCTTTGAACCATTGATCACTTTTAATCTAATACCATCCATGAATTGCGCTTCATAAGGGAGTTGATCCGGTGTATCTCGATGCACCTCATCTCGGTACATCTCATCCTAATGCGCATCCAAGGGTGGAGATTCCTTCTTACGTTTCTCACTTTAACTCTACCTCTTACCGGAACCCAACCCTCGATTACAAACCGTAAAAATAGAAACTGTAATTCAAAAAACACAAACATGAAAGCCACAGGGACGAAAATCATCGTTTACTCTACATTTTCTTCAGTAAATTACACTTTTGGCAATATCAAGTCTATTTTATATTTTAAACTAATTACACTTCGGTAAATATGAGAAGGAGTATTTTGGTAAATGTGAGAATCAAGGGAGTAAACCCTTATTTCCTCCTCATTTCACTTAACGATTTCTTGGAGAAGGAGAGAAGAGAATTGGTTGAGTATGTGTGAAGAACTTCATTGAAGAGTTGTAGAAATTTAAGGAGATTAAAAGAAGATTTCGTCAAGTTCAGCTATTATCCTCTTTTCTAAAGTTTATAGTCTCCATCAATGGAGTTTTGGTTCTGATTAAAGGATTGGGTTTTCTATTTTGTCTATTAAAAGGAAACCAATGGTTGGGGTTTTGTTTCTCAAATGTTCTTGATAAGTTCCAATCAATTATTCTTATCTAGAAACCCGCCATTGTTTGTATTTTCATTTATTATTCAAAGGGTATCAGGTTATAGTTCTTTATCTTGATTTTCTTGGTATGGATTATGGTAGATTAATCCATTTTGGTTTGGGAAACTGATGTAAGATATGGATCAGATAAGTTTTGAAGTAATGGTATTTGGTATTATTGGTTTAGAGATATTGGAATCATGGATTTGACCTTTAGGTTGGATTTTTGGGTGAAATAGCTGGGCAAGTAAGGAGACGAATTAATGCAAAACAGGGACAGACGCGGGTAGGTGTGCGGCCTGAAGAAACTGTGGTATTTTAATTTGAGAAACTTACTTGTATTAGTTTCTTTCTGATTGTCAGTCTATTCTTGAACAACCATGTGTTATACTTTCTTTATTTAGTTATTTCCACGTCTCATATTTTTGGTGGACATAGACTCGTTTGAAATTCATCAAATATATTCAAAGGTGCCATAAATGATTCGATTATTATTCAAAATAACAATTGTGAAGTGTTTGTCATAATTAAACATATTATAATCATTGTTTTCGAAACATTGTGCTTAGTGAGTCATTTTGTTTAGTGTTTGAATTTGTTCATTAACATTCTTAAACATATACATTCTTGTTTAGACTTCTAGATAAATCAGTATAGAACTCGGATTTCAGTGTTTTTTAGCTTCATAGCATGTCATCTATGGACCTGTTCTAAATTTATTAGATTTCTGAACATATCAGTTTAGGACTCATACTTACAGATTTTTTATTGCTGAAGTTTTTCTGTGGTTCAAAGCATTATATCTTTGAATCATGATAGAAAATATTTTCATGGGAACAGTGTGTGAGATTAAATGAACTTCTATGGACTACCATAATCGGTAGCCCTATCCAATAAGTAATCCCTGAGTGATTAAGGGGTGAGGGATATTATTTCAAAAAGTGGAGGAGATAACTCATACGGTTGAGTAATCTTATTGTGCTTAATGGTAAAATGGAAATGAGAGTTTGGTTAGAAATGATGATTTTATTAAAAGATAGAAGGTGTGAGAATAGAGTTAAAAGAAAAATAAAACTCTACACCAACCACTTCTAAGTTGGGCAACCGGATTCATAATTATTTGATGATCATCATTGAAACAGGCATTTAGCTCATGCCAACTCTTGATTTAATCTCAGCTACTCATTTCTATCGTAACAAAGAGATGTTTCAATTTTTCACGGGGACGCAACATATAATCCATCTAGTTTTCATTTGGAAAACATGGATATTGAAATAGAAGAAAGTTTACCCCACCTTCGCACTTCAATCATGCACATTCAGTATGTAAAATATATTTCATATTTTGAGTCATAAATTTAAATAGAATACAATGCTAAATTCTTTCTATACGTTCACGAGTCTTTGTGATTCAAAATTCATATCTTTGTGTTTATGCCGAAACAGTCTGAGATGTTAGTTCTATAATTTTACTTCAGTGATGATTGGAAGTCTAGTGCTACCCCGATGCCAACATTGAAAATACGCCAATCAATTGAATTTATTTCGATTGTAGTGATAACAATTGCTAAACGTGCTTTTGTATGTTAGCTGATTAACCATTGTTCAAGAAGAAGAATTTTTTTTTCCGATAGAGATCTTTTTTTAAGGGGGGCAGATTGAGTTGATGAAGATATTTTTATGAGGGGGGGAGGGAGGGGCTATCATATGTGTTTGATAGAGCTAATTTGATTTATTCTTTGATGTTGAAGGGGAGCAAATAGAGCTTTTAGAGCTAACAAGCGTTCATATGTGTACGGGGAGCAAACATAACAAATTATCGAAGATTGTTTAAAAGTTCAAGACAAAATTGTTTGAAGAAGTTTGATATCAAAGACACATGCAAACACATGAAGATACATGTGAAAAGATGATGAGAAAAACAAGAAAATACTTAATGTTGATGTTGAGAGGGAGCAAATAGGGTAAATAAAGCTTTCAGAACTAATAAGCGTTCATATGTGTAGGGAAAAGAGCAAATTTGTCAAAGATTCTTTAAAAGTTCAAGACAAAGTTGTTTGAAGAAGTTTGATATTGACGATGGATTCTTTCATGATATATAGATCACGAGCTTTGTACATATAGTGTCAAAGCTTCAAGCCTTAACTGTTGATTCAAAAATATTTTTAAAGTTTTGTTGACCGGTGAAAAGTCTTCCAAAGATAATATAGATTGATTCAAGCTGAAGATTTTGATCTAATAATTCTGTTTGTTAAAAGAGATTTTTTTAGTTATCAAATATGATTTTCTTGATTACAAATGGAAAGATTGTTTCAAAGCTGAAAATATTGTTTGTTGACAATGTTTGATCGTCTTCAAAGAAAGAGATTGTTAGAGTGGATTTGCTGAATTGTTGTCACCAATACAAAAGTGTAGATTGTTAGGTATGGTAATATTGTATCCGAGATCACAATGTTAAAGACATGAAGAGTCAAAGTTTGGAGTCAACATGCTCTTGGTTTATAGTTTGACTTCTTCTATAGTCAATTATATAAATAGATGGTTGTTGGAAGTTAGTAGTTAATGTTTTTCTTAGTTAACACTTTGTTGATCAAAACTCCTGTCGGTGATATGAATATGATTCCTCTATATACTTAGTGAAAATTCCAAGTATATGTTAATGTTCATATTCAGCGATAGCATACATTGACTGCACTCAGTGACCGCTGAAAATCAGGAACAACACCTAGTCTCTGAAGATCTGAAGAACAATACTCACACCAAAGACCATTCAGCGATAGTCGAAGACCTAGCTGAAGAAAGAGATAAACAGCTCGTGATCTGAAGCGGTTCAGTGATAGCAACGTCCATCTAATAAAAGTGTGAGACCTTGCATAAAGCCTCAGTGATACATGAAGACTCCATGCTTGAAGTTTCAGTATCAGTGATCAAGTGGAGCCTACTCAGCAAGATCAAAGTTGATCTTATCCTCGATGCACAAATGTCAAACCCCCATGCCTTGTCAAAAAGGATGTACGGGCTGTCCACTATGTCTTTGCCAACTCTGTATAGGCTACTATTCATATTCGGCCAAAAGCATGGATGCTTTATGAACAAATGACAAGTCTCAAATAGAAACTTGACACGTGGCATGTACCTTCTAAGTTGCATTAAATGCAACGGGTATAAATAGATGAAGATCTCTTCTTCATCTTCATGCATGCTCATATCTCTTCTTGAACCTCTGATTCTATTTCTTATCTTTCCTTGTGCATCAAACTTAGTGATTTCTAAAGTTGTAATAGAATAGGTTTAATTTCTAAAGTTCTTATTCCGCTTACAACTATAGATTTGTTTATTGATATAAACTCATTTAAAAACCCTTAAAAATTGTGTTTATATTCAACCCCCCCCCCCCTTCTACAAATTGTTTCTATACTTATAAACTCTTGTAGACTCCTTTGGGACCAACAAGTGGTATCAGAGCAATGTTTATTGCTTAACATCTTTAAAAGAACTTATTTCTTGTTATTTTAAAATGGCGAATACAAATACCAACTATATAGACAATGGATCTTTAGCTAAACCTCCTAGATTTAGCAAGGATAATTTGCTAGTATGGAAGAAAAGAATGACTCTATTCCTAGAAGGGCCAGATCCAAAGATCCCCTACTGTGTAGAGAATGGACCATTCATTCCTACACTCCTAGTCCCTGCAGCTCCTGCAACTGAAACTACTCCTGCTATACCTGAGAGACGTATTCCCAAAACTCCAAATCAATGGAGTGAGGAAGACAAGAAAGAGCTAGTTGCTGATTCAAAAGTTAGATCTATTATTGCAATGTCTCTGCCAGATGACGTATACCATTTTGTCATGAAAATGAGGACCTCTAAGTTCATGTAGGATACTCTTTGTGTTCAATATGAAGGAACCCTAAAGGTTTAGATGACTCATCGAATCTATTTAGTGAGACAATATGAAAGATTCATGTTTCTGAAAAATGAGACACTGTCTCAGATCCACCAGAGATTCAACTGTTTAATCAATGATCTAAATACAGTTGGTCTAGAGTACTCTAACTCGGAAGTTCTGACAAAGTTCGTGGAATCTGAACAATGGGACACATTTACTACATGTCTTAAATTGTCAAAGAATACTGAAACCCTTTTCTTTAAGTGCTTTATACAGAATATTGCTCAATCTTGAGCAATCTCAAACCTTAAAAAGAAACCTTTTGAAAGATACTAAATTAGCCAAAAGTACTTCCTTGGCTTTAGTGATTTCAGAAAAGGATCCCTTTAGAACTGTATCATCTTCAATACGGTTTCATTAGATATCTTACAAATAGAATCCCTCTTTTTTTCGATCCAGTCCCTCCACCACCGCGAACCCAGTTAGATTCAGGCATGCTACAAGTCGTATATCTTTGGTTAATAAGGTCCAAAAGGATTATCGATCCCAGGGGGTGTAGATACATAATAGGCATATAGAAATTATTGTACGTCAAATAACATCAAAAGTGTTGGTTTCAGAAGACGAAATGTCTAATGTTTTTTTAGCTATCACTGAGTTAGATCAAGATAACTCAGAAGATATCACTGATTCTGATACTACTGACTTTGACAATTCTTTGGCTCTTCTTACTAATAATTTCAGAAGATTTTCCAGAAAGAGTAACTTCAGAATAACTCCTGCCATCACTGACTCTGACAAGTCAAAGATACCTCCTGCTGATAAAGCATCAGCGATATGCTATAACTGTCAACACAAAGGTCACTTTGCTAGTGAATGCAGATCCAAGAAGGTCGCTGTTCCAACCACCTCCCAGATCCCTGATAAATCTAAACATGAAAAATATTCTAAGTTAAAAGAAACGTATCAGAATATGAAGAAAACCCAGCGAAAAGGAAAAGGCCTTGCGCTAAAGAAGTTGACTGGGATCAAGAAGTTGACTGGGATCAAGAAGTTGATTGGGCTCAAACCACTGACGAATCTGGATCAGATGAAGAAGACGTAGCTTTCATATGTCTTATGGCTAGAATTGAAGAAGCAAAAGAGGCCTCTGACACCTCTTCATCAGAATCTCCAGCTACTCAGGTACCAACTCTAGAAAACTCCTTTATCTCTGAACTTGATAGCTTGTCGGCTCTCGACACTATGACTGTTGATCTCTACAATACGCTGAATGGTAAATCTAAGGCTAAACAAATAAACTTAGATCTAACTGAACAGCTTAAGAATTGCCACCTTAAAATCAAAGAACTTACTAAAATCGAAGAAGATTTTAAAGACCAAGTCTTTGTAAATCAGGCTAGTAGCATTGAGAAACAACAGGCTATCACTGAGCGCGAAAAGGCCATCGGTGATCGCAAGGCTGAGAAAGCCACCACTGAAGAATGGTGTAAAGCCTCTGACAAAGTCAGTGAGATCATAAATGCTCAAATACCCAAAAAGGTCAAGAGCGGTCTAGGATATTCCTCTGACCTAGAAGAAACTGACATTGATCATTCCATGCTTAAATTCAGAATGTTTGTTTCTCCTATCCTTGACCCCTCTACTCAGTGTTCCTCTACATCTGAGTCAAGACCTTCTAAACCTCTTACCAAGGATTCAGGGAAGGTGATTAAAGACAAGTTCCTTAATCATGTTCCTAAGACCAAGAATGTTCCTAAACTGAAGAAGAATCCTTCAGTTTCTTCTGTAAGTCATTCTTTGAAATCTAAGAAGAAGATCCCTACATATATTCAGAGATCACCTCCTCGGATCAAGGTTGATCTCACACTATCTAAACCTGAGACACTCATGGTTCCTCCTAGGTCAATGGAGAAAGTAATTCTTGGTCCTGGTCCTAAAACTGTTTTGACCTCCTCGCTGCATGCTTCTTACTCGAAACATGTTTTCAAATATAGGAAATGCTATCACTGTGGTAGACTACCCACATTGCTAGTAAATGTCCCAATGCTACTAAAGCTGAAAAACTATCTCATGGTAAGAAAGTAGCTCAAGCTGAGAAATTAGTAAAAGCTAAAACCACCAAAGTTGGTAAAACAACTAAGGTGAAGAAGACCACTGAAGATAATTCTTCAGTAAGCAAGAATGCCATTAATCCTGTTATTTCCACTAACACTGCAAGACCCATAGTTCTATGGGTACCTATGAAAAAATAATTCCTTTATCTTATGCAGAGTGCTAAAGATATCTGGTATGTCGATAGTGGATGCTCTAGGCACATGACTGGCAGAAAATCTCTGCTCTCTGAATATAAGGAAGAAATAGGTCCTTCAGTGACCTTTGGTGGAAATGGCAAAGGATACACCAAAGGTTATGGTGTTCTAACTGTTGGGTCACCGATGATTTGGTGATGAACCACCTTCCTTTGTATGAATGAACTTTTACAGGTTCTTTTGAAGGTCTGAAATATGCTTCAAGTATTGAAGAGTCAAAGGCTATTCAATCAAGGGTTGTACATCAAAAAGTGGAATTTTGGATGTATCAACCAACTTCAATATTCAGATCATTTTGCCAAGTCAAGATTGGGTCACCAATATAGTGGGTCACCGATGGTACACTCAAAAGTCATCTAAAGTATTAAGGACATCAAATAAGATGAGGTCATCAAGTTTGATGTCATGGTCACCGACACTATAATCTTGGTCACCGAAATTGCAGGTATATTTTCTAAGGCTGTGATATCAAGTCACAAGTTCAAGGGTGTACACTTTTGTCATTTAGTGAAAGATGAAGTTTATCAAGCAAAGTGTACACTTATCAATTCCAGCCTTACAAGGTATCCACCGATGTGATACATAGTGTGATGTATCACTTAGCAATTTCAAAGAGATAAGTTCTTGACTCACATCAATTGCAAGACACGTGAGCCAGCAAGAACTTGGGCATCAAGCCTTAAATAAAGACTTTCTCTTTTATTCTTATAAAAGGAATATTTGTCTTTTAGCTAAAAGGTTTGATGGGACTTCACAGAGCATGAAGAAAAGAAGATAAAGTTATCTGACATTACGTGCTACAAGGAATGGTTCGTCTATTATTCTAGTACAAAGGAAGTGGTCTCTTCCTTTGTCCAGCAGATAATCTTCCAGCTAATGAAACTTTGACAGCTGTCCACTTGCATCCCATGCATGGGCACTATAAAAGGAGATGAAGTCCTTCCCAGAAATCTCACGCTTTCAACAAATCTTCAGACTGATTATTTGTGTGACTGTGGCAAAGCTGTGTGCTATAGAATAGTGTGCCTGTTCTTTTCCGCATCAAACTTTCTGTGTGTAAATTTTTAATATTTATATTAAAAAATTTAAAAAGAGTATATTCTGTGTGTTTTATATTCAACCCCCCCCCCCTTCTACAAAACCCTCTCTTAGTTAGCCATCTCTCCTTGGGGACTAACAAGTGGTATCGTAGCTGGTTTAATTCAATAAACCGGTATCCGTGATGGCTACTACCTCAAATGTTGATGGTACCTTGCAGACCTCTTCCAGTAATACATATGATTTAGGATCCTTGGCTAAACCTCCAAGGTTCAACCCAAATAACTTTGGGTTATGGAAAAATCGCATGTTATTATTCTTGGAAGGGATCGATTGCAGGTATCCCAACATTCTCAGTGAGGGACCTATTGTTCCTAAAATATGGGCTCGCTTTGGCCCTCAAAAGGACGCTGAAGGAAAGGACATAGAGTCAGATGACGAAAGAAGTGAGAAAACTGGTAGATATATCATCAAACCTTCTAACAAATTTAGTGAAGATGATAAATGCCTAGTTGCTTTAGACACTAAAGTCAAATCTGCTCTTGCTGCATCCCTTCCTGATGAAGTGTATCACTCTCTTCTTAACCTTCCCACTACTAAAGAAACGTGGGATACTTTGAGTGTCTTATATGAAGGCACCAAAGAAGTAAAGAAATCTAACAGGATCTGTCTTGTTAGAAAGTATGAACTCTTCTCCCATGAAAAAGGAGAATCTCTTTCTACCTACTTTAATCGCTTTAACTGTCTTCTCAATGATCTCAAAGTTCTTGGACGAGTTTATGATAATGAAGAAGTTCTCTGCAAGTTCATGGATTGTCTTCCAGATTTCTGGGAAACTATCTGTACTTGCATCAAGCAAACCAAGGACTTAGAAATAATGCCTTTAACTGCTCTCTATCGAACTCTTCTTCACTATGAACAAACTAAGAACCAGAGAAAATCTCTTATAAAGGATATCAAATCCTCTTCTATTGCTTTGATAGGTGATTCAAAATCTTCTTCTTGTATTGCTAGAATCACCTATCCTTCTTCTGATTCTGAAAAAGATATTAAGGAAGACTCTTCTCATCTGTCAGATGCATACTATAGTGCTGCTGATGATGAAGGAGAAGAATCAGCCATTGACATACTTTCTGATAGTATGGCAATGCTTGCTGGAAACCTTAAGAATAAAAGATTTTCTTCAAACCGCTCCAAATTTAATAGAAAACCTTTTTCTCAAAAATCCTCTTCTGATAAAGCAAATGAAGAATGCTTCAATTGTGGAAAGAAAGGTCATTTTGCTTCTGAATGCAGATCAAAAGCTTCCTCTTCTCTCAAACCTTCTTCTTCTTATGGCCATGACTTCTCAAAATCAGCTTCTAGGAAGCATGAAGAGAGAAATAGCCAATCCTCTAAAGAAAATTCTGAATCAAAAGAAACCTCCAGGTATAAGAAGTACAAAGCCAAATACAAGAGAGAAAAAGAGAGAAACCAAAGTAAAAATACAACTTTGGTTGCAGAGGCTCATTGCTGGGAGGATGAGCAAACCTCTGAGAGTGGGAGTGAGTATGTCACTAAATGCCTCATGGCCAAAATCGATGAGCTGGAAGACATGGAAAAGTCACTCTACACTACCCTTGTATCTGCTGAGGGATCCACTTCAGGAACAAAGCCTCAGGTACATCCTTTTACCTTTCTCTCTGATGATCAAAAGGCTGATGCCTTTGACTCTTTAACTGTTGACTTCTGTGACTTAAAGATTCAAAAGAAAAAGGCTGATATGCACATAAAATGTCTAAATGATCAACTTCTCTCTTGCTTTTCAAAACTAAAAGATTTTGATAAAATGAAAGCTGATCTGGAAAACCTACGGTACTTAAACGACAGTCTTTATGAGGAAAAATCAAAAATCTCTTCCACTCTTGAAAAGGAACAAGAGGTTCTGTCTAAATGGACTAAATCCTCTAAGAATCTTGAAAGGATCCTTCAAGATCAAATCACCAGCAAGGATAAGTCTGGCCTTGGTTATGGAAAAGATGTTCCTCAACCTTTTGACCTTCCACTTCCTTCTTCTGAATGTCAAGGTTTTCCTGCTGGTTTCCTTTCCGATGACGATGATGATCTCTTCGGTTACTCATATGAGGATTCTACCTCCGTTCATTCTATAGATCTACTTGACATGCTCAAAGTAGAATCTGGTTCTAAGAAGTTTGGAGTCTTTGTTAAAGCTAAAGAAATCTCTTCTGAGTCTTCAAAAGTTTCAACTCTTCCAAGCTCTTCTTCTTCTCCCAAACCTATCCAAAGGCTTTTAAACTCCTTAAGTCTGCATGAGTCAAGGTACTCCCAAGAGCAACCATCTGGTGTTGCTGAGTATCCCTCTCCAAAAAGATTTTCTCCTCAAAAGAAAAATTTTTCTAAATCAAATTTGTCATCTAAAAGGAAATCTCAAATAGTTACTGATTTTATTCCTCGGTCAGTGAACTTGAAGAAATCAAGAAATCCTGGTAAAGGTATCCTTGGACCAAGACCAGGTGTCGGTCATCCCTCTTCTTCTCGGTCGTCAACCTCTGTCCAAAGTTTTGATGATAGGGATTTTAAAAAGGCCTTTTCTTTAAAGAAGTGCTATAATTGTGGCAACACTCTTCATCTTGCTAAAAATTGCCCAAAAGATTTGGATCTTTGCAAAAATAAAATGCCTTCTAATCCCAAAGGACCCACCTCAAAATGGGTACCAAAAGTCTAAATTTGTTTCTGGGTGCAGGTACCAAATAAAGATCACATATGGTACATGGACAGTGGGTGTTCAAGACACATGACCGAAAACAAACTTCTTCTCTCTAACTTCTCAAAAGAAAAGGGACCCACTGTTTCCTTTGGAGGAAATGGAAAAGGGGTCACCAAAGGATATGGTACCATTTCAAATGGAACCATCACTTTCTCTAGAGTTGCTCATGTTGAAGGGCTAATGTACAATCTTCTAAGCATCAGCCAAATATGTGATTTGGGCTATAAGGTCATGTTCCAGCTGTGTGTGTGCTTGGTCTTTGATGTACGGAACAAGATTGTACTAGCAGGAACCCGACTGAATGACGTGTACATAATCAACATGAAGGAAAGTGCAATAGGAGAAGCTGTCTGTCTCCTCTCTCAAGAACTAGCCAAACAAAGTTGGATGTGGCATAAAAGGTTCTCTCATCTAAACTTTAAAACCTTGAACAAACTCTCCAACAAGGAGCTGGTTGTTGGAATGCCAAAAATAGTTTTTGAAAAAGAAAAGTCATGGAGCATGTGAAAAAGGAAAACTCACCAGAACTTCCTTTAAAACAAAACAATGCTCTTCTATCTCTCAACCTCTTCAAATGCTTCACATGGATCTGTGCGGTCCAGTAAGCACACCCAGTCTGGGTGGTAAAGAGTATATGCTAGTAATCGTCGATGAATTCTCTAGATATACTTGGGTGTTCTTTCTGAAACACAAGAGTGATGTTGCTGAAGAAATCATCAGGTTTACAAGAAAGATTGAAAATTTGAATGGTAAACTGGTGAAGTCCTTCAGAAGTGATAATGGCACAAAATTCAAGAATGCTGCTCTGGAAGATTTCTTTGACCTAAAAGGAATTTCTCGTAACTTTTCGCCGTACGTACTCCTCAAAAAAAATGGTGTTGTTGAAAGAAAGAATAGAACACTATGTGAAGCTGCAAGGTCTATGCTGAGTGAATCCAAGTTGCCAACCTATTTTTGGGCAGAAGCAGTTAACACTGCATGCTTTACTCAAAATAGGTCTATCATAGTCAAAAGGCATGACAAGACTCCTTATGAAGTTTTCCATGGTAGAAAATCTGCAGTTGACTTCTTCCATGTGTTTGGCTGTGCTTGTCACATGCTAAATGACAGGGAACAACTTGGAAAGTTTGATCCGAAGTCTGATGATGGAATTTTCATGGGCTATTCTCTCTCCTCAAGAGCCTTCAGAATTTTCAACCTAAGAAGACAATGCATAGATGAATCCATGCATGTGAAGTTTGATGAGTTTGAAACTTCTTCATTATCTTGCGATGAAGAAGAATTAAACCTATGGATAAATTCATGTGTTGGTGAAATTTCATCCTCCTCTCAACCCAATCCTCCAGATAGCAACTCTTCTCAGCCTTCAATAAACACCACCTTACCTTCAGAACCTTCTCTTTCTTCTCCACCTCCTGAAACTAACTCTACAGAAGACCTTACCCACCAAAACACGATATCTCCCACAAACCTATCCTCACCATCTCAAATTCCTACCTCATCCTCGTCTCTACCTCCTACCTTACCTCCTGCACTAAAGTGGACCATGGATCATCCAATAGATCAAATCATATGTGATCCACAAGTTGGTGTAAAAACCAGAAGAGGCATAAGCAATCTGTGCTTATATGTCAACTTTGTTTCCATTGTTGAGCCTAAGCTGATAAATGAAGCTCTAACTGATCCTAGCTGGGTAATTGCTATGCAAGAAAAACTCTCACAATTTGAGAGAAACAAAGTCTGGAAGTTAGTTCCTCGTCCATCCAACAAAACTATTATTGGAACAAAATGGGTGTTTCGAAACAAGATGGACGAAGAAGGAACTGTCATAAGGAACAAAGCAAGGCTGGTTGCTCAAGGATATCGGCAAGAGGAAGGAATTGATTATGATGAAACTTTTGTTCCTGTTGCCAGATTGGAAGCTATCCGAATATTTCTTGCCCATGCAGCTTACAAGAATTTTTGGGTATTCCAAATGGATGTCAAAAGTGCCTTCCTGAATGGTGAATTAGCTGAAGAAGTGTATGTGAAGCAACCTCCTGGGTTTGAAGATCCAGTCCATCCATATCATGTGTATAGGCTGGATAAAGCTCTGTATGGACTGAAGTAAGCTCCTCGTGCCTGGTATGACACTCTCTCAGAATATCTACTTAGAAACAAGTATATACGAGGCAAGGTTGACAACACTCTCTTCTTCAAGAAATCACAATGTAATATCATTCTTGTTCAAATCTATGTTGATGATATTATTTTTGGAGCCACCGATGAATCCTTGTGTGATGAGTTTAGCTCCCTCATGCAAAAAGAGTATGAAATGAGCATGATGGGGGAGTTAACTTTCTTTCTTGGTTTGCAAGTAAAACAGTCTCCAGAAGGTATTTTCATAAATCAAAGTAAATACATTAAAGATCTTCTGAAAAAGTTTCAATTTGATACTTGCTCTACCATGAAAACTCCTATGGCTCCTCCTCTTAGACTCTTTTCTGATCCTGATGGCATTTCTGTTAATATTACAAATTATAGACCCATGATAGGATCCCTTCTTTATCTGACTGCAAGTAGACCTGACATTATGTTTGCTACTTGTCTGTGTGCCCGATACCAAGCAAATCCTAAAGAATCACATCTGGCTGCTGTGAAAAGGATTTTTCGGTATCTGAAAGGTACTATAAATCTGGGTCTTTGGTATCCCAAAGACTCAGGTTTCGATCTCATCGGGTACTCTGATTCTGTTTTTGGAGGCTCAAAAATAGACAGAAAAAGTACAACCGGAAGTTGCCAGTTACTTGGTGGAAAGCTTGTGAGCTGGTCAAGTAAGAAACAACATTCGGTGTCTACATCTACTGCTGAAGCAGAGTACATGGCTGCTGGAAGTTGTTGTGCACAGATATTGTGGATGAAAAATCAGTTGTGTGATTATAATCATATTTTCTCAAAAATCCCAATAATGTGTGACAACTCAAGTGCAATAGCCATTGCCAACAACCCTGTGCTTCATTCAAGATCCAAGCACATTGATATCAGGTATCACTTTATAAGAGATCATGTCTCTAAAGGTGATGTGGAGCTTCATTTCATTCCCACCGATTATCAATTACCTGATCTGTTCACAAAGCCCCTTGATGAAGCAAGGTTCAAATTCCTTATTGGTGAATTAGGTATGATAAACATAGACTAATATATATATTTTATATTTTATATAAATATGTATTTTATATATATATATTATATACATTTATATATTTTATAACCTATATATATTATATATGTTATATATATATATAAATAAATAAATAAACAAAAATAAATATATATATGTATACAGTGTCGGTGACTAAGTCACCGATGGTACCCTTCTCTCTCTCTCCTTTAAACTTTCCCAAAACTACCTCCTTTACCTCTCTCAAACCCTAACCCTATTCACCGCCACCACACCACACCATCCACCGCCACTACTCTCTCAGCCACCGAAATCCACCAAGAGCAACCACCATAATCATCCCAGCCACCGACGGCGACTCTCACCGCCGACGGTCCTCCTTCCTATAAACCACCATTCACCGATGGCGAACCCAGCCACCGACATCAGCGACGTCTAACCACCGTGCAACTTCTCACCAACGTCTTGTTTGCTGACGTCATCACCTTCCGACGTTGCACCCTTGTTCGAGCCACCGACGGTTGCCCTAAACCTCAGACGACCCACCGACGTCATACATTACACCCAACGACGGTCGCATCTAGCCACCGACGTCCTAGCCTCATCCACCGACGATCGTATCCTCGGTCACCGACGTCTCTCCCTTCTCATAACAAGCCATCGACGTTGCCACCCTAAGTCACCGACAGTTTATACTCACCGAGGTAACCGTTACAAACCCTTCATTTCTGAACCCCTTAAAGATAACTCGTGACTTACCACTCTTGATAAGCAAGATTCTTTGTTCTTATCCCTAATGACATCATCAATGTCAGTACATGCGCCGAATTCAAACCTAAAACCCTTAGAATTCTGACCTTTCAATCACCAAAAGTAATCATTATTTTTGAAAATTGAAATTTCCCTCTCATATATAACCTCCTTCCCCACTACTTACCACCTTTCTCGCACCCATTCTTTCTCACTTATACAAAAGCATAACCTGCAACCTGCAACTTTCTTCATCTTCTTCAATGGCATCCCCTTCAAAACCCTCAGAAGAACAAACAATGACCTTTGGATCTCTCTCCTTTCCTGCATGCAATTACTTTGGAAGAATAGGAGTTGATAATGCCCATCCAGAGTACAATGATATCTGTTGGTTTCTTCAAAGGTGCCCTCTCCAATATGCTCTGACAGCAAAACCCAAGATGAGTAAGTTTCTTCTTGGAAACTTTTGGCTATCATGTACTTTTGATGCTTCTACAGATCAAATCCTTGCATCTGTTCTCAGCAATGATGAACATGATGTGGCTTTTGATGTTGAAGATGTTCGAAACATCCTTAGGCTTCCCACTTATGATTCATATGAAACATTTCCTCTTGGAAATGAACACCAACAAGTGGTGGCTGTTTTGAACTACTTACAAGAGAAGAAGGACTCAAAGTCAAAGGGTCCAGGTACTTTACTGCGCAAGAATATGGGAAAAATATGGAACTTTCTGTTTGCTCATCTTATTCTGTGCCTGAGCAAGAAGACAGGTGGCCCGGATCAATCACCTTCCCAAGTGACTGAATTAGCACATGCTCTAATATTTCAAAGAAGGATAAACTTTGCGAGTTACTTCTTCAATGAAATGATCTCCTCATTCTCTACCCTCCGACGTCCTCAGGTACCTTTTCAACGTCTTTTCTCCCTTATCATTAATGCAAAGTTGGCAGATAAACTGGAGAAAAGAGATGACATCATATATGATCTCCCTCTTCATCAAGTGGGAAATCAGATTATGAAAAAGGCTGTCTTAGCATCAGACAACCCTCTCCGACCATCTATGGTTGAGTTTGCAAGGAATGCAACTCTATCTTGGGGAGAGAATGAGCCCCGTCTGCAAAGAACCTCAGGTATGTCTTCTACTTCTTCTGCACCTAGAGTAACTGATGTGCCCAAATCTCGTAAGAGATCCAAAGCGTCGGGCACATCTACCTCCGCACCCACCGATGCTACGAAGCCAAAAGAACCTTTGGCTTCTACCCAAGCATCTAAGTCCCAAAAGCGGAGACACTCTAAAAGCCCCCCAAAGACTTCCTCAAAGAAGTCTAAGGGTACCCAAAGGGTCTCACCTCACAAGCCACCTACTAACTTCCAAAAGTTACTAAGTGTTGAAAAGATTCCTACCCGACCCAAGGACCAGTTAACCCAACCTAGCTCCTCCATGCCCTCCCAAAAGGACATGGTTGTAAAAAGGGACATCCCTATTATTCCTTCATCAACTTTCTCTTTAGTTGATGAAGAAGACTTGGACTCTCCCATCCAAGCTGCCTCTTCTCCACCCCGTGAGCTCTCACAGCTCCCCTTCCTTACTCCACATGAGAGTGCATCACAACCAGGTGCATTTGATGGAGTATCCCAATTTACTGATTTTCTATTTTCTGACACTACACCTTGGACACATACGTCTCCCGTACGTACCAAGGTTGTGAAAGAACCCATTACTGAGGAACCCCCTCATAGACACTCTCCTAAACGTGTCTCCCCCACATCTCCTAAATCCCCCCCAAGAAAACCTACAGGTTTGGTGGATTACTCTTCCTCCAGTGATGATGATGCTGATCAACCACCACAGCCTCAACCTTCTGCTCCGATGTCTTCCAAACAAGGAGATGATCTTCTCCAAGCTTTCACCAGCTTTACCTGTGACACTATACGTCGGGTGGAAACTTTGGAAGATCAAGCAGTCAAAGACATGGAAAGACTGGCTTCTCTTTCTACTACTCAAGAGAACATTATGGAGTCTCTTGCCATTATTCTCACCAAAATTGACAAGATTCCAATTTCTCCTCCAACTATTGAGCTTGATGTGGATGGATCCTTATTTCAAGAACAAGACAGATTTGTTCTTCAAAGAATTGAAAGAAAAATAAATTCCATGGCTTCTGATATTGAAAAGGTCAAGACTTTTCTCTCTTCAGTGGGTTTCAAGGGTTCAACCACTGAGGGGGAGAAAAATAAGAAGACCACCAATACCACCTCACCAGCCGCCGACGCCGACGTTGCCAAAACAGTCGCCGACGTCAGCATCATGCCAGCCACCGATGTGGCTTCTCCAGCTCGTGCAGCCACCGATGATGTGGCAGCCACCGACGTGGCTCTTACAGCCACCGATGGTGGTGTGGTCATAGAGGTGGTCTCTGTTCCTTTGGTCACCAAGTTACCCGAAGCAGCTGTTGAGGGGGATAGTATCAGTGCTCAACCCCTTGAAACTGAAGAAGAGAAGAAAAGAAAAGAAAAAGCCAAAGGAAAGAAACCAGTTTCCTTTGAAGATCAACAGGAAGAGAAAAGGAGAAGGAAAAGGATGAGAGATTCTCATCAAGCAGACACTCTTAGACTTCAGCCTGCTTCATTACCCACCGATCCTCTTGGGGTAATTCTAACTGAAGCTGAAAAAGAAGAAGCAATCAGGGCTCAGCTTGAATTTGATCAGACTAATGGACTCAAGCTAGCTCATGATGAAGCTGTTCATGCCAAAGTCACCGATGCAATTCAAGCTCAAAAAGATGAGCTTGAAAATATAAAGAAGAAATTTGAAGCTGCAAAATTGGTTGATGAGGCCAAGAAGGCAAAGGAAGTAGAGTGGTTCAAAAGGAGACTAAAGAACAGGGAGGATGATTCCAAGATTATCAGTGCCACCATCCAACCTCCAACCAAGAATTCTCCCAAGTTACTTGTCACCCTTAAGAGAGCTGATACTTTCTCAAAGGTATATGAAGCTGAATGGTTGGAAGTTCTTGGGATGACTGAATGGATGGAAGTTGGTAAATGCATCTCCAAGAGCAAAAGCAAGTACAAGGAGCTGGTACTTAATATTCTCAGAAAACTCTTCATCAAGATGCTCAACATCCAAAAGGAGAATGATATTCTTGTAACATATCTTGAAGCACAACAGATGTACTTCATACAACAGGGTCTTAAAGGAGAGGTCATCACAGCTCCTAAAAACAAGAAGAAGGGACACTTTGTTATGCTTCATGAAAGAGGCATCCAGATAAATGCTTCGGGTATAGATCTTTCCATTCCTACTCCTATTGCTTACCCGGAGCAAACCATGCTGACTACTCCTGAGCTTGGGGTTTTCTTTGAAGACATCTTTGAAAACATCGGTTTCTTCAGAGCTTCTGACATCCCAAGGGCTCACAGCTCCTTCCTCTCTGCTATTCTAGGAGTACCTCCGGTTGAAGACCATGGGATCACTAGGCTTATCTTGGATGAGCTAAAAAGAAGAGAACCCACTCCTTGAATAGTTTTCATATAGTGTGAACTTTATTTTTCAAAGCTGTGTGTTGATTAATAAAAGTTCATACTCTTCTTTCTTAAAAATTCTTGTTAATATTTTTATTTTTCTTGCACATACTTATACTTACATTTATTCTTATACTTATACTGTACATACTCAGTTAAAAAAAAATCAAAAAAAAAAAAGAAAAATCTAAGTCAAAAGAACCCAAAAGAAAAATAGAAAGGGTCAAAAAGAATTCTTTTCTAACTTACAGGTATCATCATCAAATAGGGGGAGATTGTTGGGTCACCGATGATTTGGTGATGAACCACCTTCCTTTGTATGAATGAACTTTTACAGGTTCTTTTGAAGGTCTGAAATATGCTTCAAGTATTGAAGAGTCAAAGGCTATTCAATCAAGGGTTGTACATCAAAAAGTGGAATTTTGGATGTATCAACCAACTTCAATATTCAGATCATTTTGCCAAGTCAAGATTGGGTCACCAATATAGTGGGTCACCGATGGTACACTCAAAAGTCATCTAAAGTATTAAGGACATCAAATAAGATGAGGTCATCAAGTTTGATGTCATGGTCACCGACACTATAATCTTGGTCACCGAAATTGCAGGTATATTTTCTAAGGCTGTGATATCAAGTCACAAGTTCAAGGGTGTACACTTTTGTCATTTAGTGAAAGATGAAGTTTATCAAGCAAAGTGTACACTTATCAATTCCAGCCTTACAAGGTATCCACCGATGTGATACATAGTGTGATGTATCACTTAGCAATTTCAAAGAGATAAGTTCTTGACTCACATCAATTGCAAGACACGTGAGCCAGCAAGAACTTGGGCATCAAGCCTTAAATAAAGACTTTCTCTTTTATTCTTATAAAAGGAATATTTGTCTTTTAGCTAAAAGGTTTGATGGGACTTCACAGAGCATGAAGAAAAGAAGATAAAGTTATCTGACATTACGTGCTACAAGGAATGGTTCGTCTATTATTCTAGTACAAAGGAAGTGGTCTCTTCCTTTGTCCAGCAGATAATCTTCCAGCTAATGAAACTTTGACAGCTGTCCACTTGCATCCCATGCATGGGCACTATAAAAGGAGATGAAGTCCTTCCCAGAAATCTCATGCTTTCAACAAATCTTCAGACTGATTATTTGTGTGACTGTGGCAAAGCTGTGTGCTATAACAGTATTGTTTTAACTTCCTTAGTGTATAAGTTAATTACTATTATCTGTGTGTTTAGTTTGATAGAATAGTGTGCCTGTTCTTTTCCGCATCAAACTTTCTGTGTGTAAATTTTTAATATTTATATTAAAAAATTTAAAAAGAGTATATTCTGTGTGTTTTATATTCAACCCCACCTTCTACAAAACCCTCTCTTAGTTAGCCATCTCTCCTTGGGGACTAACACTAACCAACAGAGCAACTTATTTCAACCGTGTTGCTTATATTGAAGGGTTAAAGCATAATCTTTTAAGCATTAGTCAACTATGTGACAAAGATTTCAAAGTTTTATTCACAAAGATAAGATGTGCTGTCACTGATAAGAATGAAAAACTTGCTTTAAAAGGGAAAAGATCAGAAAACGTATATGTCATTAATATGGACAGTACTCATTCAGAGAATGTTTGCTTTCTATCCAAGGCCTCCTCTGACGTAAACTAGCTTTGGCACAAGAGACTCTCTCACCTGAATTTCAAGATGATCAATGATTTGTCTAGAAAAGAACTTGTCAATGGACTCCCTAAATATATTTTTGCAAAGGAATCTCTTTGCTCAACATGTGAAAAAAAAAAATTGACAAGAGCAACTTTCAGATCTAAGCAAGTCTCCGTTGTGACCACACCTCTACATTTACTTCATATGAATCTCTTTGGACCGGTCAACGTTCAATCGATATCTGGAAAGAAATACACTCTGGTAATTGTGGATGAATATTCCAGATACACTTGGGTATTCTTTCTTCGTTTCAAGAGTGATACACCTGATGAAATTATTTCCTTTATCAAGAAAATGGAAGTCCTGAACAATCTCTCTGTTCGCTCAATGAGAAGTGACCATGGCACTGAATTCAAAAATTGGTTAGCTTCTTTGAGGAAAGAGGAATCACTGATATTTCTCATCATTGAGGACTTCTCAGCAAAATGGTGTTGATGAAAGAAGAAATCGAACGATCATTGAAGCCGCTCGCTCAATGCTCAGCGAATCTCATCTACCAACTCAATTCTAGGCTGAAGTAGTTCACACTGCGTGTTTCACTCAGAATCGATCTCTGATAGTCAAAAGATTTAATAAGACATCCTATGAACTCTTTCATGGAAGAAAGCCCTCACTAAGCTACTTACATATCTTCGGATGTAAGTGCTACATCCAGAATGACAGAGAACATTTAGGAAAATTCGATCCAAAGGCGGATGATGGTATCTTTCTTGGGTACTCCTCAGTATCTAAGGCATTCAGAATCTTCAACAAAAGAAGACAACACGTAGAAGAAACCATGCATGTAAACTTTGATGAATCTCGTTCAACAAATTCTATTCCTGTCCCTGAAGATGACAAAGAAATGAATAGTTGGATGAAGTCTCACTATGGGGAACCTGAATCTTATTTTAGTACACCTCCTGTCACATAAACTAATGATGATGAAGATCCGAACCTCATCCCTACTTCTAACAATAGTAACGATCCTTCCCCTTCAGGGATAGATGTTACTCCTCTAAATCAGATTCCTCCCTCTGATTCTTCCATCGGTGATTTATCCGTGGATAGTCAAGTTCCTCTCTCTACTCAAGAGAATGCAAATCCTTCCGGATCTCTTCCAGGGATGATAAGAAATGATGAAGAACCTATTGCTGAAGCATCTTCCGTACTCCCTGAACAAGTCGTTGAATCCTCTGTTGACCAATCTCCTTAACTACCTGCTTAGCGATGGACTCAAAATCACCTAATCGATCAGATCATCGGTGATCCACGTACAAGCATTAAAACCCGTCGGGGTATGGGTAATATATGTCCCTTTGTAAACTTTATTTCTTTAACCAAACCTAAAAAGATCGATGAAGCTATCATTGATCCAAGTTGGATCAATGGTATGCAAGAAGAACTAATTGAGTTTTAGAGAAACAAAGTTTGGAATCTTGTACCTCGTCCATCTGGTAAGACTGTTATAGGAACCAAATGGTTTTTTCGTAACAAACTAGATGAAAATGGCACTGTAATTCGTAACAAGGCTCGACTTGTTGCTCAGGGATACAAACAGGAAGAATGTATTAATTATGATGAAACTTTTTCTTCTGTTGCTAGACTAGAAGCCATTAGACTTTTCTTAGCCTATGCTGCCCATAAAGACTTTAGAGTTTTTCAAATGGATGTTAAAAGTGTTTTTCTAAATGGTAAACTGAATGAGGAAGTTTATGTTGAACAACCTCCTGGTTTCTCTGATCCCAAACACCCTGGTTAGGTTTTCAAACTTGAAAAAGCTCTTTACGGGTTAAAACAAGCTCCTCGAGCTTGGTATGATACCCTTTCTAAATATCTCTTAAAAGAAAATTTTATACGTGGAAAAATTGACCAAACCCTCTTTCTTAGAAAATATAAAGGTCATACTATTCTTGCTCAGGTAAATGTCGATGGTATTATCTTTGGTTCCACAAGACTCAAACTATGTACTAGCTTTGCTAAACGTATGAAAAAGGAATATAAGATGAGTATGATGGGTGAACTAACATATTTTCTTGGTCTTCAGATAAAGCAATATGAGAAAGGCATATTCATATCTCAGAGTAAGTATGTTAAAGATATGCTAAAGAAGTTTGATTTAACTCAAAGTTCTCTAATGAAAACTCCCATGGCACCTCCTTTGACACTGAACAAGGACCAGGATGTGAAACCAATAAATGTCACTGCCTATAGAGAAATGATAGGCTCACTGTTGTATCTTACAACGAGTCGACCTTATATTATGTACTCTACTTGTCTCTGTGCTAGATATCAAGCTGAACCTAAGGAATCCCATCTGATTGCTGTAAAGAGAATTTTCAGATATCTAGAGGGAACTCCTAATCTTGGTCTTTGGTACCCCAAAGGCTCAGGGTTCGATCTAACCAGTTACTCTGACAGTGATTCTGCAGGATGCAAGATAGATAGGAAAAGCCCCACTTGAGGTTGTCAACTTCTAGGTGGAAAGTTGGTAAGTTGGACAAGTAAAAAGCAAAACTCAGTGTCCACATCAACCACTGAAGTTGAATAATTCTTTGGATGAGGAACCAACTTAATGACTATGATGTTAAGCTTTCAAAGATTTCTATTTACTGTGATAGCACAAGTGTTATTTCTATCGCTAATAACCAAGCATATTGAGATCAGATATCACTTTATCAAAGATCATGTTAATTCTGAAAATGTTGTATCCGAGATGACAACTATTGAAGACATGAACGGCCAAAGTGTAAAGTCAACAAATTCGTTATTTAGGAAGGTTTATTATTAGGAAAGATTTATTTATGTCAAAAGGAAAAGATCTTATTGTATATAAGGCAAGTATATAATGTCTTATTCCTTAGTTTCCATATTGTGATATTATGTTACATATAAATAGAGGGTTAGGGCTATCATAGAAGAGGCTAGACATTAAAGCGCATAACTAGATCAGATATTAGTGAGCTTTTAGAGCGATCGTGAGTTAAGGTTTTCACTCCATTCATTGTTACCACGATTATACAAATTTAGATATATGACAGAAGGTGTTATTCAATGTGTTCTTCATCATATAGTTCTTGTTAAATACATCGTTACCTGATTTATTGGGATCAAATTGGTATCAGAGCCGATCGATCAGAGTTTTGAAACCGGTTCTAATCGACGTCTTGGTTATAAGGTAAAAATCTCATTTTTTTCTCGAATCCTAAAGCCACTGTTTCATCCGATAGTTTTCTTTTATTTAAAATATGGGTATTTCTTTAGTCCAATCCATTCGAATGTTCCCCATTATCGAATCTGAACTATTTTCGAACCAATATGTATAAGTTTTTTTCAAATTATGGATTAGTATTCATAGATCTCGGACCCACATTCATAGTTATCGGACCCATAATCATAAATCTCGGACCAGTTAGATCCGAGAACCGAAGTTATCGGACCAAACGCAACGAGAACAATAAACTCCTTGGACCTCTCTTATCCAAGAACTGTATTCTGTTTTATCGCATCCTTATTTTTTTTTACCGAAAATTCTAAATTATTGTCGTTTATTTTGAGTACTTTAGATTTTTCTTGTCCATAGAAAACTCAAGAACTTTGTTCCTTGCAGATTTTCTAGTCAACAATCCTTTAGTAACCTTTATAAACTTTGGTAATTAATTGTCAAAATTCATACTTGGTTAATTAGACCTTCTTGTCCACAAAAAAACTCAATGGCTTTGCTACTTGCAGATTTTTCTAGTCAAGAATACTAGTTTAACTAATTTTGAATTATTGATAAAATTCTGTTATTATCTAAAGATTAAAACTTGACTATCTTGGAAACTCGAAAACCTAGCTTTTCTTGTCCATAAAAAAATTAGAGAACTTTGTACCTCTAAATCTTTTTAGTCAACAAACCTTTGTTTTTGCTTTACTTAGAAACAAGCTTTTAATCAATTTATTAGTTCATATTATTTTCTTTTAGTTTGGGAAATTGAAAACTTGACCTTTCTTGTCCATAAAAAGACTCGAGAACTTTGTTTCTCGCAGATCTTTTTAGTCAAGAATCCCTAGTTATCTTTCCTGTGAATTATTAGAATTTCTTTTAATGACTCGATAAAACAAATTTTAAAGTTGACTGTTCTTGACAAAAGTTTCATCCGAGAAACTAAGTTCTCGGACCGTATTGATATAACAAAATCCGTTTCTCGAACCTGTTTGATCCGACAAGTATTGATATCGAACCCCTTTAGTCCAACAACTGGTGTCCTCGTACCTGTCTAGTCCAACATCCTAGTTAAACCCAACCTTTTTCATCCGAGATAAAATACCAGTTTCCTAAGACTGTCTTATAATCCTTTCAAAACTCACCAATCGAGATCACTTCTTCAGGTACCCAGTGCTTACACGAACTAACTGTGTATTTAAGTTATACAGGTTTTAGTTCAAAATGAGTTCTCAAAATCAATTTTCTGATCTCAATGCTGAAATTGAAAGACTTGAAGCAAGACATACGAATAACATGAAAGTGCTTGAAGAACTTTTAAGAGAACATGTTGTCCTCAAATCTAAGTTTAGTAACTCAGAACAAACAAGAAAAGCTTTGAAAAATGAAAATTAGTTTTTGCAAGCACAAAACAATGAGCATTCTAGGAATACAAGTCATATGAATTATGAAGACTTTTGCAAAAAGACAAATCTTGAGTTGATAAAAATAAATTTTGATCTGAAAAACAAAATTTCTGAGTTAGAAAAGCTTATAGATTCTGAGCCTTACAGTGTTACTCTTTCAAGGAAAATATCTGAATTTGTGACATTTGAGAAAGAAAGGCTATTAACTTCTGATGACAATCACAAGTTTGAGCTTGAGCAAAAAGTTTTTGAAAACAAAATTAAAACTTGTGATCTGACTATTCAAAAACTTTCTAAACAAGTGTCAGACTTTGAACAAGTTGTGATTTTAGAAAGAAAATCTTCTGAAACAAAAAATCTGGAGCTATCAAAGCAAATTTCTGAGCTCCAGAAACTTGGATGTGAAAGAAAAGTGTTTGAAAGTAATAAAAATAATGTTTTGAAGAAAAGTATTTTAATATCCGAGAAAAATAAACGTTTAGAGAAAGATGTTGAGAATAAAAGGAAAGTTTTTGAAGTGGAAATTTCTAAACTTTCAAAGAAATTGTCTGGATTACAATCAAATCTTGTAATTAAAAGAACTTAAGAACTGAATTAAAAAGTAAATATGATTTGATTACGGAAGAAAGAGATTATTTATCTGACAAACTCATAAAACTTGAAAAAGTTTTTGAAGCTAAAACGACTTTAAATTTTAGTTTGTCTGATAAAGAAAAAGACCATCTTTTGTGCAAAATTAGAGAACCTGAAGATGTAATTTCAAAACAAAATAAAGAGAATTCAGTTAAAGTTGAATTCTTAAACAGTTTAGTCTCGATACTACTGTTCTTTCTCCACATGATAATTCATCCAATTCTAATTTTGTTCTCTCTTACAAAAGTGCTTCAAATTCAATTCATAAGATGATTCCTCTTTCTACTGTTAGTGTCTATATGAATAACTATTCTTCAAGTGTTCAATCACATAGTTATTCTTACAGCTCCAAATCATATGGTTCTTCAAATTCTCATACTTATAGTTCTAATCGGTTTCACAATGATTTTGTTGCTAATTCCGGTAAGTTTCAGAAATTTAGAATGGTTTGGAGGAAGAAATCAACTACAGATGATAGTGTTGGAAACATGCCACATACATCTCATGTAGTTGATGCAAAATCATTTGTTTCCAAGACTAATTTACCTTATTTTGTCAAGTCAATCAATCTGCTAATCAGTCTAAGTGCCACAAATCTTTGTTGTTCTATTTGCGGAACAAATTTTGTTCACCAAAGGTATGTTCATAAATGGTATGGTACTTATAATATCCCCATTTCTCCATTTGATGTCTCTAAAGCTAACCTTCGAGGACCCAACAAAGCTTGGGTACCAAAATATTTTTAATCTGTTTAATAGGTATGTCATGTGTGTTTTAAATTTAGATTATTCACATTACATGAAATGATCATTTAAAAGGTTACGCTATTTTTGAAAGGGAATACCATATTTCTAAATTTTATTTGTTTAGCTTCACAGTACATCAGCTATGAACCTGCTCTTAATGTTGGCTTCTGAATATCTCAGTTTAGAACCCGTTTTACATTGCATTATGACTTCTGAATACATCAATTCAGAACTCGGACTTCCATGTTTCAACTCTTTGTGTGTTAGGAATTAGAAGTTTCAATGGTCAATCCAGAGCCAGAAGGACCTACCCATGAAACACATCCCTAGGATAGATATATTTTGAAAGGGTGTGACTGAGATAAAATTGAGTGCTTGTGCGTTAAATAAAAAGTGAGAGTGTGACAAGACTTAAAAGAAAATATTTGGTCTTTACCAAACCTAAACAGTTATCCGGGTAGCCATACAATCTATTCATTCTCGATTCTTTGGAGATGAATATTGAAATAGACATGGACCCAATGTCGATAGCTTGTGTCACCCCATCCAACTACTCAAGTATCTCACAAAAGGTGCTTGTTTCATACATCACGGAGACTCAACTTATCATCTATCTATTCTTCACTCGGAAGATTTAGATATTGAAACAAGAAGACACAACTCCGGTCTTCGAACTTCATATTTTGTGCACATCGAGTCTCTTGAGCCAAAATATATAAAATATTCTTTTACACTTTGCACAAGTCTTTGTGATTCAAATTGCATAAGGTTCCTTATTCTTTGAACTTCATATTGTGTTTTTAAGACTGTTTGATCCTAAAAACCTGTTCTAAGGTTCCTTCTTCAAAAGATATTTTGGTAATTTTGATCCAAAATATCTTCCAAACTTTTTCTAAAAAAATTTTATGGTATACTTTTGTACCAAAATAAACACTTTGGTATCCATTTTTTTAAAACTTTTGTTCAAACGTTTTTCTTAAAATCTGCCAAATAACGAGTATTTTGACTTTGTTCATCAAAACACTTGTTTTCCCAATTTTTGGTATTCTTTGTACCAAAAACCTCTGGTTTATACATTTTTTTTATCAAGCAATGATTTTTCTCTTTGGTGTTCCAATTTTTGAAATAGCAATGACAACTTCAAGCAAGAATGTCAACACCTCCTTCTCCTCTTAAGAAGAAATTGTTCATGTCATCTTCATCCCCTCTCAAACGCAAGTATCCAGCCACCGATGGTCTCAAAAAGACCATCGCTCATAAGGCCCAGAGGAAGAAGCAAAAGAAGTGTGTCTCTCAAAAGACAACTCTATCTGATTTAGGCGGTGTACCAACTCTTCCTCCAACCTCTACCATGACAACGATTTCTGTGTTCGTTGCCGCTTCTTCAGCGCTACCCAAACCTTTAGAGACCTCGGTCCCTGAACATATAATGACCAGCTCCGCTGAAGCTGGTACTGGTATTACATTCACAGCCTTCTATTCTATCTCTACCTACTCTTCTTTGGTCCACACATCAATCCATGACTCAGATATGGTTGTCCCTATATCTGAAGAGGTTGAGAAGCATGTTGTTTAGGAATCAGTTTTGTTTCGACAATCTGATTCTTGGAAAGCTATGTGCACAGGACCTGAAAATGTTTCTAACAAACATTCTCAGAGACAGGATTGTGATCCTCAGGACACATCCATAGCAAGTACCAACCCTGAGAGTAATCCTTTAGATACTCTTAAGGAACCCTTGCGTATACACTCTACCTCTCAACTTCTTTCATCTAACCCGAGCTCTTTTTGGCTCATTTGTCTTTGTTACCTACAGGTGTCACTGATGCACCTACCTTCTCCATTGCTGCTACTGTAGACCCGAAGGGTGTCTCTGATACACCTCTCTCCAAGCCTCCAGGTCTCTCTATGTAGCAAATTATGAAGATAAAGAAGAAGAAAGTTCAAGGAAATCCTTTTCCCCAAATCAGGGAACTTCCTACAATCTCTCTGCCTCCTCCATCTGGTTTCATCCAGATACCAACTCTGGATCATCTGGTCCAGGAATATGCCCAAATAAAGCACAGGACAGACACCCCGCAGCTCTCTGCAGAGTTCATCTACAGTAAGGTATCAGGGATACTAGCGCTAATGAATGACGTTCTAGGCATCCAATCTGAAGTCTCCTCACTGAAGACACAACTGAGCAACACCATTGCTCCGAATACTTTTTCGGTGACTCGGTTGGGGACCCGACTTGACAAGCAGGGAGAAGAGCTTGCAGCTCAAGGCAAGCAACTTGCAGAGATACTACGCCTTCCTCAGGCATCCAGTACATCTACATCCTCTCTCTCAAAAGTTGACCGAGAGAACCTGAGTCAGCTCTCTGCTACTTAGAAGGCTCATTCAGAGACACTTGCTAGCATTAAGAGCAATGTGAGTACTCTTTTGGTGCATGTTCTCCCTCAAGGCAACAAAAAGGGGGAGAAAGTTGCAAAAGAGCTTGAGAAGCAGCTCATAAATGAATCAAATGAGGTTTTCTAGAACGGTAAACCTTCTTAGCGAAACATTGATGCTCTGAAAACCCTCATCCCTGATGAAGGGAATGAAAAAGAAGATGAAGCCGAGGAAGAAGAAGACGATGATAATGAATATATTCCCTTCTCTCTCGGAGATGAAGATGATGATGACCATGATGATGATACGTCAAACTTCTTCAAATCCGCTCGTCCAGGAATAACACAATCGGGGATTGTGTTTAGAGAGTTCTTGGGGAACAAGCTTCCTCTTAATCAGGAGCCGTCTGATCCGTCAGGGAAAAATAAACAAGTGATGGACTTTGATGATCCCACTTTCCTAAATAAAGAGGGGGAGCTCGATAACCTTGAGGTAAGCCTTCCTATAGAACTTTACATTCCCCTCTCTGAACCTCAACCTTCCATCTCCCTCCCTTTTGCTATCATGACCAATAATTCATTCATTAGAAGTATTGATGAAATTTCTGACCCTGACCCCCATGGGTCTCCATTCCTGAATAAACCTTCCACGACATATCTATTCTCATACGTATCATAATCAGAATCTGAAGAGGAAGAAGGCCTTGTTCATAGGCGTGTAAATAAACATTCCAGATCTGAACATGAAGAAAGAAGGGCTAAAGTAATTAAGGAACTAAACAGGACCAGAGTAAAAATCCCTCTTCGTACCTCTGGCCCTGAAGATCATGTTCCAATAAGTACATATGATGCATTCTCCTTTCTATCCCTTGAAGAAAGAGAGAAAGCCTTGCAAGCTACAAGATGAAAAAGAAAGAGAAGAACAAAAAAGCCTCAGGGTCACTAAAGCTCTGGCAAGAGAAGAAACAACAAAAGCAAGGCAACTCAGAACTCAACAAATAAGAGAAGCTCAACAAAGTCTTAGAGTCGTCGAAGCCTTAGCTAAAAAGGAGCTAGCCGAAGAAAACCTAAGAGTCAATCCTCTCAGAGCTCAACAGAAGATTCTACAAGCTGCAAATAAAGAACATTAGAGAGCCAAGGAACAGAAAAATGAAGAACTTGAGTGGTGTAAAAAGAAGCTAAACTTACGTGTGTTCCTTGAAACAATTACAGATGTATCCATCCAAGGACGAAGATCAAAATCTGGCCCAAAGATTGATGTCATCTTGATCAGAGATCACAACAGACAAAAAAAAGACCCTCGGTTCCTAAAATTCTATGGCTTCTTTGAATGTTTCGAGATCAAAGATGGAATACAGAAGTCCAAGTCTCAGTACAAGTCAGTTGTAGAAAGGTACCTGGATCAGCTCTTGCAAAGGATGTGTCAATATGTAATGGTACCTCCTCTACCCGAAAAAATCCTAAAAGAAGAAGTCAAAGTCTGAGTCTAAATCCGAACTTGATGAAGGTCCATCGTTCAGAAATGAACATGAGACTAAATTTGACTATGAAAGCCTCTTCTCTCATCTTGTCCTCCCTGGTCTATCAATGCTCGACATCTCTCTGCCATTTCAGCGAAAGTATGAGCAAAATGAAATAGTTGGCGATCCTGAACCAGGGATGATCTTCACTAACAACGATGACAACCAAAAGTTTTTCAGAAACAAGGAGGTTCACCTTGCTCCTGTCAAACTCCTCAAAATTCTCTACTATAACTGCTGGGAGGAAAATGATCCATTCTATCAACCAAAGAGTATTATTGAAGAAGAACTACGAAGAAGAAAAGAGTACACTAAACGATATCTGAAACCTAACTCTTAGTTTTCTCCTTTCTTTGTAGTTTACTTCAGTGTATAGTACTTTACCTCAGATATTGTAATTTCATTTTCATATGTAATTCTTCAGATTGACTATTTAATGAAATTCAATGAAGTACTTTACTCCACCTATGTACTACAAAGATCCCTGAAAATAGTAAAAGGGACAATGAATATATAAGTTCTGACAAACCTTATTACTCACTGATATTATGTTCTATAATTATCAGTGAATGAACTTTATAGTTTTTACGCTTGTAATAATTGTGATTTCATATTCTTATAAACGAAACTCAATTCAGATAGTGAATTAGCTGAAAAAGAACTCACATATTAGTACTTAGAAATTTACTTTAAATTTTCTCTGGCTCAACTAAATCCTTCATGTAACTTTCCTATGTTTCTTAATCATAATCAAATAGGGGGAGATTGTTGATCCAAACTCCTTCCAGTGATTTGAATATGATTCCTCTATATACGTAGTGAAAATTCCAAGTCTATGTTACTGTTCATATTCAGCGATAGCATACACTGTCTACACTCAGTAATCGCAGAAAATCAGGAACAACACCTAGTCTCTAAAGATCAGAAGAACAACACTCACACCAAAGACCATTCAGCGATAGTCGAAGACCTAGCTGAAAAAATAGATGAACAACTCGTGATCTGAAACAGTTCAGTGATAGCAACGTCCATCTAACAAAAGTGTGAGATCTTGCATAAAGCCTTAGTGATACCTAAAGACTCAATCCTTAAAGTTTCAGTATCAGCGACCAAGTGGGGCCTACTCAGCAAGATCAAAGTTGATCTTATCCTCGATGCACAAATGTCAAACCCCATGCCTTGTCAGAAAGGACGTACGGACTGTCCCCTATGTCCTTACCAACTATGAATAGGCTACTGTTCATATTCGGCCAAAAGTATGAATGCTTTATGAACAAATGACAATTCTCAAATAGAAACTTGACACGTGCCATGTACCTTCTGAGTTGCATTAAATGCAACAGGTATAAATAGATGAAGATCGCTTCTTCATCTTCATGCATGCTCATACCTCTTCTTGAACCTCTGATTCTATTTCTTATCTTTTCTTGTGCATCAAACTTAGTGATTTCTAAAGTTGTAATAGAATAGGTTTAATTACTTGCTCTTATTCCGATTACAACTGTAAATTTGTTTACTGATATATAAACTCATTTAAAAACCCTAAAAAGTTGTGTTTGTATTCAAACCCCCCCCCCCCCTTTACAAACTGTTTCTATACTTATAAACTGTTGTAGACTCCTTTGGGACCAACACACTTTCCTTGTAATATTCTAGTAAGAGATTCTAGAGAGATAAACATTCATGTTGTGAGAGTTTATATCAATATACATAATGATTTCTTATTGTTCATGTTCATATTGTATTTATTACATTGTCATCTTACCGTAATGGGATTCACAACTTTATTCTAGATTATTAATCAATACAAATAAAATAATCATATTAGTTAAGTTTTTAAGATTTTAATATTTTGCGTCAATTAGAAAAATAGAAATAATTCTAAAAATGTAGCATGTTTGATAAGTACTAATTTTATACATTTTATGTCAAATGTACCCTAAAAGTAATGTTGATTGGATGCTTAAAATACTCATATTAAATTGAGTTTATTATTTAATTGGTTGCTACATTTTAAAATATGAAAAAAGAGGTTTTGATTTGGTTCTGTATTTGTTTTTTGGGCAGCAGCAAAAAAAATAAAAATACACACACACATATATATATATATATATACATATATAGAGAGGAAAGTTCAAATGCGAACTCAAATTTGGTTGTGAACATGAGGACAAATGAGAGCGCAACACGTGTCTGAATGTAAATTATTAAGACTGAATAACCAAAGAAATATCAGACTGAGTAATTATTATTCAGTCTCAATAGGCATTATTTAGACTGAATAAACATTATATTTAGTTTTATTCAGTCTGAATATTTCTTTGATTATTTGACACGTGTCACGCTCTCATTTGTCCGCACGTTCACAACCAAATTTGAGTTCTCATTTGAACCCGCCCCTTTATATATATATATATATATATATATAGAGAGAGAGAGAGAGAGAGAGAGAGAGAAAAGTTCAAATGCGAACTCAAATATGGTTGTGAACATGAGGACAAATGAGAGAGCGACACGTGCCTGAATATAGAGAAAAGTTCAAATGCGAACTGATTATTCAGACTGAATATACAAAGAAATATTCAGAGTGAATAAGCATTCTTCAGACTAAATATATATACTATATTCAGTCTGAATATTTTTTTTAATGTGACACGTGTCACACTCTCATTTGTCCTCATGTTCACAACCAAGTTTGAGTTCTCATTTAAACCCGCCCCTATATATATATATATATATATATACTGCCTTATAATGCATTTATATCAAAACTCTTAAATACAAGTAATAAAGCCTAGAGTACTACCACTTTATGCAAGAATTTTGAAAAACTTTGAATTACAAGTGAAGAAGCATAATGTACAAGATATTTATGCAAGCTTTTAACCCCACACCAACACTGTCGAATCTGGTATGTTCAACCCAAACTTTCTTCTAACAGAGTCCTTCTTCCCTTTTCTTTGCAAGAGACCATATCTGCTTTTCAAAATCTGTCTTCTTCCCTCTCCATCTTGTACACACTGATTTCAAATTCTGGTCCATTTTGAAACCCCTCTTCTTCATCTTCAATTATGAAACCCCCTCAATAATGTACAATTTACTTATACAATCTTTTAATTCTTCCTGGATTTAGATTGCTTCAGATTTGTTGGTTTCAAGGAGGTGATTTTTCAAGCTGCTCATCTCCAACCGGTTCGATGATTATGGTTCTTCTCTTTTAATTTTATAATTTGGTAATTAGGTTGTATGTATATATGTATATATATATATATACTTGTATTCTCTTCTTATGTTTTCATCATCTTTCTCGATTTTGTTTAGCTACCTGTTTAACTTGAAATTTCTTCGTATCACTTACCTATTTTTTGTTTCTATGGTCTTGGATGATACCAAGAATCTTCCAAAGAGAATCGAACACATGTCTCCCTACTCTATTTCAAGTAAGGTTTAGTTGATTTCTTACATAACGTATTTATTTGTTGTTTCTGCTTTTAAATTTTCATAGTGGTACTCCTTCAGTAAATATCAAATGCCAAAGTAGGTTTCAAGACTTGTACAACTGGTTGAACATCTTATATATGTTGGCAGCTTTTTTTTCCTTTAACTAGTTATGTACCCGCGCAATGCGGTGGGAGGCAAAAGTTCTATCAATATAAATTTAGTCTTTAAACATAAAATTAGAAACGGAATGTATCGTAAATCTAAAACTGAAAAAGTAATACATTTCTCATTCAAAAAGTTATGTTTAAACAAAATAGAAATTACAGTCATGATTTAATCATACAAAATCATCGGTTAAAACTTCTTGATACACCACGTTCGATGTAGATTCCATCCTGGTCGACCGTTTGGCATGATTCACTAATACCTTTGTATTACCACGTGATATCTCTATAGACAATGCCACGTAAAGTTGACCGTGCGAGAACACTGATTCTAGTAGATAAACACCTACCACCGGAATTGTCTGCCTTTATTGATTGTCATAGCAAAACAAAGTCGAGTGGGAAATTGTTTTCTCTTTAGTTTTAACGGGAACATGTCTTCCTCAGATGGACATAGAGGGATTCTCGGTAAAAATACTCTCTTACCAGCATGTTGACCAATAGCTATTTCTGCATCGATGACGTTCTACTGAAAACCTCTACATATCAACCTCGTGCCGTTACACAATCCATTAGGACTTGAACCAGAGACCTCGCCCGTGAAGTAAATCATCGCACCTACGGTCCAACCAATTGGGAGAGAATCAATAGATTCCTTTTCGGGAGCGATTCATCCTTCCCGAACGCAGCATACAACTCTGTTTGATGGGTCGATGTTCCGTAATAGTATTATTGGGCATCCAATCTTAAGTCGGAGGTAATGAGGGGGCAAACCGCTAACACTCAATGAATTTAAGAATTCTATCGGATATAAGTTATTCTTATTGTCTTCTGCTTCGTCAAAACTATAGTAAATTTTTTCCTCTCCCAGGAATCTTTCAATCAATTGATCATTAATCTCATCGACATGCTCATTTTTAGTTGTTAGTATCGCCCTCAAAATGATATAATTAGAACCAGTCTCATCGGCTTGCAGAGAAAGAAAAATTACACAAACTAAAGCATCCTTCGATTCGTTTTTATTGGTGTAAGGAATGGCCATGTCATCAGGTATCCAAATAAAGTTTCCATCCACTGACTCTTCATCACCATTGCCGACTCGTAATAGAAAATCTGAAAACCATGGATCGGTAAGCGCTCTCATATTGAGCGTTAATCGCAATTTTTTAATCAAAGACCAAAGAGGTGACATCCGGAGGCTAGAGTCTACGATCTGTGCTCGGGTGCCATGTCTCATTACTGGAAACACCTGTCTAAAATCTCCTCCCATAATCATTATTTTTCCACCAAATGGAAGACTCACCCCAATGATGTCTTGCATTGTTCTATCGAGTGCTTCCACTGCTTGCCTCTTTGCCATTGATGCTTCATCCCAAATGATTATTTTTGCATCTCGGAGTAGTTGAGCAGTTCCGCTTTGTTTTTTTATATTGCACGTTGAATTGTTACTAAGACTGAGGGGAATCTTGAATCGAGGATGAGCTGTTCTTCCCCCTGGCATGTTATTAGCGGCGGCACCTGATGAAGCAGTTGCAAGTGCAATAAGTCCACGTGAACGAACATTAGCGAGTAAAACTTTGTACAAAAATGATTTTCCAGTTCCACCTGGACCATCTACAAAAAACACACCAGGACAATCATTATCTACATGCCTCATGATTTCATCAAATGCATGTTTCTGGTCGCAATTTAGAGAGTCTCGAGCACATAAATCTTCATCTTCCACAATTATGGAATACTCCTCTTGTACCTCACGAAATCCTCGTGATTCTAAATTGGTAGTTGCATTTAAGCTTGGAAGATCGAAATCATTGAGGTTCTTACCCATAGATTGTAAAAAGACTTTGATGTCAGTCAGAACCATATCTCGGACTCCCTCATCATTTTCGTAGCGTCGTCTATAATCTTCAGGGAGTGAATCATAACTTTCATCCCATAACTTGCGAACATCTCCTGGCTCACAATAAATCAAGATCGTTGCGAATAGTCGTCTAAGAGCATTAGGAAACCGAAATAAGGAGGCCTCGGAAAGACAATGCGATAAATTATCGTCAGTCTCTGTTAACCCTCTCTCAAGAGTTGTTTTCCGAAATGTCGGGTGAACTACGCCATTAACCGTGTAAATATCTTTAAAGCACGTAGGCCCACTAATATGAGATAATAGTAGGCGTAGATAATACCGCTCTCCTTCAGCAGGATTAGCATAAACCAATCATCCTCTCATTGATCCTTGTATTCGAGGATTCCACTTATCTCTTGTCCTTCTCTCTATCAAGGATATCTGTCATTATAGCATTCTCTCTGAACCTAACCGACTGCTTATTCGGAAGATGGACCTGTAAAGCCATCACACAAAGGCGGATTTGAGAAAGTGAAAATCTAAAAGTCCGCCAAATCGCCTCAGGTGGAGAAACATAACGTGCATCTTGAAACCTATTTATCTCGTTAATAATTACATCTTCTCTGTCAGAATCGACATAAATAACCTGTTTGTCATGTCCCTTGTAAACATACTTGAAGGCATATTTCACAAATATTATACTTGAGCAAACCTCAACATTGATGTGACAATTGAACAACATTAGCAACTTTGGGTTATATGGGACAACCCATATATTATCTAGGATATTACCCCGGACCTTCACTTTTATTCCATTGTTTCTCCTCCGATACATTGAACAGGAGTCATCTGCCCGCACTAGCTTGTCGTTGAATTGCTTAGGATATCTAAAATGACATTTTCTCGGCTCACCTTCCATACAAGGACTGGACGATCGTAAATGACCACAAGGACCATGCATCATGTGCTTTACTACCAGTTCGTGCATTTCAGTATACTTCGTTGGGTCCGGGATTTCAGTATACACAGTCTTGTCGTAATGGTCTGGATTTGTAATCTTGTATTCGGGTTTCATTATCATGAGGAAATGTGCATGTGGCAAACCACGTTTTTGAAACTCGACGACATAAAAATATTCCCCAACCTCGCCAAAGATGTGTTTCTTGAAGAGTTGTCTTTTTAGGTCTTCTAATTTGGCACGAAAAACTCTTGCAACAAGGTCCGACCTATCTTGTGCGGTTTGACCAGGCAATAACTCTTTAACGATTTCAGGCCATGTTGGACTGCACGTCATGGTAAGGAATATATCAGGTTTCCCGTCATCTTGAACTAAAGTCATGACATCCATAAATCTTCGTTGCATGTCACGTGGGCCATCGATAAAACTTGCAGGAAGCACAACCCGTTGTCCAACTCTACTTGGTTGAACCTCACCAGCATTAACACAATCCACAACACCTTGATATAAATCTGATCTTATCTTTGTTTGGTTTTTTTTCAATAAAATATAAACGTGCAGTCTCTAGTTTGATGTACATGTCTACCACAAATTGTTGAAATAATCTTCCCCCTAGTAGAATCACGTTCTCACTCGGCCGAACCTGGAACTTGTAACAATAATATTCTCGCATCGTTACAGTTTTCCTACCCCTTCCCGAGGTAACCTCTGCGTAGTAATGGTTTCAAATAATATAGATTTAATAAATAAATGAATAAGGTAATAAATATATATGATAATGTTCGTACCTAAATACATGCAATAATGTTCGTACCTTCAAGATCTTCATCGAAGTTTTCATCATCATTAACAATTTCATCAATGCACACTCCACGTACAGGTATTCTAGCATGCCATCCAGACTCACCGTTGGGAAAAAAACAAAGGATAAGACAAAGGATCGTAACAACCATAGCGATGTTCAATTTTTTTGTTGTAGTCGGACTTCCCATACACAACAATACTTCTCTTGTATGCAGTGATGTTGTCATTTCCTTCAACCCAAATACCAGCAACCTCAGATGTGGTCGGTCGGCTGTAAACCCTCTAGTCAAGTTCCATAGAAGAATTCAAAGTGACTCTATAATTGTCGAGTGGTCCTAACTCGGCAAGGCTTCGAAATGTTCTCACGTATGGATTTATAGAAAGAACACGAGTCAACATTTCAATGACGTTTCTATCAAGATTTGGCCACTGTAATCTATGCGAGAACTCGGCTTCGGCATCATAAAAATAAAGTTGTAAGTACCTAGGTTGTCCATCCCTAGGAACTAACTGATCAATTCTATGATATATTGCTCCTTGAGCACGAAACGTGTATACTCCAGATGTCATATTGCTCACGGTACTATCCAAAGTTACCCCCATTGACATGAAGGAAAAATTTGTGTTATATGCACGTATATTGTGCCTAAACATCCTACCTAATTCAGATTGCACTGTGAATAAATGATAAAGTTTTTCAGGAACTGGTGAAGCCAACTTTGTCTTCCCACTCATGCAACAAAAAGAACAAAATTCATATTGGAATCGTTTTGCTCCACAATGTTCACGCGCATTTTGTTCTTTCAAGACACGATGTTGTTTTAGGACACCATCATATACAAAACTGTATAGGTCCTCTTATTGGATCTCAGTTCGGGTTGATGGAGTAACATTGGCGCCAGTAGAACCACCTATATATAAGATATTTGAAAATGAAATATAACGATCATTATGAAAAATGCTAATACTGATATCGAGTTAAAAAAATACTTACTTGTTAATTCTTGATTCACGACTTCGTCAAAAAGAGGTAGTAACATTCCGCGGTTATTTCGAATGCCTAGTAAAGAAAACGTCATGTCAATTAGCCTATAGTTTATTTCAATTTAAAAATTCTAAAACAATAATAATCGCATGGTAGTTACTGTTGAAGTTTTCATGTGTAAACCTTAAACATATCTCACTTGTTCTTTCACTACCCATTGGAGAGATATCTGTTATGTTTGTCATAAATTGACTACTTCCTTCACCAACCGCTATTCTCTTTTTGTCGTGCATAATAGCGTCTATTGTATTCCTTCTGTTTTTCTGCGATTGTAAATGATTCTTAAATATATATTGAGTGAGTGCATCAGTAATTAAATTAATGCTATATACTGTACATACCTTTTGCTATATCAACATTTGACCCTTCTACAACTGACTGTTGGATCTCAGTTCGGGGTGATGGATTAACATTGGCCCCGAAACAACCACCTATATATAAGATATTTGAACATGAAACAAAAACAGGATTATAAAAAAGATACTAAATCGAGTAAAAAAAATACTAACTTATCGATTCTTGATTCACGACTTCGTCAAAAAGAGGTACTAGTATTCCACGGTCATTTCGAATGCCTATAAAAGAAAACGCTATGTCAGTGAGCCTCTAGTTATGTCAATTTGAAATTCCAAAATTATTTCATAGTTTTTACCGTTGAAGTTTTCATGTGTCAACCCCGAACATATCTTGGGTGTTTCTTCACTACCCATAACGTTTGCTTCTTGCGTATTAAAAACATTTGGGTTATTTTCCTTGTCTCTTTGATGATATTTTCGATTATTGAGCGGGGGTGTTTCATTAGATTGACTACTTCCTTCACCATGCACTACTTTTTTCATTTTGTTTCTCTCTTTTTGTAGTGCATAATAGCGTCTATTATATTCCTTCCGTTTTTCTGCGATTGTAAATGATTTTTAAATATATATTTAGTGAGTGCATCAATAATTAAATTAATGTTATATACTGTACATACCTTTTGCCATATCAACATCTGACCCCTCTACAACTATCTGTTGGATCTCAGTTCGGGGTGATGGATTAACATTGGCCCATTTACAACCACCTATATAAAACATATTTGACAATAAAACATAAACATGATTATAAAAAAATACTGAATCGAGTAAAAAGAATACTAACTTTTCGATTCTTGATTCATGACTTCGTCAAAAAAAGGTAGTAGTATTCCACTGTCATTCTGAATGCCTATGAAAGAAAACATTATGTCAATAAGTCTCTAATTTATGTCAAGTTGAAATTCCAAAATAATAATTATTGCTTGTTTTTTTACCGTTGAAGTTTTCATGTGTCAACCCCGAACATAAATGGGGTGTTCCTTCATTACCCATAACATTTGTTCCTTGCGTATTAAAAACTTTTGGGTTATTTTCCTTGCCTACTTGATGATATTTTTGATTAATGAGCGAGGTTGTTTTATTGATATTCTCTTGTGTCACAGATTGACTACTTCCTTCACCATGCACTATTTTTTTCATTTTGTCTCTCTTTTTGTAGTGCATATTAGCGTCTATTGTATTCCTTTCGTTTTTCTCTTTTTGTACTATCTGTATCATCTCTCCATATTGCACACCCTAAGACGTAATAGAAAAAAATGATGCACATAACTCACGTACAAAACATTCACAAAACATTCACTGAACGATCACAAGACACGCAGGTGAGTGAACTCTAGTTGTGCTTGAGTTGCGATCCGCTCCGGTCAAGTCGAACCTTGCCAATTAATGTATAAAGTATCATTACAAAAAGGAATAACAAAAAACAATTATTGAATGATCACATTCATGTGTCTATCATTTCAGCCAATACAACAATCGTAAAAAAACCATAACCTAAATGTTTTCACAACATTCACAACAAAAAAACCCACATATGTTCCCAACTGTTTTGACAATCACAAAAAATCCATAATCCTAATCAAACTGAACACGTATTTTAACCCAACACACGTCTAATGTTGTGTGCTTCCGGCATATTTGGATGTAACACAATCTCGGTTAAATCGGTTGAACTCAAAAATTTCACTGAAAACAGTAGAAAATACGTTATTAATAATATTTAATATTTAAAAATATATAATATATATAAACAAATAAATATCATATAACATACTTGTAGGGTGTACTTTATGGATAAGTGTAACCCGAGATGCATAAAGTATGGATTTATTTTTTACTGCTTGAGTCAACCTCACAATCTTTATTTGTCCAATATTCACCCTCATCTTTGATTAATGAGCGGGGTTCTTTCATCTTTATTTGTCCAATAACTATTTGACCACATTTACATATTGTTCTAACTTTTGTATATCCTCCCATACATACTCTACCTATACACATGAAAAGTTCCAATAAAAATGGGTATCTTAAAAAGATGAAAACACTTGAGCATAACAATGAGACTCCATTTTCTAAATCACAAATAGAGGTATAAAATTTATAAGTGTGGTCAAATAGAGAACGTGGATTAATAAGACATAATGAGTAGCTTAATAACAAATAATACAATGGCTTAATAAGTGGCTGAATTAGTTGTTGAATCAGTTACTCAATGAGCTTAGGGACTGTTTGTAGAAGCTTATTGAGCTTAATGAACTTAGGGACTGTTTATAGTAGCTTATTGGGCTTAATCTGCTATCATTAAGCTGCTACAAACAGTACCTAAGTGCATTAAATTGATACAAACAGTCCCTAAGCACAAATAACCACAAATAAGCACTTTTTATTGTATAAAATCACCATTAAGCTCAATAAGCTGCTACAAACAGTTCCTAAGTACAAGTAAGCACTTTTTATTGTATAAAATCACCATTGTGCTTATTTGGGTACTTGGGACTGTTTGTAGCAACTTATTGAGCTTAATGAACTTAGGAACTGTTTGTAGCAGTTTATTGAGCTTAATGAACTTAGGGACTATTTGTAGCAACTTATTGGTATTAATCTGCTATTATTAAGCTGCTACAAACAGTCCTTAAACGCATTAAGCTCAATAAGATGCTCCAAAACAATCCCTAAGCTAAAAAAAAAGAGGCGATTAAGCCCAATAAGCTGCTACAAACAGTCCCTAAGCACAAATAAGCACTTTTTATTGTATAAGATCACCATTAAGGTCAAATAAGCTCCAAAACAGAGAGGATTCTCAAAAAACCCACATAAAAAAGAACAAAAAACCCATCAAAATGGAAATCGAAAAAGGAACAAAAAATGCACAAACAGAAACAAAAACACAAACAAACGTAAACAATAGAGGAAAAACAAAAACAAAAGAACACCATTGATACTGGAAGAGAAAAAATACAGGAAACAAAATTGATTACCGAATAAGCTGGAAATCGTGAAAAGAAGCAGAAGAAGGCAATGAACAATGTTGGATGAGCAAAAGAACAACATTTACATCATGAAATCGTGAGGAAAAAACTGAATATAAGCAAATCGTGAACATTTACCTGAACGAACGGGAGGAAAAAACCTACAGCAAATCGTGAAATCGTGAGAGAGGAGAGAAAGCTGGAAGGGATTTAACTGAATATAAGCAAATCGTGGAAACCCGAAACGTCATCTTTAGAGAGGAGAGAAACACGAAGCGTCAGGTTGTAAAATAGCAATGGGGGAATGAAGGGTTTTTAAGAGATTAAGAGATTATGCTTTAATGGTTGTAAAATATGCTTAAAATGTTGTTTTTAAGAGAAAAGCAAATTTTCTTTATTAAGTAGTATAGATATAGATAGTTGTAGCATTCAACTTTAAAAGAAAGATGTTGGCAGAGTTCATTAAGCTAAGAAAAAAAGGATTTAACACCTAAATTGCTCATATGGGTAATATTGTTCGATTTTCATTTATTTTGTTTGTAGTGGATTAACAAGGTTTTAGCCGAAAACAAAACTTTCTTGAGGTCACTATATGAAGGCTGGGAAGATTTGAGTACCAATCCACAATTTTCATTCATGAGGGTTTAAGGTTACTCACTGATGTTCGATTCTAATCTAATTATAGTTTGATTTCTCACCGATTTTCGTCATGTCACACACCCATCATAGTAGATTATAACATAGGAGAATTTTACTGATTATTTAATAGGCTTCACCTTATCTGTAAGTTATTGTGGTTTGCTTGAACATTTCGTCTTTAAATTAACGAACACAAAGATCACATTTAGGGGTCGTTTACTAAACACTTACCTTGGTAAGCGTTTATGAATTCAATTTTTTTATCCGATGAACACAACAAGAACCGAGAATCTTACCCGGTAAGAGGGAAGACAATGATCAAAAGTCTTACCCGGTAAGTCATAAGTGATGGTGATTCCTCTTACCCGTTAAGTACTTTCTGGGTTATAAACGCTTTTCATCAATCCATTTTGATGGCCGTTAAGAACTCATCTTCAAATTTTGAGATTTTAAAGAGATCTGAGAGTGACTCGAAGATGCGAGAAGGAATGATTTTTTAATTTGAGTTTTCTTTTTTGCTTGTTCGTTAATGACCCTAATTAAGATACCTTTCATTCCTTCTTCATTGACTTTTTTATTTTAAATCTAGAATCTGTTTATGGGGTCATGGTGGTTGAGTTTCCATTCTCTATTTACAACGGAATCACCTCCAAATTTGATGAGACTTTCATACTCCAGGCTTTCTGCGGACAGTGGTGTTGGTAGGGAAACCTATATTTTGGTCGTTAATTTTCAAATTCTCTCTCTTTCCTTCCATTTTTTGCTTATACCAAACTGTTAGGTCAAAGTAATGTCTCTTGGATCAGAGGGGTTATATATTTGGAATCTGTTTTTGATGAATTGTTGTTATACTTCATATAATTTAGGCAAGATTGTATACTCAAATGAAGTTGATTTTCAATAATTTGATATTGGTTTACCTTGAATTCGAGTAAAATAAGGTGGGATAAATTTCTATTGATTTGTGATCTACAATTTGAATTCATAATAACTCTCTTTCCACAATTAAGGAGTCATTTGTGGATTCAAACTAGCATGACTCTTATGTCTATTAATGATAACAATTTGTGATCTTGATTGAAAATGGATATTTATACTCCATTCATGCCATAAAATTTGCAACGAACATCAACAATACTATTTGATCAATAGTCAAATATGTTTAATCCCCTTGCAATTTTTGAAGTCAACTCGAAAGAGAGATTGTTTTAATTTTCATGGGATGAGTAGAATTACATTTCTTTTAACATAATGTTTTTCATGGTGTTGTGAAAAGGGGTCCTTTAAATTGATTGCCTTCAATACAATTTAAAACACTGATTTTATCATATTATAATATATGTAGGGAAAAATTAAAAGTGATAGAACTCTTTACACACTCACAGGTTCTCATTGCATGCCCTTTGGTTTTTGGTCTGGAAATGGCAAAACAAATAGCCCACTTCTGTTTGGTTCAAAACACCGCTTCAATTCAAGGTTCCATGGAAAAAAAATTATGTTTCTGAAGGGTGTCATTGTATTGTTTTCTTGGGTGACCTTAAAGAAAACCTGGTTCGAGTCCTAATTTAAGCACATTTTAAAGTTGTCTTATAAACATGTTAATTGGCTTTTTTTCTTTTTTTTCTTTTCTATCTTGAATCTTGATTCTGTTTATAGGTTGGGTTTAGACATTTTGTTGTTGGGTTTTTATCATTCTTAAGGTTTTGATACAGATCTAACATGTACCTAATCCCGTTTTGACTTCTTTTGGTTTACAAGCAAAATATACGAATTCTAAATTCTTAATGTCAAGTTTGTTATCTAAAACTCTTATTAACGTTATGGTGTAAGATTCTTGGCCAAAAGAACTACATCATATGCAACGGTCTTATCGGTAAGTGCTTATTGGTAAGACTCCTGACACGCATTTACTAGGTAAGACTCTCGAACCTTGTGTTGCCTCTTACCGGGTAAGATTTTCGTCCCTTGCCATTTAGTGCGGTAAACAGCCCCTAAGTATAATATTATGATTTGCTTGAGGGATAGACATCATTTATCATGTAAATCGGATAAATTATATGATTTTTAAACCATGTGCATATTACATGAGTTGCTTTGTTGATAATTGATGGTGTATGCAGATGGTAATTAAGTTTTCTAATGGTTATTATAAATTCATATGTATTGGCTATCATAAATAAAGGAGCATGTAGAAGTTTTTTTTTTTTTTTATCAATTATGAGTGAAATACTTCATTAATTTGGCAAATGAGTCTTGAGTTGCTTTCACGGTGAAAACATCATTATAAATGCTTCACATACATTTAACCAACTTGTTGACAGATAGTCAATGGATTTCATGGTCTCATGGTGTGGTTCTTGTCATATAATTGCACCAATCTTGGGAGAGTTTGCTAAAACATTACCAACATTGCCTTCCTCAAGGATGATGTAAATGAAGTTGAGGTAAAGTTACATCAATCTGGTTCATATTTAAATTTTATTTGAGATAGAAGCATATAACCAATTCATGTCGAGAGCAGAAGTACTATATGGAGGCAATGCTAATATTCATCTTCCTGGGCACCGGAAAAGAAGTAGGTAAGGTTGTAGGTGCTAAGAAAGATGAACTACATGCCAGGATTGTTAAGCATCTGGAAGAAGTTGTAGCTGTGTCAGCTTAACATGCTAAATATGATTATCATCAACTTGGTTAAAACCTTAAATGTTGCATGCATAGCCTTGGTTTAAAACGTGCCCCTTTGATCGATGTATAATTTGAAGTTGTATCAAGGCTTTAATATGCCTTTTTTATGTAACTGGATAGTTGGTGAATTACAAATACAATTAGCGGTGTTAATTGGTGCTCCGTTCACCGTCTCGCTCTCCTTCTCCCTTCGCCGTTATTGGTTTAAAAAAACATAATTGAGGGTTGAGTTATTTGTTTAAAAAATGTGATTCACTTGTGCTGCATCGCGCAGGTACACAACTAGTAATGTGTTTCTTTGTTTCTTTAAAGGAGGGGTGTTCTCGTATGAACCCTCCCCTATATATATATATATATATATGTATATATAGGGGAGAGATCATACAAGAGCACCCCTCATTTAAAGGAACAAAGGAACACATTTAGGACCACATATGATGTGTGTCCCACACAATATAAAATCATATATGATTCAATGGGGCCCACCATTGAATCAGATATGATTTTATATTGTTTGGGACCCACATCAAATGTGGTCCTAAGGGTGTTCATTTGTTTCTTTAAAATTGCAAAGTTCTTATTTGAATCTCCCTCCATATGGGGAGGGTTCATACGAGAACACCCCCCCCCCCCTTTTTAAAGAAACAAAGGAACACATTAAAATATGATTATCATCAACTTGGTTAAAATCTTAAATGTTGCATGCATAGCGTTGCTTTAAAACGTGCCCCTTTGATCGATGTATAAATTGAAGTTGTATCAAGGCTTTAATATGCCTTTTTTATGTAACTGGATAGTTGGTGAAATACAAATACAATTAGGGGTGTTAATTTGTGCTCTCTTCACCGTCTCGCTCTCCTTCTCCCTTCGCCGTTATTGGTTTAAAAAAACATAATTGAGGGTTGAGTTATTTGTTTAAAAAATGTGATTCACCTGCGCTGCATCGCGCAGGTACACAACTAGTAATGTGTTTTTTTGTTTCTTTAAAGTAGGGGTGTTCTCGTATGAACCCTCCCCTATATATATAATACAAGAGCACCCCTCATTTAAAGGAACAAAGGAACACATTTAGAACCACATATGATGTGTCCCACACAATATAAAATCATATATGATTCAATGGGGCCCACCATGGAATAAGATATGATTTTATATTGTTTGGGACCCACATCATATGTGGTCCTAAGGGTGTTCATTTGTTTCTTTAAAATTGCAAAGTTCTTATTTGAATCTCCCTCCATATGGGGAGGGTTCATACGAGAACCCCCCCCCCCCCCCCATTTTTAAAGAAACAAAGGAACCCATTACTAGCCACATGTTTTGTATAAACAATGGTTATTATATTCAATGACATTCTAGTAATTAAGGTAAGCTGGTACATACTTTCCACATAAGGTTATTTCTTTTATGGGTAAAAAGGGTATAAGAAAATATTTTGAAATCTAATATATTATTACTTTATAATAAATTATGAACATATAAATTTTGTAAAATCAATTGATAATATAGTAGAATGTTATATTATATTAAATCATATTATAATATATGATATTATAATTATATCATATATGATTTTACATCTACCTTTGTACAAAATTACATATGAATTTACATTAACATTTGTACAAAATCATATATGATACTGAAATCATATGTGATTTTGTTGACATATTTGGCATTGTAATTATGTGTGAATATCGTTTGTACAAAATCATATATGATTTTACATTAACATTTGTACAAAATCATATATAATTTTACATTTACATTTGTACAAAATCACATATGATTTTACATTAATATTTGTACAAAATCATATATGATACTGAAAACATATATGTAACACCGTAAAAACCAAAACCCAATAAATGGTATAATTCAAATCCAAAACCTTCAAATGATTAACCAACCAACGATTAATTCATTACAATCTTTAATTCGAATCAAACGAAACAGCGGAAGTCTAAAGTCTAAAGTCAAACAACTGAATATTAAAACTAAACAAGAGCTAAGCTAGAACATCTTCTAGCCTTCATATCCTTCCCTTAGCTCTCTCACCTCTATCTATCGATCCCTTTCCTGAAAATGTTAGTTTTGAAAACGTGGGTTAGACCATAAGGTGTAGTGAATTCCCATACAAACAGTTTACAATTTCAATAGTTCACAAATCATTAAATCATGCAATGGTTTACAAATAAATATTCTCATTTTCATGAAGAGAACAATTTAAGTATTGGAGAGACATGGCAAGACGATTAGCAACTAGATATAGGATTTATCACACCTATATGTAGGGCTTTTATATAACCACACCTATTAGTAGGATTTAGCACACCTAATTATAGGATTTAATAAATGACCTTGCCAGTTAGCCCCAATTAAAACAGGTAATGCGCATACTGACCCCACAACTTATAAACATGATCATGACAATTTTGCATATAAATAAACATTTAAAGAAAAACCATAATCAACAAATAAGCGTTTGAAACATTTCCACATTTCATTTTAAGTGATAGGGAACTCACCTGGATTGGACACAACCGGTCTGAAGCTTATACGGTCACAACCTCCAAACCGAAAGCCTAAATTCAAAGACATAAAATGGGTGTTAACCTCAACGAAATACCCCAAAAAGTCTTCCATTAAAGACCTAAGATAAACCCCTAATCCATAGGCCTAAACTCCAGCTCGAAGCGGAAAGCGAAACGGGCGAACTCACAACAAAATAGTGAGTTACGCGCCTTATGCCGCGGCCTCAACCTGCGGGGAAATCCGCAAGACCTACTGTTTGATCTGGTTCATCTCTGCAAACCCAAAACAGCCCCAAATCTCAAATATAACCAAAATACTGATTTCATTCATCTATAAAACATGTGTAATGAATGCTTTAAGCACCGAAAATGACATCTAAACATATGTAATCATTTCCACATGATTTACCCAACTAATCAATCTATCAAAACATGAGATTGAACAACAATGGAGGTATTCTTGTGAGAGACTCCAAGCAATGATTCAACAAATCAAGAGCTCACATTTAAAACTCTAATCCTCCAAATGATGTCAAGATAATGGGATTTAATCATCCAAAAGAGATTAGCTTTTCATGAGCTTAGGGTTTAGAACCCTTGAATCAGATAGTAGACTTACTTAAACAAGATTTAATGAAAGGAGGAACAATATACCTGATGATAATGGTTTCCTTCAAGAATGCTCCAACTTCTATTCTTCTTCCTTGCTCTCTACGCTCATACACACATTACACCGTACTGATATTTGCGAAATGAGAGAAACCCTTATCTTGTTGCCTATTTATACCTTGGGCCATATGCAAAAGAATGCCCTAGCCAATCCAACTTTTTAAGACAAGGCTCAGCAGTTTTAAATTAATAACCCAATGATTAACAACTAATCGCCTTATAAATTTTGGGTTATTACAATATATGAAATCCTATATAATTTTACAATAACATTTGTAAGAAAATCATTTTTTCTAAAATCATATATGATACTGAGTTTGGTTTCTTATATTTCTCTTGATCTTTTATTTATTTAAAGATATTTCATATTTCATATTTCATATTTATCTTGATCTTATATTTATTTAAATATATTTAATATCTTTATCAATTCTTGTAAAATAGTGGGAGGTTCAAATTTGTAAAGATATTTTAATCTTATATATAATATTTAAATTATATTTTATATTTAAAGTGTACAATCTAATAAGAATAGTATATCCCCAAAAGTAATAGTTTGCCTAAAATACCCTTGAAGTAATCAAATTAACATTGATTAAATTTTTGGTTTCTTAAAATTATATCGGGATAGAATTACTTCATTTGTTTCTTTAAATAAGAAAAGTTCTCATTTAAACCTCCATTTATATATATATATAGGGTTAGGTTCAAATGTGAACTCATTTTTGGTTGTTAACGTGAGGACGAATCTCAGCCACACATCTTCGTTTATGGAGGACGCGATCACGGACGATTGACGCGGTTCATGGGAGGGTGAAGATTATTAAAGGAGGGGAACCAGGTCAAAGCCGCCTTTATTGACCGGATAAGTGGCTGAGATTCGTCCTCACGTTCACAACCAAAAATGAGTTCACATTTGAACTTTCCTCTATATATATATATATATATATAGGGGAGGGATCAAATGAGAACCACCCCTCCTTAAAGAAACAAATGAACAAATTGTGGACCACATATGATATTGGTCTCACATAATATTAAATTATTTATGATTTAAATGGTTTAATATTAAATCATAAATGATTTAATATTATGTGGGACCCACATCATATATGAACCACAGGTGTCCATTTGTTCCTTTAAAAATGCAAAGTTCTCATTTGAACCTTCCTCTCTCTCTCTCTATATATATATATATATATATATATATATAAGGGAGAGATCAAATGAGAACGACTCCTCTTTAAAGGAACAAATTGTGGACCACATATGATGTGAGTTCCACATAATATTAAATCGCTTAAGATTTAATATTAAATCATAAATGATATAATATTATGTGGGACCCACATCATATGTGATCCACAAATGTCCCTTTGTTCCTTTAAAAATGCAAAGTTCTCATTTGAACATTCCTATATATATATATATAAGGGGCTCTTCATGGGAGATCTAAGTTAATCTTGATAACAATGAGATCCAATCTAATCCATTGAATTAGTTGATCAAGGGTCCATAATTAACTGAATTAATTATAATGACACTACCTAAAATAAAATAACTTAATTTAATTAAGTTTTATCAAAAGGGTATCGTTGTAATTTTACATTTAAACTCATCTTTATCTAAATAAGGCGGGTACTATATTCAAGGTATGTTACGATAACAAATCAAAACAAATATCCTTTTGAAATCAATTCAAATCAAACGATCGCTGCAACTCAAATAATCCTTCGGCTCCCTTTTAGTACGAAGAATCATCCTAGGGTTTTCCCGATAAGCCCTAAAATCCGATTCGTGTTTTTTTGCCGCCCCATTAAGTTCAGAAATTGATTAACCAAGATGAAAGAAGGCGATGGAGGTATGTGATACATTATGAAGGTACCAATGTACCATATATATTCATAGAGAAGATATCATATGTATACAATTTACAGTGTCCAACGATGTACCACACTTCATAAAAAAATGTACCATACATATTCACAGAGAAAGTACCATATGTATTTATATATTTTTTACATACAGAAAACAAATTCTCATATACCTTATTGAATTATAAAAATTAGACTTTTATATCAACATTAAATCATCACCATTTGCTTGTTGGTTGGGTATACAATTTATAGCGTCCAACGATGTACCATACTTATTCATAAAACGTGTGTTCATGTGATTTGATATGAACACAAGAAAAAACTTTGAAAAACTCTGTATATAAATAAGTGAACAAATGTATAAAAACTTTCTGTGTATAATCAAAATGTCTTCTGTTATTGAAATAATTTGAAGCCGGATTGATCAAGGGAATTGATTGAATGAATGATCCGATATGTTTTTGATTTTGTTCTGTTAGATAATTTAGGAAAATAAATCATTTTTATCTTTATCTGGTTTGTAACAGAAGATTTAATATAAAAAGATTAATTTTAAATTTGTTAATTTACCAAGTTATCCTTCTTTATTATGGTTAGGAGTGGATCTCATGGTTATCAACATTTAGAGGGTTTTCATTTGATTTTGGCCATATATATATATATATATATATAGAGAGAGAGAGAGAGAGAGAGAGAGAGAGGTTTAAATCAGAACTTTGCATTTTTAAAGAAACAAATGAACACCCTTAGGACCACAAATGATGTCGGTCCCACACAATATAAAATCATATTTGATTCATTGGTGTGACCCATTAAATCAAATATGATTTTATATTTTGTGGGACCCAAATCATAAGTGGTCTTCTTTCTTTGTTCCTCTAAATGAGGGGTGTTCTTGTATGATCCTTCCCCTATATATATATATATATATATCGGTCTAATCAAATAAGAACTAGATTAGTTTGTGGTAACTGTAAGAACCAATGTGAACCAATTATTTTAAACAATTAATGAGTATTACTAAAATAATATAAAGGGTAAATAGGCAATTCAATTTCTTTTGACAACTCATACAACCCTAAAATTGGGACTGTGGTTGGATTAACCTTTTTTTTCTTTTCCTCACAACCATGTCAATACCCACCTCTTCCGCCACCATCGACCACCATAAACCACCCAGGAAACACTACTCTAGGATCTCCATTAGATCACTCCATGAGCTCTTCTGATCAGTTTTTCGACCTAAACAAAACCACAATATCAAAGTTTGACAACAACAAAACCACAATTTTCCGATCAGTTTTTTTGACCTAAACAAAACAAAATCCGATCGCACTGTCTACCATCACGGAGTTGCCGGAAACATTGCCGAAGTTTGACGGGCTTTCGTTGGAGATTTATCTCCATGTTTTTCGATCTAGAGGTGTCTTGAAACGGTGATTAGTTTGATTCATACCTTAAGGAATGTAATCGAACAAACCTACAAATCGCAGATCTCTTGTCCTTGTGAGCCATTCTCGCTGACTGCTGTGAACCATCTCCATGATCTATACTTGTTTTTATGTCTTAGTTACCGTGATTTATGTTAGAATTCAAGGGTTTTTTTGTTGATTTAAGTGAAACTGATGATTAGCATGATTCTATACTTGTTTTGTGAAATACAGTGGTATCACAATGTTATCATAGTTGGGTATCACAAAGCATGTTGTATGTATTTTGAGTATCACAGTGATTATCATAGTGCATCTTATATTTATTTGTATTTACATTGAGGGTCGTTTTTGTTTATCTTTATTAGCATAGTCGATGTTTTTAGGTATCATATTGTGTATCTTATATTTACTTGGTATTCACCAGAAGTCGAAGGTTGGAGGACGGTGGATGGAGAGAGGAGAGGAGAGTTTAAAAAACCTAAAATTCCCTTTCGTTTATTCAAAATTACCAAAATTATAAACTTCTTAATTTATCCATTGATTTGTGGTTGAGATTGGTTTTTATAGCTACCACAATCTAACCAGTTCTCCCTTGAATGAACCTCCTATATATATATAGGGGAGATGTCCATTACAAACCATGCAATTTGTACAAACTCTATTCAACCAACCATACAACCGTACGAAAATGATGAAACGATTGAATATGATTGAAACATCTCTATTCCCAATCATCTAAAGGGAAATGTGCGTCAACGATATACATGAGAAGTCCTTCGTGGAATGAAATTTTCATGGTCAAGTAACTGGGTTCTCCATTGGTGTAAAGGTCTTTAGTCACCTTTTCCCAAAATAATGCATACCTTACCCAAAGCCTTGTTTTACATTACACTCATAAAGATTTTTTGATTTATAAGTATGTATTTTATCCGAGTAGTGGAGGGTGAGAGATTTTTCAAAATTATGCTACATACATGCTAGTGTAGTGACAATTTGAGTGATACACTTTATCCCCAAGGAGTGAATTGAGTGTTGTTTCGTTAACCAATTGTGAGAGTTCTTGAAATTAGGTTTTGTCTACTTGATTGCATGTGTACCCACTTCTCGTTGCTTAGCTGCAAATCTCGAGTTCATGATATGCTATACGTGTTGACATTCTGTAACACCCGGGGTTTTTCGGTATGTGAAATCCCATGTTTTATGTGTGTTTACATCCCTAGAATAGGTTTATTGAGTTGTTTTTTTAAGTTTGGCTATGCTTGGGTATGAAAATAGGCAAGAAAGGAGCAATTTTTAAGGTTTCGGAATTCCTCGACGGTGAAAATAATTCCCCGACCGTGAAAAAATCTCCCTGGTCGTTAAAACCCACTTTTTTCTCTATTTTTTCATTTTTCCTTCTCACTTACTCATTTCCCTATCATCTTCTTGGTCCAAACTTCTTCACTTCATCCAAATCAAAGTGATTAAGAGACTTGAGGCTAGAGGATCAAACAATGTAGAGTGGAGCTCAATGATATTCATCTTCCCCATTAGAGCTCATACCTTCCCAATAACTTCTCCATTTAAACTCGATTTAGGGGATTTCTAGTGTTTCTATTCACCTTCTCCAAGCATTTAAGAGCTCATAAACATCAAGATTCCATGTGTTGATCAAGATCCAAGTTTATCATCTTCATCTTCTCCAACCTCCTCTTCACCATTGTTGATCGGGTTTTTGGGTTTTTCCTAAAAACAAATTGTAAGTATATCTAGACCTTCTAAACCTTGATTCTTGTGAAAACCTTACATTTTAACCTTCTAGAACTTTGATTTTGATGTATCTTCCATATTTTGGAGTTTCGATCATTTTTGATGATATTGGTTGATTAGAGATCTTGACTAGGATTTATTAGGAATATGAGATTCATATTTTACTTGTGGTACATCTATAGGATTTGGTCGTGGTCCAGATCAAGTTTCAAAAGGTATATGAGGTCGGATCTGAAGCCTTCACCAATGGAAGCTCAAGATTGGGGTAAAACCTAGATTTAGCCTAAATCTAGAAAGGTCGTTCATGTTGCTTTGCGAAAACTATGTACATGCCAAAAATGTTCATTTTGAAGTATTAACATGTTTTACTTGTTATTTTTCAAATGTGTGGGTATTTGGTGAGTTTTGCATATTTGGTTTTATAAAATCATGAAAAATGCTTATATTCGAATTTATAAACATCTTGATAAATAAAAGATGAGTATGGGTTGTTTTGGCGTCTCATCTCATAAATGGAGATCATTTGGTGTTTTATGCGTCTTTTGAGTATTTGATTTTATAAACCGCTTGGAAAATACATGTTATTGCATTATGGGGCATATTTGGAAATAACAGAGTTTAATTTCATTTGAAAAATGGTTTGTCTCAATCAATGATGTTTGTTTCGAGTAATCACATAAGCGTTACGTTTTAGAAATTTGGCTCGGTTTTGACTTAAATGAGTCTTGGGGACATTTTTCCGATTTAAATTGTTTTATGTCGGGTTTTTGGAAGTTATATGCAATTACAACATATTTATTATGAAACTTACACGTTTTGAGCGCTTGGTCATTTAGTTGGAGTCGTGTAATTTTAGACTGTAATGCAATGGATCCGTAGGCATATAAGTCAGTTTCTTTATATGCATTATGCACCATTTTATTAACAATAGACTTGATTGGGTTGTGTCGATGTGCATATGTTTACGAGAACCTTTTATTTGACAATAGACGGGATTGGGTGTGTCAAGGTGCATTCGCTATGAGCTACCTTTTACTTGACAATAGATTGGATTAGGTTGCGTCAAGGTGCACTCGTTTATGAGCTACCACTTATTCCGAAGATAGACTGGATTGGGTTAATGTCGATGGAAACTTATCTTTAAGAAAAGCTCCTTTAACATTAGTTTGTGGCTCACTTATGTGTTCTGTCACGACAAATGGTAAATCGGGTCTCCCCCGTCATCTTGGGATGTTTTATGCCCTTCCATGGGTAAGCGTGAGTTAATTGTTTATAAGATTTGATTAAACCTATGTTTCCTGTTTTTAATGTGTATAGCTTTATTCTCAGTTGCGTGAGTATTAGGTATTGGTCTCATGTTAAATAGGTGTCTTGGTTAAAGATACTTCATCACGATAAATAGTGGTTTTGAAATAGATGTCGTTTTCATATCTGATGTATCTCATTTTGGAAATTGTGATTCAAATAACATTCTTACCATTTTACCGTCTTATATAAATGATGAAAATTGCTTGAGCTCACTAGGCGTAAGCCTAACCCTTTTTATTTGTCGGCATGTGCAGCAGGGGGCTCGTTAGGGTTGGTACTAGCGACACTATGATGATACGAGTGCTAGTTAGAAACTCAAAAAGGTTTTGCTTATTCATTGACGTTTTCTGCAATTGGAGATAGCGACAGTTATTGAGTTTTAGTAACACCCGACCTTGACAAAGCCTCCATCTAAGGCTTGGTCTATCATTTGTTGTTGTTGAAGTTAGATTTGTTATTCTATGTAATTCAAGTGACGAATTACTGACAAGGGATTTACCCTTCATTTGATATATTATTGAAAATTTTAAATTAGTCGCTATTTCCAAATTTCAGGGTGTTCCACATTCTCACTTGATTCGTTTTTATGACTACATGTTAACTTAACTCATTGCCGGAACGGGCAATGATCTAAGTGTGTGGGAATTTGATAAGTACTAATTTATACATTTTTATGTCAAATGTACCCTAAAATTAATATTGATTGGATGCTTAAATACCCATATTAAATTGAGTTTATTATTTAATTCGTTGCTATCTTTTAAAATATGAAAAAAGAAAGTTTTGCTTTGGTCTTGTATATGTTTTCTGGGCAGCAACAAACAAAAATATATATATATATATATATATAGAGAGAGAGAGAGAGAGAGAGAGGAAGGTTCAAATGAGAACTTTTGATTTTTAAGGGAACATAGGGGCACATTGTGGAGCACATATGATGTGGGTCCCATATAATATTAAATCATTTCTTATTTAATATGATTTAATATTAAATCAGAAATGATTTAAGATTATTTGGGACCCACATCATATATGGTCCACAATGTGTCCCTTTGTTCCTTTAAAGAGGGATGGTTCTCGTATGATCCGTCCCCTATATATATATACATATATATAGAGAGAGAGAGAGAGGGGCTTAATCAAATGAGAACTCAGCAGTTTGTGATAACCGTGAGATCTAATATCGGCCATCCTTTTAGATAATTAATTTTATTGTTTTAATTAATATGAAAGGGCAATTTAGTAATATCTTTGATTTCTTTAACAACTCACTAATCATAATTTAAATAGATTCTTTTAAATGTATTGCTAAAAATAAGTGAATTCCAAAAAATAATTTTTTCTAATTTTTTTCTAAATTTTTGTAAATATATTATCATTAGAGAGCATTCAACTAAAATATCTTTCTCCGATCTTCCTCGCCTCAAAAAATCGCCCCTCCCTATCATGTTGACATCTTCCATCCCTGGTAAAAATACAAATTAGAGATTTATGGCCAAAGATGTAACATGTATTAATTTTCAGGTATCGTTGTTTTACGAAGTGTATTTTCGTAGTTTTATAAAGTGTATCACAATGTGTGTTCATTGTTTTAAGAAGTTTATCACAGTGTGTTTAGGAAGTGTATCACGATGTATTTTCGTTGTGATTTGAAACGGTTCAGTGATAGCAACGTCCATCTACATAAAGTGTGAGATCTTGCAAAGCCTTAATGATACCCGAAGACTTCATCTTTGAAGATTTTGGTTCAGTGATCAAGTGGGGCCTACTCAACAAGATCAATGCTGATCTTATCCTCGATGCACAAAAGTCAAACCACCATACCTTATCAGAAAATGACGTATGGATTGTCACTTATGTTTCCATCAAATCTAATTTGGTTACTGTTCATATACGGCCAAAAGCATGGCTGTCTTTTAGACAAAGGACAAGTTTCAAATAGAAATTTGACACGTAGTATATAGCTTTTGCTTTGCATTTAATGCAAAGGGTATAAATAGATGAAGAACCCTTCTTCATCTTCATACATGGAAAATCTCTCCTCAAACCTCTGCTGCTATTTCTTATCTTTCCTTGTGCATCATATTGTGTGATTCCTTAAGTTGTAATAGAATAGGTTTAATTACTTGTTTTTATTCCGCTTACAACTGTAAATTTGTTTATTCAATATAAACTCATTTAAAAACTTAAAAAGGTTGTGTTTGTATTCAACCCCCCCCCCCCCCCCCTTCTACAAACTATTTCTATATCCTTGAACTCTTGTAGACTCCTTTGAGACCAACAAGTGGTATCATTGCAGTGTTTATTGCTTTAAAACTCTAAATCTTTAAAACGAACTAATTTTCTTGTTTCATTTTAAAATGGTTAATACAAATGCAAAATACATAGACAATAGATCTTTAGTTAAACCTCATAGATTTAGCTGTGATAATTTCTAGTCTGGAAGGAAAGAATGACTCTATTCCTAGAAGGGCCAGGTCCCAAGATCCCCTACTATGTAGAAAATGGACCATTCGTTCCAACCCTACTAGTTCCTAGGGGTGAACATGGTACGGTACCATTTTTTCCCCAATACCCTGTACCAACAAGTTATAATTAGTATTCAAAAATCTATACCGTGTACCAACCAACTGTAATTGGTACCAACTTATTTTGGTTGGTACGTGTTGGTACGCTATTTATACCAACATTTCAAAGTTCACAAAGTTTAATGTTTAATATAAACTAATAAATATGATCTGCTGTCCAAAACATGTCTAAAACTCCAAATTACAAACATGTATAAAAGACTAAAACCTATTGTCTGAAACCTGCTTGTTGTCCAAACTAATAAACATGTTGCTACCTTTTGTTATCTGTTATATTGAAATGGGACTAAAGAGTCTTCTAAACTCAGAAAGTAAATTAAAGACAATAAGTCCCTAAATGAGGCCTAAACCTAAACCCAAATCCAAACCCAAACCCAAACCCAAAGTGAATGCAAAAAAGAGAAAAAAATATAAAACTGTAAAAACTAAATTGTAAATAATTATTATATGATACATTTAATTGATATTATATAAAAAATAATCAAAAAAATAATATATATATATATACATATATATGATGAGGACATAAGAGACAAGTCGTACGCCTTTTCTGACATGGTTCTAGGTTTGACTTTTGTGCATCGAGGATAAGATCAATCTTTAATCTTGCAAAGGAAGCTTCATTTGATCGCTGATACTGATTCTTCAAGGATGAACTTCAGTATCGCTGAGGCTTCACAAGACTTCACACTTTGAGTAGACAATCGCTGCTATCGCTGAACCGCTTCAGTTCACTTAGCTGATTATCTCTTTCTTCAGCTAGAGTCTTGGACTTTCGCTGAATGGTCTTTTGGTGTGATAACTGATCTTCAGGTCTTCAGTGATAAGCTTGTAGTTCCTTGACCTTCAGCGATCGCTGATAGAAATCAGCGTGTGCTATCGCTGAATTTAAACAGAAGCTTAACTATGGAATTTCACTAAGTATAGTAAAGGAATCATATTCAAATCACTGAGAGGAGTTATGATCAACAAAAGTCGATATGGTACAGTAGTACCGTGGTATTGGATTTTTGATACCACGTACCAACCATGTTTGTGAAATTGGTACGGTAGTACCAACCAATATAATAGGTACCAATTTAGTTGGTACCAATTAAATTGCTACGGTTGGTATCTTAATTGGGTGGTTTGTCTCGGTACATTTTTGACACCCCTACTAGTTCCTGCAGTTCCTGCTACTGTTACCTCTCCTGCTATTCCTGAGAGACGTATTCCCAAAACTCCAAATCAATGGAGTGAGGAAGACAAGAAAGAACTAGCTGTTGATTCAAAAGCTAGATCTATTATTACCATGTCTCTTCTGGATGATGTTTATCATTCTGTTATGAAAATGAGGACCTCCAAGTCCATGTGGGATACTCTCTGTGTCCAATATGAAGGAACCGATGAGGTTCAGATTACTCGCCGAATCAACCTTGTGAGACAATATGAAAGTTTCATGTTTCTTTTTTAATAGATATGAAACCAGTTGATCGAGAGTACTCTAACTCTGAAATTCTGACAAAGTTCACGGAAGCTCTTATTGAACAACGGGACACTTTTACTACCTGTCTCAAGCTGTCAAAGAACACAGAAACTTTATCTTTAAGTGCTTTGTATGGAATATTGCTCAATCATGAGAAATCACAAGCCTTAAAAAGAAACCTCATAAAGGACACTAAATCTGCCGAAAGTACTTCTTTGGCCTTAGTGACTTCAGAGATGGAACCTCCCAAACTTGTATCTTCTTCTATTACTTCTATCACTGAGTTAGATCAAGCTAACCCAGAGGTTATCACTGATGCAGATATCTCTGAATTTGACAATTCTTTGGCTCATCTCACTACCAATTTCAGGAGATTTGCCAGAAAGAGTTATTTTAGAAAGACCCTTGCCATCGCTATTAGCATTGAAAAGTCTTTGTAAATCAGGCTATTAGCATTTAAAGACAACAAGCTATCACTGAGCGCGAACAAGCCATCACTAAACTCAAGGCTGAAAAAGCTACCATTGAAGGATGGTGCAAGGCTTTTGACAAAGTCAGTGAGATCATTAATGCTCAGATTCCTAAAAAGGTCAAGAGAGGTCTTGGATATTACTATGACCAAGAAGAAATAGACACTGATCGTTCCATGTTAAAATGTGGATTGTTTGTTTATCTATCCCTGATCCCTCTTCTCAATGTACCTCTACATCTGAGAAAAGACCTTCCAAACCTTATACCAAGGATTTACGGAAGGTGATCAAAGGCAAGTTCCTAGATCATGTTCCCACGATCAAGAACTTCCAAAAACTGAAGAAGAATCCGGCAGTTCCTTTAGTGAGTCTTCCTAAAACTGGAAAGAAGGTCTTTGGATCTGTTCAGAGATCAACTCCAAAAATTAAGATCGATCTCACTCCATCCAAACCTGAGAAACCAGTGGTTCCTCCAAGGTCAATGGAGAAAGGAATTCTTGGTCATGGTCCACAAGTTGTTTTACCAAAGTTGGAGAACAAAATTGCAATTTGAACCTTTTCACAAACTCCTCCCAAGTCATGGATCTAGCAAATTTCGCTCCGTTTTCTCCCGACTCAACATCCCACCAATTGATTGCTTCAGCTTTCAACATAGAAATTGCATAAGTCACTTTGTCTTCGTCGGCACACTTGCAAGTCTCAAAAGCCATGTCCATTTCCCGTACCCAACGCACGGCTAACACCGATTTGCAAGATGCAAAAGTCTTGTAGCTACACCCCTTGGATACCTCAGAATAATTAGGCACCAATGGTGTTTCCATAGAATGACCACTCACAATGGTCTTCGGTAGGCTGGAATGCACGGAAGGCTCTATTTCTTCACTCTTCTCCCGACTTACAGGTTCCGACCTTTCTCGATTAGTCAACAAAGTTTGAAGTGCGGATTGGATCTTCCCCAATTTAGTGACAAGTGCCTCTTGCACTCCAATGGTGGGTGTGGTGCCTTGGCCCCACCTTCTACCTTGGGCTCGACCCCTTGCACTCACCGAACTCTCTTGCACGGACATCTCCGGTGCACTAGCTTGTCAAATCTTTCTATGGCCACGTCCTCGACCACGACCCCTAGTTCCCCCAACAGTAGGGACGGGTACATGACTCGCACTTCTTCCACGGAAAAAAGATCTTTGGATCTGTTTAGAGGTCAACCCCCAGAACTAAGATCGATCTCACTCCATCTAAACCTGCGAAACCAGTGGTTCCTCCAAGTCAATGGAGAAAGGAATTCTTGGTCATGGTCCTGAAATTGTTTTGACCTCCTCTCTGCATGCTTCTAGCTCAAAACCTGTTGTTAGGACCCAAACAATCAAGATATCAATATATGAAAAGATTATAACAGGAATGATAATAGCCAAATGTAATATGTATTGATTGAATGTACTGTATACAGAATATATCTTTACAAGGTATATGAAAACATTAGTTCTAACAATCTAACTAACTATCTATTTATACATACAATAGAAAGACTAAAGTGACAAGACATTCATAACAGACAAGTTCAGAATGGGTTCTGAACTCCTTCAGAACTTCTTCAGAAGTGTCTTCAGAACTTCTTCAGAACCTCTTCAGAAGTGCCTTCAGAACTTCTTCAGATCTTTTTCTCTTTAAGAACCCAGTTCCTTTTGAAGCTATTAGGATATTTCTATCAATCTCCCCCTTAGCTTCAAAAGTTCAGATCATACTTCCAGAAATTCAGAATTTCTCTTACATCCTTCAGAATTAGTCTTCTGTATTCAAGTAAGGATTCAGCAACTCTAATCATTTCTTTTGCAAGTATCTTGTGCTTCTCCCAATCTTCATTGCTCAGATTCTTTGGTCTTCTATTCTGCCTTTTTACCAAACGATCTCTGATTGCCATGAGAGTTCCATTGCAACATTTGTGGAATTCTTCAAATCTCACAAATAATAGTTGATGAAAGCATTTACAAACGAAGCCAGGAGGATGAAGTACTAAAGTGCTCTTCTTCAAATTCTGAATATCTGGTAGACTTAGATTTGGTTTGCTTAAGTGTACTTGCTTCTTGTTTAGAACATAAGCAACCTGGAAATCAGTCTTTGCAGCCCATATAAATTCTCTGTATAATCCATCTCTAAGCACTGGAAAAGATTTTCTGAACTTGGTGATTGAGTCATGGAAGGGATAAAGACTTCTGTACACTCTGAGAAGATCTCTGAGGTGAACATTCTGAAAATCAGCTTCAGAAAAGGTAGAAATCTCACCATTTTGTCGTTCAACAGTGAAGAATGCATATTTGTAATTTTGTCTTGTCTTTAAATCAGCATTAATCACTTTGATCACAGGACTTTCTTTTCTTGCTTCATTGATTGGAATCCTTATCTTTCTGATGATATCTGAGTACCATTGTTTCCAACCAAAAGACTTTTGAATCCAGCAATCTATATAGTTGAATTTTTGTTCATATTCCATGAACATTTCTAGATGAAAATATTCAAGGAACATAGTGAAAGCACTTTCTTCTATTCTTTGCACTTGTAGTTGTTCCTCTTCAGATATTTGCTTTTCAGGAACCAACTCTTCAGAAACATTTTCAAGAACTTCTTCCTTTTCTTTTTCTTTTTCTTTTTGTCTTACTTCTGAACTTTCAAGATTCAGAGTGTACTTCTGAATTTCTTCCATATCTTGCCTCTTTGTATGAATCTTGAAGTCATACGCATCACTTAGTAGATAATCTGCTCCTTTTATCTTGTTTACTTTCTTGTGACCAGCTAGATAACTCTTTCTCACAAATTCTCTAAAATGTATTCTTTCTTTGATCAGATAAATAATTTCCTCTTTGATGTTAGATTCTTCAATAAAATCTGTCATGTAGTTCAGAAGCCATTTGAGGGAGGATGTAGAATACTTTGGAATATCGGATTGTATTAGAGATTCCTTCGACAATATACATGAACCCAATATCTGGATTAGTGAACAGTCTTTTCAGCCCAAACCTTTCAATATATATAGGTTCCAACATATTTACTGTGTTAAGTCTGTATTCCAAAGCCAACTGAAAATCATGTTTTATGAGATTCCTTATATATATTCTCAAGATTCTTCTAATCTCTGAGACTAACACAGATTCACCTGAATTAACACAAAAGGACAAGATTGCCAACTTATCTTGTAGTCTTAGCTTGTAAACATCAAACTGAGTAAATTCCCATAAAGTACCGTCTCTTCTCTCTACTCCAAATCTGAATATAGTCAAATCATTCTGACTTGATTTTGATACGCATCTGATCTTCTTTATTAGAGTTGAATCATGAAAATTCTGAACACCATGATTCTGAATAAAGTTCTTCACTTGAACAATATGATCTTCAGACCATTCATCATTCAGAAAGTCTTCCAACTTTGCAAACTTAATACTTCTTTTGTACATGAAGCAATAAGTGTCTTCAGGAAATATCAGGCTGCTTTCTCCAGAAATAAGTACATTTTCCTTTTCAAACACTTGATCCAATACAAGTTCTTCAAGTATTGGAAGATCTATCTTAGGAATGATAATGCAAGGTCTGATTCTAACTTCAAATCTTCCTGAGAAAGCAATTAGAATTTCATCAACAATTTCAACTCCTTCTAAATGAGCTAAATCAAATTCCAATTCAACTCTTTCATCTGGTTGTTCAAGAAAATTTCTGAAGATAGAAAATCTGTTGTCCAAAAGTCTACACTCCAGACTTCTTGGATAATTCAGAAAGACATGCACCCAACAGAATTGATTCAGAATATTCCACAATCTTTCAGAAGCACTTCTGAACTCTTCACTCAGTAGTTGTTGAGGCTTCCAAATTACTAAATCTTTTATTTCATTTGAGCTTTCTCCCATATTTACATCAATCATATCTTCTTCAAACATGATCACATCAGAAAGATCACTTGGTTCTCCAATAACATCTTCAAAAGCAAGGTATTCCCTTAGCATTTCTTCATTAGAGTCTGGAATTATGTCTGTGTTATCTAAGCCCAAGTTACCTTCAGAATCAAGAGATAACTTTTCTGTTTCATACCCTTCTTCTATCATTACTTCAGAAGAATGATCATTTATCTCTTGTGCCTCATGTTCTGCAGATAAAATATCTTCTATAGCTTCTGAGACTTTATTTGATTCTTCACCAACATTCTGAGTATCTTCAGAGGACTTCTCAGAATTTTGAACTTGATCATTTATATTAGTTTCTGGTTCAGATACTCTCTGTCTTTTCTCCCCCTCTTGATTATCAGGATCCTGATCATCAAGACTCCTTTTAAAAGTATCTGATTGAGATCTGCATTCTAGAGCAGATAATCTTGTGCTTAATTCTGATTGAGAACTCTGAATGGATGAAAGTTGATTGAGAATCTGAGAAATATCATCTTTAGTGGCATAAGCTTGTGAAACAGAAGAAGAAGAAGGCTGAGAAGCTTTCAAAGAAGAAACTGAGGAAGCCACTTCAAAAAAGGCTGACAAAAGTGCTTGTTTAAACAAATTAAGATCATTGGAAGATTTGAGATGAAAATCATTCAGCCTGTTAACCATATTTTCCCCATGTTGATCCAACCTAACCTCCAACACCTTTTTGGTAGAGTCCGTCAATTCCTTGATGTCCTTCTGAATCTTTGCAAATTCAAAAGTACAGAAATCTTTGAATTCTGAGAATTCAGAAGATGTGGGTAAGTTGCCAAGATCAACAGATGAACTTGTTTTCAGACCTTCAGAAGAAAGTTGGCTTGTATGAGCCACAAAGGCATCATGAACCACATTTGATTATGTGAATGGAGCTTTTGTGATGTTCACCCCACCAGGACTTTCAACTAATCCTTGATATCCAAGAATAGGAATATCTATAGTTGTTGATGCAATGTGACAAACACTTTGCTGAGGAGCATCTGAAAGATGTATGCTTGTGTGAATGGATGCCACATTAAGTGGTTCAGAAGGCTCAAAGTTGAGTGGACACTCAGACTCAATGTGCTCAAAACTGTGAAGGGGGGACATATATCCTTCATTTTCAACAAAAGGAACCTCCAATTGGAGTCCTAATGGATTATAAGCTGCTTGCCCCATTTGTGTTGTTGAAACACCCTTCTGTTGAGAGATGGGTGAGTGGCTGGGGGGGTTAACCATGGTTGCCATGGGCTCACTGGCTGTTTCAATATTATCCACCAAAGAATGTGGAATAATAGTAGATGTGGTTGCCCGGCTTGTAACAGGTGGTTCACAGGTTTGATTATCTTGTATCTGTGTTCTCCCCTCATCAATTCTTTTTCTTACCCTTCTACCCTGTCTCTCATTTTCATTTTTCCTCTTTACTCTTTGAGGTTGTTCACCCCCTTGAACAGCCTCCCCCTCTTTCTAGTTAGTCTAGACTCCCTTGCATGATCACTACTCTGGTTTGAATCAGGGGAAGGGACTACTGGTTGAGGTAATCCCATAGATTCTAAATGCTCACTCCCAATCCTAGTTGGTGTACTTACAAGATCAAGTAAATGAGAAGGAAGTGGAACTGCATTTGGAAAAGTAAGTTTTGCATTTGGAGGTCTTAAACTATCCATAGTGAAAATAGGAACATGTACCTCATGAGCTAGAACAGGAATTTTTGAGACGGCCTTCATTGCTCCTTTGATAAGTGTTTGAAGAAATCTCTGAAATGGTATATAGTTGAATGTAGACTTCTTCAAAATTGTAGATTTGAGTTCATCAAAGATGAGACTAGCATAATCATAGTGTTTGTTGAAGGAAACACCATGAAATATAATTCTCCCATTTGCTAAAGCTTGGTCTAAACTTGAGCTCTTCCCAGATAGGCAGGTATTCAGAATGGAAAACAAGCAATACCAAATTGGAGGTAAACATTTTCTTCTAAAAGAGATCAAAGCACTAAGGTTTTCAGAGTAACCCAAGCTCATAAAATCTGAGATCATCTCTGATGAGGATGGAATTGAGTTATAACAGGTTTTCCCAAGAACCTCATCTGGTTTTGGCAAATAGTGCAGGCTTCTAATATCATCTACAGATATACAAACTTTGTAGGCATGAACATAAGAGACGATTTCATCATCAGTTTCATCTACCTCAGCATAATGCCAGAATTGTTGAAGATAAGAAACAGGAACATAGAATTTCCTTGAAAGAAGAGTGCGCAGAGGATGTTTCTTCAGAATTTTAATCAACATTACTTGATCATCAATGAAGTCTTTGGATTTGAAGTTCAGTGCACAGTTATTTCTTTTGATGTCAAGTAATTTCTCAGCAGGTACATAGAGTTTGGATAGGTCACCACTTTCAGCAGGAGTCTGGGATTCACTTTCAGCAACATTTGATTCAGAAACAACATCAATGGGTGTATTTTGTGTTTCCCCAATTTTAGCAGTTGTCGGGTTAGGGTTAGGGTTAATGATAGGGTTTGAAGGACCGGCTTGATGAGTTGCAGTTGTGGCTGTGTCTTGAAGCATTTGATCATCATTTAGTGGGATTTCCAGTGATCCAACCATCAATTTTTGAGGCACAATCTTGAACGAACCATCACTTGATGATCCATTGTTATCATTGGAACTCGAGAAAGTAGAAATTATGGTATTTGAAGTAGACATAATGTTGGAAAAACACGGATTGGTAACAGAAAGATGATCAATAAACACAGAAAGATTTCTCAGAGAAAATTTGCTAAAAGAATGAAGATGATGAGGAATCCATTGATTTATATGATCGGATAAGCGTTGAAGGACACGTGGCCTAAAAGTAAATGTGATTAGAGTAGTAATCATCATTTATTAAGAGAAATGAACCGTTTAATGGTCGTGTTTAAGAGAGATCCAATGAAATTAAAATACGTGGCACACGCTTAAGTGAAAAATCAACGGGAAGTTTAGTTCTGAGAATAAGTTCAAAAACTTCAGAAGTTGTTCAGAACTTCTGAGAAAAAGTTCAGAAGTCTGAAAGAAAGAATTCAGAAGAACCGCAGAATTTTTAAGTGGAGTTCAGAACTAAACTTGGGTCATCTTAGAAGACCAAAAAGCATTTAAAAATATAAACTTCTGAAAAATATAAAACATTTTGAGAATTCAGAAGTAGATTTGAACAAGTAGAAAACTGATTTTATCTAAGGAAGCTTGTTCATACTTCTTAGATATAAAGTGCAAGACTTTATTTCACCAATGCAGAGTTGTTATGTAGGAAAGAGTGGTAGAGAAATTTGAAATTAATACCACTCCCCCTTGAATCACTAGCAATTATGATTCTCCCCCTTAATTATTGCAACATTATCAAAGAATCAATCAAATATTATTGAAATGAAAAAAAAATGAAAAGTATTAAAATACAATCAACCTAGATACAGAAGAAATTTACTTCTGAGTTTGTAAAGAAGCAAAAATATGAATGTTAAACTTCAGAATATACAAAGTAATTCTGAAGAGCAAAGTATTCAGAATTTGATATAAAAAACCTCAGAATGTAACTTCTAGAGTATAGGTGATGTATAATACTTACATAGACATGTTCATCATGCCCAATTTACTTACCAAGAAGTTAAATCGTTTTTCATCAAGTGCTTTGGTAAATAAATCAGCTAACTGATAATCTGTCTGAACAAAAAACATTTCAATATTACCTTTTTCCACATGATCTTTGATAAAATGATATCTTACATCAATGTGCTTGGTTTTTGAATGCTGAACAGGATTGGTAGTTATGGCTATGGCACTCTTTGAATCACAATACAAAGGAATCTTTTTGAAAGTGTAACCATAGTCTTTTAGTTGAATTTGCATCCAGATCACTTGTGAGCAACATATTGCAGCTGCTACATCAACTTCTGCTGTAGAAGTAGAAACACAATTTTGTTTCTTTGAAGACCAGCTGACTAGTCTATCACCCAGAAACTGACATGATCCAGAAGTGCTTTTCCTGTCTAATTTGCAACCACCGTGATCTGCATCTGTAAATGTTGTTAGTTCAAAACTAGAATCATTAGAATACCAAAGTCCCAATGAAGGAGAACCTTTTAGGTATCTAAGTATTCTTTTTGCAGCTAGAAGGTGTGATTCCTTAGGATTAGCTTGATATCTGGCACAAATACATGTAACAAACATTATATCTGGTCTACTAGCAGTTAAGTAAAGCAAAGATCCAATTATGCCTCTGTACTTTTTCTGATCAACAGATTTTCCATTTAGATCAGGTTCTAACTTAGTGGCAGTGGCCATTGGAGTTTGAATACTTGAACAATCAGTCATGTCAAACTTCTTAAGTAAGTCAGAAACATACTTAGATTGATTAATGAATATGCCAGTAGGAAGTTGTTTAACTTGAAGACCAAGGAAAAATGTCAACTCTCCCATCATACTCATTTCAAATTCTGTTTGCATGATTTTCTCAAAATTTCTACAAAATTTTGGATTAGTAGAAGAAAATATAATATCATCTACATAGATTTGTATCAAAATCATATCATCACCCTCCTTTTTCAGAAATAAAGTTGTATCAACAGTACCTCTTTTGAATTTAGAATTCAGAAGAAAAGTTGTAAGAGTATCATACCATGCTCTTGGTGCTTGTTTAAGTCCATATAAGGCTTTGTCTAAGATGTAAACATGATCTGGGAATTCTTTGCTTACAAAGCCTTCTGGTTGTTCAATATACACTTCTTCATGTAAAATACCATTCAGAAATGCACATTTTACATCAATTTGAAATACCTTCATGTATTTATGAGCAGCATAGGCAAGAAAGATTCTAATGGCCTCTAATCTGGCAACAGGAGCAAAGGTTTCATCATAATCAATTCCTTCTTGTTGACAATACCCCTTAGCTACAAGTCTTGCCTTGTTTCTTACAACAATTCCATTTTCATCCTTTTTATTTCTGAACACCCATCTTGTGCCAATGACAGATTTACCTTTTGGCTTTGGTATGAATCTCCAGACTTTGTTTCTTTCAAATTGATTTAACTCATCCTGCATGGCTAAAATCCAGTCTGGATCTTGAAGTGCTTCATATGGCTTTTTGGGTTCCATACTGCTTAAAAAATTAACATACAGACACTCATTTGCTATTCCAGATCTTGTTTGAACACCTTTTGATGCATCTCCAATTATTTGATGAACTGGATGACTAGATGTCCATTTGTTCACATTTGGCAATGGTTGAACAGATGAAACATTATTCAGAGAATCATAATCATCAATAATTGCTTGAGTTTCAGTATCATGATTGATAGCTGAATGTAAATCTGAAGACTCCCCCTCAAATAGAAAAATCTGAGCTGGTTCAGAACTGTGAGGTTCATGGTCAGAAATATTTTGAACCGGTTCAGAAGCAACTTGAATTGGTTCAGAAACAACTTGAATTGGGTCAGAAGTTGCATTTTCAGAAGTTGGAATTTCTGAATTTGAGGTAGAGAGTTGTGGTGCTGATGTATTTGAAATTTGTATTTCTGAAATGTCTTGATCATCTGTATTTCTGAGTAGAGAAGAATTTTGATAATCTGCAGAGACATTTACAGAAATATCAAATAAGTCTTGACATAAATTGTCTAAATTTGATTTAAGTAAAGTTTGTGATGCAGAAGTAGAGTTTGTCTGATTATGTTCTGAATCCAAACTTTCAGAAGTTGGTGTATGTGCGAGTTCTGAACTGTTTTGTTCAGAAGTCATAGTTGGCTCATGAAATCTGACATTTGTAGTCTCAATGATTCGTTGAGTTCCTTTAATGAGTACTCTATAAGCTTTGGATCTTTGAGAGTAGCCAACAAAGATACCAGCTACACCTTTTGGTGCAAATTTGTCAAGATGTGGAGTATCATTCTTTAGAAAACACCTGCAACCAAAGATTTTATAATCAATAGAGGGTTTTCTTTGTTTTAACAATTCATAAGGAGTTTTAAGAAATTTTCTGTTTAGAATAGTTCTGTTCTGAGTAAAACATGCAGTAGCAATTGCTTCTGCCCAAAGAGACAGAGGAAGTTCTGAATATGCAAGCATGGTTCTTGCAGCCTTTACCAACGTTCTATTCTTTCTTTCAACTACCCCATTTTGTTGAGGAGTTCTTGAAGCGGAAAAATTATGTGAAATACCAACAGATTCCAAAAAATTCTGAAGTGTAGAATTAGTAAATTTTGTTCCATTGTCACTTCTGATCTTTTGAATTGGGAGTTGAAGAAGAACTTGAATTTTCTTTAGAAAGGGTATCAGTCTTTCAGAAGTATCAGATTTGAGTCTCAGAAATTCAATCCATGTATATCGTATATATTCATCTACTATAACAAGAATGTATTTCTTTCCCCCCATGCTTTGAGTTTTCATTGGGCCACACAAATCCATATGTAGCATTTCAAGTGGAGCTTTTCATGAAGATAGCATTTTCAGAGGATGAGAACTTCTTTTGATCTTCCCTAGTTCACATGCAGAACAAAGAGAGTTCTTTTCAAATCTGATCTTTGGTAGTCCTCTTACAGATTGATTTTTGCCTAGTTCAGAAATGGCTTTGAAGTTCAGATGTGACATTCTTCTGTGCCAAAGCCAACTATCATTTTTCATTGATGTAGACATATAACATACACCTTGTAGTTGACCAGTTGCAGTAAATGTTGTTGTGTAGATATCTCCATCTCTATAAGTAGTTAATTCATTTTTGTTTGTTGTACTCAGAACATGACAATAATCTATGTCAAAATTAACCTTCCAATATTTGTCACAGAATTGACTAATACTGAAAAGATTATGTCTTAGTCCCTCAACATAGAAAACTTTCATTACTTTCACATCTCCTTTAATGAAAGTGCCATATCCTCTTACATATCCCTTTGCATTGTTTTCAAAACTGACTGTTCCTCCATATCTTTCATGATAATCAGTTAGTAGTTCTTTGAAAGGTGTCATGTGTCTTGAACATCCAGAATCTAAGACCCACACATGACATATCTGCAAAAGAGATTATTGAGTTTTAGGTACCCATTTCAGAATGGGTCCTTTGTGATTAGTAATAAAATTTGAAGTTCTGAACTTTTTCTTCAGATGTTTCAACTCAGAAGTTTGTTCAGAACGTTGAGATTTATCTTTATTTTTATTTCTTTGTTTAATTGAATTTGTTAATGTAGCTAAACATTTCTGAATAGATTTCGTCAAATTTCTCTTGTTTGTTTTGGAGTTAAGAAGAAAATTATGATGACCACAATTAATACAGTGAATATGATTCTTTAATGTATTTACAACAGTATTCGACATATAACAATCAATAACATTTGATTTTTCAACAAAAATTCTTTTATTCACTTTCTTTGTTTTAGGTACGTCATTCTTCTGAAAAAATGAAAAACTCTCTAATTTGTCAATCTTTGACAGTCTTTCATCTTTCTTTCTCCATACTAATGTGGATAGCTCTGTAAAAGATAAGAAATGAGGATTAGTATAAGAAATTCTTTTGTTCACTTTAGGTTTATCTTCAGATTTTGTGTTAATTTTCTGAACTTCAGAGAGAGAGTTTGAGGATTGTCCTTGTTCAAAAATTTTAACTCTGGTGTTAAAGTCAGAAGATGTTACTGAACATGGTGTTGAATTTGATGATATGGTTGTATTAGTAGGAGAAAAATCTGAATTCTGATATTCTGGTTTTAAAAACACAGGACCAAACATTTCTGAAGGTATCTTTGAAACTTCATATTTTAATTTTTCTCCTTCAGTCATACATGATTGAGATTTATAAACCAAATAGTCATTTTTGTCAATGACTTGTACCATGTGATCATCATCATCTTCTGAATCAGAAGCATTTATTAGATCTGAAAACTTATTATGAGTCATACTTGTTGCAAAAATATTTGAATTATTTGTTGGTGTAGACTCATTATCAGAATTATCAAAAAAAATATTGGGATTCTCATCAATATCTTCTGAGGATTCAATATCTGAGAATTCATCATATTTTTCTTCATGTTCTGATTTATCATCAGAAGTATCTTCTGAAATGTTTTCACAATTGGATTCAGAAGGAACTTCAGAAACAATTTCAGACTTAATAATTACTTCTGATTTTTCTTCAGAAATAATATTTGATTCAGAAGATTTACAAATATTTGGAATTATATTCAGTTCTTCTGTTTCAGAGATACTTTCTGGTTCACCAGTTTTAAGAGGTGTTTCTTCTGAAAACAAAGTCTCTGATTTTATAAAATGAATTCTTTCAGGCAAAGAATGGTTTACAGGTTTGGAAATGATGCCAGTATTTGATTCATTGAAAATTTTTATTTTAGAATAATCATACAAGTTTGCAGGTGCCTTTTTTAAAATTTGACTGTCATTATATCCTAAGCCTGCTTTTATATTGTAAAATTTTGAGTTACGAGCCCGACTAGTTAAAATATTCGTAGTTTGTTCGGTTGTCCTCTTTTAAAATTTAAATCTTCCAATTCCTTAATCTTTTTATAAAGATCAAGTCTCTCTTGATTCAGAAAATTCATCTTAACATTTAGAACTTCCTTTTCAGATTTTTCATTTATAACTTCTTTTTGTAAACTATCCATTTTTTCTTTTAAAACAAGTTTTTCTTCAGAAATTTCTTCAAGAATCTGTTCAGCTGCTTGACAATTTTCTTTATATATTTGGCTTTCAGCTCTGAATTGATTGATCAAAATTCTTTCACCTTTAATTCTGTTTCTGAGTGTTTCAAATTCAGAAAACATGTTTTGAAATTGATTTGTCATTTCTGAATCTTTAGTATTAATTTCAGAATTATGTTCAGAATTTTGTTCAGAGGATGAAGAAGATACCTCAGTGTCTTGTTTGTCCTTTTCTGGATCCATTTGACACATGTAGCAATTGGTTGCATAGTGAGCAACTTCTTCATCATCATCTCCATCACTCCAGTTTAACCAGTCCTCTTCATACTTGGTCACTAGAGCAGGATTAAGCTCCTTTTTCTTTGCTAATAGATGCTTCTTCTCATAATATCTTGAATTCTTAACTTTTGGCATCTTGCATTGTCTAGCATAATGTCCAGGCTTTCCACAGTTGAAGCATCTTGCTGGTTCAGATGTTTCAGTTTGACCAGCCTCTTGACCTTTCTTAGGTCCAACTTCAGATCTAGGTTTATTCTGATATTTTTGATTGTATCTTTGTTTGAATTGCCTTGTCATAAAAGCAATATTATCAGAAATCCTCTTAAGCTCTTCATCTGATTCATCCCCATCACACACTGTCATTTCAGGGATCTCACAAACTTTCTTGGTTGCAATGGTCATAGAATTATTGTAGTTCTTGCTCAGAAGGGCAACTGTTTCTTGTGTCTTCTTTTGTTCATATTGTCTAACTTTGATCTTGTCCTCTTGTTGGAACAAGATGCCATAGACATCATGAATTGTCTTTCTAGACAAGTTCCTAGTTACCATATTATCTGAAAAACTTGACCATTCATTTCCCAGATTGTTCAGAAATTTGTTGTTTATCTCAGAATTTGATTTTTGAACGCCGTTTCTTCTAAGATCATTCGGAATGTTATTGAATCTATGATATGTATCAGTGATAGATTCATTTTCTTTGTATCTGAAATTTTCATATGTTCCTACACAGATATTTAATCTCTGTGCTTGAGCCTTTGTACTTCCTTGCATCTGAGCTTCTACTTCATCCCACATGGCTTTTGCTGAAGTTAAACTATCAACCCTATTGAATATCTCATTGGGAATTGCCATGGTGAGTAAAGTTAATGCTCTTCTATCAACTTTCATTTGAGCCTTTTCAGCTGGATTATACATTCCAGGACTCTTCTTGATTCTTGATGCAGGGATTTCAGGGGTGGATTCAGTTCCGGGAACTGCTGGAATCTCAACAAATACCTCTAGTGGGCCATTGGTGATAGATTGCATTAAGGCTTCATCTATGTTATCCAGGAATAGAATCATTCTAATTCTCCATTGATGATATTCCCCCAAGAAGAGAGTTGGTGGTTTCGTTTCAGATCCGATTAAGACTATTTCTTTAGACATCTTTGATTGTTAGAAGATCGAGAATTCACCTGTGTTGAATTTGAAATTTGTAGATCAAGAACACCAAGAACTGTCAGATCTGACAAGTTCTTTCACAAATCTTCTTCAAGAACAGATGAATTGGCTCTGATACCAATTGTTAGGACCCAAACAATCAAGATATCAATATATGAAAAGATTATAACAGGAATGATAATAGCCAAATGTAATATGTATTGATTGAATGTACTGTATACAGAATATATCTTTACAAGGTATATGAAAACATTAGTTCTAACAATCTAACTAACTATCTATTTATACATACAATAGAAAGACTAAAGTGACAAGACATTCAAAACAGACAAGTTCAGAATGGGTTCTGAACTCCTTCAGAACTTCTTCAGAAGTGTCTTCAGAAATTCTTCAGAACCTCTTCAGAAGTGTCTTCAGAACTTTTTCAGATCTTTTTCTCTTTAAGAACCTAGTTCCTTTTGAAGCTATTATGATATTTCTATCACCTGTTTTCAAATTCAGGAAGTGCTATCACTGTGGTGAGACTACCCACATTGCTAGTAAATATCCAAATGTTACTAAAGCTGAAAGATTAGCTAATGGTAAGAAAGTAGCCCAAGCTGAGAAATCAGCGAAAGTGAAATCCACCAAGGTTAATAGACCAACCAAGGTGAAGATTATCACTAAAGAAAATTCTTCAGCTTGTAACAAGTACGCCATACATATTGTTTCCACTAACACTGCAGGACTCATAGATCTATGGGTACCTATGAAAAATTAATTCCCTAAACTTATGCAGAGTGCTAAAGGTATCTGGCTCAACAAATTCTATTCATGTCTCTAAAGACGACGAGAAACTGAATAGTTGGATGAAATCTCACTATGGGGAACCTGAATCTTATTTTAGTACACCTCCTGTCACTAAAAATAATGATGATGAAGGTCCTAATTTCATTCCTACCTCAAGTAATGATCCATCCTCCTTAGGGATAGATGTTACTCCTCTAAATGAGATTCCGCCTTCTGATTCCTCAAACGATGATTCATCGGTGAATAACCAAGTTCCTCTCTCAACTCAAGAGAATGCACAACCCTTTGGATCTCCTCAAGGAATGATCATGAACTCTAAAGAACCGATCGCTTATACATCCTCTGTTCTCCCTGAACAAGTCGTTGAATCCCATGTTGATCAATCTCCTCAACTACCAGCTCAACGATTTACTCAAAATCATTCAATCGATCAAATCATTGGTGATCCAAGCGCAGGTATTAAAACTCGTAGGGGTACAGGTAATATATGTCTCAATGTAAACTTTATTTCTTCAACCGAACCTAAAAAGATCGATGAAGTTATCACTGATCCTAATTACGTCTTTGCTATACAAGAAGAGCTAACTGAGTTTCGTATAAACAAAGTTTGGAATCTTGTACCTTGTCCATCTGGTAAAACTGTCATAGGTACTAAATGGGTATTCCATAACAAGCTAGATGAAAATAGCACTGATATCCGTAACAAGGCTTGACTTGTTGCTTAGGGATACAGACGGGAAGAAGGAATTGATCATGATGAGACTTTTGCTCGTGTAGCTAGATTAGAAGCCATTGGACTTTTCTTAGCCTATGTTGCCTATAAATACTTTAGAGTTTTTCAAATGGATGCTAAAAGTGCTTTTCTAAATGGCAAACTTAAAGAGGAAGTTTATGTCGAGCAACCTCCTGGTTTCTCTGATCCTAAACATCCTGGTTTTGTTTTCAAACTTCAAAAAGCTCTTTACGGGTTGAAACAAACTCCTAGAGCTTGGTATGATACCCTTTCTAAGTATCTTTTCAAGGAAAAATTTGTTCGTGGAAAAATTGACCAAACTCTTTTTCTTAGGAAATACAAAGGTAATAGTATTTTTGCTCAGATATATGTTGATGACATCATATTTGGTTCCACAAGACTCAAACTATGTACTCGTTTTGTTAAACGTATGAAAAAGGAATAGAAGATGAGTATGATAGGTGAGCTAACGTATTTTCTTGGTCTACTGATTAAGCAATCTGAGAAATGCATTTTTATATGTCAAAGTAAATATGTTAAAGATATTCTAAAGAAATTTGAGATGACTCAAACTTCCCAACAAGGATCCTAATAGGAAGTCTGTTAGGAGGCGTTTGGTTCGTAGAAAGGAATTGGATGAAATGAAATTTGTCAAAAGAATTTGACTTTGAAGGAATTGGAATGAAATGTTGTCAGGTTTGACCAGTTGTTTGGTTGGCAGAATTGGAATGGAATCTGTTGAAAGAATTGGAATCTGTCTGTTTGGTTCACAGAATGTAGCTTTGGAATTGGAATGAAATTTCAGTAAATGACTAAAATACCCTTTTAATTAAATTTAATTTTTTAAACTAAAATTAATTTAATAAAATAATTATTAATTACTTCAATCTTTTTAACACTAAAAATAATGAGTTTTTTACAACTAAAAACTGTATAAAACAGCTAAAAATTGCATAAACAGCTAAAATAGCAAAAATCATACTTTTTTACAGCAAAAACAGCAAAAAACTGCAGCAAAACAGCAAAAACAGCAAAAAACTGTAGATAAACTACAAAACAACACCTGTTAGGGCAAGACATAGTTTAGTTGTTGCAAGAGACGATGAAGAACCTAATTGCTAAGAGTGAGCAAAAACCGGAACAAGACTGAAAAAAAGCCGAAAAACCGAAATCGAAAACTGAAAAAACCCCCGAAAAAACAGAACCAAAATCGAAAAACCGAAAACTGGAAAAAAAAAACCCCGAAAAAACCGAATCGAAAATCTAAACGGTTCGGTTTTGGTATTGTAGGGTAATGTGGTAAAAGTATTTTGGGTATTAAAAAAAGAACAAATTCCATTCCAATGAAATCCCACCTTTTACCTAAGGAATCTCAAATTGAATTATTTTGGAATTCATTGGAATTTACCAGATTCCATTCCTTGAAAAGATTGAACCAAACAAGGGAATTGAATCTGGTCAAAGGAATTCAGATTCCAATTCCACCAGATTCCATTCCATTCCGGCGAACCAAGCGCCCCTTTAATATCACTGCCTATAGAAGAATGATTGTCTCTCGGTTGTATCTCACAACTAGTCGTCCTGATATCATGTACTTCACTTATCTCTGTGCAAGATATCAGGCTGAACCCAAGGAATCCCATCTGAACTTTGTAAAGAGAATCTTCTGATATCTGAAAGGAACTCCTAATATTAGCCTCTGCTACCCCAAAGTATCAGCTCGGTGATCTTTTTACTAAGCCTCTTGATGAGACTAGATTCAATCTATTAACCAGCGAACTTGGTATGTTGAACGTTGAAGATTAAACATTCTCAGTGATCAACTATATTCAGCAAATATCAAAATGTTTTTCAAATTCATTAGTCATTCTCTGAACTTTGACTCAGTGATACATAGATCTTGCCTAGGTATGTACTTTTTCTTACACTCTCTTATGGTTCTCAAAAGGGAAAACCTATCACTGACAATACTTTTATTGCAAATGATGAGGATTTTAATGGATAATGATTAACATTTAATGTATAAATGATAATCTTATTATTTTGTAAAAATGACACGTCAAACCTTTTTTTGACACATGACGGACCTTAACCTAAGTCAGCTCGCTGCTACTCAGAAGAACCACACAAAGACACTTGCCACCATCAACAGTAATGTGCTTACTTTGTTGGTGCATATTCTACCTCCTACAACAATGAGGGGGAGAAGTGTGCCAAGAGCTTGAAGAAGAGTTCATCACTGAAACTAGGGTCGTATTCGAAACAGATGGACCCATCTCTTAACAAACCATCGACAACGCCACACGCCTATTCCCTGAACACTTCTCCAAGAATGTTGAAGTTGATTAAGAAGAAGAGGACGATCAAGATGAATGCATTCCTTTCCATCTCAGAGATGAAGAAGACGATGATGATGATGATGTCACAGCAAACTTTCTCAAATCCCATCTTCCAGGGATAGCACAATCAGGGGTTGTTTCAGAGAACCTTTGGGGGACAGACCCCCTCCTTCTTCTTCTCAAGAGCAGTCTGATCCTTCAGGAAAAAATAAGAAACCAAAGAGGGGGAGCTCAAATTTACTAAGGTATGCCTGCCTCTTGAACTTTACATCCCTCTCTCTGAACCGTAACCTTCTATATCCCTACCTCTCGTCATTCTTACCAATACTTCATTCATAAGAAGTATTGATGAAGTTACTAACGATGAACCTTCCCCGCCCCATATCAGTGAGCCCTGTCCCCCAAAGGTGACTCCCCTGAGTGAACCTTCCACTGAAGACCGATTCATGTACATATCCAAATCGGAGTCCGAAGAGGAAGAAGGCCTTATTCACAGGCGTGTACATAGACAGCCTATCTCCGAACTAGAAGAAGAGGAAAAAAGGGCCATATTAATAAAGGAGTTGGAAAGAACAAGAATAAGAGTCCCTACTCAGAACTCAAATATTGAAGCTCCTATTCTAATAAACGTCTATGACGAGTTTTCATTCCTTACCCCTAAAGAGCAGAAGCTCTGGAAGCTCAGGGAATTAGAGAGCAACAGATAAAAGATGCACAAGAAAGTTTCTAAGTCGCTGAAGTAATAGTCAGGTATAACAGAAGAAAAGCTAGGGTACGCAGACATGAAGCCGAGCAAAGCCAAAAAGCCGCTGAAGCCCTAGCAAAGGAGGAACTTGATGCTGACAGCCTAAAGGTCAATCCCATTAGAGCTCAAGAGAAAATTCTACAAGCTTTGAATAGAGAAAATCAGGAAGCTCAAGAACCAAGAAATGAAGAACTAGAATGGTGCAAGAAAAAGCTCAACTATCGGATATCTCCTGCTATGATTATCAATGCAACTATCGAAGGACGAAACTCAAAATCTGGTTCAAAGATAAAGGTATTCATGTTCAGAGATTCCATTAGTAAAAGAGAAAAGGAAGAACCCAAGTTTCTGAAATTAAACGGCTTCTCTGAATGGCTGGAAATCAGAGATGCCATTCAGAAATCAAAATCTCAATTCAAAGACGTTGTAGAAAGGCACATCGATCAGCTTCTGCAAAGGATATCTCAGTATGTTACCATTCCTCCCCTTCCCTCAAAATCCAAAAAGAAGATATCTAAGTCTGACGCTGAAGAAGATCCATCATTCAGAAATGAACATGAGACAAAATTTGATGTTGAAAGTCTCTTCGCCCATCTCGTTCTCCCTGATATTTCAATGCTCAATACATCATTCCCTTCACATAGATACTATGATGACTTTGAAATAGTCAGCGCGCCTGAACCTGGAATGACATTCAGGGATAAGGATGGGTCATTAAGATTTCTCAGAATTAAGTAAGTTCACAAGGCTCCCACAAGGCTAATCAAACTGCAGTACTACAGCTGTTGGGAAAACAATGATCCTCTCTTTATTCAAAAAGCCATCTATGAAAAAAAACTACAAAAAAGAGAAGCGTAAGTTGAACGCTACACTAAACCCTGCTCTAAATGTGTTTCCTTTGTAGTTACTTCAGTGTATTGTACTTTACCTTCATTATTGTAATTTCAATTTCATAATGTAGTTCTTCAGATTATCCTTGATTAATGAAATTCAATGAGGTATTCTACTCCATCTGTATACTGAAAAGATCTCTGAAAACAGTAAAAAGGGACAATGAACATATGAGTTCTATATTTCTTTAAACCTCTATATACTCACTGATATTACACCTTTTAATCAATTAGTGAATGTACTTTATGGTTTTTACACTTGTAATAATTGTGATTTCATATCCTTATAAATGAAATTCAATTCAGATAGTATATTAGCTGAAAAAGATCTCACAGATTAGTACTTAGAATTCTTTATTTTAAAATTTCTAAGTCCTTACTAATTCTTTCAAGCGATTTTCCTATGTTGCTTAATCATAATCAAATAGGGGGATATTGTTAATCCAAACTTCTTTCAGTGATTTGAATATGATTCCTCATATACTTAGTGAAAATTCCAAGTATAGGTCAATGTTCATATTCAGCGATAGCATTCACTGATTGCACTCAGTGATCGCTGAAGATCAGGAACATCATCCTATTCCTGAAGATTTGAAGAACAACACTCACACCACAAGACCATTCAGCGACAGTCGAAGGCTTAGCTGAAGAAAGAGATGAAGAACTAGTGATTTGAAACGGTTCAGTGATAGCAACGTCCATCTACATAAAGTGTGAGATCTTGCAAAGCCTCAATCATACCCGAAGACTTCATCCTTGAAGATTTTGGTTCAGTGATCAAGTGGGGCCTACTCAGCAAGATCAATGTTGATCTTATCCTCGATGCACAAAAGTAAAACCACCATACCTTGTTAGAAAAGGACGTATGGATTGTCTCTTATGTTCCCATCAAATCTGATTTGGTTACTGTTCATATACGGCCAAAAGCATGGTTGTCTTTTGGACAAAGGACAAATTTCAAATAGAAGTTTGACACGTAGCATATACCTTTTGTTTTGCATTTAATGCACTGGGTATAAATAGATGAAAAAGCCTTCTTCATCTTTATGCATGCAAAATCTCTCATCAAACCTTTGCTGCTATTTCTTATCTTTCCTTGTGCATCATACTGTGTGATTCCTTAAGTTGTAATAGAATAGGTTTAATTACTTGTTCTTATTCCGCTTACAACTGTAAATTTGTTTATTCAATACAAACTCATTTAAAAACTTAAAAATCTTGTGTTTGTATTCACCCCCCCCCCCCTCTACAAATTGTTTCTATATCCTTGAACTCTTGTAGACTCCTTTCGGATCAACAGGATGGACTATAGCTGACCTCAAGGGCATAAGCCCATCAATCTGTCAGCACACAAGATCATCCTGGAACACAAGAAGTTCACTTCTATCAAACCTCAAAGAAGGTTGAATTCCATCATTAAAGAAGTTATAAAGAAATAAATCCTCAAATGGCTAGATGCAAGTATTATTTACCCTATAGCAAGCAGCACATGGGCAAGCCACGTCTAGTATGTCCCCAAGAAAGAGTGTGTAAGTGTCATATCTAATGAGAAAAATGGGTTAATCCCTACTAGGACTGTGACTGGTTGGAGGATATGTATGGACTACCATAAGATTTGTTGGTCCCAATAAGGGTCTACAAGAGTTCAAACAAGAGAGAACAGTTTGTAGAAGGGGGGGTTGAATACAAACACATAGATTTTCGTGTTTTAAATGAGTTTATTAAAATAAACAAATTTACAGTTACAAGCGGAATTAGAACAAGTTTAAAAACCTATTCTATTGTAACTAAGAAACACGAAGTATGATGCACAAGAAGATGAAAGAAAGAATAAAGAGGGTATAGGTTAGATAGAAGCACGCATTTGGATGAAGAAGATATCTTCATCTTATTTATACCCGTTTGTCTTTAAGAAAAGACAAAAGGTACATGCCACGTGTCAAGCTTAGATAGGAAGCTTGTCCTTGTTAATAAGACAACCATGCTTTTGGCCGAATATGAACAGTACCATATCAGATATGATGGGGACATAAGAGACAAGTCGTACGTCCTTTTCTGACATGGTTCTAGGTTTGACTTTTGTGAATCAAGGATAAGATCAATCTTTAATCTTGCAATGGAAGCTTCATTTGATTGCTGATACTGAATCTTCAAGGATGAACTTCAGTATCGCTGAGGCTTCACAAGACTTCACACTTTGAGTAGACAATCGCTGCTATCGCTGAACCGCTTCAGTTCACTTAGCTGATTATCTCTTTCTTCAGCTAGAGTCTTCGACTTTCGCTGAATGGTCTTCTGGTGTGATAACTGATCTTCAGGTCTTCAGTGATAAGCTTGTAGTTCCTTGACCTTCAGCGATCGCTGATAACAATCAGCGTGTGCTATCGCTGAATTTGAACAGAAGCTTAACTATGGAATTTCACTAAGTATAGTAAAGAAATCATATTCAAATCACTGAGAGGAGTTATGATCAACAATCTCCCCCTATTTGATTATGATTAAGCAACATAGGAAAATTGCTTTAAGAGACTAGTAAAGGACTTAGGAAATATTTAAAGAAAAATTTTCTAAGTGCTAATCAGAAAGTCTTTTTTCACTAGTCTATTATCTGAATTGAGTTTCATTTATAAGGATATGAAAGCACAATTTTTACAAGTAGATAAGCTTAAAGTACATTCACTGATTGAAGTTTTCAGAGTGAAAGATCAGTGAGTAAAAGATAGTGTAACGAAAATAGAACTCTTATGTTCATTGTCCCTTTTACTATTTTCAGGGATCTTTTCAGTACTAGGATGGAGTAAAGTACTTTGAATTTCATTAATTATAATCTGAAGAATTACAGCGAAATGAAATTACAATGATAAAGGTAAAGTACTTGTACACTGAAGAAATATTACAAAGGAAGTAGAAAACTATGACTAGTCAGAGATATTCTCATTTCTTCTTTGTAGCTCATTCTCATAAAGCGTCTTCTGTCGAGTCATCAGAGGAGTATCTGACCAGCAGCGCCAAAGCATAATCTTTATGAGAGAGGATGGGGCCTTGTGAATTTCTTGGTTTCTGAAGATTCCTAAGAATCCTTCATTATCCAAGAATATCATACCAGGTTCAGGCAGTGAGATGAATTCATCTTCTTCATATCTTTGGTCTTGAGGGAGAGAGGTACAAAGCATTGATATATCAGGGAGCTCAAGATGACCAAGAATGCTTTGATAATCAAACTTAGTTTCATGCTCATTCTTAGCACTTGAACTTCCTTCAGCGTTTGATCTTTTCTTTTTAGATGATTCAGGGAGAGGGGGAACTTACACATGTTGTGACATTCTTTGCAGCAACTGATCCAACACACTGTCCACCACGTCCTTGAATTTGGATTTAGAACCCTGATTGGCGTCTCTGATTTCTAGCCATTCAGTGTATCCATAAATTCCTAAGAATTTGGCTTCTTCTCTCTCTGTTCTGTTCGTCCTTGTCATTCTTACATATACCTTTGGACCACCTCTGTTGGAGTGTCGCCCTTGGATAGTTGCATGAATGATTTTGGCTTCAGATCTTCGAAATTTCAGCCTGTTAGTGCACCAATCAAGCTCTTTGTCTTTCTGCATAGTGGCTTCAGAGGTCAGTGCACTTAGGATCTTCTGTTGAGCGAGAATTGGATCTACATTTATGTGCTCTTGTGCAAGTTCTTTTTGTACGAGAGCTTCAGCGACCCTTTCACTCTTTTTCAGTTGTTCTCGAGTCGCCTTGTCTCTTGCAGAGTCTTCTCTGAGCAATCTTCTTGCTAAGGCAAGATCATTCTCCGTTTGCTTTATTTCTTCATCCCTGATTCTTTGTGCTTCTAATGCTAGTTCTCTCTCTTCTCTGGACAAAAAGTAGAATTCAACTACCATCCTTATTGGTACGGCTTCAATGGTTCAGCTTCAGGCACCCTTATTCTTCTCTCTTCGAATTCCCTAAGGAATTTTATTCGCCTTTCTTCTTCTTCAGGCTCGCTTATGATCGGCTTTTGAACGCGACGCCTGGGAATGAGGCCTTCTTCTTCTTTAGAGTCAGTTTCAATTATGTACATAAATTGCTCTTCAGAGGAAGGTTCCTTCCATGAAGTTGAGTCCTTTGGGGGACGGGGATCACTGAGGGAAAGAGAGGAGGAAATAGTATTGTCAGAGGGAGTTTTTGTGGGTGAAGAGGAGATTATGGGAGTTTCAGGGAGAGGTGCAGAGAAAGGGATAAGAGGAAGAGATACCTCAATTGTGGTCTCCCCCTCAGATATAGGGATAGTGGCATCCAGTTCTACCACTTCTTTTCCTTTGCCTGAGGGACCGGATTGTTCCTGAGAAGGTTGCGGTCCGTCCCCCAAGGGCTCTTGATGAGCGACACCAGGTCTTGACAATCTGAAGTGCTCTAAGGCACTTCCAATGTCTTCATCATCTTCATCATCATCCATCCCCCCATAGTGAAGGATAGGTTCTTCATCATCTTCTTCATCCTCATCTTCTTCTTCATCTTCTTCATCAGCAGCTTCAGCTTCAGGCCGCTGAATGTAAGGAGAGATTCTCTCTTCAGGGAATCTTTTGTTATGCTCGGAGATGAGTTCGTCAACGAACTCTTTTGCACATCTCTCCCCCTCAATGTTATCAGGAGGTAGACAATGCACCATCAGAGTGCGAACGTTTGTCTGAACGTCCTTCAGCTTCTCGTCAGACTCTTGAAGCGTTTTCCGATCAGCAGCGTTGAAAGACGAGGAACTTGCCTCAGCGAGCTTTGTGAGCATCTGCATCATATCGGACTGAGTCTTTTGAATAGACTCAAGGACGTTTTCTTGAGCAGCAACCTTCTGCTCCAAGTTTGTCAGGGTCTGATGGAAGGCCCTGTTATCTTCCTTCAGGCCGAAAACGTCAGATATTAGGTTGCTGACATTTGTCTTGATCGCTGGTGTACCAATGATCCTTCTGAAGATGAGCTCGGTCGATGTCTGAAGGTTGTCCACCCTAGCCCTTGTGAGAGCACATTCTTTGACCAGATAGTCAATTGCAGGGAATGTGGGGTTGGGAAGGACAATGGGAGGCAGCTCGGTGACTGTGGGAAGCTTGGGAGCAGCCATCTCTTGCTTTATCTCTCTGAGATTTGCGGCAGAGGGATGGCCCTGAGGAGATTTTCCCTTATCCTTGTTGATGGAAGGAGCGCTGGTGGTGGTGGTTGTCGTCGCTGAGGTAGGAACAGAAGCAACACCTGATGATGACATAGAAAAAGATGCCAAAAACATATCCGAATTAGAAGAAGGATGAAAAATCTTATCTGTCTCCCTGAGAATATCTTGAGGATTACTCTTAGGGACTACATTTGCAAAGGTAGTGTTTAGAGGATCATTAACCAGTGTCTTAGAGTATCTGAGAGAAATACTCTAAGGTCCTTTTAATTTGGCCTTCCAAAACGCATATTGCCTGAACAATAATGAGGTTTGGACTGCGTGCATTTCAGCATTATCAGGGATAGGGACAACTATCACTGAGTCACTTGCTGAGGTGAGGACCAAGAAAGAGGAGATAGAAGTAGAAGAGAAGGCTGTGGAAGTAGTACCTGATCCAGCTTCAGCAGAGCTGGCTAAGACACCCTCAGTGACCGGAGTCGTTGTTGATGTAGGTATTACTGAAGAAGCAACAACGGATGTAAAGACCATTGAAGTGGTTGTGGCTGCAGTTGGTGTTGGTAGAACACCGAAATCATAGAGGGTGGTATTTTGAGAGACCAACTTCTTTGGCTTCTTTGCTTTGGTTGCGATAGTCTTTTTATGACCATCAGTTGGTTGTTTCCTCTTAATACCAGCAGCGTCTAGGTTACTCGCTGTTGGGTTTGACAGCTAGGTGGACACTGGAAGAGGTGCGCCAATCACCTGCAGCATGTAGGGTGTGAAAGGAGCATCACTTGGACGTTCCTCAATGTCCAGGGACTTCTTCCCTACAATAGAGAAGGAGTGATCGCCGACCTTCGGGTATTCTTCCCCGAAGGCAACTTCCATTATGGTCGCGAAGAAGCGAGGATAAGGAATAACAGGATGTCTGGTGGCGGCGTTGATGCGACTGACCATGTCGCTGAAGATGTAATCCACGTAATTCAGGTTGTAGCCAGTGCAGAGTGAGTAAGCAAGGTCTTGAAAGTGCTTGCTTACCTGATCATGAGAGCCGATCTTCGACCCCGAGCCTTTGGATCACACAGTGAAGATATACTGCCAGCGAGCAGGGAGCCTTTTCTTCTCTAACTTAGATCCCACCGTCTTCAGAGAGGGATTCTCCCAAGAGTATCCAATGGAGTCCACAAATGCATCAATTTGCATCTTGGTAGGTTCAGTGCCCCACTGTTGGTTCTTAGGGCGTACAAGGAGACGCAGAGCCTTCTTGAGAAATCCAGCGGTGAAGGAGAAGAAACCTAGTTCTGGAATCTTGAACCCAATAGCAGGGAGTTGGGTTCCTTTGTCAGTTGTAAGCATGGTACAGTGAGCTGTGTACCATAAGGCTTGGAGATGGGAAGAGATGCCCACCGGGTTGTGAACGAACGCATACATCAGAAGGCATGCCTTGATAAAAGTAGCTCCTTCAGTGACTTGGGGGCAGTCTGCAGGGATTTCTACCAAAGCGATGTAGTTGCAGGACTTGAAGACGGCTCTTTCCAAAGGGAAGTGACATGTTGGTGCAGCGACCAGTGTAGTGTCTTCAGCAGCAGAGGAGGTTGCAGCAGTTTTACTTGCAGATGTCATTGCTGTGGGAAAGATAGGAACACCAAAGAGGTAAATCATGGTTTTATACATAAATGTATAAACCAGAGTTTGGTATAAAGAATACCAAATGTAAGATCAAAGAGAACAAATATTTTGATGAATAATATCAAAATGTTTGTTATAAACATTAATAAAAAGCTAAGGTAAATGGATTAAATTTAAAAAATAGTCTTCTGTTCTAAGGAAAGAACTTAGAACAAGGTTTTTATAGAGGAAAAACTTTTTAATTTTGATCCAGATTATCTTTCTTGTTATTTTTAGAGTTTTAAGGAGAAGAAGAGGTGAAACAAGATGTTTCCAGTCATAATATAAGGTTTAGATCAAACCTTAGTTGAGTTCTTAGAAGAAAAACACACACAAGCGTGTTCTTGGTGTTCTTGAGAAAACCTTGAAGATTCGAAGAATTTCTTTTGCCTTTAGGATTGTTATGAAAGCGGAAGGAGTAAAGTAAGGCAAAAAGAATACTTAAATAGCAAGAGGAGAGAGAAAGAAAGGAGTGCTAAACGACGGTTTTAGCTTTTTGAAAAAGAAATGATGAGCTGGCGCACGTTCCAAGAAAGGAGTTGGAATGGAAACGTCGCGGTCCGTCGTGTGTTAGAAAAAGGTCTGACGTGTCCTTTTCTTTATTTTTAAAAGATTATATGATAATTATCCATAAGGAAGGTTTATCATTAATAATTTTAGAAAAATCTTCATCACTAATAATAAAGGATTGTCAGTGAGGAGTTTTAATTTTAAGAGAGACATTCTTTGATGAGAAAAGATATCAAAGAGTGTTAAAGATTAGAAGATAATACCTGAGGAGATGGCCTAGATATCGCTGAATCAGAGTTTAGAGAATGGAAAGTTTGAAAGCTTTATTTGTAATCCTTTGTTGGTCACTAATTAATAAATTATTCAGCGTTCAACATACCAAGTTCGCTGATGAGTAGATTGAATCTAGTTTCATCAAGAGGCTTGGTGAAAAGATCAGCGAGCTGATATTCAGTAGGAACAAAATGGAGCTCAACTTCACCATTAATCACATGATCTTTGATAAAGTGATATCGGATCTCAATGTGCTTGGTTTTGGAGTGAAGTACAGGGTTGTTGGCAATTGCAATAGAACTTGTGCTATCACAATAGATAGGAATTTTAGAGAGCTTGAGATTGTAGTCTCTTAGTTGATTTCTCATCCAAAGGATTTGAGCACAACAACTACCAACAGCTACATACTTAGCTTCAGCGGTGGAAGTGGACACTGAGTTTTGCTTTTTACTTGTCCAACTTATTAACTTTCCACCTAGTAGCTGACACCCACCAGTGGTGCTCTTTCTGTCTATCTTACAACCTGCAAAGTCACTGTCAAAGTAACCAATAAGATCAAATCCTGAGCCTTTGGGATACCAGAGACCAAGATTTGGAGTTCCTTTCAGGTATCTGAAGATTCGCTTTACATCGATTGGATGGGATTCCTTCGGTTCAGCTTGATACCGAGCACAAAGACAGGTAGCGTACATGATGTCTGGTTTACTCGCTGTAAGATACAGCAGAGACCCAATCATTCCTCGATAGGCAGTGACATTGACTGGTTTCCCATTGGGATCCTTGTTTAATGTCAGAGGAGGCGCCATAGGGGTCTTCATCGCCGAGCATTGGTTCATGTCGAATTTATTCAGCATGTCTTTAACATATTTGCTTTGACAAATAAAAATTCCTTTGTCAGATTGCTTAATCTGCAAGCCTAGAAAAAATGTTAGTTCACCCATCATACTCATTTTATATTGTTTTTGCATTCTTGCAGCGAAACGAGTGCAAAGTTTGGGTCTTGTGGAACCAAAGATAATGTCATCAACATATATCTGAGCGAGAATAGTATGACCTTTATATTTTCTTAAAACCAGTGTTTGGTCAATTTTTCCACGAACAAATTTTTCTTTAAGAGGGAATTTAGAAAGGGTATCATACCAAGCTCTAGGAGCTTGTTTTAACCCGTAAAGAGCTTTTTCAAGTTTAAAAACATAACTAGGATGGTTAGGGTCTGAGAAACCAGGGGGTTGTTCAACATAAACTTCCTCGCTGAGTTTTCCATTTAGAAAAGCACTTTTAACATCCATTTGAAAAACTTTGAAGTCTTTATGGGCAGCATAAGCTAAAAAGATTCTTATGGCTTCTAAACGAGCAACAGGTGCAAATGTTTCATCATAGTCAATTCCTTCTTCCTGTCTATAACCTTGAGCAACAAGTCTAGCCTTATTGCGAATTATAGTCCCGTTTTCATCTAGCTTATTTCTGAAAACCCATTTGGTTCCTATGACAGTTTTATCAGAGGGTCTAGGAACAAAATTCCAAACTTTATTTCTACGAAATTCAGTTAGTTCTTCTTGCATAGCTGTAACCCAGCTAGGATCAGAGATAGCTTGATCTATCTTCTTAGGTTCAGAGAGAGAAATGAAGTTAACATAAAGACAGATATTACCTGTACCTCTACGTGTTTTGATACCTGTAGTGGGATCACCAATAATCTGATTTATTGGATGATTTGCAGTCCATCACTGAGTTGGTGGTTGAGGAGAGAGATCAACAACAGATTCAGCGACCTGTTCTTCAGATTCTGGAATAGGACTTGTTTCAGCAACAGGTACTTCATTTAGAATCAATTCAGGGGATTGATTTTCAGAAGTGGTTTGGTTGTTCACAGAGGAATTTCCAAGAGAGGAATCAGCAACGGGAATCGATTTAGAGGAGTAACATTCATCCCTGAAGATGGATGATTATTACTTGTTGGGTTTACAGGGATTTCATCATCACTTGCTTCAGCTGGAGTTTGATTGCTGAAGTATGTTTCAGGTTCCCCATAATGAGATCTCATCCAGGCATTCAATTCTTCATCATCATCATGAGAGTGAGAAGCATGAATGGGGCGAGATTCATCAAAGTTAACGTGCATGGATTCTTCAACATGTTGTCTTCTTTTGTTGAAGACTCTGAAGGATTTAGATACAGAGGAATATCCAAGAAATATACCATCGTCAGCTTTTGGATCAAATTTACCTAAATGATTTATGTCATTCAAAATGTAACATCTACATCCAAAAATGTGGAAATATTTCAGAGTAGGTCTTCTCCCATTTAATAATTCATAGGGGGTCTTCTTAAATCATTTAACTATCAGGGATCGATTTTGAGTGAAGCATGTTGTATTAACCGCTTCGGCCCAGAACTGAGTTGGAAGATGCGATTCGCTGAGCATTGAGCGAGCCGCTTCAATGATAGTACGATTTCTTCTTTCAGCAACACCATTTTGCTGAGGAGTTCTTACTGAGGAGAAGTTGTGAGAGATTCCTCTTTCTTCAAAGAAGTTATCCAGAGTACTGTTTTTGAATTCAGTGCCATGATCACTTCTTATGGAACGAACAATTAGATTGTTCAAAACTTCCATCTTTTTGATAAAAGAGATTATCATTTCAGTGGTATCACTTTTGGATCGAAGGAAGAACACCCATGTGTATCTGGAGTATTCATCAACAATCACTAAAGTGTATTTCTTCCCAGAGATCGATTGGACATTGACAGGTCCGAATAGATCCATGTGGAGTAGCTGAAGAGGAGTGGTCACTGAAGAAACTTGCTTTGACCTGAAGGAGGCTTTTGTCAGCTTTCCCTTCTCACACGCTGAACAAAGAAATTCCTTTGTAAAGGTATGATTTGGGAGGTCTCTGACTAAGTCTTTTTGAGACAATTCATTTATCGTCTTAAAGTTAAGATGAGAGAGTCTTTTATGCCATAACCAGTTTATGTCAGTGGATGCTATAGAGATAAGCACATGTTCTCAGAGTGAGAACTATTCATATTTATGACATATACATTTTCCACTCTTTTGCCTGTAAGGGAAAGCTTATCATTTCCGTCAGTGAAAGCACATCTATTCTTTAAGAATAGAACTTTGAAGTTTTTGTCACATAACAGACTAACGCTCAAGAGATTGTGCTTTAGTCCCTCAACGTAAGCAACACGAGAAAATGATGTGGCTCCGTTGGACAGAATTCTATAACCTTTAGTGTATCCTTTGCCATTTCCACCAAAGGTCACTGATGGACCAGCTTCTTCTTTGTAATCAGAGAGCAAAGATTTTCTGCCTGTCATGTGCCTTGAGCATCCGCTATCACGATACTAGATACCTTTGGCACTCTGCATACAACAAAAGATTAATTGTTTAAAGGTACCCATATTACTATGGGTCCTGCTTGGTTAGATAGAGGATTGGCGGAGGAGCTACTAGCTGAAGAACTCTCTTCAGTGGATATCTTCACCTTTGATGGTTTTGCAACCTTGGTGGATTTCACTCTCGCTGATTTATCAGCTTGAGCTACTTTCTTTCCATGAGCTAGTTTATCAGCTCTAGTAGCATTAGGACATTAGCTTGCAATGTGGGTAGTTTCACCACAGTGATAGCATTTCCTATATTTGAAGGGTTTGGAAATCAGAGAGGGAGCAGGAAATTTCTCAGGGATAGGTCCAAGAATTCCTTTATCCATGGTCCTTGGAGGTATAACAACCTTTTCAGGAGTAGGAGTGAGATCGATTTTAATTTTGGGGGTTGGTCTCTGAGAAAAGTCAGGGACCTTCTTCCCAGTTTTAGAAACTTTCTCTGAGGATTTCTTGTTCCTATCTTGAGTTTTCTTATTCTTAGGAACTTGATTAAAAAACTCGTTCTTGATCACTTTCTTAGAATTAGGAATAGAAAGCTTCTCTTTAGAAGAGGAGGAAGAAGAGGTTGAAGAAGAAGGATCAGGGATAGAAGAGACAAACATTCCGAATTTGAGCATGGAACGATCATTCTCTGATTCTTCCATTTCAGGGTTATAGCCTAACCCACTTCTTACTTTCATAGGTATTTGAGCATTGATGATCTCATTGACTTTATCAGAAGCCTTACACCATCCTTCCATGGTTGCCTTTTCAGACTTGAGATCAGCGATAGCCTTTTCCCTATCAGTGATAGCTTGTTGTTTCTCGATGCTTATAGTTTGATTTGCAAAGACTTGGTCTTTGAGAGATTCCTCAATTTTAGAAAGTTCTTTGATTCTTATATGGCAATTTTCTAATTGTTCAGATAAGTTAGTGTTAATTCTCTCGACCTTAATTTATCCATTTAAAGCATCGTAGAAATCAACAGTCATAGCATCGAGAGCTGACAAGTTATCACTTTCAGAAGGTAAAGAGACAGAGGGAATAGTTACCTGAGTAGAAGGAGACTCAGAGGAAGAAGTCTCAGTGACTTCTTCAGCGTCTTCAATTCTTGCCATCAGACAGAGGAAGGCAAGATCTTCTTCATCTGAACCAGACTCTTCAGAGATCTTGGCCCAGTCATCTTCAGCATCCCAGTCAACTTCTTCAGCGACAAGGCCTTTGCCTTTTTGCTGGTTTTTCTTCATATCTTTGTATTTGTTTTTCAGTTTCAAATACTTCTCCTTTTTATCAGAGGTATGGGAGGTAGTGGGAACAGCAACTTTCTTCGACCTGCATTCACTTGCAAAATGGCCCTTTCGCTGGCAATTGAAGCAAATCGCTGAGGCTTTCTCAGCGGGCAACGCTTTCTGCTTTTCAGAGTCAGAGAGGTTAGAAGGTTTTCGAAAATTGCTCTTTCTAGCAAATCTTTTAAAGTTATTAGTTAAAAGAGCTAGAGAGTTATCAAACTCGGAGATGTCTGCATCAGTGAGTTGATCTTCTGAATCAGTTTGACCTAATTCAGTAACGGAGGTGATAGTAGAAGAAGAAACATTTTTAGAAGAAGTTTCCTCAGAAGTCACAAGTGCCAAAGAAGTACTTTTAGCACCTTTGAGTTCATTAATTAGGTTCTTCCTTAGAAGCTGGAATTGTTCCTCATTTAAGCGCATACCATATAATGCACTTAAGGACAAGGTTTCAAGATTCTTTGACAGCTTTATACATGTAGTGTACACTGCCCATTGATCGGGCAATGCCTCCAGGAATTTTGTCAGAATTTCGGCGTTTGAATATATTCTATCGGCGATTTAAGATCAATCGACAGACAGTTAAATCGGCCGGTGAATTTGAGAAAGAGATTAACCCTTTTGATACATAAAACTCTCGTATTTTCTTACAAGGTTTATGCATCTAGTTACTTTAACTTCAGAAGTTCCTTCATATTGGATACATAATGTATCCCACATGGCTTTAGAAGTCCTCATTTTCATGACAGAATGATAGACCTCATCAGGTAAAGCCACTGCTATTATTGATCTTGCTTTAGAGTCAATAGCAATTTCTTTCTTGTCTTCTTCAGTCCATCTGTTAGGAGTTTTAACAATAACCCTTTCAGGAATGGCTGGAGTAGCAGTGGTGGCAGGAACACTAGCTACTATTGTTGTAGGAACAAATGTTCCATTTTCCAGATAGTAGGGAATCTTTGGATCAGATCCCTCCAGAAATAGAGACATTCTTTCCTTCCATAATGGAAAATTATCATGGCTGAACCTTGGAGGTTTAGCTAAAGATCCATTATCGTTGTAGTTTGTATTTGGGTTTGACATTTTAAAAAAGTTTTAAGAAAAAATATTTTAAAGATTTAAGAAGCAAACACTGCTCTGATACCACTTATTGGTCCCAATAAGGGTCTACAAGAGTTCAAACAAGAGAGAACAGTTTGTAGAAGGGGGGGTTGAATACAAACACACAGATTTTTGGTTTTTAAATGAGTTTATTAAAATAAACAAATTTACAGTTACAAGCGGAATTAGAACAAGTTTAAAAACTTATTCTATTGTAACTAACAAATACGAAGTATGATGCACAAGAAGATGAAAGAAAGAATAAAGAGGGTATAGGTTAGATAGAAGCATGCATTTGGATGAAGAAGATATCTTCATCTTATTTATACCCGTTTGTCTTTAAGACAAGACAAAAGGTACATGCCACGTGTCAAGCTTGGATAGGAAGCTTGTCCTTGTTAATAAGACAACCATGCTTTTGGCCGAATATGAACAGTACCATATCAGATATGATGGGGACATAAGAGACAAGTCGTACGTCCTTTTCTGACATGGTTCTAGGTTTGACTTTTGTGCATCGAGGATAAGATCAATCTTTAATCTTGCAAAGGAAGCTTCATTTGATCGCTGATACTGAATCTTCAAGGATGAACTTCAGTATCACTGAGGCTTCACAAGACTTCACAATTTGAGTAGACAATCGCTGCTATCGCTGAACCGCTTCAGTTCACTTAGCTGATTATCTCTTTCTTCAGCTAGTGTCTTCGACTTTCGCTGAATGGTCTTCTGGTGTGATAACTGATCTTCAGGTCTTCAGTGGTAAGCTTGTAGTTCCTTGACCTTCAGCGATCGCTGATAACAATCAGCGTGTGCTATCGCTGAATTTGAACAGAAGCTTAACTATGGAATTTCACTAGGTATAGTAAAGGAATCATATTCAAATCACTGAGAGGAGTTATGATCAACAGGCTTAATAAGGCTACTCAAAAAAACCATTTTCCTCTACCCTTCATTGACCAAATGCTAGATAGATTAGCAGGTAAGGAATATTATTGTTTCTTGGATGGATATTCTGGTTACAACCAAATTTCCATTGCACCTAAGGACCAAGAAAAGACTACTTTGACATGTCCTTTTGGTACTTTTGCATTTAAGAGGGTGCCTTTTGGCTTGTGCAATGCACCAGCCACATTTCAACGGTGTATGATGTCCATATTCTTTGACATGTTAGAGAACTCCATGGCATTTCTGTTTATGGGATATCCTATGAACAATTTTTGATAAACTTGGAACAAAGCCTTAAAAGATGTGTAGAGACTGACTTGGTGTTGAACTGGGAGAAGTGTCACTTCATGGTGAAAGAAGGGATAGTATTGGTCATTTGATTTCAAAGAGAGGGACAGAGGTGGATAAGGCTAAGTTAGAGGTCATTGAGAAACTTCCAGAACCATCTATAGTTAAAGGAATTAGAATCTTTCTTGGGCATGAAGGATTTTATAGGAGGTTTATAAAAGATTTTTCAAAACTTTCTAAGACTCTCTGTTTACTGTTGCAGCAAGACAAAAAGTTTGATTTCAACAATGAATGCAAAGATGCATTCAACTTTTTGAAAAACGCTTTGATTTCTGCACCTATAGTTGTTTCATCTGATTGGAAGGAGCCTTTTGAGTTGATATGTGACTGGGCTGTTGGAGCCATACTCGGTCAGAAAAAGAAAAAATCTTTCATCTTGTTTATTATGCTAGCCGGACATTAAATGAAGCTCAGATTAATTACACTACTACTGAAAAAGAGTTATTGGCTGTTATGTTTGCGTTTGAAAAATTCAGAGCCTACTTGATGGGAACTAAGGTCATAGTTCATACTGACCATGCTGCCATCAAGTACCTCGTCTCTCAAAAAGATTCAAAACCAAGACTGTTAAGATGGGTTCTTTTATTGCAGGAATTTAATATAGAAATTTTGGACAGGAAAGGAATAGAGAATCAAGTTGCTGATCACTTATCAAGACTTGAAAAGCAGGATAACAACTTGGAACTTATTGATATTACTGAAACTTTTCCAGATGAAAAGCTTTTAGTAGTGCAGCAAGTTTCTGAGCCATGGTTTGCTAACATAGCTATTTATTTAACTATTGGAATCTTACCACCTGAATACTCTAGACCTAAACTAAAGAAATATTTGCATGATTCTAAATCCTACTTGTGGGATGATCCATTTTTATTCAGGATTGGAGGAGATCAAGTGCTCAGAAGATGCATACAAGAATATGAAGTTCCTACTTTGCTGCAACACTGCCATTCTGCAGCATATGGGGGTCACTTTGGAAAACAAAGGACAACAGCCAAAGTGTTGCAATCTGGATTTTTTTGGCCCACTCTATTCCAAGATGCCCACAACTTTGCACAAAGATGCAATGAGTGTCAAAGAAGTGGCTCTATTTCCTATAGGAATGAGATGTCTTTAAATGGCATTTTGGAAGTTGAGTTGTTTGACGTGTGGGGCATAAACTTCATGGGTCCTTTCCCTATATCAAACAATTGCCAATATATTCTTGTTACAGTAGATTACGTGTCTAAATGGGTTGGGCCGCTACTTGTCACTCGAATGATGCCAAAACTGTTGTCAAGTTCTTTTAGAAACATATCTTTACTAGATATGGTACCCCCCCCCCCTGCGTGCACTAATTAGTGATGAGGGTACCCATTTTTCAAAAACTGTTGTCAAGTTCTTTTACAATCCATATGTGAAATGGAAAAGCATAGGCATCAAGCTTATGAAAATGCCAAGCTTTACAAGGAAAAGACCAAACGCTATCAAGACAAGCATATTCTCCCAAGAGAATTCAAAAAAGGGCAACAAGTGCTTTTGTTCAACTCTAGATTGAAGCTATTCCCTGGAAGCTGAAATCTAGGTGGAATGGCCCTTATGTGATTGATAAAGTCTATCCTTATGGGGTTGTGGACTTGATCAATCCTGAAACTGGAGGAACTTTCAAGGTTAATGGGCAACATATCAAAGCATTTCACAATGTTGCAGCATACCCTGTAGCGGCGGAGTCAATACGGGGACTGGATGGTGTCCAACCCCCTCCAACTCTCACACCGACCCATTATGATATAAAAAGAGAGAGTATTGATTAAAATTAAAAAAAACCAAAGCCCTCCCTACACTTAATTTAGACCTATCCTAAATTACAGCGCAAGAACTCTATCCCCACGTGTAACTCTCATCTTTAACCATCATCCTTAACATGACATAACTCCACATAGGTGTTGTTATCGTGAGAGAATCCACAATGCCTTAGTCATACAATGACTTTTTACATTAGCCATCTCATATCTTCACTTACTCTATTTGACAAAAAGTCATCTTTCAAACCCATCTCCAATGCAACCAACCTTGTCAAAAGCTTTTTAGGTTTATTATTAATGAAAGAAAAAGGGGCAAAATGAACATAATTTGGAAAAGTCTTTCGCATCAACCGGTTGGTATATACCAACCCATTTACCAAAAAATCGTTTAATGCAATGGGTAAAAAGCTTTTCAAATACTATTTGTAATAGTAATAACCTATGAAAAGGTTATGCATTGGAGATGCTCTTAGGCATGTTTTTTTAAATAAAAACTTAAAAAGATATACTCCTTATATGGTTTCTTTTCTTAATGTAACATAGTTTTTTTTCCAGATAAACTACATAAGTCCAAAAAAATCTATTTACCTTTTTTGTAATAATTTTAGTAGTTTTATATTTTATATAATATAATTATATATATAGGGACGGGTTCACACGAGGACGGTGACAATTTACGAGAATGCGAGGACAATTCTCAGCCAATCATTTTGTAAATGAAATTTTTTTCGTGTACAAAATCATATGTGATTTAGTACACATCAAAAAGCACACGGGCGACTTTTCCCGTGGGCTAAGTCGCGGGAAAATAACGGCTAATCATATTTGATTTTGTACGTGAATCATATGTGATTTTGTACATGAATCATATGTCATTTTGAACATGAATCATATATGATTTTATACATGAATCATATGTGATTTTGTACATGAAATATTTCATGTACAAAATGATTAGCTGAGGATTGTTCTTGCATTTTCGTAAATTGTTACCGTCCTCACATTAACCTCCCTCTATATGTATATATATATATATATATATAGAGAGAGAGAGAGAGAGAGAGAGGAAAGATCAAATGTGAACTCAAATTTGGTTGTGAACGTGAGGACAAATGAGAGCGCGACACGTGTCTGAATGTAAATTATTCAGACTGAATAATCAAAGAAATATTCAGATTGAATATAGTGTTTATTCAGTCTGAATAATGCTTATTCAGACTGAATAAGCATTATTCAGATTGAGTAATCATGATTCAGACTGAATAAACACTATATTCTGTTTTATTCGGTCTGAATATTTCTTTGATTATTCAGACTGAATATGACACGTGTCACGCTCTCATTTGTCGTCACGTTCACAACCAAATTTAAGTTCTCATTTGAACCCGCCCCTATATATATATATATTTATATATATTTATATAAATATATATATATATATATATTAGTAAATATAATTTTAACTTATGTAAAGAATTTACTTGTTTGATATATTAAGTTCCGTTATATAAAAACTCAATCCAAGTTTAGTTAAATACATATGTTAATATAGGCTTATTGTAATTTGTTTTGAGTCTTGCATAACATATTGGTTTGAATTTTTAAAAATGGAGCTCTTAATTATGGAAGATTTTAGATTGAATCATGAGCAGGAAATAAATCGATCCTCATTATTTAAATAAATAAAGATTTATCCAATTTAAAATAAACTAAGTACAATTTCTTATAGATGCAAACTTTTTGATATATTTGTTTAGCTTATGTGTCCAAATTTAAACTAATTGTTTTATTCCTAGCAGGTTAGTTTGTGATAAAATGGATTGATTTATTCCTAACTGGTTTTTTATTGTTAAAGTTTCTTTTGTATTCATAGATTTTCTTTGTCTAGATACAAATATTTATCATTATTATTCTATAGTAAAAAAATGATATCGAATGATGGGACCCCCTTATCGTGAATTCCTAGTTACGCCCCTGATACCCTGCTCAACCTTGTGAAGATGATCCACCTCCATGAAAGCTTAAGCCCATGTTTATGGACTTGTTTCGGTCCAGTAATCTTGTAAATATTTAATTAGGTGTATTTAAGTATTTTGGAGCAGGTATTTTTAATTATGTCTTTTCAGATTCCAAGAAGATCACTCGGAATATGTTGTAGCATGGTTTTAAATATGTTGCAGCATGGACAAAGTTTAGTTTATAAGGGAAGTGGTTTTGTTGCAACAATTTTTCTCGGAACTGGCTGAGGTGTCTGACGCGCGTCAGACAGTTGTCACCCAAAAGGTGATATGTGACTGTTGAGTCTCCCAATGGCAGACGAGGCTATCATGAGGGTTTTGAGTTACCATTTTCTTTAATTAATTAATGTTAATTAGAAATTTGGTTTATTTAAAATTTTAAACCGTTTAATTTACGATTTTTAAGACAAAACCTCCCCATAACCGTACCTAAGTACCATCGATTCTCAAAACCTCCTCTGCCATCGACGACTTCATCGTCCTCCGCCATCCCATCGCAGAGACCAAACCTCAAACTCTCTAACCTTAAATCTTTCTGTGCAAGTTGTCGTCCTCCATAAAGCTTCATGGCACGAGTTAAGAAAAATGCAAGGAAGAGAGTAACCCATATTACCCTCGTCGACGAACCATCTCCAAACCTTGAAGAACAACCTCTGATGAAGAAACCTCTGCGAAGCATGTGAAACCAACCTAAATCGAAGCAAGGAGAATAGTCCATGGTTGCTTCTAATACACCACTAAGGCCGAAGACGACGAATCATGGTGATTCCCCTTCTGGAAGCACCGCTGATTCCCTGTTTGCCTACGTCGGACTTGAGGACATCAGCGAACTCCAAGAGGTATCTGAAACCCCTTCTCCTATCATAATTACCTTTGTTCCTAAAACCCCTTTCAAAAGCAAAACTTCTTCCAAAACCATCTCAAAGGAACCTTCCATTAGCCAAGCTTCCAGATCTTGGTTTCTTCTCTTTCACTGCTGGGTTTCTCAGAAAGGCTCTTCGTCTCCCTGTACGCGCAAAGAATCAGCAATGGGGTGCTGAACCCACCAAGATGCAAATCGATGCATTCTTGGACTCTATTGGATATGCTTGGGAGAATCCCTCTCTGAAGACAGTCAGTTCCAAGGTAAAGAAGAAAAGGCTACCTGCTCGCTGGCAATATATCTTCACCCAGGTGATCCAATGCCTTGGGTCGAAGATCAGCTCGCATGACCAAGCGAGCAAGCACTTTCAAGATCTTACCTACTCCCTCTGCATCGGCCACAGCCTCAACTACGCTGACTACATCTTCAGTGACATGGTCAGTCGCATCAGCGCCGCCACCAGACATCCCGTCATCCCTTATCCTCGCTTCTTCGCGACCATCATGGAAGTTGCCTTCGGGGAAGAATACCCGAAGGTCGGCGATCACTCCTTCTCTGTCGTAGGGAAGAAGTCCCTGGACATTGAGGAACGTCCAGGTGATGCTCCTTTCACTCCTCACATGCTGCAAGTAATTGGAGCCCCTCTTCCAGTGTCCACCTCGCTGTCCAACCCAACAGCGAGCAACCCAGACACTGCTGCAGCTATTAAGAGGAAGCAACCAACCGATGGTCATAAAAAGACCATCGCAACCAAACTTAAGAAGCCAAAGAAGACGGTCTCTCAAAAGACCACTCTCTCTGATTTTTGTGTACTACCAACACCACCTAAAACCTCAGCCACTTCAACAGTCTTTTCAACCGTTGTTGCTTCATCAGCACTACCTACATCATCAGCGACTCCGGTCACTGAGGGAATTTTAGCCGGCTCTGCTGAAGCTGGATCAGGTACTACTCTCACTGCCTTCTTATCTACTTCAGCAAGTGACTCAGCGATAGTTGTCCCTATCCCTGATAATGCTGAAATGCATGCAATCCAAACCTCAATATTGTTTAGGAAATTTGAGTTTTGGAAGGCCAAATTACAAGGACCTCAGAGTATCTCTCTCAGATACTCTAAGACACTGGTCAGTGATCCTCAAGACACTGCCTCTGCCAATGTGGTCCCTAAAAGTAATCCTCATGATACACTCAGGGAGAAACATACATTTTTTCATCCATCTTCTAATCCGGATGTGTTTTTGGCATCTTTATCTATGTCATCATCAGGTGTCGCTTCTCTTCCAACTTCAGCGCTCCTCCCCTCAGCAAGGATATGGGGAAGTCTCCTCAGGGTCCTCCCAGCTCTGCCCGGCTAAGAGACGGGAAGCAAGAGATGGCCACTCCCAAGCTTCCCACTCCAGTTACTGAGCTACCTCCCATTGTCCTTCCCAAACCTACATTCCCTGCTATTGACTATTTGGTCAGGGAATGTGCTCTCACAAGGGCTAGGGTGGACAATCTTCAGACGTCCGCTAAACTGATCTTCAAACGAATCGTTGGAACTCCATCGATCAAGACAAACGTCAACAACCTCATCTCTGACGTTTTCTGCCTAAAAGAAGATAACAGGGCCTTTCATCAGACCCTGACAAGCCTGGAGCTGAAGGTTGCTGCTCAAGCAAAAGTCCTTGAGTCTATTCAAAAGAATCAATCCGATATGATGCAGATACTCACGAAGCTCTCTGAGGCCAGTTCCTCTTCTTTCAACGTTGCTGATCGGACCACGCTTCAGGATAATGATGCGAAGCTAAAGGACGTTCAGACGAATGTTCGCACTCTGATGGTGCATTGTCTACCTCCTGATAACATTGAGGGGGAGAGATGTGCCAAAGAGTTCGCTGATGAACTCATCTCGGAGCATAACCAGAGGTTCCCTGGAGAGAGAATTTCTCCATACATCCAGCGAGCTGAACCTGAAGAAGATGATGCTGATGATGAAGAAGAAGAAGAAGAAGAAGAAGAAGAAGAAGAAGAAGAAGAAGAAGAAGAAGAAGAAGAAGAAGAAGAAGAAGAAGAAGAAGAAGAAGAAGAAGAAGAAGAAGAAGAAGAAGAAGAAGAAGAAGAAGAAGAAGAAGAAGAAGAAGAAGAAGAAGAATATGATGATGATGATGAAAAACCTATCCCTCACTATGGGGGGATGGATGATGATGAAGACGACGATGACATTGGAAGTGCCTTAAAGCACTTCAGATTGTCAAGGCCTGGAGTCGCTCATCAAGAGCCCTTGGGGGACGGACCACATCCCTCTCAGGGACAATCTGGTCCCTCAGGCAAAGGAAAAGAAGTGGTAGAACTGGATGCCACTATCCCTATATCTGAGGGGGAGACCACTAATAAGGTATCTCTTCCTCTTATCCTTTTCATAACTCCTCTCTCTGAAACCCCCACACCTCCTTCACCTACAAAAACTCTCTCTGACAATACTATTTCCTCCTCTCCTTCCCTCAGTGACCCCTGTCCCCCAAAGGACTCAACTTCATGGAAGGAACCTTCCTCTGAAGAGCAGTTTATGTACATAATAGAAACTGACTCTAAAGAAGAAGAGGGCCTTATTCCCAGGCGTCGCTTTCAAAAGCCAATCATAAGCGAGCCTGAAGAAGAAAAAAGGCGAATAAAATTCCTTAGGGAATTTGAGGCTAGAAGAATAAAGGTGCCTGAAGCTGAACCCATTGAAGCCGTACCAATAAGGATGGTAGATGAATTCTACTTTCTGTCCAGAGAAGAGAGAGAACAAGCATGGGAAGCACAAAGAATCAGGGATGAGGAAATAAAGCAAACTGAGAATGATCTTGCTTTAGCAAGGAAATTGCTCAGAGAACACTCAGTAAGAGATAAGGCGGCCAAAGTTCAACTGAAAAAGAGTGAAAAGGTCGCTGAAGCGCTTGCACAGAGAGAACTTGCACAAGAAAATTTGAATGTAGATCCGATTCTTGCTCAACAGAAGATTCTAAGTGCACTATCCGCAGAAGCCACTATGCAGAAAGACAAAGAGCTTGATCGGTGCACTGACAAACTGAAATTTCGAAGATCTGAAGCCAAAATATTCATGCAACTATCCAAGGGCGACACTCCAACAGAGGTGGTCCAAAGGTATATGTAAGAATGACAAGGACGAACAGAACAGAGAGAGAAGAAGCCAAGTTCTTAAGAATTTATGGATACACTGAATGGTTAGAAATCAGAGATGCCATTCAAGGTTCAAAATCCAAATTCAAGGATGTGGTGGACAGTGTGCTGGATCAGTTGCTGCAAAGAATGTCACAACATGTGCAAGTTCCCCCTCTCCCTTAATCATCTAAGAAGAAAAGATCAACTACTGAAGGTGGTTCAAGTTCTAAGAATGAGCATGAAACTAAATTTGATTATCAAATCATTCTTGGTCATCTTGAGCTCCCTGATATATCAATGCTTTGTACCTCTCTTCCTCAAGACCGAAGATACGAATAAGATGAAATCATCTCACTGCCTGAACCTGGTATGGTATTCTTGGATAATGAAGGATTCTTAGAACTCTTCAGAAACCAAGAGATTCGCAAGGCCGCATCCTCTCTCATAAAGATCATGGTTTGGCGCTGCTGGTCAGATACCCCTCTGATGAATCGACAGAAGACGCTTTATGAGAATGAGTTACAAAGACGAAACGAGAATATCTCTGACTAGTTATAGATTTCTATTTCCTTTGTAATATTCCTTCAGTGTATAAGTACTTTACTTTTATTATTATGATTTCATTTCCCTGTAATTTCTTCAGAATATATTTAATGAAATTCAATCAGAGTACTTTACTCCATCCTAGTACTGAAAAGATCCCTGAAAACAGTAAAATGGACAATGAACATAAGAGTTCTACTTTCTTTAAAATATCTTCACTCACTGATCTTTCACTCTGAAAATTCAATCAGTGAATGTGCTATATGCTTATTTACTTGTAAAAATTGTGCTTTCATATCCTTATAAATAAAACTCAATTCAGATAGTAGACTAGCTGAAAAAGACTTTACAGATTAGTACTTAGAAATTTTTCTTTAAATAATTCCTAAGTCCTTACTAGTCTCTTAAAGCAATTTTCCTATGTTGCTTAATCATAATCAAATAGGGGGAGATTGTTCATCATAACTCCTTTTAAATGATTTGAATATGATTCCTTTCTGTACTTAGTGAAATTCCATTATATAAGCTTCTGTTAATATTCAGCGATGGCACACGCTGATAACCATCAGCGATCGCTGAAGATCAAGGAACAACAAGCTTATCTCTGAAGATCTGAAGATCAACTATCACACCAGAAGACCATTCAGCGAAAGTCAAAGACCCTAGCTGAAGAAAGAGAGAATTAGCTAAGTGAACTGAAGAGGTTCAGCGATAGCAGCGACTATCTACTCAAAAGTGTGAAGTCTTGTGAAGCCTTAGCGATACTAAAGTTCATCCTTGAAGATTCAGTATCAGCGATCAAATGAAGCTTCTTTTGCAAGATTAAAGATTGATCTTATCCTCGATGCACAAAAGTCAAACCTAGAACCATGTCAGAAAAGGACGTATGACTCGTCTCTTATGTCCCCATCATATCTGATACGGTACTGTTCATATTCGGCCAAAAGCATGGCTGTCTTATTAGCAAGGACAAGCTTCTTATCTAAGCTTGACACGTGACATATACATTTTGTCTTGCATTAAATGCAAACGGGTATAAATAAGATGGAGATATCTTCTTCATCTTAATGCATGCTTCTTTCTAACTTATACCCTCTTTATTCTTTCTTTCATCTTCTTGTGCATCAAACTTAGTGTTTCTTAGTTACAATAGAATAGGTGTTAAACTTGTTCTTATTCCGCTTGTAACTGTAAATTTGTTTATTTTCTATAAACTCATTTAAAAACCAAAATCTGTGTGTGTTTGTATTCAACCCCCCCCCCCCCCCCCCCCCCCCGCCCTTCTACAAACTGGTTACTATTAATTGAACTCTTGTAGAACCTTTAGGGACCAACATGTAGCACTGTAAAACAGGCTACATGCATGCAAAAAGAGCGAAGCTCATTTTTCTATCTTAGATATTGATAAGCACTAAGAATTTAGTACTTGTTACACTCTTTTATCTTCTCTTTAATAGCTTATTTTACATTTCATCCCAAATTTGAGTCATTTTATTGTCTTAGACATTTGTTTGTTATTGGAGCTAAAGTAAAAGATTTTACATGTTTATTACTTTATGGGCTAATATGTATGGTTTTTGGACAGATTGTTATGAAATTATGTAGATGCTGACTTTTGGATACTGAAGGAATGTCGCAGCATCAGGATGGAAGAAATTCTGGGATAAAGAAGATTTTTTGGGTTGACTGTTTGACCAACAGCTTTGGCTGGTTGACTTTTTGACTGAATATTTTATATATCCCAGCTTTAATAATATTGGTCGAAATGTATTTGAATAGTAGAAGACTATGCACTATTTAGATGTAATTATTGCACTTTATTTTAAAGTATGGGTTACTTTTACTTTATGGAAGTATGGGTGTGATCTTTGTACCATATAATGGTAAAAGACCTTTTTGCCCTCACCTTCCTTGTAGTATAAATAGGAGGTGAGGGTGATCATTTTTGGATCATCATGATATACTTTACTCAAGCAAGTTCTCTAAATTAATGAAGTATTGAAGCTTTTTGTTCTTACTTGTTCTTGCTCATCTTTACTTCTTGTTCTTAAATTCTTGTCTTTTACATTCTTGCATTTATTTTCTTGTCTTTTACATTCTTGTTCTTAAATTCTTGTCATTTACTTTCTTGCATTTAATTCTTGTTATTTATATTATTGTCATTTAATTTACTTGCAACTTACTTTATTGTACTTACTTTCTTGTTCTTTCATTTCTTGCATTTTCTTTATTGCAATTTATATATTGTCATATATTTATGATGTCTTTAATTTATGTAATTTATCTTTCATGTTATTTACTTTCCTTAATGAGTAGCTAAATCCGTTAGCTCGGGTGTAAGACTGAACGAGTAAGTTTTACAAACCAAATATAAGTATATTCTTTTATGCAATAATAATTTTTTATCATTTCTTTTCAATTTTTATAAACTCAACAACACCGCTTGACGGGTTGATTACTTTAAAAGTATTAAAGTGCTATGGACTCCAAGCGGAGACATTGAATGCACGCCAACTTGAATGATATGGGAGGTAGACTTGAGAAAGTTACCGACAAAGAGATTTGTCATCCGTATTTTCCAACTTGGTTAATTTTCGACGGGTTGATCACCTTAAGGTGTTAAACTGGAATGGACTTAGAGATAAGTCATTTAGCTCACGTCAACTTGAATGATATGGGAATCCACTCGAGAGAGTGATTTTTAACAAAAGATCCTTTTTTGTTTATCCATATATTTTGAAGACACTATTTGTACTTACATTTGTCCGTATAGCTCATAAGGATATGCGTAGAAAGCTATAATATCAGTACATTAGTGAAGTCCCAGAGGAATACCTTCAAAATAGGTGGTAAAAATAGTTGTTGCTAAATTTGATGTTGTAGCATTCTACCAGCATTGGTTAGTTTGACAGCCCTAATTTACTTAGGTTTGTGTTTGTAATCTCACGTGAAATCTTACACACTGGCTCCTTTATAAACTATTAAAACACTGAAATCAAATCACCAATTATAATCTTCAAATTCGTCATCTGAACTCACTTCTTTCATCATACTTTCAACAAAACTTTGCTATAATCCCTGTGGACGATACTCGGTATTTTGTACCATTTTATAACTTGAAAGGCGATAGTAGAGTTAAAAGTATACTTGCTTTTAGTCTTATTTGTCACATATCTAAAGATACATAATCAAGCTATCAAGTTTTTGGCGCCGCTGCCGGGGATTGGCAAGCTAAAGTTTTGTTTTTAGTAGCATAAAAGATTTGAATTTTCTAACACGGGTTGTAGTGTAGGGAGTAGTATATGCCAAGGATATACCGAGGGAAATTTCTTGAATTTGCCCCTGACATAGAAAGAACATTCTGTGAACGAAGGAGGGCACAAAGAGCATTATTTGCTCTTCCCCCTCCTGAAATGGACCACCTACAACAAGAACCCCAAGGACTTCTAGAAGCACCACAACAACCTTCACCTCCACCTCCACCATATGGTGTCGGCCCACAACTACAACCATATGGACCACAATCCCAACAGCAGCCCCATCGTCAACCACCTTTTGGACCTCAACAACCTCCGTTGGTTGGGAATCCTCCAGAGATTCCTTTTCACCATATACCACCATTTCGTTATGAAGACGATTATGTGGATGATGATGATGAATCTCAAAATAATCACCAACCAGGGAATAATAATGAACAAAGGGGTCCCACCACCTAATATTGTACATCTGGCAAATTCTAAAGATGGACGAATAATGGACTAAGTTATCCCCAATTTTGATCAATTAAAATCTAAGATAGCTAGACCCCATTTTCGGGACACCCATTTTGAACCAAAACCAAACATGTTTCATATGTTACAAACAAATGGACAATTTGCTGGATTAGCAACAGAGGACCCACACTCACATCTGAAATCTGTTTTGGAAGTAAGTAATTCCTTTAAGATCCCGGGAGTGCCTAACGACGCTCTAAGACTCACTTTATTCCCATTCTCATTACGGGATCGAGCAAGGGATTGCTTCAATTTGTTAGCCCCCGGTTCGGTGACATCATGGAATGATATGGCTGAAAAAAACTACGAAAATATTTTCCTCCTACCAGGAATGCTAAGTCCCGAAACGAAATCTGTCTTTTCAAACAAGGGGACGATGAAATCCTAACGCGTGGGAAAGATTTAAGGAGCTGTTAAAAAAATGCCCTCACCATGGAATTCCCTACTGTATTCAACTCGAGACGTTTTACAATGGTTTAAACGCCACTGCAAGACAAATGCTCGATGCGACTGCAGGAGGGGCCTTCACTTCCAAGACCTAAAATGAAGGATTTGAAATGCTTGAAAACTTTTCTAAAAATAATGGACATTGGGCTGATCCACGGGCTGCAACTCAAAAGAAGGCTGGTGGAATTCATGATGTAGATGCATATACTACTATTACAGCTCAACTTGCTTCCATGGCTAATATTCTTAAAAACATTACTTCTGGTCAAGAAGCACAGCCGACTATCACTACACCTAGTCCAGTCTTATCAGTGCAATGTGTTTGTTGTGGAGGGGAACATTCTTATGAACATTGTCCTAAAAATTCAGAATCTGTAAATTATGTTCATAATAAGTCTGCTCCCTACTCCAACAATTACAATGCAAGCTGGAAACAGCACCCAAACTTTTTTTGGAGCAGTCCATGTCTAAATCCACCTGCACCTAAACAGTAAGGAAATTTTCAAAACCATTCAAGCAGCTCAAATTCTCAACAACCACAGAATTTTCAAAATCAACAGCCATATTAAGCCACACCATCTCCACCTCCTCATAACCCTTCATCATTGGAAGATACATTGAAAATGTTCATAACCCACACTCAATCAGCAACGGCCCAACAGAATGCCACAATAGCTCAGACTCAGGCATCAATCAGAAACCTAGAAACCCAAGTTAGTCAGATTGCTATAAGTCAGAACAACAGAGCCAGTGGAACCTTACCAAGTAACACGGAAGTCCCTAGAGACTTAGGAAAAGAACATGTTAAGGCCATCACATTAAGAAGTGGAAAAGACTTAATAGGACCAGTCTAAAAAGATAATGTACCTAAAAGCAATACTAAAGTTTTGGAACCTGTTAAGACTGACAAGCTTATAGATGACAAAACTTCTGAGGTCATCACTTCTGTCCCATCAAAGCCTGACACTACCCTACCATCTCTAGTGGATCCTATTAAGAAAACTGTTATGACCCTATCTCATAAAAAGAGCACCAAAACCCAGGGCATAGTAGACCCATCTTGCTCAACACCTCCAAGCAAAACTGTGATAAAACATGTTCCTCCCTATGTACCTTACCCCCAAAGGTTAAGGAATCAAAAGGACGAACCATAGTTTAAGAAGTTATTGGATGTGTTCAAATAATTGCATATTCACATACCTATTGTTGAAGAAATTGAGCAGATGCCTAGTTATGCCAAGTTCTTAAAAGACATCCTTAGTAAGAAGAAGAAGTTAACTAAATATGAGATCGTCAATCTTACTGAAGGATGTAGTGCACTTTTTACCAACAAAATACCCCCCAAAGCTAAAAGATCCTGGGAGTTTTACTATTCCATGTTCTATTAGGGGAAAAGAAGTTGGGAAAGCTTTGTGTGACCTAGGTGCAAATATCAACCTCAGGCCCTTATCAGTTTACAACACCTTAAGATTAGGAGAGGCAAGACCCACCACAGTCACACTCATATTGGCCGACAAGACCGTTGCCTATCCTAAGGGAAAGATAGAGGATGTATTAGGACAAGTTGATAAGTTAGTATTTCCAATAGACTTTATCATTTTAGACTTTGTTGCTGATAAAGACATTCCTATCATTTTAGGAAGACCCTTTTTAGTCACCGGAAGAACTTAGATTGATGCCCAAAAGGGAGAGTTGACTATGAGACTTCAAGACCAAAAAGTCACATTTAATGTTTTCAATTCTTTGAAATACCCTGATTACTTGGAAGAATGCTCAAAGATAGATGAAATTAAGTCATTTTGTTATGAGGAGGGGGTGAGAAAGGATTGTAAGTTGGAGGAAGAGGATGATGAAATAGAAAAAGAGATTGTTGAGGAGTTAGGAATAAATGAGAATGATATTATCCCAATAGATTGTGCAGCAATTGAGTTGTTGGAGAGTGTTGAACATAAATGTTTCACCCCATCAATAGTATCTCCACCTGACCTGGACTTAAAGCAACTCCCATCTCATTTAAATTACGCTTATCTAGGAGAGGAAGGCAAGTTGTCTGTCATCATACCATCTACCCTAGATTTGCATCAAGAAAAGAAGTTGGTGGACATGTTGACGTTGCACATAAAAGCTTTAGGATGGACCATTGATGACCTTAAGGGGATTAATCCCTATATTCAACAGAATAAAAGTCCCTTAGAAGATAAGAACTTCACATCCACAGAGCCACAAAGAAATGTCTCAACTTTTGACAGAGCCATAAATAGGTTTTTAGGTCTCTCACCTCACATACGTTCTGAGTATGATATCCTTGTGCACACTACATCTGAGTCATGTTTAGTTGATACTATGAATTTTCTCGAGATGCTTGAGACTGATTTGGAAGCCTACACTGATTTCATCTCTAAAACCTTCAAGGCCGCCAATTTGTCCTTTGATACTAATGTTTTGAAAAACTTTGTTAAACACTATGTATCACCCACGACTCATGATAGTTCCATATATATAGAAAGGATGTTTCTATTGTTTTATCTCATAGCAGGTCAAAGTAAGGTGAACCACAGTGAAGATCTATTGAGCAAAGAAGAAGGTGAGATGATGAAAACTGAGCTAGTGGATAAAGGACAGAGGAAAATCAAGAAAGAGATAAAGGAGGTGAAGGCTGAGAATATCAAGTTGTTTGTGGAGAAGATCAGAATTGGAGTGATGGCTAGTGAAAAAGTCAAGAGATTGAAGCTACATAAGAGAATGAGAGAAATGAAAGCTGAAAAGGTTAAGTTAGAAGCAGAATGCAGGAAGCTCAAAAAGGCAACTGCCATACCATCAACCAATACACAGCCTAATATTGAGTAGTAGGACAGGTTCTATCATTTCCCTTTAGCTTCATTTTTAGTATTTATTTTTTCTGTTTTGTGTCTGGGATTTTTGTTGATCATAACTCCTCCCAGTGATTTGAATATGATTCCTCTGTATACTTAGTAAAAATTCCATTTGTAAACTTATGCTGAAATCAGCGATAGCATACGCTGAGTGTTATCAGCGATCGCTGAAATTCAGAAGCATCAAGTCTACCCCTGAAGATCAACCATCACACCAAAAGAACATTCAGCGAAATTCGAAGACCAAACTGAAGAAAGAGATAGTCAGCTAATGATCTGAAGCGGTTCGGTAATAGCAATGAATATCTAAATCAGAGTGTGAAGTCTTGTTAAGCCTCAACGATACTATGAAAGTTCATTCTTGAAGTTTCAAGTTCAGTGATCAAGTGAAGCTTCTCAAACAAGATAAAGGTTGATCTTATCCTCGATGCACAAAAGTCAAACCTTATACTATGTCAGAGAAGGACGTACGGATTGTCTCATATGTCCCCCTCATATCTGATATGGTACTGTTCACATATGGCCAAAAGCATGGTTACGTTTTGAACAAAGGACAAGCTTCATGTGGATGTTTGACACGTGGCATATACCTTTTGTCTTGCATTAAATGCAAACAGGTATAAATAAGATGAAGATATCTTCTTCATCTTCATGCATGCTACTTTCTATTTCCTAAACCTCTGTCTCTTTTCTCTCTTATTTCCTTGTGCATCAATCTGTGTGATTTCTTAAATTACAATAGAATAGGTTTAATTGTTCTAATTCCGCTTGTAACTGTAGATTTGTTTATTCAATATAAACTCATTTAAAAACGAAAATCTGTCTGTTTGTATTCAACCCCCACCCCCTTCTACAAATTGTTTCTATATCCTTGAACTCTTGTAGACTCCTTTGGGACCAACAGGTGGTATCAGAGCAGTGTTTCTTGCTTATCTTTAAAATATCTTTGAACAAAATTTATTTTAAAATGACTAATACTGATACAAACTATATTGATAATGGATCTTTAGCTAAATTTCCAAGATTTAGCCGTGATAACTTTCCATTATGGAAGGAAAGAATGACTCTATTCCTAGAAGGGTCTGATTCTAAGATCCCCTACTATCTAGAAAATGGACCATTTGTTCCTACAACTTTAGTAGCTAGTGTCCCTGCCACTGCTACCACTCCAGCCATCGCTGAAAGGAGTATTATCAAAACTCCAAATCGATGGACTGAAGAAGAGAAAAAGGAAGTAGTTATAGATGCTAAAGCTAGATCCATAATTGCTATGTCTTTACCAGATGAGGTCTATCATTCTGTTATAAAGATGAGAACATCTAAGGCTATGTGGGATACCTTGTGTATTCAATATGAAGGGACTGATGAAGTCCAAATCACTAGGTGTATTAATCTGGTAAGACAGTATGAAAGCTTTATGCACACAAAAGGTGAAACTCTATCTCAAGTTCACCAAAGATTTAACTGTCTCTTGATTGACATGAAAACCATCAACAGAGAATACTCCAATGCTGAAATACTGACAAAATTCATGGAGGCACTACCTGAACAATGGGGAGTGTACACTACATGTTTAAAATTGTCAATGAATCTTGAAACTCTCTCTCTCTCTGAGTGCCTTATATGGAATGCTCTTAAATGAAGAGCAATCTCAGGTTTTAAGAAAAAAACCTCATAAATGAACTCAACGCTGCAAAAAGTACTTCTTTGGCACTAGTGACTTCAGAGGTAGAACCATCAAAACTAGTTTCTTCTTCCATTACCTCTATCACCGAATTAAATCAAAATAATTCAGAAGAACTCGCTGATGCTGACATCTCTAAGTTTGACAACTCTCTGGCACTTCTAACAAACAACTTTAAAAGATTTGCTAGAAAGAGCAACTTTCGAAAAACTCCTGCTATCACTGACTCTGATATGTCAAAAACTCTGCCCCCTGAAAAAGCAACTGCAATATGCTATAACTGTCAGTGAAAGGGTCACTTTGCTAGCGAATGTAGATCTAAGAAAGTAGTTGCTCCCACCACCTCTCAGAACTCTGATAAAAAGGAAAAGTACTTTAAATTAAAAAATAAGTATAGAGATCTAAAAAAGAACCAGCAAAAGGGCAAAGTTATAATTGCTGAAGAAGTTGACTGGGATCGGGAGGAAGATTGGGCCAAAACATCTGATGAATCAGGCTCTAATGAAGAAGATCTTGCCTTCGTCTGTCTAATAGCAAGAATTGAAGAAGCTGAAGAAGTCTCTGAAACTTCCAGCTCTGAGTCTCCTTCAACTCAGGTAAATATTCCTATAAACTCCTCTATACCTGAAAGTGATAACTTGTCCGCTCTCGATGCTATTACTGTTGATTTTTACAATGCTCTGAATGGAAAGATTAAAGCTGAACAAATTAATATTGATCTTTCTGAACAATTGAAAAATTGTCATTTAAAAATCAAAGAACTAACAAATATCGAAGACTCCCTAAAAGATCAAGTCTTTGTAAATCAGACAATTAGCATTGGGAGACGACAAGCCATCTCTAAAAAGGAAAAGGCCATCGCTGATCTTAAGGCTGAAAAGGCAACCATCGAAGGATGGTGCAAGGCCTCTGATAAAGTCAGCGAGATCATCAATGCTCAAATTCCTTTGAAAGTCAAAAGTGGGTTAGGTTATAACCCTGATAAAGAAGAATCAGAGAACGATCGTTCCATGTTGAAATTCGGAATGTTCGTCTCTTCTATCCCTGATCCTTCTTCATCTGAAAATTTGACTATTCTTCAATCTGATGATTCTAAGAAAATGATCAAGAACAAAGTTCATGACCACGCTCCTAAAATCAAAAACTTTCAAAAACAGAAAAAGAATTCATCTGTTCCTTTAGTAAGTCATTCTAAAGCTGGGAAGAAAATCCTTGGATATATTCAGCGATCAACTCCTAGAATTAAGATCGGTCTTACATCTGTCCCTGAAAAGATTGTTATACCTCCAAGGACATCGGACAAAGGAATTTTAGGCTCTGCTCCTGAAAACATCTCTTCTAGCTCTCTGAAATCTTTCAATTCCAAACCTACTCACAAATATAGGAAATTCTATCACTGTGGTGAAAATACCCACATTGCCAGCAATGTCCTAATGCTACTGAAGCTGAGAAATTAGCTCATGAAAAGAAAGTAGCTCAAACTGACAAATCAGAGAGAGTGAAATCCACCAAGGTTGGGAAATCTACCAAGGTGAAGATATCCACTGAAGAGAATTCTTCAGCTAGTAGCTCTTCCGCCACTCCTTCCACTAACACAGCAGGACCCATAGTAATATGGGTACCTATGAAAAATTAATCCTTTTGTTGTATGCAAAGTGCCAAAGGTATCTGGTATCAAAATAGCGGATGCTCAAGGCACATGACTGGCAAAAAATCTCTGCTCTCTGAATACAAGAAAGAAGTTGGTCCCTCAGTGACCTTTGGTGGAAATGGCAAAGGATACACTAAAGGTTATGGAATTCTATCCAATGGAGCCACTTCATTCTCTCGAGTCGCTTACATTGAAGAACTAAAGCACAATCTATTGAGCGTTAGTCAGCTATGTGACAAAGACTTCAAAAGTTTTATTTCTAAAGAATAGATGTACTGCCATTGATTCTAATGACAAACTTGCTTTAACAGGCAAAAGAGTTGAAAATGTGCATGTCATTAATATGAATAGCTCTCACTCTGAAAACATGTGTTTTATCTCAAGCGCTTCCTCTGACATAAACTGGTTATGGCACAAGAGACTCTCTCATCAAAACTTTAAGACAATCAATGAATTGCCTCAAAAAGAACTTGTCAAGGATCTCCCAAATCATTTCTTTGCAAAGGAATCTCTTTGCTCAGCGTGTGAAAAGGGAAAATTGAAAAAAGCCTCGTTCAGATCTAAACAAGTTTCTTCAGTGACCTCATCTCTTCAACTTCTCCATATGGATCTATTTGGACCTGTAAATGTTCAATCTCTATCTGGGAAGAAGTACACTCTTGTGATAGTTGATGAATATTCCAGATACACACGGGTATTCTTTCTTCGATCCAAAAGTGAAACACCTGATGTTATTATAGCTTTCATCAAAAGAATGGAGGTTCTAAATAATCTTATCGTTCGTTCCATGAGAAGTGATCATGGTACTGAGTTCATAAATAGTACCTTGATTAATTTCTTTGAAGAAAAGGGAATCACTCACAACTTCTCATCAGCGAGAACTCCTCAGCAGAATGGTGTCGCTGAAAGAAAAAATCGAATTATTATTGAAGCAGCTCGCTCAATGCTCAGCGAATCGCATCTACCTACTCAATTCTGGGCTGAAGCAGTCAACACAGCTTGCTTTACTCAGAATCGATCCATTATAGTAAAGCGATTCAAGAAGACATCCTATGAACTATTTCATGGAAGAAGACCCTCTCTAAATATCTACACATCTTTGGATGTAAATGTTATATTCTGAATGATAGAGACCATTTGAGAAAGTTTGATCCAAAAGCTGATGATAGGATATTCCTTGGATACTCTTCTATGTCCAAGTCTTTCAGAATCTTCAACAAGAGAAGACAGCACGTTGAAGAATCCATGCACGTCAACTTTGATGAATCTCGTCTAATTAATTATGCTCCTATCCCTGAAGAAGATGAGGAGTTGAATGAACGGATGAAATCTTATTATGGGGAACCTGAACCTTATTTCAGCAATCAACCTAATGCTGAAACAAATGATGATGGAATCCCTAATCTTCCTACTTCAAGCAACGATCCATCAACATCAGGGATCAACGTCACTCCTCTCAATCAGATTCCTCTATTTGATGTTTCTTTAGGAAATTCTTAAGTGAATAACCAAGCTTCATCTTCTACTGATCAACCCTCTGAATCTCATCCAGAATTGATCTTAAATGAAGTTCTGATCGCTGAAACGATCAACGACATCCCTGAAAGAGAGCAAATCGCTGAATCTATTGTTGATCAATCTCCTCAACCTCCAGCTCAGCGATGGACTGCAAATCATCCAATAAATCAAATCATTGGTGATCCAAATGCAGGTATCAAGACTCGTTGAGGTACAGATAATATATGTCTCTATGTTAACTTTATTTCTCTCTTTAAACCTAAGAATATAGATCAAGCTATCTCTGATCCTAGGTGGGTCTCTGCCATGCAAGAAGAACTAACTGAGTTTCGTAGAAACAAAGTTTGGAATCTTGTTCCTCGTCCTGCTGATAAAACTGTAATAGGAACCAACTGGGTTTTTCGAAACAAGCTGGATGAAAGTGGCACTGTAATTCGCAATAAGGCTAGACTTTTTGCTCAGGGATACAGACAGGAAGAAGGTATTGGCTATGATGAGACCCTTTGCTCCTGTTGCTAGACTAGAAGCCATAAGACTTTTTCTAGCTTATTCTGCCCATAAAGACTTTAAAGTTTTTCAAATGGATGTTAAAAGTGCTTTTTTAAATGGTAAACTCAGTGAGGAAGTTTATATTGAACAACCTCCTAGTTTCGCTGACCCAAACCATCCTGGTTATGTTTTTAAACTCCAAAAAGCTCTTTACGGGTTAAAACAAGCTCTCAGAGCTTGGTATGATACTCTCTCTAAATTCCTTCTTAAAGAAAAATTTGTTCGTGGAAAAATTGACCAAACTCTATTTTTAAGAAAATATAAAGGTCATACAATTCTTGTTCAAATATATGTTGATGACATTATTTTTGGCTTCACAAGACTCAAATTATGCACTCGTTTTGCAAACAGAATGAAGAAAGAATACAAAATGAGTATGATGGGTGAACTAACATATTTTCTAGGTTTGCAGATTAAGCAATCTGACAAAAAAAAATTCATTTGTCAACGTAAATATGTTAAGGACATGCTGAACAAGTTTGATATGAATCAATGCTCAGCGATGTAGACCCCAATGGCACCTCCTCTGACATTGAATAAGGACCCAAATGGGAAACCTGTCAATATCACTGCCTATCATGGGATGATTGGGTCTCTGCTATATCTTACAGCGAGTAGACCTGATATCATGTATTCTATATGTCTCGGTGCTCGGTATCAAGCTGAACCAAAGGAATCTCACTTAATCGTTGTAAAGAGAATCTTCAGATATCTAAAAGGAACTCCTAATCTGGGTCTTTGGTATCCCAAAGGCTCAGGGTTCGATCTAATCGGTTACTCTGATATTGATTTTGCAGGATGCAAGATTGACAGAAAGAGCACCACTGGCGGATGTCAGCTATTAGGTGGTAAGTTGATAAGTGGGACAAGAAAGAAACAAAACTTTGTGTCCACATCTACCACTGAAGCTGAATACGTAGCCGCTGGTAGCTGTTGTGCTCAAATCCTATGGATGAGAAATCAGCTAAGAGATTATGATCTCAAACTTTCTAAAATCCCTATTTATTGCGATAGCACTAGTGCTATTGCAATTGCAAATAACCCTGTCCTTCACTCAAAAACCAAGCACATTGAGATTCGATATCACTTGATCAGAGATCATGTGATGAATGGAGAAGTGGAACTTCATTTTGTTCCAACTGAATATCAGCTCGCTGATCTTTTCACCAAACCTCTTGATGAAGCTAGATTCAATCTACTCATCAGCAAACTTGGTATATTAAACGCTGAATAATTCTCCATTCTCTGAACTCTGATTCAGTGATACTTGATCATTTTCACTCAGGTATGAACTTCTAAGTCTTTACATTCTCTGAATATTTGTTTTCAGGGAATGTCTTAAAACTAAAAACTCATCACTAACAATCATTTATTGTCTATTGATGAAGAACTTAAGGATAATGATTAACATCTTTTAAATGATAATCATTTTCAATATTTTTCAAATAAGAAAAGGACACGTCAGACCTTTATCTGACACACGACGGACCACGACGTTTCCTTTCCTACTCCTTTCTAGGAACGTGCGCTAGGTCATCATTACCTTTTCAAAAAGCTAAAACCGTCGTTTAGCTATCCTTTCTCTCTCCTCATGCTATTTAAGCAACTCATTTCTTCATTTGATTCGTTACGCGCTCCTTACTCTCCAAGCAAGAATTTTCCTTTGAATCTTCAAGCCTTCCTCAAGAACACCAAGAACACGCACTTGTGCGTTTTTCTTTGTTTTAACATTTAAGGTTTGACCTAACCCTATTCTTTACTTAAAAAGCAAATGTCGTTTATCACATCTTTCACTTTCTAACTTTCTAAAATCAAATCCAGTTTTAAAGTCAAAAATAAATGTGATAAAAACCCTATTTCTTTTACCAAAAACCTGTTCTGGATTCATCTTAGAACAGAAGACCTTTTTTAGGTATTTTTTTTACCAAGATTCTTTTTCTAAAAATTGTGGTACTAACAAGTAGTTTGATCTTCGTTCATCAAAACACTTGTATTAAACCATGATTTTCCTATTTGGTGTTCCCATCTTTGAAACAGACATGGCATCTTCAAGCAAGAACACTAAGGCTGTTGATCAAGTCGTCCTCACCAAAGCCCCTGTGTGCCAATTTGACTTAGAACAAGCTACTTTTAAGGCCTGCAACTACCTCGCCCTAGTGGATATCCCTGCTGAACGATCTTACTTCAATGATGGTGCTACCTTCATCAAGGCTTGTCCTCTGATGTACGCCTTTATGCACAATCCAGTGGGTATCACTGCGCATCTTCAGGCTCTCTGGTACACGGCTCACTGCACAACCCTCACCACTGATAAGGGTAGGAAGCTCCCTGCAATCCATTTCACTATCCCTTCTCTCGGTGACTTTGCTTTCACCTCAGAATTTCTGAGGAATGCCCTATGTCTTCCTTCCAGAGGAAAGAACGAGTCTTGGGCCCCTGAGCCCACCAAGGAACAAATAGAGGACTTTTTGGACTCTATTGGCTATGTCTAGGAAAACCATGAAGTCAAGACTGTGGGATCCAAGATGGAGAAGAAGTGTCTTTCTGGTCGCTGGAAATACATCTTCACCCAAGTAATTCAGTGCTTGGGCTCCAAGTTTGGCTCTCATGATCAAGCCAGCAAGCACTTCCAGGACCTTGGCTTTGCTCTCTGTACCAACTACAAGATGAACTATGTGGACTACATATTCAGCGATATGTATAACAAGGTCAAAGCTGCTAAAAGGAACCAATTCATTCCTTACCCCAGGTTCTTTGCAACCATTTTGGAGGTTGCCTTCAAGGGTGAATATCCAACGGTCGCCAATCAAAGTTTCTCGCTGGTAGGAAAGAAGTCTCTGGACATTGATGTCCATCCAGATGATGCTCTCTTCACTCCCTACATGCTGCAGCTCATCAAAGCAGTGAGACATGTGTCCACCTCACTGAACAGCTCATCAGTGAGTATCTCTGACACCTCCTCTCCCACCAAACGAAAATGAAGGAGTTCTTCTTTCTTTTATCACTTAGGAGCCGTGTGAGATGAAAGTCTCATGCACGGTTTTGAATGAGAGAAAGAAGTGAGCGCATTCACGCTAATTAGCAGTTCCAGCTCCATATCAAGGATATCGTCACTAGCATCAATATCGTCACTAGCATCATTATCGTAACTAGAACCCATATCGTAACCGATGGTCATAAAAAGACCATCGCTCATAAGCCAGCAACAAAGAAACCAAGGAAGGAAGCCTCTCAAAAGACTTCCCTTCCTGATTCTGGCGTACTACCAACGTCCCCTGTAGCCACTGCCACGACAACGGTCTCTTAACCCGTTGCCGCTTCTTCAGCACTACCACCACCTTCAGCGACCACGGTCACTGAACGTGTTATAGCCAGCTCCACTGAAGCTGGATCAGGTACTACATTCACAGCCTTCTCTTCTTCTTCTACCATCTCTTCTTTGGCCCTCACATAAACAAATGATTCAGAGATAGTTGTCCCTATCTCTGATGATGTTGAATCGCACGCACGCTGTCCAAACTTCAGTATTGTTTCGACAAACTGAACTTTGGAAGGCCATTACTACAGGACCTCAGCATGTCTCTCATAGACATCCTAAGACACAGGCTAGTGATCCACATGACACTACCTTAGTACACGTTATCCCTGAGAGTAATCCTCATGATACTCTCAAGGTAAATAACATGTTTTATCATTCTTCTTCTAACCCAGAGCTCTTCTTGGCTGCTCTGTCTATGTTATCATCAGGTATTGCACCTCCTCTCTCCACACCAGCAACCTCTGTCACTGTCTCTATGGTCGCTGCTGCTGCTACCCCCTCCAGTGCCACAAAGGGAAAATCTCCTCAGCAACCAAAGACGGACGTTGAACTGCGCAAAATAAAGCAAGAGAAGTTTTCTTCAAAGCTTCCTCCTTTGGCCCTGGAGTTTCCCAAAATCGTTCTTCCTAGCCCCACATTCGCTGCAATTGACTTTTTGGTCAATGAATGTGCTCTCACAAGGGCTAGGGTAGACAACCTTAAAACATCCGCTGAGTACATCTTCCAGACAGTCGCTGGTACTCCAGGGATGAAGGCCACAATCAACAATGTCTACACTGACATTCAGGCACTCAAGGCCGACAACCTGGCTCATGGGCAAGTTATTGTCAGGTTGGAGAAGAAGATAGAAGCACAAGACCAAGTGCTTGAGTCTATTCAGAAGACTCAGTCCGACATGATGCAAGTGTTGGATGCAAGAAGCTGGCTCTTCTTTCACTATTGCTAATCGAACTTCGCTGAACCAGGTCGTTCAAAACCAGACTTCGCACACCAATTCTTTGAGGGACGTTGGGTCCAATGTGCGTACTCTGGTGGTGCATGTTCTCCCTGCTGATAACATCGAGGGGGAGAGATGTGCCAAGGAAATCGCTGACGAGATCATCGGAGAGGCAAATGAAAGATTCCCTGATACTCCGATATCTCCTTACATTCGGCGAGACCCTCCTTCCTCTGTCGCTGAAAAGGAAGTTGTTGAGGAAGATGATGAGGAGGAAGAAGACGATGAGGAAGACAACGATGACATCCCTCACTATGAGGGAAATGAAGATGACGATGATGACATCCCTCCTGGTGCTCTCAAGCACTTTAAAAATAGTAGACCAGACACCGTCATGCCTGAAATAGTCTACAGGGAGCCCTTGGGGGACGGACCACCTCCTTCTCAGGATCCGTCCAGCCAATCAGGCAAAGGAAATCAGGTGGTAGATCTTGATGCCACCATTTCAATATCTGAGGGGGAGACCGTTGTAGAGGTAACTCTTCCCCTTTATCTCTCATACTCCCATCTTTGAACCTCCAACCTATCCTTCTTTCTCTCCTCCAAATTTTGGTGCTGACCAACCTCTCTCTCCATCTCCCATTCACAGTGAGTCTAGTCCCCCAAAGGACTCTACTTTTTGGAAGGTACCTTCATCAGAAGAGCAGTTCTTGTACACTGACTCTGAAGATGAAGAAGGCCTCATTACCAGACGTCGGGCACAGACCCCTAATAAGCGAGCCTGAAGAAGAAGAAGAAGAAAGGCGAATAAACTTCTTAAAAGAACTCGAAGCCAAAAGAATAAAGATGCCCTCTGTTGAACCAGAATGTCCAATTCCTATCAGCGTGGTGGATGACTTCCATTTTCTATCAAAGGAGGAGAGAGCACAAGCACTTGAAGCTCAGAGAATAAGGGATGAAAAGATGAAACAAACAGAGAGTGATCTAGCGCTTGCAAGAAGAATACTCAGGGAGGATGCTGCTAAAGACAAGGCGACTAAAGAGCAGATTGAGAAAAGTCAAAGACTCGCTGAAGCTTTGGCACAAAGCGAACTGAATGAACAAAATATCAAAGTGAATCCCATCCTTGCTCAAGAGAAGATCCTCAATGCTCTAACCAATGAAGAACCAACCCACAGAGAAAAAGAACTACGCTGGTGCACTGAAAGATTCAATTTTCGGAGGTCTGATTAAAAAATCATTCGAGCAACGATCGAAGGATGTCCTTCCAAAAAGTATGGACTGAAGGTATTTGTTCAAATGTACAGGCATACGAATGTTGAAAAAGAAGAAGCCAAATTCTTGAAGTTCTATGGATACTCTGAATGGCTAGAAATTAGAGATGCCATTCAGGGTTCCAAATCAAAGTTTAAAGATATGGTGGAAAGAGCGTTGGATCAGCTTCTTCAGAGGATGTCACAACATGTGCAAGTTCCGCTCTCAGCCTACAAGAAATAGAAGATCAAATGTTGAAGGAGGTTCATCTTCCAAAAGTGATCATGAAACCAAATTCAACTATGAAAGCATTCTTGGCCATCTGGAAATTCCTAATGTCTCAATGTTAAACGTCTCTCTCCCTCAAGACAGAAAATATGAAGAAAATGAAATCATCACCTTCCTTGAACCAGGTATGATTTTCTTGGACAATGATGGTTTTCTAGGGCTCTTCATAAACAAAGAAGTCAGCAAGGCTCCATCAGCCTTCATCAAGATCATGCATCACTACTGCTGGTCAGATGATCCGATGATGAATCGCCAGAAGAGGCTCTATGAAAATGAAATACGAAGAAGACATGAAAAGCTCTCTGATTGATTGATAGTTTTTTTCCCTTTGTATTACTCTTCAGTGTATTGTACTTCTCTCTACTTACAAATTTGTAATTTCATTGTTCATGTAATGTCTTCAGATTATTAATGAAATTTCAAATGAAGTACTCTACTCCAACTGTGTACTGAAAAGATCCCTGAAAACAGTAAATGAGACAATGAACATAAGAGTTCTAATTTCTTTACATACCTCCATACTCACTGATATTTCTCTCTGAAATTTAAATCAGTGAATGTACTTAAGGCCTCTACTTGTAAAAACTGTGCTTTCATATCTTTATAAATGAAATCAATGGCCATTTTAAATTAGCTGAAAAAGATCTCACATATTAGTACTTGGAAATTTTTACTTGATTATTTCCTAAGTCCCTACTAATCCCTTCAAGTAATTCTCTCATATTACTTAATCATAATCAAATAGGGGGAGATTGTTGATCATAACTCCTCTCAGTGATTTGAATATGATTCCTCTGTATACTTAGTAAAAATTCCATTTGTAAACTTATGCTTAAATCAACGATAGCATACGCTGAGTGTTATCAGCGATCGCTGAAATTCAGAAGCATCAAGTCTACCGCTGAAGATCTGAAGATCAACCATCACACCAAAAGAACATTCAGCGAAAGTCGAAGACCAAGCTGAAGAAAGATATAGTCAGCTAATGATCTGAAGCGGTTCGGTGATAGCAATGAATATCTAAATCAGAGTGTGAAGTCTTGTTAAGCCTCAACGATACTATTAAAGTTCATCCTTGAAGTTTCAAGTTCAGCGATCAAGGGAAGCTTCTCAAACAAGATTAAGATTGATTTTATCCTCGATACACAAAAGTCAAACCTTATACTATGTCAGAGAAGGACGTGCGGATTGTCTCATATGTCCCCCTCATATCTGATATGGTACTGTTCACATACGGCCAAAAGCATGGTTACGTTCTGAACAAAGGACAAACTTCCTGTGGATGCTTGACACGTGGCATATACCTTTTGTCTTGCATTAAATGCAAACGGGTATAAATAAGATGAAGATATCTTCTTCATTTTCATGCATGCTACTTTCTATTTCCTAAACCTTTGTCTCTTTTCTCTCTTATTTCCTTGTGCATCAATCTGTCTGATTTCTTAAGTTACAATAGAATAGGTTTACTTGTTTTAATTTCGCTTATAACTGTAAATTTGTTTATTCAATATAAACTCATTTAAAAATGAAAATCTGTCTGTTTGTATTCAACCCCCCCCCCCTTCTACAAACTGTTCCCATATCCTTGAACTCTTGTAGACTCCTTTGGGACCAACAAAAACTACTTGAGGTGGATATTGTTTAGACGTGTTGTTTATTATAGTTTTTTGTTCAAGTTTATATTGTTTAAAACATCTTCCTGACAAGTGGCCGGTTGCCAAAAGTGTTAAAGTGTGATGGTCTTGAGGGTTTAAGCCATTTGACACACCCCACTTGAATGACATGGAAAAAAAAAATTCAGATGTGGAAATGATCTTTTTAATAATGCTCATAAATGGATATTTATTCCTATCCCCATGCAACCTAAACAGAGAGACAGGACACGTGCCCATTTCACAACCGTGACACTTGAGAGATGTGGAGGAGATGTTCGTCAAAACCTTTGCCCGAGTGACTCTTAGTTGATGGTTGGATGTTAAGCATCATTTTCTAAACTACTGGATACCTTGCTGCAGCATCACTCTTAGTAGGTGTATGTTGCAACACACGTCCACCAAATTGTTAGTCTCAAGTCTCAACTGAACTTTGCACCCTTACCCTTTTGATATATTGTTTACAAATCATTTGTTGCTTTATTGTTTACTATTTTAGTTCAAAACTCAGTCACAAAGATATTTATTCGAATTCGTCCTCTAAAATTGACTTTTCTAAGTTTGACCTTCTTGATATTTCTATCTTCCTTTCATGTAAAACCATACTTGGTACTTACCACTTTATTACAGAGAAGACGATGGTGTCTAGAAGTGTATACTTGCATCCCTTTTTACTTAGTTTTTGGTTTGTTAAAGTATGTTTTTACAACAGCTTTGGCTCACATCAATACTCGTTTAAAACTCTACCACTAGTGTTAGGGGTGAGCATCGGAACCGGGTACCCGCCTATGGAACTGGAACCGCTACGGAACTGCCGGTTTCGGAACCAGAACCGATGTGATTGGTTCCGGTTTCGGTTTCTAAAATACGGAACCGATAAGGACCAGTTCCAGTTCTCATTTTTTTGGAACTGTTACCCGTTGGGTACCCGCTACCTGCCACTTTTAAATAATAAATATTTTATATATTTATAAATAATAAATAAAAACTCAAACTTTCTAGTTTGTTTATGTAATAATTAGTTTTTAGCGGATTAGTTTTGACTATTTGTTGTATTTATTACTTTAAGTCGGTATTTTGTAGTTTATAATTACATTTTTATCGTATGCAATGTAATTAAAAAAATAAAAAAAGTTGAAGTAGGGTACCCGGTACTGGAGTCGGTTCCCATCGGTTCCGGTTCCAAAATACAAGGAACCGGTGTTAGCGGTTCCGGTTCCGGATTTTCAGGAGCCGCCGGTTCCGGTTCCGGTTCCATTGAATATGGTCGGGTACCCGGTTATGCTCACCCCTAACTAGTGCTAAACAAGGGAAAGGGGTTTGTTTTGCAAAGTGATTTTTGAACTTCCTTGATTAATTTAAATTGGTCATTAAAATATGTATTGTTTTTGGATATTAAGATAATCATTAATTGAAAATAAGATTGTCTCTTGAACTTCCTTGATTAAATTAGGATTAGATTGTCACTTAAACTTTCGGGCCGGTCCTAGTTAATTATCAGAAAGATTGGCACCGAACTGGTTTGGAACCGGTACCGAAAATGGAGGATTTGAAGGACCGAAAACCGGACAGGTTGGACTATACCGGTGCCGGTGCCGGTTCGGGACGGTTCTTGCGGGTCAATTGATCACTCTTAGTAGAAACTCGTGGAAACCAATATAAAAATAATTTTTTCATAATTGTTTTTCATCAAATTTATGATTTAAGAAAAAAATTCACATATGTTTGTGTTCATTGAAAAAAATATTAAATGCGAAAAAATGACATCTTTACCCATATTTAATTGGGAAAAGTCTAAAAAACCCAACGAACTATCAGATTTTTAATGATTAAGTACTTAAACTATTTTTTTAATTGATAAAACCCTTAAACTTTCTAAAACCGGTTAAATACATTCTTGTAACTTGTAAAAACATGTTAATATGATAAAATTTTAGAAAAAGTTTACAAAAACTCAACAAATTATCTGATTTTGAATGATTAAGTACTTGATTTTTTTTTAACAAATAAATCCCTAAAAAAAATTAAATCTTTTTTCCAAATAAATTCTTGAACTTTTTTGAACAAATAAATTCCAAACTTTTTTTGAAGATACAAAATCATGAACTTAATTTTGAAAAAATAAATTTTGATCATTTTTTAACTTTTGTATGCTTTAAGGAATAACTTTTGTATGCTTTGGATTAGTACTAGAAGTCCAGAAATGATATATATTTTTTCTATGTTTAATTGGTTCATTGTATTTTGTTATCCGTGAGAGAAATTGTATACATTTTTTTGTTCAAAAAATTTCCGGATTTATTTGTTTCAAAATTAAGTTCATGATTTTGTTTCTTCAAAAAAAAAGTTTGGGATTTATTTGTTCAAAAAATTTCAAGAATTTATTTGGTAAAAAGATTTAGGAAAAAAAGTTAGGGATTTATTTGTTAAAAAAATTAGAGACTTAATCATTCAAGATCAGATAGTTTGTTGGGTTTTTGTAGACTTTTCCCAAATTTTTATCACATTAACCTGTTTTTACAGGTCACAAAGACGCATTTAACCGGTTTTAGAAAGTTTAAGAATTTTATCAATAAAAAAAATAGTTTAAGAACTTAATCATTTAAAATCTGATAGTTCGTTGGATCTTTTTAGACTTTTCCCTATTTAATTTATCTCCATTCACAACTTTTAAATATTTATGCATTAATTAATGATAAAAGTGAGAATTTAATTATTTAATTTTGAAAATGTACGTTTATTTTGAGACAAATATAAATAGAAAAATTGACCCTTAATTTGGAACTGAGAGAGTAGTATATTTCCTTAATTACATTAAATACATAAATAAGTTTCTTTTTTTTTGTTCACAAAGCTACAAACATGTTCTATGAATCATAAAAAAAGTGTTTCAAAAATTTTATAATCAACCAAAGGCGGACCTGTAGTGGTGGCCACTGTCACGGGACACCTTATTATTTCTTCGGTGAAGAATATTTTTTTTAGGTTTGTGAAATATGCAACCGTATCGTTTTGTTTTGTGTCACCGTATATATTTTAAAACTACAATATGGACACAAATTTTCCTAAGTAGAGTTGGTTTGCAAGACTTTTTCTACACTTCAGATCCAAGTTCGAATCCCACTATAAAAATCAAGGAACTAACCAATAGACCAATTATGAAGTAAAAAATATCTAGACATTTGTTTCTTATAGTTAAACAATGCAATCATAAAGCAGCGAAAAAATAACATTAATGATACAAATTCCCGATGTTGTGCAACCCCGTTTACCGAATGTTTATCCATAAAAATCAGCAACTATATTTATTTTATAAGGTAACATTCTTAGCAATCAGAATAGATTATTAATAAGCATTATTTACCTAGATATAATTCTTATTTAATAAATGTTGGTATTTTTTTTATTTTTTATTTTAAATCTAAAGAAAGAAAAAAAGTTAATTATAATAAATGAGGCGGACGTGAAAAGTTAAATAAAAATAATAAAGATTTGTGTAATAAAATATAAATGATAAAAGTATTAGTAAAACATTAATCAAAAAGGAACATATGTATTTTAACCAATGAAAACAAAACAGCAAAAAGACAAAAAGAGCACATAGGGATACCAGATACGACGTCGCCGGAGAAGAAGGGACATAAAACGGCAGCGTTCAGTGGAAGGTGTCGGCCACCCTGTCACTCCAGCTACGACGAAATCAATTAGCAGTGGTTGGTCGCATGCTGGCTGTGGGTCCCTCATTCTTTGTACAAATCCTGCATGTTTAACACGTGTCATCCACCTACATTTCCCTTTTCCCACCGCACATTCAGCCTAAAAGACGTACCCGCTGCAATACAGCGGAATTTAAATATTTCATCAACATTAATTTTAGAAGGCTCGAAACTTTTCACGTTATCAAATTGTCTATCATTATGAACTTATAAATCGATATTTATTGTTTTTACAAAACCCAAGTACAATCATATTTAAAAAGAATAAAATAGCACATTTAGAATTCATTTGATTTCACAATTTTTTTTAATAATTTAGATTTTGTGAAAAGATTTGAAATATTTTTGGTGTATTTGATTTGTAGGATTTAAAATAAAATTGAATTTGTAAAAAAAGTAACATATTTTTTAATGTATTTTGGTTCATATACAATTATTTATGTTAATATGATACGGATGTAAAATGAAAAACAAAATAGTAAGAAATATGAATGAAATTTAAAAACTAATTATAGCATAAATAAGGGTGTAAAATGAACTGGTAAAATTTTTTTAATAAATAACTATAAGACATAAAATGTAATTTTTTTAAAAATAACTCGTTATGTATTCATATTTATAATAATTATGATCAAATCGAAAAATATTCAATATTGAGCTCATTTTAAAGGTATTGACGACACGATTACAATGATATAATTTATAAAAATAGAAACTTATTTTTTAATTGTCTTCTGAATCATATACGATTATTTAGGTTAATATGCTAAAAGTATAAAATGAAAAATGAAAAAGCAAGGGACTTGAAAGAAATTAAATAACTAACTTTAAGGATGCAAAGTGTAACTTAAATTTTAAAAATAATTTGATTTATAAATTTATATAGGAAGTGGGAGGTTGGTGGAAGTTTTTAATGCTTTAGATGTTGTACCTCATGCAAAAAAATGTTATACCTCTTAAATTGTAAACTTTAACCGTATAGCATGCTTTATATAATAGTATAGATATAGATTATAAAGGCTGCTAAACGGTTAGTTTACAAAATTTAAGAGGTACAAAAAATTAAGCTTAATGTACAACACTCTAATGCACATTATCCTCTATTTATTTAAAATAGATTTAATTTAATTTTTAAAATTACATTTTGAACCCTTAGATTTTGTTAGTTAATTCACTTTTATCATTTTCTTTTGTAACTTTCATTTCACACCATTTTTATTTTAACATATAAAATCTTATATCAACTAAATTGTATTTAAAAACATATTATATTTTGTAGTAAATTATACATGTATGATCGTCTTTTGAATATGTTCGAAATGAGCCGAATATCGACTATTTTACGATTTATAAATCTTATAAAAATTGATGAATATGTATTAACTTATTTTAATTAATATCTTAATTTTTAATTTTTAATTTTACTTTTAAACCCCGTATTATACATCATCTACCCCTTATAACCCCTCTCTTCCCCTTAGCTTTCATATAGTTACTTATTTAATTTATTTTATATCCTTTACTTTTTTATTTTTCATTTTATATCTTTATCATATTAACATGAATAATTGTATATGAATTATAAGACAATTAAAAAATAACTTTCTAATTTATAAACTATACCATTGTGATCGTGTGGTCAATATATTCAAAATAAGCCCAATATTGAATATTTTTTGATTTAATCATATTATTATATACATGAATGCGTAATGAGTTATTTTTAAAAAAAATACATTTTATGTCATATAGTTATTTATTTAATTTCTTTACATTTCAATTTTACATCATAATTTATACTATAATTAGTTTTTAAATTTCATTCATATCCCTATATGAATCATATTACATTAAAAAAAATATGTTTCTTTTTTTACAAATTATACCATTACTAGAAACGTAGCGCTGCACTGCATCGCAATTTAAATATTTCATCAACATTAACGTTAGAAGTCTCAAACACTTTTAAAATATCAAATTATCTATCATTATGAACTTATAAATCGGCACCCCTTATTTTTATATTTTTGTCAAACCAAATGTGTCATAAATGTGTTACTTTGTTATTTTTAAATTAGAGTTGTACTTGAGTTTTGTAAAATTAATGGATGCCGATTTATAAGTTTATAATGATAGATAATTTGATATTTTAAAAGAGTTCGAGATTTTTAACGTTAATGTTGATGAAATATTTAACTTCCGCTGCATTGCAGCGGGTATCTCTTCTAGTTCATTTAAAATTCCCATTTAAATATTTTTGAATTGTCTTTGTAGTTAGCTTATCAGTCATAAGCTAACTTTAAAATTGTCTTTGTAGTTTTTATTTTGTTTTGAAAAAAATTTCTTATCATTAATTTTATTAATATTTTCTGGTAGTATTATAAATATTTTTATCTATTTAGACTAATTAAAGCATCTTTAACAGCTTTTTCATAATGGGGAAAATGGTGAAAATAGAGATTTTGAGCCAACATTTCATTCCAACCGATTTCTTAAAACAATCTCTAAAATGGAGAAAGTAGGAGAGAGACTATATTTTTTTTCTCCAAATATGTAGATCACTACAAAAATGATTACCACGTGAAACCACCAATGAGAATCTTTGAAAATAAATATAAAGAAAGAAAAATAATATTTTAATATTATTTTCGATGTTTAGTTCTCCAAAATAGGGAATTTGTTGTACATGAGTGTAATTTTTTTGGAGATTTTAGCTCTTACTTCTCCATTTTGGATAAATTTTGGAAAATCTCTTGGAAATGATTTTACTTAATTTTATTTAAGAAATTAGACATATAACATATGTACAAAAAATAAGAAAAATGGACAACGATACTCTAACATTAACAAATAAAATTAACGGAGTTTTTGACGGAAGACTACTCTCAAAGCAAAATTATAACCATGAGAACGATTTTTAGAGTTATCGAAATTTATGTCTTACTTTCAGTGATTTCAGTAAACCAGGAGGACCAAAATTAAAGTTTACTCTTTTTAAAGTTAAATGTAAATTTGGTCGATATGGTTTGTTTAAATTAACGAGTAAGGTTTAAAACTTTTTTTAGCAAGGATTGTTCGTATAGTTTTATATTTATAATAGATATCATATTTGGCTAAAAATCATGTGAGAATGAGAGTTAAGGTGAGAATGATAAAAAGAGATCTAGACCATTGATCATCTTTAGGCTATGTTTGGCAAACTAGCTGATAAGCTAGCTTATGACTGATAAGCTAGCGTATAACTTATAAGGTAGCTGATGACTTATAAGCTAGCTGGTAGCTGATAAACTAGCTGATGAATAAGTTATGTTTGGCAAAAACTAGCTTATAAGCATGTGAAATGACCAAAAAAGGCATGTTGAAAATAAATAAATAATATTAGTTAGAGGTATAATTGGAAAAAGTGTCAAAAAACTCCTCATAAGCTACTCCAAGTAGCTTATCGATAAGCTAGCTTATAAGCTGACTTATAAGTTAGCTTATGTGCATCCAAACGATTACTCAGAAAATAAGCTAGCTTATAAGCTTATAAGTCAGCTTATAAGCTAGCTTATTTTTGCCAAACAATGCCTTAATCTCAAATAGACTTTAACTATGATTGATACACATTCATTATTAATATAAGTTTTAGAATTAAATACCCGATAACATACATTAAATAATAAGGTATAAGAGTATAAGTTTTAGTAATTTACTAAAGCTAATTAATATATAAAAGCATATTACAGTTAAATAAGATATAAAAATGTAAATTCAAAACTCACACTAGTTAATATACGTCTAAAAATAATTAGAGCATCTGCAACAACTTCTCTAAAACAGAGAAAATCAACTTTTGGTTCTTTATAATGTTCCAACGGCTTCCGTATCTCATTCTCTAAAATAAAGAATCATGGAGAAATATCCAAATACAGAGAATTCTTTAAAATTTCAAAGAGAGGAGAGATACATAAGTTTTATATTTATTCCATCAATGAGAGTTAAATTAATGTCATTTTATATGTATATTTTTTTAAATGTATTAGGATCATAAAATTATATAATATTTAAATAATATAATTAATGATAAAATCTCTAAAATAGAGAATGTGTCGGTGTTGATTGTAATTTATTTTAGAAATTTTAACTTTTAGTTCTCTATTTTAAAAAAATTATAGAGAAGCTGTTGGAAATGCTCTTATAGTCAGAGGATAACTAATTATTTTGCTTATTATATTAAGAATACTTATGTTTGTGTCACCAATTTTTATTGATTGAAGAAAGAGATCAAATCTTAAAATAAAGTTGAGGGAACGCCAAAATATATTATAAATTGGAAATTAGTTGAAACTTGAAAAGATTAAATCCATGTTAAAAAATGAAAGTTGAGAGAGATGGGGATTAATGGACAAAATTACCTCTCACTAATGAAAATGTAATTGATTGTGTTATTAAAAAAGACCATATCTGTTATAGAAATGAAACTATAGAAATGTCACTCGTTAAAATTCTTTTAAAAGACCTTACACGTTAATTTATGTAAACCATGGGAGCCATTTTCATTTTGCTCTATTCTTTTACGGATAATACCTATACATGTACAATTTAAATCAGGTGTGACCATCTAAAATGTTTTAGACTAGTAAAATTACTTGGAAAAATGTGATTTGTTATTTATGTAAATGTTTAATGTGTTTTACGAATGTTCAATATGTTTTTGAAGATCAATTGTTTTTACTTTGAAGGTTTAGTTTTTTTAAAAATTAATACTCGGTGATGACAAATAAACTAACTGCTAGATAATAATTCAATTGATTAATTAATATACTAATTAAGAAATATAAAAAGACAAAAAAACATGTTAAAAACTGGTCAGTTTTAATATTATATAATATAATTCAATCAAAGAATTAATAATATATTATTAGTTATTTATTTATTAAATATTAGACATAATTAATATTCCAGTTAACTATAATCAATAATAATTACTGATCGTTAAAAGAAAATGATAAAAAGCTCTTGTATCGTAAGAGATGATATATGCAATTATGTATTTTTTTTTAAATAAAAATCATTGCTAATTAAAGAAACAATTATAAACAAAATTATGAAAACATATTTTCTAAAGCTCAATCTTGAAAAATGTATTATGTGTTTAGTTTTTTTTTTTATCTTCGAACGCTCAATGTTATTAATATAATTAAAATTGAAATTTTCAAAAGCATGATATAATTCTTTATAGAGATCTTGATTTTTAATTTTCAATTTTGGAAGGTATCTTCAACAGATCCTCTAAAATGGAGATTCAATTTTAAAATCTCTAAAAAATTGCATTCAATTCAACGACTTTTTTAATTCAGATAATATATCATTAATTATATTATTAAAATAGTCCATACATTAATATAGTGTTATTTCTATATAATAAACATTTACGGAATGTTTGGTTGGAGGTATTAAGCAGTAGTTAATGAAAATACAAATAAAAAATATTGTTTGCTTTTATGAAATATAATGTGCCCATTCCCATAAACACAAATTTTCAATCCTGATTAAATCGGGGAAACGAAAATTCATTTCCATTTTTATTTCTATGTCATTTTTCATTCCTTTGATTTTCAATTGACTTTCAATTGACCGACCAGACACCCCTTTAATTTCAAGGTTTTACACTCTCTTTCTCTGATTTTCTCCACTTTGAATTTTTTTTTAAAAATCTATTAAAGTAAATATCATCCAAAAACTCCATTCTTTTCATTACGAAGAATATGTTAAAATGTTTCAACTATCAGTCCGTATATTAATTGTAAGCAAAAATAATAATATATATATCATCAATCCATCTTGTTTCAACATTTGGTTTTTGATAGCAATTTCTTCACTAATTCATCTACGATTTGAGTATTCATTTTACATGGGTCTGATTTAGTAAACCATGTTTACAACGGGTTTTCAGAAAGATGATTTTTTCCAATCATAGATGATGGTCTATTAGAGATTGAGTTTAAGGGAGACTGCTTTTTTTCTTTGTGATACTTTAAGATTATATTTTTACACTTGAAACTTACGGCAAAACCTTGTGAAGGTAAAAAAAAGTCTGAATCTTCACAACAAAATAATGTGAAAGTTATTATTACAGTATTTTGCTGTGAAATTTCAAGTGTAAAAAGGTGATATCACAGGTCTCACGAAAATAATCTGGTCACACATGATCCCAAGTCGTCTATTAAAAGCGGATCAAGATTTTAATTAGAGAAAATTGCTCCTAATGACCGTTTCACATCTTCAAATTGGTCTTCTAACCATTCTTTTCCAGGTTGACCCAAATGTCATACTTCTACAATATCTTGGTCTGGATTATTGCGGATTTAACTAAAAGATAAAAATCAAATTCAACCAATTTACCGTCGTCCAATTGCAGACCTGTGTTGACTTTTCTGTCTTTTAGCTAGGTTTGTACTATTATCGAAATATTGACATTTAGGTCAACTCGAAATATAAATGATTATGAGACCAATTTAAATATGTAAAATGGTCAAAGAGGAAACCTAAATGCACCCCTACCAAGTGTATTTCTCCTCAAATGCATCAAGATCAAAATAACTTTTTACATTCCCAATGTAAGAAAATACATAAATTTCACTAAGAAAAAGAGGAGGGTAATGACACCCTATATGTTGCTAACGACCCCCTACTAAGTGAATTCTTTCTCACACGCATATACATCAAAACCAATTTTATATATTCCTAAAACTATAAAAATACAAAAAATTACGTGCATAGGTGTGTTAATAGCATTACCTTTAAAAAGTTAAAAATAACATTGAAACAACACTATTCACACCTCTATGCACGATTTTTTTGTATTTTCATAGCTTTAAAATTATAAAAAGTTGGTTTTGATATAGATGTATGAGGAGAAATTTATTTGATAAAGGTACCATTAGCAACATACAAGGTGCCGTTGGCCTACTCTTTTAATTATGAGATTAATTAAAATATTAAATTCATCTTATTTTAACGTAGCTATTGAAGATGCTCTAAAATAGTCAAAGCATCTCCAACAACTTTGTTATAATAGGAAAAAAATTGAGTTTTTCTTATCTAAAATGTTCCAATATCATTGCTACATGGTTTGCTATTTTAGAAATTTGGAGATAAATCTCTAAATATAGAGAAATCTCTAAAATTCCTAAACTATAGGAGAGATAAACATTATTTTAATATATACAATCAATCAAAATTATTGAAATTAAATGTGTAGAAGAGATAAATAATATTTTATTAAATGTATTGAATATTTTAATAATATAAGTAATGATGAATTTTCTAAAATATAAAAGCAATATTTTTAGAGATTTTAATTTTTTGTTTTTTATTTTAAAAAAATTATAAAAAAACTATTAGAGATCGACTCACATACTCAGATTAAGGCATTGTTTGATAAAAATAAGATGACTTATAAGTCACCTTATAAGATAGCTTATTTTTAATGTAATTGTTTGGATAACCATAAATTAACTTATTAAGATACCTTATAAGATACCTTATTGATAAATTAATAAAAGTAAAGCTTTAATAAGCTAACTTATTAGCTACTTTTGCCGGACTTTAGAGTGTTTTAATTATGATATTAATGGAGGTGTCATATCCAGTAAAGTAAACAGTGAAGATTTTGCCCCAAATTCCTGCTGAATTTGACCGACCTTTTTGTACTCTGCCTGCCCCCCTTATTATTAGCACAAACCCAAACCCTTCCTTTTTTATTGTTTCGTCTTCCTCTTCCCCTTCCCCTTCCCCCCGCCTCCCCTCCCCTTCCCTTTTCTACTCATTTTCCACCGTTTCTTTCGGTGGAGGATTCTTGTTCAACAAACAATTTATCCCATGTCAGGTTTGTATAATCCCAACTTCTCTCCAGCAAGAGCTGTTTCTCCTCTCATTAGAAGTAACGCAGATGTTGATAGGTTCGATATCTGTCTTCAATTTCATGTTTTTTTAATCAAGTTTTAGGGTTCTTCTTACTCGTTTGTTTTTGATCTATCTGTTGTTCTCTTCTGATTGGATTTTTGTTGTTGTTGTTGACTTGTTGTTCTTGCAGTCAATACTTGACTGAATTATTGGAAGAGCATCAGAAGCTCCAGCCTTTTATGCAAGTTCTTCCAATATGCAGCAGACTCTTGAATCAAGGTTCAATTTCTTAGATCTTAATTTTCTTCTTGTTAACTTCATGCTTTATGCAAAGGAAATTGCTCTGATTGTGTGATGTAGATCCCTTTGTAGTTGTATCCTTTCAGACCAGTAATGGAGGTTTTTTTTTACTTTCATTGAGTGCTGTGACCAAGTAGTTCCAGTCTCTAAAATGTTAAAACTCATTTAAGGTTTTGATTCATCGATCCAGGAATGCAACTATTTTGCTCAATTTGTAAATTTTATTAGTTTTATTGCATTTTTACCCTTGTTAATCATGCAGTCTTTGAACTTACTTCTTAGTGGGATTAAGGGGATTCAAGGAGAATATTATTTTGATTGCTTTTAGATTTCCTAAATAACAAACATTATGAGAAGGTTAAGTTTTGAAGTATATTGAAATAAAGTAGTGTCATTTTGATTGACCGAAGAAGGTAGTTGCATTTGGATGTGTGTTGCCAAATGAATTCGATGTTCGCTCACGGTGTTAGGTTTTTAGGGCCTGTTTGTTAGTGGCATAATGAGCTTGATGGGACTTGCAGCTTATTGTTTGGTAGTGGCTTAATGATATAGAAAGTGACTTATTTAGTAAGCTTATAGGGAGAGCTTTATAGAGGAAGTCAAGTTTTTTCCAAACCTGCCCATATAAACATGTATAGTATCATGGCATCTATGCAATGGTTGTTAAAACTGTGTTTAGGCTCATCGTATCTCACTCAAAAAATGGTCTTATCTTTTCAATCCTATCCTTAAGCATGGTCTACAATCACTTGATTTGGTCTTAATATTTGTAACCAAATCATTTTCTGTTTATAGTTCTATTATATAAGAGATTGCTACGGTTAACGGAAGTCAGCAAGAGGAAGAAAAAAACATATGGAGGACTTGACCGACTGGAATATTGGATATAAATGGAGTTATCTATTTTACTATCAAATTTTTAAATGCTTAGCCTTAATTTTAGGGGGTTTGATTATGTTGCCTAGAGCATATTGTGAGCAAAGTATTGGATAACGATGGGTTTGATTTGATCAAGGTTTTTGTGCATTCCAGTATACTACTACTCCTGTCTCAAAATAAGTGTACAATTGAAATGACACACAATTTTAGATATTCCTATTTATTACTCCTTTTTGTTAACCAAATGACAAATTTACTCTTATTTAATTTATCCCTCTTTACAACTCTTCAATATTTTTGCATTAATTAAGGGTATATTTGAGAATTTAATACTCTATTTTTGAACCGGACACTTATTTTGGAACAAACATAAATAGAAATGTTGACACTTACTTTGGGACGGAAAGAGTATTAATTTTCTATTTATAGCATGGATGCTCGATTCACAGGCTTATATAAGACACATTATTTGCAAATTATATTTTTCTATTGTATGCTTTTGTTCATCTGGTATGGTGCTTTGCCTAGGCATGCTCACCATGTATTGTGCTTAGGCTGTTGGCGACTCTTTCCTCTTTCCTCTTCATTTCACACTAAATCATTCTTTCTGCTATGTCAACGGTAGTCTTTATGCTGAATTAAGAACGTCCCACTTTTTAGTATGCATAAATTTGTGAAGTATGATGGTGTTTTCACCAAGTGGATGCAATTTTTTTCTTTGTTGAACAGGTCTATTGAGATAGCATTCCTAATCTCTCTTGGTGGTTTATTTTTTGGAATAGAATTAGATCAAGTGTTTTGATGTTAACTAAAACACAATCGTTTTGTGTTTTTCACTTTTTAGCTAATTACTTTCAATCCATGTTGTTTTCAGAGATCTTGAGGGTTTCCGGTATGCTGCCCAACCAAGGGTTTAATGAGCTTGACAGACTTCGGCATAGAAGTCCAAGTCCCATGGCATCTTCAAATCTCATGTCAAATGTTGGTGGGACTAGAATGAGTGGCTGGAACGGTCTTCCACAAGAGGTACTTATGAATTCGACTCCCATTATAATGTATATCTCATCTTCTGTAATTAATATTTCTAAATGGCAAACATATATTCTTATACTTGGTTTATTATAATGTATATCTCATCTTCTGTAATTAATATTTCTAAATGGCAAACATATATTCTTATACTTGGTTTACAAGAACCACCGATATTGGTGCTATTTTTTCTTTTATTTTCTTACAAGAACATCCCAGAGGAAATTATTTACAGAATTGTAATTGGGGATTTTGAGAAATGATGAATTTGATAAATCTATCCTTGATAATTTAAAATGGAGATCGAGTAACTTTTAAATCAAAACCGCCTTTCATTTATATCACTTTTCTTGCCTCATGAAAATTTTCTTAAGTATATAGTTGTTTAAGTTTTCTAACATTTGCAAGATATGGTTTTTTTGGAGGGTAAACCTTTATGTTACTTTGTCATTTCTTTAACTTCGGAGAACACAATTTTGTAGCTCTCACAACTTTCAATGTGCTCTCTACATACTATGGTTTCATCGTAATTGCTATATGCTTGCTTAAATTGATTCTTTGGATACATGAACATAAGAATTTTGCTATTTATAGTCGACTTATATATGCAGCTTTATGATTTCCTTAATATATGTAGTTGAAGTTCATGGTATACACTATAATAAACTTTTGATGTTTTAATTCTGACCATTATGGCACGCCCCTCTCCTGTAGGATAGGTTCCATAACATAATTATTTCATAAACGACTTTCTTTGGGATGAAGGTTTCCCAAGAATGAGAATGTGTAAATGTTGATAAAAAAAGTAGGGAAAACTTCTATTATGTCCAACTGTTGGCTGTCAATGACATAATCTTATGCGGAATAGGTTAAATTTTCTTTATTGAACTTGCCAATTTAAGTACGTAGCTTTCTGTGAAAATTTCGAAGGCTATGGCTGTAAGAGTGAAATATAAGTTTCAAACTGTGGTGCTATATTTGGAGTTACCAGTTCTTTCTAGCTCTTGAGAATAAGGATTTTTTTGGGTTGTTTTCTGCTAGTTGTTTTCCCATTTTCAGGAAGTTCTTGACCAAACTATTCAATCATGGATTTTGTATTTTTAATGGTGTGATCTCAAGATGTGATGGGTGAATAAAAGATTGTGTGAATCAGCATGGCAAGTTAAAGTTTAGAGTAAATTACGTTTTTCGTCCCTGTAGATTGTTAAAAATTATGGTTTTCATCCCGATGGTTTGCAACTTATTAACTTTTTCTGTCACCTTTAAGTATGAGGGACTAAAATAGCAAGGAATTATAAACCACAGGGACGAAAAAAAAACAACAAATTTAAAACCATAAGGACAAAAACAATAATAAATAGCGAACCATAGGGACAAAAACCGTACCACAAGGATGAAAAAGTAATTTTCAATATATCACATGGTCGAAAATCGTAATTTACTCTAATTATTTATCTAGGAATATGGGTTTCAGGTATCCTGGAAGTGTAAATTTGTTCATACATGCAGTTTTGAGATCCAAACAGGTGTCATACAGTTTGCCACTTAATTATACGGATTCGAAAAGTATCTTACTTTTAGGGATTAGGGACATATGTCATCATTTAAAGCCACTTGTAAATATTAATTACTCTAGCAGTGTATTAAAAAAAACTATTTTGGTATGTTTCACTTTTCTCGTTTCTTTGGTAAAAGTTGCACTCGCTGTGCACACAATTCTAGCATCGACATTTTGCTAAACACCTTTGACGAGATCTATCCCAAATTGATTGCAACCTTTATTTCTTTTGGGAAAAAAATTTAACTCAAGACTACACATTGACTCATTGTATAAGGCTATCAACTCAAAATGCTAATGATGTTGATTATTCGTCATTATTGAATGGTGTTCAAGACATCTGTCCATGGCCAAAGCAAACCCAATATATATATATATATATAGAGAGAGAGAGAGAGAGAGAGAGATAGAGAGAGAGGAAAGTTCAAATGCGAACTCAAATTTGGTTGTGAACGTGAAGACAAATGAGAGCTCGACACGTGTCATATTCAGACTGAATAATCAAAGAAATATTCAGACTGAATAAATACTATATTCGGTCTGAATATTTCTTTGATTATTCAGTCTGAATAATCTACATTCAGACACGTGTCACACTCTCATTTGTCCTCACGTGCACTACCAAATTTGAGTTCTCATTTGAACCCGCCCCTATATATATATATATTCGAACGGCAAAGCAAACCCAATATATCCCACCTGAAAAATGAAATGTTTCATCTGGTCATATTCTTTAATTCTTGCAACTAATTGAGAACTAGATGCTTTCAAGTCTCTAGGGCTAATTTGGGGACCATAAATTCACCAAAAACTCTTTGTCTTATGACAGAGGTTAAGTGGACCACCGGGAACGACAATGGACTGGCAAGGAGCCCCAGCAAGTCCCAGTGCATACACCGTGAAGAGAATTTTGCGGTTAGAGATTCCAGTTGATACCTATCCAAATGTATGCTTCTCATTGTATTTTATTAATGAAAAAAAACTTTTATTCTTTATTGCTATCATCGAGTTTAATATTTTTCTTTTTTAATTTTTAGTTTAACTTTGTTGGACGGCTTCTGGGTCCCAGAGGCAATTCACTAAAACGGGTAGAGGGTACAACAGGTTGTCGTGTTTATATAAGAGGAAAAGGGTCGATCAAGGATCCAGAACAGGTATTGTTTGAGTTATTTATTTATTTATGTATAAACTAAAGAAGTGTGTTTATTGAAGCTAACTTTTGTTGGATCTTGAAATTTTAAAGGAAGAGAAGCTAAGGGGAAGACCTGGCTATGAACATCTAAATGAGCCATTGCACATATTGATTGAGGCTGATTTACCAGCAAGTGTTGTTGATATCAGGCTGAGGCAGGCACAAGAAATAATCGAAGAATTGCTTAAACCTGTGGTATCGTTCTTTATCTATCTATATCTTTATCTATATCTATACTATATTATAAAGCATTTGACAAAAACTCTTAAAAACAACGTTTTATGCATTTAGTACTGTTTATTGATGCATATTACTTAAAATTCAAGATTACAAGTATATTGTGCGTAAGTACAAATTATTAAAGCTTCATTTCTGGATTCGTGTAACTAACTATAGATAAACATAAATAAATACAGGATAAACACATCTCATTTTAAATATAAAAAAATTCTAGAATATAATTAGGATAATCATTGAGTTTTTACTTTTAACAGAATACTTAATTATCATCTTTATAAAAACTATATTATTAAACCAAAAATAAATTACTTCGTTATTAAATCTAAATTAAGTTATAATAAAAAGAACTGAATTAAATAAATTACATGAAAAAGGAACTTTTAAATGAAACATTAAAAATCGCTTTCTCAAAACTAGATAAAAACATTATAAAATGAAACATTAAAATCGAGACGTATCTTGTTGCATTGTGCGAATACCCTTCTAGTCATTTATAAATGCTTTTATACTCTGTTTTAGAAAAAATATTTATACGTTTGATTTGACATATAGTTGAATACCAATTATACTCATGGTCTGCAATCAAGTTCACCAATATCTTTGTTATAATTGTTAACGGGCATATAATTTAATTTTGTTGTACTTTTTATAAAGAAGGAAATGCTGTATTTTTCTAGTACAACCCAAAAGAGAGAGTATTCACTTTGTTTGCAACGGAGGGAGTACTTGTTTTTTTGGGGGGAAAAACTCCCTTCACAAAGCCAAAGCACACCATTTAGATGCCATATAACATAATATTACATGGGGGCGGGTTTAAATGCAAACTCAAATTTGGTTGTGAACGTGAGTACAAAGGAGAGCGTGACACGTGTCCCATTCAGTCTGGATATATTCACTCTGAATGTCTGTGTTATTCATACTGAATAATGTATGAACTTCACCTTTGTTATTCATACTGAACGCTCTTCACTGTTCAGACTGAATGGGACACGTGTCACACTCTCATTTGTCCTCATTTTCGCAACTAAATTTGAGTTCACTTTCCTCTTATCACATGACACATGTGATGTGCCTATTGGTCATTGGCATATCGAATATTAGTTGGTTTGACTTGAAAAGTCAACATCCATATATGCAGGATGAATCACAAGATTATATCAAAAGACAGCAATTACGCGAGTTGGCAATGCTGAACTCGAATTTCAGAGAAGATAGTCCTGGACCAAGTGGTAGCGTCTCACCATTCAACACCAGCAGCGGAATGAAACGTGCAAAAACCGGCCGCTAGAAAAAAATATCCACATTCTTCAACACTCTTATGAACAAAGATATGATGAAATTTGAAAAGCAGTTGTGGGATTGGCTTCAGAAAATCATATATGCCTCCTCCTCCTCCTCATCTGAGACTCTCATCATTTGGTAATGCAACTTCTTCTTTCCTATACATACACCATATGATTTCTATGGCTTTTGGAAACATAAATCAAAAGTATAGGGTGGAAGTTTTGGTTGGCGAAAAACTCGTTTTTTATTTTTAATTTTTCCTTTTTTTTTCTTAAAATTGAACCATGGATATAGCAATGAAGTACAAAGCGGAAAAAAGTTTTTTTTTTTTTTTTTTTTGGGTTCGTTCTTATTTATATTCTTCTTTTGGTGATTATAAGGTGATGCTTGTTGTAAACTTTGATTCATTCGATTTATTCTTGTGAGTAAAACCGTCGACATTATGCGATACTGCTATCGTGTCTATATATATATATATAAATAGATTGGTGGATATCGACTTCTTCTTCTGTTACTTTGGTTTGTTGTAATCCAAGTCTTTGATTTTTTTTTATGATGGTATTTGTCTGTTAAAGATTCTTGGCAATCCCTTTGCAGTTGGTCTGTAATTAGCTTCAAAAGACCCTGGTGTGCTTTGGATAAAAATCTGCTGTCCCATTACTGTCGACCAGCCACCAGCCACGTGAAACGCAGAGGACGACCATGAATAATCTGATGTGTCTTCATGTGATTGGTGGGTCAGGATTGGGACCATCATTTTTTCCATGTGTGATTCTCATGCTGGTCCTTAGGGGCTGTTTGGTTCATGGAATATGATGGAATTGGAATTGGAATTGATCAAATCTATTGACCAAATTCCTTTGCCATGTTTGGTTCATATAATTAAATAGACGGAATCCTTTCAACTTCAATGTATTCCTTAAGCTAAAAAATTCGTCATTCCTTGGCATAAGTGAAGGAATTGAATTCCATCGAACCAAACGCGAGCAAATTTCATTCTAATTCTTTGATGGATTAACCAAACATCCCCTTGAGAGTTTTAATTGGTAAGATATTGGGTTTGCTTTCTAAAGGTCATTAGTTGAAGTCCATTCAGGCCCATTTGAGGGTTTGTTTGATTTTTTTTTTGATTAACCTGGATATTCAACCCGCTATACAAGCCGACTAATCCCAGGGCAACCACCTGCTTCGCGGGTAGCCCGGAGTCACCCCATTTGAACCTCCATGGCCACAAGGGGATTTTTTTACGCTCCCTGGATTCGAACTTGGGATCTTCAGGTACTTTCGACCTTTGGAGCCCAAACTCAAACCATTGATGCAATGCACCACCCTTGTGGTTATTGTTTGAATATTTATTTCAGGATTCTATAGGAAGTTAGTCTGTACACCCTCGGTTATGAGAAAGCAAAACAAAAAAAGTATTATGTGATGGTTTTTCGTATTAGAGAACTTTGTGATAGTGAATATGGGCATTGTAGACTTGGTCTGTGTTGTTGCATTGAACATCTCTAATGTGCTAAATCCGTGCTCTATAACCAAATCATCTCCGATGAACACAAATGTCTTAAAATTCAAAGTTATATGTTATTATGGTCTACGTATAACTACTTAAAAACTCTATAAAACTAACTGATTAAGTCTTATCTATTCTATATTAAAAGACACGAGTGTTAGTTATTCTTGAATTTTTGAATTTTTAAGAGGTACACATTTTAAAGCTTAATGTACAAGTTATAAAACTAAATTTGTATTTATGTCTAACCACCCCATTCCACAACTTCCACCTCCCACGTCTTGATATTTACAATGAAATTATTTTTAACTTTTAAATTACACTTTATATTCTTATAATTAGTCATTTAATTTACTTTATATCCCTTACTTTTCCACTTTTCATTTTGCACCATTACCGTATTAACATAAATAATCGTATATTACTAAAATACATTTAAAAATGTATTTTCTTTTTTACAAACTATATCATTACAATCGTCTCATTAATACTTTCAAAACGAGTCTAATATTAAATAATTTTGTCAATAATGATAATATTAAATACCATAAATATATACGAATTAATCTGTTTTGTATTTGAGCAACTTCGATTTTCGCCCACGTGGTTTTGAAATTTCATTTTTTGTGCCTGTGGTTTTTAATTTATCGTTGTTTTCATTTTTAAAAATTGTAACTTAAATACATTTTAAAAATACGTTCACTCTTTTACAAATTATACTATTACAATCGTCTCTCAATATCTTCAAAAGGAGCATACTATTGAATTCGTTATTTAATCATAATATTAAATATTATAAATATATACAAATTAATATGTTTTGTTTTTCAGAAAACTATCGTTATTTAATCATAATATTAAATATTATAAATATATACAAATTAATATGTTTTGTTTTTCAGAAAACTACGATTTTCGTCCATATGATTTTGGGATTTCTTCTATGGTTTTTAATTTATTGTTGCTTTAATTCCTATGATTGTATCAGTAAAATTGTACTTTCTTTTGCATATCTAAATCTATTGCATGCAATACTATTCTGACCTAAATTTTGTACTTTCTTTTGTTGTAATTAATCAAGATTTGTGAAAGAAAGTTGCATGACCACTGAGATTGCAATAGTAGATAAATCAACAGGGTAGTCTAACATTTTTGTTACCGAATGATCCTAGAAATAATTAGGTGCATGTAGTTAGCTTTCTTTTTTAATAATAACAATAGACCTATGAGTGCCCAACAGGTCTTGTACATCGCCCAATTGATTTTTTCCAAGGGGTGCATCAAAATAAACCAAAAAACTTACAAAATCTATTAAAACGGTGTAATTTGTTTAAAAACACGGTGTACAACTTTATAGTCTTTGATCTACCTTAAAAGATATATACCCGGTCGACAAAATTTCTAGGTTTGCTGCTACGCTACTTAGCCTGATGCCATCAATATCAATGAGGACCAATATCTTGATGATGTTTGTGTCCTTCAATTTTCTCCGACTCATGCCACGTGACCATAATCTATGCTTGCAGATACATTATAAAATGAATACCAAAATTTGCTTTTTATTCAAGATTCACCGCCGCACCGCACGGGCACCTTACTAGTCATTTAAAAAAAATCTAAATTGTCTTCAATGTCATTAGGTTTTTTAAAGCAAAATATATCAAAGTTGAATTTCTTTTATTTGATACTCGTGAGTATTTTTTTTTTCCCAATCTTTAAACGCTACTTCTAAAGTTATTGAAGATGAGTATATTTACATTGATGATATTCGTACTAATATCTTTAATATAATATAAAGCATCTATAACATTTACTACATATAGATAACCTCTTAAATCTTCGTGTTTGAACTCAATGAAACTAACTTATAACTAATTTTTAAACATTAAATACATGATACATAAAGTTAAGACTCTCTTGTCTCATCAAAACCACATAAAATCATATAATAAAATCAAGAGGAACAAAAAATAGAATGTAATATGAATCAAGATGGAGGGTTCGAATTCTCAAGTGTAGAATCAAAATGCATTGTGTTGCATTTAACGATTATGCATCATACTTCTAGTTAATTCATATAGCATACAATAGTGATATGTAAACAATGATAGGTAGCTGATATTTAAAAGAACATAGTTGTTTAAAATTCAAAAGACATTTTCTTTATAATTGATATTATGTTTTATGCCGTTATTATTATTTAAGAAATCATTGGTAACCTGTGCAAGTATACATGTGTCAACATTATCGATCTCTTGATCGCTTCAATCCATTCAAATAATCTGTATGCATGCATCCAAAAAAAGTTTATCAGTTCTCACCACTCATTAGCTTGACCAATGATCAGAAAGATCTAACACGAACCATGGGTCAATCTTGAGGACCTTGATTTGGGCACTCGTAATTGGAGTAGTGATACATCGACGGAGGATTGAATCATGGTACCACTTTATCCTCTTTTCTTTATTGATTTGTTCATCTTTCTTTTTTATCCACCTTTTCCAATTCAATTTGATGAGCATGAACAAGACCGGTCAGCTCATATGTATCAACCTCTTCCCTTGCTAGTTGTCCTCATTGTTACTATCATGGACAACTGAATTCTCCCTTTTATTAGGAATGGGGTGAAGGGAAATGTTGATCATAACTCCTCTCAGTGATTTGAATATGATTGCCATCAGCGATCGCTGAAATTCTGACAAAATTCATGGAGGCATTGCCCGATCAATGGGCAGTGTACACTACATGTATACAACTGTCAAAGAATCTTGAAACCTTGTCCTTAAGTGCATTGTATGGTATGCTCTTAAATGAGGAACAATCCCAGCTTTTAAGGAAAAATCTTCTTAATGAACTCAAGGGTGCTAAAATTACTTCTTTAGCACTTGTGACTTCTGAAGGAACTTCTTCTAAAAATGGTTCTTCTTCTACTACCACCTCCATAACTGAATTAGGTCAAACTGATTCAGAAGAACAACTCACTGATGCTGACATCTCTGAGTTTGATAACTCTCTAGCTCTTTTAACCAACAACTTTAAAAGATTTGCTAGAAAGAGCAATTTTCGAAAATCTTCTAACCTCTCTGACTCTGAAAAACAGAAAACGTTGCCTGCTGAAAAAGCCTCAGCGATCTGTTTCAATTGTCAGAGAAAGGGCCATTTTGCAAGTGAATGCAGGTCGAAGAAAGTTGCTGCTCCCACTACCTCCCATACCTCTGATAAACAAGAGAAGTATTTGAAAATGAAAAACAAATACAGAGATATGAAGAAAAATCAGCAAAAGGCAAAGGCCTTGTTGCTGAAGAAGTTGACTGGGATGCTGAAGATGACTGGGCCAAGACCTCTGAAGAGTCTGGTTCAGATGAAGAAGATCTTGCCTTTCTCTGTCTAATGGCAAGAATAGAGGATGCTGAAGAAGTCTCTGAAACTTCTTCCTCTGAGTCTCCGTCTACTCAGGTAAACATTCCCTCTGACTCCTTATTCTCTGAAAAAGATAACTTGTCAGCTCTCGATGCAATGACTGTTGATTTTTACAATGCTTTGAATGGAAAGATAAAAGCTGAGAAAATTAACACTGACTTATCTGAACAATTAAAAAATTGCCACATAAGAATCAAAGAACTTTCCAAACTTGAGGATTCTCTCAAAGACCAAGTTTTTGCAAATCAAACAATAAGCATTGAGAAACAACAAGCTATCGCTGATAGGGAAAAGGCTATTGCTGATCTCAAGTCTGAAAAAACAACCATCGAAGGATGGTGTAAGGCTTCTGATAAAGTCAATGAGATCATCAATGCCCAAATACCTATGAAAGTGAGAAGTGGGTTAGGCTATAACCCTGAAAAGGAAGAATCAGAGAATGATCGTTCCATGCTCAAGTTTGGAATGTTTGTCTCTTCTATCCCTGATCCTTCCTCTTCAACCTCTTCTTCCACTTCCTCTAAAGAGAAGCTTCCTGTGGATTATTCTAAGAAGGTGATCAAAAACAAGTTTCTTGACCATGTTCCTAAAAATAAGAAAACTCTTGATAAGAACAAGAAGTCCTCTGAGAAGATTTCTAAATCTGGAAAAAAGGTCCCTGATTATTCTCAGAGACCAACTCCCAAGATTAAAATCGATCTCACTCCTACCCCTGAAAAGGTTGTAATACCTCCAAGGAACATGGATAAAGGAATTCTTGGACCTATCCTTGAAAAACTTCCTGTTCCCTCTCTTTTCTCAAAACCTTTTAAGTATAGGAAATGCTTTCACTGTGGTGAAACAACCCACATTGCAAGCAAGTGTCCTGATGCTACTAGAGCTGATAAACTAGCTCATGGAAAGAAAGTAGCTCAAGCTGATAAATCAGTGAGAGTGAAATCCACCAAAGTTGCTAAACCAACTAAGGTGAAGATATCCACTAAAGAGAGTTCTTCAGCTAGTAGTACTTCCGCCAATCCTATGTCTAACCAAGCAGGACCCATAGTAGTATGGGTACCTTTAAACAATTAATCTCTATTGTATGCAGAGTGCCAAAGGTATCTGGTATCTTGATAGCGGATGCTCGAGGCATATGACCAGCGTAAAATCTCTGCTCCGACTACAAAGAAGAAGCTGGTCCATCAGTGACCTTTGGTGGAAATGGCAAAGGATACACTAAAGGTTATGGAATTCTGTCCAACGGAGCCACATCTTTTTCTCGTGTTGCTTACGTTGAGGGACTAAAGAACAATCTCTTGAGCGTTAGTCAGTTGTGTGACAAAGACTTCAAAGTTCTATTCCTAAAGAATAGATGTGCTGTCACTGACGGAAATGATAAGCTTGCCCTCTCTGGAAAAAGAGTTGAAAACGTATATGTCATAAACATGAATAGTTCTCACTCTGAGAACATGTGCTTTATCTCTAAAGCATCCACTGAAATAAACTGGTTATGGCATAAAAGACTTTCTCATCTCAACTTTAAGACAATAAATGAGTTGTCTCAAAAAGACTTAGTCAGAGACCTCCCAAATCACACCTTTACAAAGGAATCTTTTTGTTCAGCGTGTGAAAAGGGAAAGCTGACAAAAGCCTCCTTCAGGTCAAAGCAAGTTTCCTCAGTGACCACTCCTCTTCAGCTACTCCACATGGATCTATTCGGACCTGTCAATGTCCAATCAATCTCTGGAAAGAAATACACTTTAGTGATTGTTGATGAATACTCCAGATACACATGGGTGTTCTTTTTCGATCCAAAAGTGATACCCCTGAAATGATAATCTCTTTTATCAAAAGAATGGAAGTGTTAAACAACTTACTTGTTCGCTCCATAAGAAGTGATCATGGTACTGAATTCAAAAATAGTACTTTGGTTACTTTCTTTGAAGAAAAAGGCATCTCTCACAACTTTTCATCAGTGAGAACTCCTCAGCAAAATGGTGTTGCTGAAAGAAGAAATCGAACTATAATCGAAGCAGCTCGCTCAATGCTCAGCGAATCACGTCTTCCAACTCAATTTGCCGTTGTCAATACAGCGTGCTTTACTCAGAATCGATCCCTGATTGTTAAGCGATTCAAGAAGACTTTCTATGAATTATTTCATGGGAGAAGACCCACTCTGAAATATCTTCACATTTTTGGATGTACGTGTTACATTCTGAATGACAGAGATCATTTGGGTAAATTTGATCCCAAAGCTGATGATGGTATATTTCTTGGATACTCCTCTGTATCTAAGTCTTTCAGAGTATTCAACAAAAGAAGACAACACGTTGAAGAATCTATGCATGTCAACTTTGATGAATCTCGTCCCATTCATCCTTCTCATAATCTTGATGATGATGAAGAATTAAATGCTTGGATGGAATCTCATTATGGGGAACCTGAAACATACTTCAGCAATCAAACTCCAGCTGATGCATGTGATGATGAAATCCCTATAAACTCAACAAGTAACAATCATCCATCTTCAGGGATAAATGTTACTCCTTTAAATCAGATTCCTATTGCTGATTCATCTCTTGGAAATTCCTCTGTGAATAACCAAACCTCTTCTGAAAATCAATCCCCTGAATTGATTCTAAATGAAGTACACGTTCTTTGAAACAAGTCCTATTCCAGAATCTGAAGAACAGGTCGCTGAATCTGCTATGGATCTCTCTCCTCAACCACCAGCTCAGCGATGGACTACAAATCATCCAATAAATCAGATTATTGGCGATCCCACTGCAGGTATCAAAACACGTAGAGGCACAGGTAATATTTGTCTTTATGTAAACTTCATTTCTCTCTCTGAACCTAAGAAGATAGATCAAGCTATCTCTGACCCTAGGCGGGTTTCGGCTATGCAAGAAGAATCGATCGAATTTCGTAGAAATAAAGTTTGGAATCTTGTTCCTAGACCCTCTGATAAAACCGTCATAGGAACCAAATGGGTTTTCAGAAATAAGCTAGATGAAAACGGGACTATAATTCGCAATAAGGCTAGACTTGTTGCTCAAGGTTATAGACAGAAAGAAGGAATTGATTATGATGAAACCTTTGCCCCTGTAGCTCGTTTAGAAGCCATAAGACTCTTTTTAGCTTATGCTGCCCATAAAGACTTCAAAGTTTTTCAAATGGATGTTAAAAGTGCTTTTCTAAATGGAAAACTCAGCGAGGAAGTTTATGTTGAACAACCCCCTGGTTTCTCAGACCCTAACCACCCTGGTTATGTTTTTAAACTTGAAAAAGCTCTTTACGGGTTAAAACAAGCTCCTAGAGCTTGGTATGATACCCTCTCTAAATTTCTTCTTAAAGAAAAATTTGTTCGTGGAAAAACTGACCAAACTCTGTTTTAAGAAAATATAAAGGTCATACGATTCTCGCTCAGATATATGTTGATGACATTATCTTTGGTTCCACAAGACCCAAATTTTGCACTCGTTTCGCTGCAAGAATGCAAAAACAATATAAAATGAGTATGATGGGTGAACTAACATATTTTCTAGGTTTGCAGATTAAGCAATCTGACAAAGGAATTTTTATTTGTCCAAGCAAATATGTTAAAGACATGCTGAATAAATTTGACATGAATCAATGCTCAGCGATGAAGACTCCTATGGCGCCTCCTCTGACATTAAACAAGGATCCCAATGGGAAACCAGTCAATGTCACTGCCTATCGAGGAATGATTGGATCTCTGCTGTATCTTACAGCGAGTAGACCAGACATCATGTACGCTACCTGTCTCTGTGCTCGGTATCAAGCTGAACCGAAGGAATCCCATCTAATTGCTATAAAGCGAATCTTCAGATACCTGAAAGGAACTCCAAATCTTGGTCTCTGGTATCCCAAAGGCCCAGGATTTGATATTATTGGTTACTCTGACAATGACTTTGCAGGTTGTAAAATTGATAGGAAAAGCACCACTGGTGGGTGTCAGCTACTAGGTGGTAAGTTAATAAGTTGGACAAGTAAAAAGCAAAACTCAGTGTCCACTTCCACCGCTGAAGCTGAATACGTAGCAGCTGGTAGTTGTTGTGCTCAAATCCTTTGGATGAGAAATCAACTCAGAGACTACGATCTAAAGCTCTCCAAAATTCCTATTTACTGTGATAGCACAAGTGCTATAGCAATTGCTAACAACCCTGTGCTTCACTCCAAAACCAAGCACATTGAGATCCGATATCACTTTATCAGAGATCATGTGATGAATGGTGAAGTTGAGCTCCATTTTGTTCCTACTGAATATCAGCTCGCTGATCTTTTCACCAAACCTCTTGATGAAACTAGATTCAATCTACTCATCAGCGAACTTGGTATGTTGAACGCTGAATAATGTATTAATCAGTAACTAACAAAGAATAACAAATAAAGCTTTCAAACTTTCCATTCTCTGAACTCTGATTCAGCGATATCTAGGCCATCTCCTCAGGTATTATCTTCTAATCTCTAAAACTCTTTGATATCCTTTCTCATCAAAGAATGTCTCTCTTTTTTAAAACTCCTCACTGACAATCCTTTATTTTAGTGATGAAGATTTTTCTAAAATTATTAATGATAAACCTTCCTTATGGATAATTATCATTATAATCTTTTAAAAATAAAGAAAAGGACACGTCAGACCTTTTTCTGACACACGACGGACCGCGACGTTTCCATTCCAACTCCTTTCTTGGAACGTGCGCCAGGTCATCATTTCTTTTTCAAAAAGCTAAAATCGTTGTTTAACTATCGTCTCTTTCTCTCTCCTCTTGCTATTTAAGCATTCCTTTTGCCTCACTTTATTCCTTCCGCTTTCATAACTTCTCTAAAGGCAAAGGAAACCTTCGATTTTTCAAGCTTTCCCCAAGAACACGCACTTGTGCGTTTTTCTTCTTCACACGTTTAAGGTTTGATCTAAACCTTATATCAAGAACTGGAAACAACTTGTTTCAACTTTCTATTCTATTTTCTTTCTTAAAATCAATAAAATCTTGTTTTTAAAGTGAACAGCTTTTTCACTTTCAAAACCCTGTTCTTAGAACAGAAGTTTTTTTTTTACGTTTTATCATTTTTTATTATTTACCATTAAATTTTTTTATTGCCAACAAGCATTTTGATATTGTTCATCAAAATACTTGTTTTTTTGCTCTTACATTTGGTACTTTTTATACCAAAACTCTGGTTTACACATTCATGTATTAAAACCATGATTTATCTCTTCGGTGTTGCCATTTTTCCTACAGAAATCGCCTCTGCTTCCAACGTCGCTAAAACTGCTGTTGCTAACCAGTTGGTCGCCGCACCAACCTGTCAATTTGAGCTGGAAAAGTCAACTTTCAAGCCATGCAATTACATTGCATGGTGGACATTCCCTCTGAACGCCCTCAGTTCAAGGACGTTGCAACCTTTCTCAAGGCGTGTCCTCTGATGTATGCCTTCGTCCACAACCCAGTGGGCATTGCATCTCATCTTCAGGCTCTCTGGTACACGGCGCAATGTACTACGCTGAAAACAAACAAAGGCACTGTCCTTCCTGCTATCTCCTTCACAATCCCTGAACTTGGCTTCTTCGCGTTCTCAGCGGGGTTTGTACGCAAGGTTCTAAGACTCCCTCAGCGCAAGAAGAATGAGCAATGGGGTGCTGAACCAACAAAGCAGCAGATTGACGCTTTCTTGGAATCCATTGGCTACAGATGGGAGAACCCCTTAGTGAAGATGGTGGGTTCAAAGCTGGAAAAGAAGCGACTCCCTGCTCGCTGGCAGTATGTTTTCACCCAGGTCATTCAGTGCCTAGGGTCAAAGGTTGGCTCCCACGATCAGGCGAGCAAACATTTTCAAGACCTGGCTTTCTCTCTCTGCACGGGTCATCCTCTGAACTACGCTGATTACATCTTCAGCGATATGTGCAGCTGCCTCAACGCCTCCACCAGACATCACGTTATCCCTTACCCACGTTTCTTCTCCACCATCCTTGAAGAAGCTTTTGGGGAGAGCTACCCGAAAGTTGGTGACTTCGCCTTCTCTATGGTAGGGAAGAAGTCCTGGAAGAACGTCCAGGTAATGCTCCTCTCACTTCCTATATGCTACAAATTATAGGAGCACCTCTTTTAGTGACCTCCTCGCTGCCCATCCCCTCAGTGAGTACCTAAGGCACTACTGCTGCAAAGAGGAAAACCCCCACATGATGCAGGCTCTCTCAAAGCTCAGTGAGACTGGTCCCTCATTTGCTTCTGCTGATCGGACCATGCTGGAGGACATGCACACGAATGTGCGCACTCTGATGATCCATGTTCTGCCCCATGATAACATTGAGGGGGAGAAGGTGGCCAAAGAGTTCGTTGACGAACTTATCGGCGAGCACAATCGTCGGTTTCCAGATGAAAGGATCTCTCCCTACATCCAACGACCAGAACCTTCCTCCACTGCAAGATGTGATGATGATGATGAGGAAGAAGATGATGAAGAAGAAGAGGAACGCATCCCTCACTATGAGGTTGATGATGATGATGATGATGATGACTTGGGTTTTGCATTGGAGCACTTCAGATTATCCAGACCAAGCACATCTCAGCTAGAGCCCTTGGGGGACGGAGCTGGACCTTCAGCCAGAGTGGTCGATCTTGAGGCCACCATCCCTATATCAGAGGGGGAGACCGCTGATAAGGTATCTCTTCAGCTTATCCCTTATATTACTCCTCTCTCTGAATCCCCATATATAACCCTTCCTCCTTCAAAACCTCTCTCTGATAAATCTCCTTTCTCTCCTTCCCTCAGTGATCCCTGTCCCCCAAAGGACTCATCCACAAGGAAGGAACCTTCTCCCAAAGAGCAGTTTATGTACATAGAGGAAACTGACTCTGAGGAAGAAGAAGGCCTCATCCCTCGGCGTCGCGTTCAGAAGCAGATCATAAGCGAGCCTGACGAGGAAGAAAGGCGAATAAAATTCCTAAGGGAATTCGAAGCCAAGAGAATAAGGGTGCCCCAAGAAGACCCAATAAATGCTGTACCAATCAGAATAGTAGATGAATTCTACTTTTTATCCAAAGAAGAGAGAGAACAAGCTCTGATAGCTCAGAGGATCAGAGATGAAGAAATAAAGCAAACTGAGGATGATCTTGATTTAGCAAGGAAGATTCTCAGGGAAGACTCAGCAAGAGATAAAGCAGCCAAAGAGCAATTAGAAAAGAGTGAACGGCTCGCTGTAGCTCTGGCTCAGAAAGAACTTGTACAGGAAAACCTGAACGTAGATCCCATTCTCGCTCAACAGAAGATTCTCACTGCACTAACCACTGAAGCCACAACTCAGAAAGACAAAGAACTGGATTGGTGCACAGAGATGCTAAACTTTCGAAGATCTGATGACAAAATCATTCACGCAACTATCCAAGGGCGACACTCCAACAGAGGTGGTCCAAAGGTATATGTAAGAATGACAAGGCCATCCAGAACAGAGAGAGAAGAAGCAAAATTCTTAAGGTTATATGGATACACTGAATGGCTCGAAATCAGAGATGCCATTCAGGGTTCCAAATCCAAGTTCAAGAATGTGGTAGAAGATGAGTTGAATCAGTTGCTGCAAAGAATGTCACAACATGTGCAAGTTCCTCCTCTCCCTGAACCAACAAAGAAGAAAAGATCAGTTGCTGAAGGTGGCTCAAGTTCGAAGAATGAGCATGAAACTAAGTTTGATTATCAAATGCTTTGTACCTCTCTTCCTCAAGACCGAAGATATCAAGAAGACGAAATCATCTCACTACCTGAACCTGGTATGGTATTCTTGGATAATGAAGGGTTCTTAGGACTCTTCAGAAACCAAGAAATTCACAGGGCCCCTTCCTCTCTTATAAAGATCATGCTTTGGCGCTGCTGGTCAGATACTCCTCTGATGAACAGACAGAAGACTCTTTATGAGAATGAGCTACAAAGAAGAAACGAGAATATCTCTGACTAGTCATAGTTTTCTACTTCTTTTGTAATATTTCTTCAGTGTACAAGTACTTTACCTTTATCATTGTAATTTCATTTCGCTGTAATTCTTCAGATTATAATTAATGAAATTCAAAGTACTTTACTCCACCTTAGTACTGAAAAGATCCCTGAAAATAGTAAAAGGGACAATGAACATAAGAGTTCTATTTTCGTTACACTATCTTTTACTCACTGATCTTTCACTCTGAAAGTTCAATCAGTGAATGTACTTTAAGCTCTTCTACTTGTAAAAATTGTGATTTCATATCCTTATAAATGAAACTCAATTCAGATAATAGTTTAGCTGAAAAAGATTATTACAGATTAGTACTTAGAAAATTTATTTTAAATTTTATAAGTCCCTGCTAATCTTTTAAAAAGTAATTTTCCTATGTTGCTTAATCATAATCAAATAGGGGGAGATTGTTGATCATAACTCCTCTCAGTGATTTGAATATGATTCCTTTTGTATACTTAGTGAAATTCCTTAGATAAGCTTCTGCTCAAATTCAGCGATAGCATACGCTGATTGCCATCAGCGATCGCTGAAGATCAAGGAACAATAAGCTTATCTCTGAAGACCTGAAGATCAGTTATCACACCAGAAGACCATTCAGCGAAAGTCGAAGACTCTAGCTGAAGAAAGAGATAATCAGCTAAGTGACCTGAAGCGGTTCAGCGATAGCAGCGATTATCTACTCAAAGTGTGAAATCTTGTGAAGCCTCAGCAACACTGAAGTTCATCCTTGAACATTCAGTGTCAGCGATCAAATGAAGCTTCCTCTGCAAGATTAAAGATTGATCTTATCCTCGATGCACAAAAGTCAAACCTAGAACCATGTCAGAAAAGGACGTACGACTTGTCTCTTATGTCCCCATCATATCTGATACGGTACTGTTCATATTCGGCCAAAAGCATGGTTGTCTTATTTACAAGGACAAGCTTCCTATCCAAGCTTGACACGTGGCATGTACCTTTTGTCTTGTATTAAATGCAAGCGGGTATAAATAGATGGAGATATCTTCTACATCTACATGCATGCTTCCTTCTAGCCTATACCTTCTGTATTCTTTCTTTCATCTTCTTGTGCATCAAACTGTGTGTTTCTTTAGTTACAATAGAATAGGTTTTTAACTTGTTCTAATTCCGCTTGTAACTGTAAATTTGTTTATTTTCAATAAACTCATTTAAAAACTAAAATCTGTGTGTTTGTATTCAACCCCCCTTCTACAAATTGTTTACTTAATATTTAACTCTTGTAGATCCTTATTGGGACCAATAGGAAACATGGTTGTTACAAAGTAATCGAGAAACACTACAGTAAATACTGCCCAAAAGATCATGATGATCTTGAACTTGTGGACCAATCTAATGCTGTAACACTCGATCCAACTCGGTAAATTGAATGATACCCAAGTTAAAAGAATATTCAATCGGACTTCTGTCTAAACCCATCTTAGAAATCATGGTTTCCGCATCAACTTTAGCATGTCGATCCGTTAGAGAACGAAGAATGGCTTGATTAATCTCGATATCAGTATCTGAATGTGCATGTAGATCTGCTAGAGACTGAAAATCAGAGAGAGCAGCCGGACAAAATACTTGGATCGGCTAAAGAAGACCGAGGTATCTTAGAGTGGGAAGCAGATTTTATAATAAAACAAATATAACTTATTTTTGAAGCTATTGAAAATAAATTATTTCTATTTAATTAAGTGATGATGAAAGATCGTGTGAGAATAGGAGTTAATGTGAGAAACATAAGAAGGGATCTGGATCATTGATCACTTTTAATCTCACCTCGGATTGCGCATCTCACAGGAATTGATCTGATGCATCTCATTAATGTTGATCTTCAATTAAGATTGACCCCAAAGTGAAAGATCCCTTCTTATCCTTCTCATCGGAACCCAACTCTATAAGTAATTATGTAACAACCACGATTCTAAAACAAAGGTATAACATACTATTGCTTTAAAAACAAAGTCGTAACTGAACATAAATGGTCCCAAAGTATACTTCATCTCAAATGTTTGCAGCGGAAAATAAAACTAGCTACTGAGATTATTACAACCATCTACTATCTAGTCTACTATCTAACGCATAGTGCCTCACTACAAGGTAATGACCCAATTATACTTCCACACATCCTACCTATAAACCCCTTAGGCTTGGCCACCACATAACCCACTTAATTGACCTTTAAGCAAAAACTCTAAAAAGCTGAAACAGTGAGTTTGCGCGGCTTGCCGCGCGACTTGAAGCCGCGAGCCAGGTCGCGGGACTCACTATTTGACCTGCACAAAATCTGATCGAACACAAAAACCCCAAAACACCATTTCATCACATTTCCAGCCATAAGACAGGCGCAAAACTTGTCTAAACTCATACCAAAACCCTTCCCAACAACAATTAAACCGTTTAATCCAATAAACCATTTGATTCATGGATTTTCCTGCACATTGCAGAACCTTACTCAACAATGGAGGTTTTTTATTGATTCAAATCCTTTAGAATGAAATAAGGATCTCAATACTTGAAGAATACTTCAATACTCAAACTAATAACCCAACAAACATTGATTTGAGGGTTTAATCAACATATCACCAACTAAACCATCAAACCTCATGGATTTACATCTCCCAAAAGACTCAACTAAGTAAGAAGATGAAGAGGAAGAACTTTCATACCTGAAATTGATTGTTGCACCTTGATTCTCCAAGGTTTCTTCTCTTCTCTTCTCCTTTGACCAAAAATTGCACCAAGCAAAACTGTTGGGTCACCGATGATTTGGTGATGAACCTTCTCTATTATTTGATTGATCTTTTACAGGTTATTTTGAAGGTCTGAAATATGCTTCAAGTATTGGAGAATCAAAGACTATCCAATCAAGGGTTGTACATCAAAATGTGGAATTTTTGATGTATCAACTAACATTAATATTCAGATCACTTGCCGAAATCACCAGTGTAGATTGGTCACCGACCTGACAGATTGGGTCACCAATCAGGTCACCGACCTGACAGTTTGGGTCACCGATCTTGGATGAAGGTCACCGACGTGACAAATAAGGTCACCGATGTATATTGGGTAACCGATGAATTGGGTCACCGATTCATGCATTGGGTCACCGATGATATACACATGGTCACCGAAAATTGCAGTTGCCTTTACTTGAGGTTGTGATAACAAGTCACCAATACAAGGATGTACACTTGCCAACACGTAGTGAAAAATGAAGATCACCAAGCAATGTGTACACTTATCAATTCCAACCTTACAAGGCACTAACCGATGTGATACATGATATCATATATCACTTAGCAATTTTCAGAGATAAGTTCTTGACTCACAATAAATGCAAGATACGTGGGCAGCAAGAACGTGGGCACCAAACCTTAAATAAGGACATTCTCTTTTATTCTTATAAAAGGGATGTTTGTCTTTTAGCTAAAAGGTTTGATGGGACTTCACAGAGCATGAAGAAAAAGAGATAAAGTTATCTGATATTGCGTGCTAGAAAGAATGGTTCATCCATTATCCTAGTACAAAGGGAGTGGCCTCTTCCTTTGTCCATCAGATATACTTCCAGCTAATGAATCCTTGACAGTTGTCCACATGCATCCCATGCATGGGCACTATAAAAGGAGATGAAGTCCTTCCCATAAATCTCACGCTTTCAACAAATCCTTTGTGTGTTCATTTGTTTGATTCCGGCAATCCTGTGTGTTCTAACAGTGTTATATTAACTTCCTTAGTGTACAAGTTAATTACTGTTAAATTAACTTCCTTAGTGTGTAAGTTAATTTCATGTGTTTAAGTTTGTTAGAATAGTGTGTCTGTTCTTTTCCGCAACAAAGTTCTGTGTGTAAATTTTTAATATTTATATTAAAAAATTTAAAAAGAGTAAATTTTGTGTGTTTGTATTCAACCCCCCCCCCCCCCCCCCCCTTCTACAAACTCTCTCTTAGATAGCCATCTCTAAATAGGGACTAACAAAAAAAAACACACACACACACACACACACACTAATCAGCCGTATTCTCCAAGAAATGAGGGTTTTCTCCCTTTTTATCTGATCATCTATCCCCAAATGACAACCTTAGTCCTTGAACTTTAGAAAGTTAGACTCCATCCAACCAAACTAAGTTTATTCCTACAAAATTGGTTCCGGATTATTACAAATTAACCGTGATTAAAAAGAATAAAAGAATAACAAAGATGAAATTTAATTAAGAAAGATAAAAGGTGAGTTGATCTCTAATGGGAAAAAAAATTAAACAATCTTATTTATTCTAAAATTTTGGAGATTTAAGAAAAAAATTTCAATAAATATGCTATACATTTCTCTAAAATGAAACAAAAGGAGAGGAGAAATCTCCAAATCTAAAAATTAAGAAAATATAACATGTATGTTGGAAATGCATTTAAAACTACTAGTTTTATCAAACACTAGATAGGTATCCGTGCAATGCAGCAAAATATATTTCCACTTAATGTTTCGTTTTAATTCTACTTTTTTATTATAATTTAATTTAGGCTTGACGTTAATAAAGTAATTTATTTTCGGTTCAATAATATAGTTTTGAGTAAATTACATGTTTGGTTCCTAGGTTTATTGGTTTTAACAGTCTGGGTCCCTAAAATGAAATTTCTATGGCTTGCATCCTCATGGTTTCCATTTTATAACGTATTGGATCCTTAAAACTAACTCTGTTAGACTTTTTCTATTAAGTAGATTAACTAAGAGGGGCATTTTGGTCATTTTAAGTGTAGGGACCAAACATGTAATAAAAACCATAGGGACCAAACATGTAATTTACTCTATATATATTATATATATATATTTAATAATTAATGATTCATAACATATATATTGTATATAATTTATCGTTGTACTTTTACAAATTTCTTATTATAACATTGTATTTTCGTTTTTTCTTATTAGAACAATGTGAAAATAGTATTTTTATTATGAAATTATAGTTACATTTTCTTTATTATAGCAATATACTTTCAAATTGTTCTTTATTTAGGCATTGTACTTTTAATTTTTCTTATTAAAGTGTATGAAAATTATATGTTTTAATGTAACATATATTTCAAACATATAGATTGTGTTTTTTTCCTTCAAAAAAACACATATTTTTTAAAATAGATTACGTGGTATAGATAAAACAGATCATCAATTTTTTTTTAAATAGTTTCCTCACTTTACCTTCCGATTATTCATATATTTTTAGAGAATTTCTTAAAAATAGAGATGAAAAACATAGTATAGGTGTGATATGAATAACCGCCAGAGAAAACGATAAAATTATTCAAAAATAAAAAAAAAATTATTCATTAATATAACAATATTTCAAAAAATTGTAAAACACATTTTACATTGCTAACGTTTAAAAAATGTTAAAAAGTATGTATTTTTTGAAGAAATTTTTTTGTATCTGTTTAAAAAATATGTTACATTAAAATATTTAATTTTCATACAATTTAATAAGAAAAAATAAAAGTACAATGCGTATAAAAAGAAATGAAAGTATATTATTATAATAATAAAAAAATGTAACTATAATGCCATAACAAAAATACAATTTGAAAATATATTGTTGTAATAAGAAAAAAAAGAAAAAAACAATGTTATAATAAGAAAAGTTGTGAAAGTATGATGTTAAATTACATACAATATATATATATATAATATGTTATGAATTATGAATTATTAAGTATATATTATATACATAGAGAGTAAATTAGGGGTGAGCAATTGACCCGTAAGAACCGGCCCGAACCGGAACCGAGCCGGGACCGGCACCAGAACCGGCACCGGTATTGTCCAACCGGTCCTGTTTTCGGTCCGTCAAATCCGCCATTTTCGGTTCCGGTTCCAAACCGGTTCGGTGCCAGTTTTTCGGGTAATTAACCGGGATCGGCCTGAAAATTTAAGTGACAAATTAATGTCGTTATAATTTAAGGTAATTACTACTTCTTTTTTCAGTCCGTCATAGTTTGTTTATAAATTAATGTCGTTATAATTTAGTTTTTTTGTTGTTAAACATATTGGCGATACAAATTTCAACCATGGTGTTCGAGTCCGCGTTTAGCACTAGTGGTAGAGTTTTAAATGAGTATCGAACTAGTTTGTCGATGTTGATAGTAGAAGCTTTGTTATGCACCCAAGATTAGGTTACAAACTGTAGAAAGTCGATAATATATGCCATCGACGATATCTTGAAGGACAATGATATAGTTTTGGGTATTATTTTTTTTCAATTTTTATTTTTTTTAAACGAGTATTACTTTTTATTAAATACTAACAATCTTTTCGGTTTTGTGTTTGTATAGAGATTTCACAAACTTTAAACAAAGTAGATGAGAAAGCAATGGAAAATTAGAGTATGATTTTTGTTGTTTGATTTGGTATTAAACTATAAATATTTTGGGATTACTACACAGTGATGCCATTGATTAAAAGTGTTCACCGATTACTACACAGTGATGTCATGAATTAATATGAATTTTGCTTAAAAAGTGATGTCATATATTAATATATTTAAAAGGTTGTCAACAATAAAAGGGATTGGATAGATTACTTTAACGATGCCATGAATTAAAAAAGAAAAATACTAAATTCAAGAAAAGCAAATTGATAAACAATCTGTTCCAATCGGGTTTTTGACCGGAAAACCGGGACCGGGACCGGCACCGACACCGGCACCGGTATTGCCTATACAGTCCGGTTTTCGGTTCTAAGAATATCTTATTTTCGGTTCCGGTTCCAAACCGGTTAGGTGCCAGTTCGGGCACAATGCTCACCCCTAAAGTAAATTACATGTTTGGTCCTTGTGGTTTTTATTACATGTTGGGTCCTTATAGTTAAAATGATCAAAATGCCCTTTTTACTTAACATAATTAACAGAAAAAGTCTAACATAGTTAGTTTTAGGGACCCAATACGTTATGAAATGGAAACCACGAGGATGCAAGCCATAGATATTTCATTTTAAGGATCCGAATTGTTAAAACCAATAAACCCTAGGGATCAAATATGTAATTTACTCTATAGTTTTTCATAAAGATGGTCATTAAGCATTCCTTTAGAACTCAATAATTATCTTGATTATATTTTAGAATTTTTATACATAAAATAATTTTTATTCTGTATTTGATTATGTTAATTTGCAGTTAGTTACACCAATTCAAACATTAAACTTTAATAAGTTGTAATTACGTACAATTTACTTGTAATATTTAATTATAATTATAAGTAATATGCATCAGTGAAGTATTTAATGCATAAAAATGGTTTTCAATAGTTTGTCTCAAATGCTTTATAGTATACTAGAAGGGTACTCGTGCAATATAACGAAATACATCTCGATTTTAATGTTTCCTTTTAATTTTTGTTTCTGTCGATATTATAATATGATTTTAGGTGGTTTTGAGAAAACGATAATTATGTTTGAATAAAATATAAGTTTGAAAATCTCATAAAAATTTGAATAAAATATATCGATATTAGTATTAAAATAACTATTTAATAGTTCTCGTTTTTTTGTGTAATTTGTTTAATTCATTATTTTATTATAATTTAATTTTTATTAATTAACGAAGTAATTTATTCTTGTTTCAATAATATAATTTTTTGAGTAAATTACACTTTTGGTTCCTGTGGTTGTTGCCTACCTTCAACTCTCGTCATCTTTTGAAATAATTACAGTTTTGGTCACTGGTTGGCGGTTGCCATTTTGCTTCAGTTTTGGACCCTGAGTCTAACTTCTGTTAACTAGGTCCATTAACTCAAGAGATATTTTCATTTTTTTATTAGTTTATTGTTTTTTAATCAAAACCTGTAAATAAATATGTAATACATGAGTCTTTCAATTATCTGTTTCATATAGAGCTTAATATCGTCAAGTATGAATTCGAGCAATAGAAATTTGTATATGTTGCTTCTAGTATTGTACCGGAATAATTTGGCATGAAAATGGTACAATAGGGGTTAAACTTGTACAAATAAATTTCGGTTAGGCCTTAGAATGTGAAGGAATCCACTAATTGGGTTAGAATCGCAATAACTGAAAACTTTAATGGTCAATTAGGTAAATTGAAAAAATATAAATTCTGAATTTATTTAGAGTTTTAATTCATTTTGTTTTCTCTATCAGATGAGTACTATTGACTCCTTCACCCTCATTCTACCATTTCTTGTTTCAAACTCAAATTCATGGTAAAATCAAGCTCAGAATTGAAGATATTGAAGGTTTGAATCATAATCTTAGAGGTATGTATTTATTTATCTTTAATTTCTCTAATTGAAGATGTCTAGATGTCCTTTGATGTTTTATAAATCTAATTTAGACTTAGGTTTACATATTTTTGAATGAAAAGGGTGAGTTTTTGTTGGTAATTAAGTATATAAAGTAGTGAGGTCTTTCATGGTGAAATATTGATTTGGTTATGGATTTAGGGTAGAAATGTTGGATTGAGGAATTGGTTAGCTTGTGTTACCAAAAGTGGGCAAATTATGGAAATCATTAAAATAATTTTGAGCTCCAAGAATTTATGCCGACAACATGTTTGATGCAATTCCTTAAAGAAATTTCCATGTTTATGAATTTCTAGCTTTCTGCCATTAACTTATTTTTATATCGGTTTTCATGAGTTTATAACCTTTTTGTGGTTTTGATTTGATTATTTTCATATATATATATATATAGGCAACTTCAAATGCAAACCAACCAAAGGTTATAAATTATACAAGCCAATCTCAACCGTCAATCTACTTTAACAAATATACGATCTCATAAATGCATTGATTGTTTCATAATATAAAATGTTAATCACAATTAATAAACTCTAATATATTCCTTAAACATTCAGATAATAATAAATGAATATCCATCATTTCCACATATATCTTAATTACGTATTTTTTGCACAGGGTGAAACAAACATATGTGTAATAATATCTTAAATCATAGTACTTGATGAAAAAAATCATGAATTTTTTTATTTTTTATATTGATTTGTTCGAGTTGTAACCTTTAACTGGTTTGTATTTGAAGATTTCTCTCTCTCTCTCTCTCTCTATATATATATATATATATAGGGGAGGGATCATTGACAACTCTTATTTTGAGTGTTATTTACACTTCGTTAGCGTGTCTTTTTATTCCTTTTTAGTATATGTTTTTCCTTTATATGTTTGTGTTTCCTCTTTTTTAATTTATTTATTTTCTTTTGGGGTTGTTGATGATAAAAGTTTGTATTTTGATTATTGTATATATCATTTTGGAGCTGGTGCATCGTAGTGGCGAGTCACCACTGTGACAAGGCAGTAGCTACTAAAGATTTCTGCAGGATTTATTTCCAAATTTGTGTAAGGACTTGCAGATTTCTGAATTGTTAAAGGGGTTGTGCTTTCATGAAAGAAAAGAACAGAGAAGTCAAAAATATGAAGACAAGCAAGATAGAGCCATGAAGAAAAAGACAACAAAATGAGAGGCCCCTTTCCTCTCCTATATCACTATCTCCATTGCTTGGTCACTTTCAAGCTTCTCTCCAATTTTCAACTATAAAAGGAGGCTAAGGGCAAAGCATTTGGGGCATCAAGCTTGAGAGCATTCAGCTGATAATTCAAACTCTATCTTTTTATTTTCTTGTAATTTAAATTTTCTGTAATTTACTTTCCCGGTTACGATTAATGTAATTTCTGTTTTAGTATTTCTACTTCTGCAGTATTTCTTTACTTATGTATCGTAGCTAAACCCCCCCCCCCTTGGGTGTGGGTGTAAGCCGAACCTGAGAGTCCACAATGTAACACTTGGGTGTTACTACTTTCTGCTAACTCTTTGATTTGGTCATTCGAGTTGAAGCTTCATCTCAATGCGGACAAGCTGATCACTTTAAGTGTTAATTTAGATCTTAGACCTCGAGAGGGGCGGATTCAAAATACGACTTGAATGATGCAAGGAGGTTTGAGAAAATCTTCAATAATCACATAGAGATATGGGTTGTTGTATAATCGTACTAAGGTTCAGATGTCGGTCGAGTGGGTGTGTCATAGAGATATGCGCATCCCTCCACACCCGTCAGAATTAAGATCTTCGAGATCTACTTATGTACGATTGGCAAACCGAATGTTAGCATTAGTAGCAATTTTATAATAAAATCGTTTTTTCACAACCTATATGATGTAGCTTCGAGAGGAGGAAATTATATGGGACTATATTGTGACCGGCTTTATTAACCATTTAAGTTATTAAAATACTCTCGGGGGAATCTTACATCCATACAAGCTTTTATTTAATTGTTATTTTTAGAAGTTATTAATATTCCACCAACAACAAATCATTTTTTAACTTTAAACTTTGCACCGGAAGCTGGTAATAAAATCTCCAACTCTTAGTAGTCAATCCGTGTGGAAAACGATCTTTGGACTTACCATTGTATTACTTGAAATGCGAACACAATAGTTGGTGTGCACTTGCATTGCTATTGTGGCACGATTCATACGTGTGTCTATTTTGTTATCAATCATACAAGAACACCCCCTATTTAAAGGAACGCTTTGTAGACCACATATGATGTGGGACCCACACATTAAAAAATCATATCTAATTCAATGGGGCCCACCATTGAATCAGATGTGATATTTTAATGTGTGGGACCCACATCATATATGGTCCACAAGGTGTTCCTTTGTTCATTTAAATTTACAAAGTTCTCATTTGAACCTCCCTCTCCCTCTCTCTCTCTCTTTCTCTCTCTCTCTCTCTCTATATATATATATAGGGTTGGGTTGGGTTCACGTGAGACCAACCTGTTTTCGTGAGACTACATTTTTACACTTGAAACTTCACAACAAATCCTTATGAAACTAAAAAAAACTCGAACCTTCACAACAAAAACACTATGAATGTTACCTTACAGTGTTTTGCTGTGAAGTTTCAAGTGTAAAAAAGTGGTCTCATGAAAACATCGATTTTTTACCTTCACAGTGATTTGTTGTGAAGTTTCAAGTGTAAAAATGTGGTCTCACGGGTCTCACGAAAACAGACTGGTCTCACGTGATCCCAACTCTCTCTGTCTCTCTCTCTCTCTCTCTCTCTATATATATATATATTAGTGCAAATTACCTTTTTAGTCCCTCTAACAATGTAGTTTTAATATCTGATTATTTATTAAGTAAAAATAAGATAATGCAAAAAGACCAAAATACCCCTTGATATAAAATTGTTGTAACGATGTTAGTGGGTAAGGACCCAAACCAAACACTTTTTGATGCCATGAGGGTTTTTTTGTAAAAGTTTTGTAGGGTTCCAAACCAAGAAAAACAACAAACCATAGAAACCAAATTTGCAATTTAATCTAAAGATAATAATTATATAATTTGGTAGAATGGATTTTTGGTACGTTTAGTTTCAGACACTATATTCATATTTATTCTTAGAATAACCCTTAGAAGGAATTTTAGGTTGGTTTGTGTTTGAGTGTTAAAAAAATTCCGGACATATCTCTTTTCTCTATCATTTTGGTTCTTGAGCTTCTACTTCTCCAAATCGATTTCTTGAGCTAGAGATTTAAGTAGTAAGGTTACGAGTTATAAATCATCTTCATCTTCTCCACATCCTTTCCCACCACTGTTGACTTGGTTTTGGGTTTTATTCTAAAGACCTTTGTAGTCGATTTTCTTGAAGATTTTGCTTGTAGTTTAAAGTTCTTGAAGCTAGAGATTTATATCTAAAGTTAAGATCTTCATCTTCTTCAACCATCTTCTCACAATTGTTGACATAGTTTTGAGGTTTTCTTGAAAAACCCTATTTGTATGTTAATTTTGACCTTCTAAACCTTTATTCTCGTCAAAACCTTTCATTTTAACCTCCTAGAACATCATTCTTGATGCATCTTTCGTATTATGGATTTTGGCCAATCTTGGGTGTTTGGGTTGATTTGAGGTTTTGTCTAAGGTTTGTCATGGATTTGATTTTGGGGTTAATTTTGGTACACTTCTAGGTTTGGTTAAGACTAAGATAAAAATTCTAAGGTGGTTGTTTGTGGATCTAAAGCCTTCACCATTTTTGAAGTTAGATGATGAGTTTGGAACCTGGGTCAACTTAACCTAGCCAGATGAGTTTAAGTTGTTTTGTGAAAACTTTGCACATGCAAAAAATGTCTATTTTGAAGTTTCAAGTGTTTTCTTAGGATTTATCAAATGTGCTGTTATTTGGTAGAATTGTGTTCTTGAATATTTTGATTTTATAAAATCTTGAGAAAAACATACATTAGAAGGTTTTGGATATTTTAATATCAAATAACAAATGTGTGGATTTTTTTGATATTTATGTATGAGTGAATTGTTTGATGCTAATGCGTATTGATTTGTTAATTTATTGATTCATTATTGATGCATTCGGAGAATAAAGCAAGAAGGTTCACCAAGTTTGGAGCAAGTGAGTTGGAGCATCAATCGGGGAATCATCATTCTAAGGTATATTTCTTTATCATCTTGCTTAAGGTATCCATCAATAGAGTTTTAGATTGATTTGAGAAATTGGTATCCTAATTGGTGTTTGGTATGGTTGGGATTCTAATGGTAGAGTAATCCAGATGGATTCAATCAATGGATTTTATCTAGAAATCCCATTATTATGGTTATTCTTGGAAGTTACTCATTGAAGTTTTTGGGAAATCTTCATTTGAGTATTTTGGTTTGGAAAATTGTAGACTAATCTATGTTTGGATTAAGTTTTAGTATTGGGATTGTTTCTGGATGAACCCTCAAATATTATGGTTGGATTTGATTGATTTTAGGTGTTTAAAATCGTGTTTTAGACATTGGAAAGGTTTTGGGATTTAAATTTCGCTGCTGTGCAAGAAAAGGGACTGAGGCGTGCCCGACAGAGACTTGCGCGGGGTACCCCGCGGCCTAAGGTGCGACACAAGCCGCCCAACTCATTGTTGGGTGTGCGCCACTCGGTTTGGTCCGTTTCTCGTTTCACGTCTGATGCGAGGCATAGTTTAGGGGATTGTCTTAGGGTTTATAAGGGATGGTTTTAAGATGTTTTAAGGTGGTTTAACAACATGTTTATGAGGTCCAATTCAGGTGTTCGATTTAGATCATTTTGCCGTTTTAATCGTTAGGACGGTGGGTTGCGATTCAGATGAGTTCCCTTGACTTTTAAACTACATTTTTGCCAATGGCTTTAAATGCTACACTGATTATAGTATTTGAACTTGTAAACATACTATACTTCATTATCAAATGTTTTAAAATTTTCTTGGTGAAATTGTTGAGATATATCATGATATATACGTGGTTCTTCGGACATGCATAATAGTAGTAGTGTAGCTCGATATCTTGCAAATCTCTTGGAGTTTATAAACCGTGTATCTCGAATTCGTCTCGTGGGTACATTGGATGAACGCCATTTTGGGTCATTCATAGACTCACATGTGGAGTTGTATGAACACAAAGCTTAGTCACATGGGGAATTGTGCAACAAGCGTTGGGATCTACTACTACTGTTAATGAACCATTTGGGAGTTTCTCGACTTCCTTTTTATTGAACTATTGTTATATGACCATGGCTTTGTGTCAATTCACTAGACCTTTTGGTCTAACTCTAACTTTCCAAAACTTAAAACCATTTTCAAGTAAGACGTTTGTTGAGAGCACGTCTAAGGATAAAAGAAAGCTTTGAAGCTTAGCTAGTATGGACATGAAGAATTAGTACTTGTCTAGTTAGAGAAATTCTCAGCTGTGGATGTTTTTACCCGCTGCAAACTTTGAGATGTAATAGATTTCATACTTAATTCTTGTTGGTTGACCTTTATTTAAGTATTGTTGTCCATTGGTGATTTTGGGTCCTTACATTTGGGCATCGAACTATATTCATGTTCTTTGGATGTCTTGGATAAAAGTCTTATCCATTTTTTTTGTATTTGAATCCTAAATTTTATTCACATTTTGGGTAAGTATTGAGTTTTGACTTTATGTTAAAATGGGTGATTTGATCACCAAGTTTTTATCACGAAAATTACGATTTTATAAAAGATGTTGTGGGGCTTTATTTTAATTTTGTCAAAATAAGGAAAATATGCTTTATTGAAAATATGGCAAGTGTATAATGCATTCTCTTTATTTCCTTATATCGTTTAAGGCTTTCATATAAATAGGAGTCTTAGGGTCAGCGTGCGCGATATTAAGAACTAATATGAGAGAGAGAGCCGACATCTTTAATATTCAATACAAGTGAGATATCCGACTTCGGATCTTTATTATATTTGTGTGTTCTTCATGTTTTCATTAAAAACATACGTACTTGATCATTTTCTGGGATCCACAGTTGGTATCAGAGCTACATAATCTAAGTTTTGGATTAATTCTGATCGAGTTCGAAAAACAAGGTAAATTTCTCGATTCTGTCACTGTTCAAAACTTACCGATTCAAGCTTTCAAAGCCTGAATCGACAAGATTTTCATCGCACCTTTAATTACTGTCAAAACGTGTTTATCGCATCCTAGTATATCGATAAGAAATTTTATATCGCATAATTTATTATCGATAAGAATTTTATATCGCATCCCTTAAAATCATCAAGTTTTTTTTTATCGACAATATTTATATCGCCTCTTTATTATTCGACAAGATTCGTTTTCTCATTCAATTTTTTTTGAAGTTTAATTCGTTGTACTTTTGCTTCACTTTTATTAGAAAACTCAGGGTCACTGACTTCTGCAACTTTTCTATTTTAAGAGTTCTCAAGTACACGCCTTGAACTTTAGCAAAATTCGAATTTTTTTTACTTTAGTTTCATCCGTAGTACTTTAGCTTCATTTTTATTGGAAAATTCAGGGTCACTGACTTCTGCAACTTTTCTAATTTAAGAATTTTCAAGTACACTGCTTAAACTTTAAGTAACTCTTTTTATTTTATTTTTGATATTGTTGGGGACTCGGGAACTTAGATCTTCTCTTCCTTAAAAATACTCGGGAACTTTGATATTGAAGGCTTCGTTCTTGCTCTTCAATAGTTCAAAATAAAGATAAAAACGAATTTCAAAATCTTGTTTTAATCGCGTCCTTTAGACCCGATAAGTTTTCTTATCGCCTCTTTAAGGCCCGATATAAAAACTTGTCAGCTTCTATTTATCGATATAAAATCTTCTTGATACTACTCAACCCGATAAGTTTTCTTGTCGAGTTCTCTTAACCCGATAAGATTTCTTATCGCCTCCTTTGTTGCCGATAATTTTTTTTTATGTCAAATCGAGATTTTACTTTAAGTTCTCAAAACTCTTAGAATTTTTTCAAAACTTCTTGATCGAGATCACTCTGTCAAGTACAATGACTTCACGTAAAGCAATGTCGATCGGTTCGGACACAAAACCCCCGATTCTATTCCCGGGCGAATACTCTCAGTGGAAGGATCAGTTTCTAGACTTCATTGAACGTAATGATTACGCTGATGAAATCATGCGTTCCATTAAAGAAGGTCCTCCACCCGTATTCTATCAAGACTTCCCTGCCGTACCAAATGCTGATCCTCCTGTCGCTGCCCGAAAAGCGGTAAAACCCAAATCCGCCTACGATGACGATGAGAAGAAAATCATAAAAAGTGATCAACTAGCACACTCATACCTCCTAATGAGCCTCCCAAATGAGATCTACATGAGCATCGGCAGCCACAAAAGATCTGCCAAAGAGATGTGGGAAGAAATTGAAAAGTTTATGCTAGGAACAAAGATTGGGACTCAACTGAAGATTACCAATTGTATCTCACAATACGAAGAATTCAAAGCCAAAGAGGGTGAAAGTCTTACGAATACTTACACTCGTTTTGTTCAATTGGTGAACGAGTTAAGTAAAAACGATATTCGTAAGACAAAGATCGAGAATAACGTGAAGTTTGTCAGTAATCTTCAACCAGAATGGCGTCGCTTTGCCAACCAAATCAAACACAACAAATTTCTCGATGATCTTGATCTTCACGAAGTGTACGAAACCCAACAACAAGACAAGGAGGAAGTACTTGAAGCTATGGGGGCAAACAACAAAATCAAAAAGTCTTCCGATCCAATCGCTCTAGTAGCAAAATAAAGCTCTCCTTTATCCCAAAGCACATCACAAGACGTCTTTCCTGAATTAGAGGACGAAGAGTTCGACTATGATCCGGAGATTGCCAAAGTCCAACAGCAATTAGTTCTGCTCACAAAAACGTTCCAACAAAAGTTCTCTCGTCGCTCAAATCCCAATCAACAACGGTATGCTTCGGGACCAAAGAATCATGAGCGTAAAGCAATGTTCGAGCCAAAACCAAGGAGAGAAGAACATCGTCCACCACTTAAACCGGAAGACAAATTCAAGGGCGAAATGAGCCTGTGCTACAACTACGAAAAATCCGGCCACTACGCCCATGAATGCAAGAAGTCAATAGTCAAAGACTCAAACTATTTTACTTACAAGTTGATGTTAGCTAAACAAAAGGAGGCCGGAAAAGTACTCATGGCGGAAGATGAACACTGCCTCAATCATGGTAATGATGATGATGATACGGAAAACGAGGTCCAAGCACACTTCAGTTTGATGGCTTATTCTGATGATTCCACTTCAAACGCTTCCAACTATACACCCGAGGTAAGCCATTCTGATTATGATAATTTTGTTTCCCAAATGCATGACTTGATGATTCAATTGAAAGAATTACAATCTAAGTTGAAAACCGAGAAACTCTTGGTTTCCAACTTAGAAGCACGTCTAGAATATAATCACAATCAACTGCTAATTGTCCAATTTGAACTTGCTACTTCTCAAAGTATTGCACAAAATCATCAAAAGGAGAAAACTACTTTTCAAAACGAAAATTTGAAGTTAAAACAACAAAACTCGGATCTCACAAATCAACTTAACAAATCTAAACGTGAGACCGAAGAATTTTCATCAAAATTTAAGTTTGTCGCCATACAAAGACAAGATCTTTTAGAAAAACTCAAGGATTTGGAACTAAAATTGTACAAGATTGGTCAAACTGAACAAACAATTCACCTAAACGCTCCAAAAGATTTAAGTTCAAAAGCTGGATTAGGATTTGATAATCCAAAACGCTTAGAAAAGGCCATCTACAATACACCGACTATCTATAAATTTGAATATCTAGGCCTTGTCCAGGATACAAAATTCAGTTTATGAAGTTACATCCCAAAGTCGAGAAAAGGGAAGATTGGAATAGGAAAAAAAACGAATTTTCATCAAATTCCTTTTTGCTATCCTAAGCAAGTAGAAAAAAATCTTCAAAAGTAGGATGGGCATACGAACCGAAATCCCGAAACCGAACCGGTCCCGTACCGAACCGAAAATCATTACCGGTTCGGTATTCGGTACCAAATTTTTCCATATTCGAGATTCGGTACTTTCGGTACCGGTACCGGTACTAGTCCCGCTAAATCCCGAACCGAACCGGGGAATTTAAAAAGTCATTTTTTATTTGAATTGATAAGAAACTCTTTCCTTTTTTTTTTATAGAAAATCCTCCTAAATATATTACAATTTTCGGTTCTTTTATTTTTCACTCAAATACCGATTTTTTCTTGCAATTCTTCATATTTCGGTTATTGCAATTCTCCAAAATCGGTTCCGTAATTTATACAAAACCCGGTTCTTGCACAATCGGCTCCTCCAATCCGGTTTCCGCTCAAGTGACTTTGGTTTTGTTATTGTGTTTAATGGTCAACGGTGAAAAACGATTGTCGTCCCAAAAAATGGCACCAAACGGTTCTAGTCCCGAAAATCCCGGTACCGAACCGGTACCGGTACCGGTACCGAATTTCTCTTATCGGTTCGGTATTGATTTTTTCCACTCTCGGTTTCGGTACCCGTTCGGTGCCGGTCCGGTACCGAGCTCATCCCTATTCAAAAGACACTCTTCCAAACGACTATTTTCCATCTTATACTGACGAAGAACTTCAAACTCAAACTCCTGAATTTAAACCATATATTCCCACCTTATTTTTAGAAGAGAAAATTGTTCAACTTGAAAAGATGTTGAAATCTGAATGTTCCTCATCAGAAAAGGAAAATGTGGCATTAATCACCAAAATTCAAACTTTAGAAAACAAATCTTTACAAACTCAAAACCCTGAAGTTGATACAGCTTCAAATATTTCTTCCTGTAAAGCCTTTGTTAGCTCATATTTGGATGATTGTGATTTTTCTTACTTCCCGGTTGATCCTAACTATTGTCCTCCCAAACAAAAATGTTCCCTCACTCAAGTACAAATAGATATGGAATTAGATGAACTTGAAGAATTGAATTCTCTCGATGACAACCCAAAACTTTCTCAACAAAACTCAACGGGTTGTTCAAATGAATCAGTTGACGTTATTAGCACCTATCAAGGGATATGGAGACATCATTCAAGACAACATCACTATTTCAGATGTTTCCTATATTCAAGGCTGAGCCACAATTTGCTGAGCATTGGCAAATTCTATGACAAACAACTCGAAGTCAACTTCCAACCCGAACGATGCTGTGTGCGAACCTTTGAAGGAAAAGAATTATTAGCCGGCACGTGCAAATCCAACTTATGCACCATCGATCTTTCCCAAGTGCACCCTCCATCAAATGTTTGTCTACTATCAAACGTCTCTAATCCCAAGAACTGGCTGTGGCATCGACGATTATCTCATCTGAACTTCAAAAATATCAGTCGCCTCTCCATTCACGGATTAGTCACCAGATTACCAAAGATAAAGTTTGACAAACCTCATCTATGCGAAGCATGCGAGATGGGAAAGATGAATAAACTTTCACACAAACCCAAGGTGGTACATAGCACAACTCGACCTCTACAGCTCATCCATATGGATCTGTGCGGCCCAATGCGGACTCAAAGTATATATGGCAAGAAATACGTTCTCGTTATGGTTGACGACTTTTCTCGATTTACGTGGGTTAAATTTCTTCACTCAAAGGACGAAACCCCCGAAACAATCATCAATTTCTTGAAAGCCATACAGGTCAAATTGGAACTTACCGCTCAAACCATCCGCACTGATAATGGAACCGAATTCAAACCTTGACGTTTATCTCGGAATCAGTTGGAATTACACACATATTTTCTGTGGCTCGAACTCCACAACAAAATGGCGTGGTCGAACGCCGAAATCGTACGCTAGTTGAAGCTGCTCGAACTATGCTTGCATATTCCAAACTGCCACACTACCTTTGGGCCGAATCTATCAATACCACTTGCTACACTCAAAACCGTTCGATCATCAACAAACGTTCAACAAGACACCCTATCATTTGGTCTACAACCGCATCCCGGCTATCGATCACCTTCACACTTTCGGAGGTCGCTGTTTCATTCTGAATGAAAAGGAAGACCGTGGAAAACTCAAGCCGAAAGCCGATGAAGCCTACTTTCTTGGCTACTCTCCAAACGCCGCAGCCTATCGGGTCTACATGAAAAAGGCTCATTGTGTCACGGAAGGTGTCAATGTCCAGTTCGATACTAAAGACGAAATGGCTCCTGAACAAGACAGTTCTGGACCCGCACTCACTGGTATCTTAGCTTCCGAACAACTCCGTTCGGAACCTGCTTCAAACCCCGCTCAAGTTTCTACTTCCAACACCGCTACCTCAGATCTGGATGACTTATTCGAGCACTTTTACTCAGATTATTTTGGCCCCTATACCGAAATTTCTAAACGTATCACCATGCCTACCTTGGAGGCTGCCGAGACTACCAATCTTTCTGGACCGCCAATTACAATGGAAACTGTCTCAACTGCTGCAACTCTAAGCTCGTCTACAACTGCTACCCCCGTTCCGCCACATGCTCAACCAAGTTCTGACCCACTTCATACGGAACTGGCATCCTCTCCCCACCATCGACCTCAACTCTCAAGGATGTCACCAGTTCCACTAGATATTCGCGCTCTCTGCTATAACGACAACGATGAACTTACTTCCCTTGGCCAGTTCAAAAGGATGTTTCTTCCACACATATACTTCTCTATCCTTTCCCTAATCAACCGATGTCTTACAGGCAAACATACAGGAATGGATCGGGCCAGCGCATCCGTACTACGCATCTTCATTACGACTATGCGTCACTTATTTGGAACGTCCTTGTTGCCTTTGCCGCCGATAAAGGCAACCGCCGAGCACGTGAGTTTATTCCATTTCAACGATTCTTTCAAATAGCCATCCATCGGACGAAATTCCAAGACGCAATGGCTCACCACTCGGACCATCGTACGTTCAAAGGTACTTGAAGCTTAACAACAATCGTTTTCCTTTCACAATGCCACTACCTGAAGACTTACTATCCCTTGATGATCAAGGTGCACCTAGTGTGATAGCTTATAGTGAGAGTATCGACTTAATGGCTCCCCAACAACCGGGACAGCCTGCCCAAGAGCCAAACCGTGAGGAACATCAAAGAGTGGGCGAGGGTATTAGATTAGAAGAGCAGGTTCAGGATCAAGGGGATCCTGAACAGGGTGTTGAGAGAACAACGGATGTAAGGGGAACTGATGTGGGAGGTGCATCTGATCAGCCACTCCCTATTCCTACCACCGTTGTCCCAACAATTCCATCCATCACTCCATCCACTCGTTGGTTAAAGATTCGTGTTAACCGAAGTAGAGTTTATCAACCATCATCCGACTCTGATACCGAAGAAACCCTTTCCTATGACCTCCATCATAGAAAACGCCGACGCATTGCTACTATGGAAGAAGCTGCCTTACACCGAATTGGCTGACAGCCCTCAGTTTCTGAATCCTCCTCGGATGCTACTACTGACGCCTTTGATTTTGAACAGTTCTCTGAATCTCAACCTGACCCTATCCATGAGCAGTTATTTGGAGACATAAGGAGAACGAAGGGCGAATTAGTTGAAAATATTGAAGTGTGAGTGAGTGAAGGAGAGGTAAATATCACGGAGAGTGAGACACCTGTCACCTCTACCCGGGTTACCGAGTCCATTGTTGTTACTCATTCGTTGGGTTCCGACATTGGACAAGCTGTTGTTAGCCCAACAACGCAAATGCATGCCCCTCCTAGCCACTTCGTAAGCTCACAACAGCCTACGGTTTCAGATATGCTTTTGAGTTTAGCTCCTCATCTAGCTGCTCTCTCTTCGAGAGACATAGCTATTGAAACAATAAGTAGTATCTCACCTGCTTCGCCTTCGTTTCTAAGCACATCGAGTCTAGAGCCCTCTAGGGAACACGTGTCTGTACACACTGAGATCCTTCGTGGCCCAATCGGAACTTCCATAGTGATGTTCATTCCGGACATTCCACGAGGATTGGAAGGAAATCCTACCAGCGCTACATCTTTGGAAATGCTGAACGTAGGTCACACAGTTGATTCAACTGTAATGTCAACGGGTAATCTAAGTGATCCTGGTGTTTCCATTTCAGGTACTCGTACTTTCACTGTCAATCCCGAGACTTAAGCTTACCTTGATGCACAGTACAACCGAGCTCAAGATGCCTTAAATGCTCATGAAGTTTGTATGAATGCTCAAATGCAACAATTTGTTCAATAAGTGATTGCAACTGCTCGCTCCCAACGTCCTGATCCAAATCAAGCTAGCTCTTCCCGTCCTAGCTCAAGTCGCTCTTCTCCACCACCTCCACCGCCTCGAGACTCCAACCATCCTCCATCCCCTCAACGGTATGAATACAACAATGAAGATCTCATGTCAATGCTTTGTGCCAATCTTCTTGCTGAAGCTACGGCTCGCGGTTTGCCTGAGGATACGTTTGAGATTCCTAGTGTCACTCGTTGTGAGTTTGACTTGTTCAAAGCTAATATCGAGTCACAACTTCTTGACATGGCGACCAAACAAAAGCAATCACCTGACGAGATTCTTGGTGCCATCACTGCTCTTCGCACTGAGATTCAATTTGTTCCACATCGTCGACCTGCTCAGGACGATTCGACCTCTGGTCCAAATCGCCCTGAGGGGGAGACACGCCGCCGGATTACAAGAGCTCAAGCTCCAACCCGACCATCTGCTGCTACAACTTCTGGTCAGTCCTCTACAGTTCCACCTTCAAGACAACAACAATCTGCTCCACCTCCCACACAACAAAAAGTAAATCCACCAACGGTTGAAAAGCCCACGGTAGATTTTGTAATTGGGAGTGGATCGCAATCTTCTGAACCGACAAATGACGAAGAAGTAAATGTTCAACATTTGAGAGATTCTGTCAGAAACTGGTTTCGTGATCCATATGAACCCGTGCTAAAAGAAGAAGATTATGTGAATCTAATGCACGCAGAAAAGAAGTTTCTACCAACGAATATTAATCAAACACCGTTGCTGCCACACCAAATTCGTTGGGAAAGAATTCTTTCTAACAACAATTGGGTAAATCGACAAGTCAGAACTCCGTATCTAGAAGAAACCATGAAAAAGATCTTTGTGGAAAAGAAGAAACTAGAGGACCAATCTCGAATACATATGATCATGGAAATAGATCCGCTACAAGTGACTGAATATGTGAGCATACTGAAGACTAAAGCGAAATATCCTAAAGAAGTTATTTCAAGACACAGAATTGTAGCTATCATGGAGATCGGATGTGATAAAGCTTTTCAAGTAGAATTTCCAGCTTTTAAAGTAAGAAGATTTCATGGAAAGGATTATTGTTTCTCTTAAGCTGATTTTGCAAGACTAGATGTGTTGGATATCGAAACGTTATACACGGAGCTTAAAGACAAAACCAGAAGATTAGAAAATGAACAAAGAGCATTAAGATCAGTTATTAGGCATGTGCAGAAAGAACTCAGATACAGTTACCTTCATGATTTTCAAAGAGCGATTGAAAGTAAACAAAAGAAGCTGTATCTGCCATAGCCAGATCAAGATATCCCTGGACTGAAAACCATGAGAGTTACTCAAGTGTTGACACGACCAGCACATGGAGTGGTTTATATGTAGACTAATGGAGAAATGAGATTCTTGAGATTCGGTGAAGTTGCTTCCTATTCTGATGGAACTTTATTGGCAATACGAAACAGACTATTTGCAGAAGTTAGTGCTGATCAAAGAAGAGAAAAGAAGAAGCAACTAAAGGCGAATGAAAGAGAAAATCTACTAAATGCGATAGAGTTAATTGACAAGCGCATTATCGACAGACCCTTAGACGATTTGAAGGTATGTTCGAGCTGAAGAGATGAAGATTCATTTTGACACAAAGGGGGAGATTGTTAGGTTTTATTTTAATTGTGTCAAAATAAGGAAAATATGCTTTATTGTAAATATGGCAAGTATATAATGTCATTCCCTTTATTTCCTTATATCGTTTAAGGCTTTCATATAAATAGGAGTCTTAGGGTCATTGTATTGCGTGCACGATATTAAGAACTAATCTGAGAGAGAGAGAGAGAGAGAGCCGACATCTTTAATATTCAATACAAGTGAGATATCCGACTTCAGATCTTTATTATATTTTTGTGTTCTTCGTGTTTTCATTAAAAGCATACGTACTTGATTATATTCTGGGATCCACAGATGTTACTTTTATGTTAAATACATTTCATTTTGGGATTGTGGTTTAAATAACATCTTTTCTAGTCTTACTATATTATATTGACGATGAAAACTCTTTGATCTTACTAGGTGTTAAACCTAACATTTTTACATGTCGACATGTGCGTCAAGTCTTCGTTGGGGAACGTCTTTAGTGACACTGTAATGAAGTGAGTGCTACTTAGAGGCACACGAAGGATTTAACTTTTCAGGACATCTTTTTATATGTTGGAGATAGCAACCTTTTGTTGGGTTTTAGTAATGTCGTTCCTACACAAGGTCTATTTTGTAATCATTGATATTAAACCTTAAATTGTCATTTTAGGTGATCCAATTATTTACCCGTTAGAAAAGAATTTATCCTTCAATTGATGTATTTAGATTTTTTTTAAATTAGTCTTTTCTTTTTCTTTCAGATTTGAAGGTATTAAAAAATAAAGTTTATTTTAGAGTAAACTTTAGTTTTGGTCCTCGGGGTTTACTGAAATATTTGAAAGTGGGACATAACTTTAATAACTCTAAAAATCATCACCGTGGTTATCATTTTGCTCTGAAAGTGTTCCATCGTCATTATCTATTAATTTTCTCTGTCAGTGTCATTAGAGAGATTTCAGTACATATATACATATATACATATGATATAGTATATAAATACTAGTTATGTACCCGCGCAATGCGGCGGGGTGTTAATGTTTTTATAAGTTAACGAAGAAAATTGATGCAACTACTGATATAATGTGAAATAAATATATTAACACCATTATCTAAATCATAGTCTTCGAGAAAAGAATCACATAAAATACCACATGATGAATAAGTTCTCAAAGTGTTGACAATTTCAGTGGTTTAAAAGATCTCTTAAATTAAAATTCAAATTGACATTCATATAAATTCTTTTGAATCCATTTCAAAACAAGGAAACTCATGCCTTTTGTTTGCTAAAACATCTTAATTCAAACCCTCCAACTTATAAATGATACAAAACAGAAAGCTTGATCCTCCTTGTTACTGTGTTTAAAAACAAACTCTCGAGATTAACCCTACCCTAAAGAATTATAGTTCAAATAGCTTAGAACAAGCGTATGCTTCATTTCATTTCAAAAAATATCAATTTTACTCACAAGTATAAATAACCAAATTCAACAAGTACAACATGACAGGTTTATTTCTGATGTCGTTCAACAACTCTGGTTTACAACCCAGACCTTTTCTGGTTTCTGAATTTGGTTAAGGAGCATCCATGTCATGTCATCTGTGTCACAAATTAAAAAACAACTCATCAGAAACATAGATATAAAAATTAAGTACCCAATGATGTTTGAAGTCAAATATACTCCTTTGCAGAATCCAAAATTAAGAAAGAAAAGAGAGTCATGCCACAAGGGGCAATCCTAACACAATATACTAAAAGTATATAATTTCTCCCGCACAATATGCTGCATCTTATGTATATGAGTTCACATAATCAAAAGGCAAAGTGCACACTGTGGCAAAGAACCGGGATACAGAACTCCCATCTACCAACCAAAAGAAAGAGATGAACAAAATATCGCTAGAGAGTAATGTATTCATGGCCTTTAAATAACATAAATAGATGTAAAACGAAACAAATTCAACAATACAATTATTTAAATTATACTTCTTAAGATAAATATACAAGCAGTTCGAAACAAAGCTTATTTTAGTTTAAAAACTAAAATCCTCCAAAAACCAAGTGAGGTAAAATATATGATTCATTCAATTCAATACAATACAAGTCAGGTAAAACAACTAACATTTGTTGGTTTAGTTTCATAGGAGACATTGGTAATGATAAAACTGTAACAGAAGGTGAAAGTGGAGGTGGGAGAAAGGTTAAAGAAGCTGTCGCCAAGAGTCTAGGTAAAGGAACAGTTACCGTTGAAGAATCAGCCAAATTCGTTGGACAATCAAACTGACTGCATGTCCGTGAGGATCCCACCAGAGCGCCTTCTACTTCTAATAGGCCACGAACTAGACCAACACCAGAATGCACAAAAGCTCTAATTTTGACCAACTAAAGTTAAACCTTTTTGGTTGAAACTTGAAAGTGCATGAATCTTACCCAGATTTTATCATCAAATTTCAATAGCAAAAACTTAACTGCATAAGCAATTTTATGGGACAATTTGATAAAATGATTCATTCTTGTACTAGAGTTTTCAAAAAAATTCAGAAAAATGAATACCTTCTTATGCCTAACAATGCAAAAGATCAAGTATGAAAAAAGAAAGTGAAAATGTAAATACCTCCATTAGAAGTTGAATGCACACGACTATAAAGAGAAACAGGGAGCCAAGAAAAAAGAGATTAAGTGAGAAGAAAATAAGTAGTCACTTGAAACCAAAATCTGGAATAACCTGCAAACCCACTTGAAACTAAATCAAATAAGTACAACATATATAAAAACTTGCAGAACCCACTTGAAATCAAGCATTTTTTAATGTGTCGAATAGAAGAATGCATACCCACTTGATAAATCTTACCATACATACCACATATGATAAATCTTACCATACACAAGAACTAAGGTTAATCCTCCAAATTTCCGACTCTTATTAAAACTGAAAGCAAATAGAAGAATGTAACAACCAAATATAAAGATTAAAAGACAGGGCACAACCTCGAATTAAAGAGAAATGGTCTCTTTATTGTCACGTGTAGCTTCCTATTTAATAGTTACGAGCATCCATAAAACATCCAACCACACGTTAAAGACTTTAAAAGGTTGTGAAATATTGCATAACCAATGCCATTAAAAGTTCATCGGATTAAAATGTGATCATAAACGTGTAAGAGATTGGCTTCAGAAACTTACCTATTTGAACAACAAAAAAGACAGACTCCTGTCTGCCAAACTGGTTGCAAGAAAACGCAAAAAAACTGACAGAAAAAAAAGCTATTCCCAAAGAACAACTAAACCAAAGCAACATGGTGGACGGGATCTTTCAATGACCTATCTTACCAGACAACGACAAATATGAAGAACAACCGAGAACACCAAGATTTCAAAGTTAATTGTTACCAGATAAAACAAAAGATTCAAAACAAACAATGAAAGCACGTATCGAAAGTACCTGCAAGTGAAAGATTGATATACTTCTTTTGATTCTCACATTCGTTTAACACAAAAAGAATAAAAGATGAAATAGAAAGGCCAAGCAGATAATGAGTAGCTTCTTATGCGTAGCAATGTAAAAGATCAAGTATGAAAAAAGAAACATAAGCACTGTTAATCTTGAAAATAGGAGGCCCTAGTTAGAGATGCTCATGACTCGAACCAAAATAAGATTCAAAAATAAAATCTAACCTGACTCAAACCAAACCAAATTCAAAGCAAAATTGTATTTGACATCAAGAGAATAACAAAATAAAATGGCTTGAATGAATAAATGACCTGCGTAAAAGCGGTAGGATCGTGAAACTCAGCAATGACTTGAATGGAGTAATTCTGATCAGAAAGTTCATCATTTGATGATCTAAACGAGCTCTGAGTCTTGCACGCATGTCTGACCGTCTAAATTACCTCTTGAGTTGATTTTTCCACACTACTCTGGGCATGGAAAATGAAGAAAAAAAGGAAATCGGAGAGGGAGATATAAAGACAATTAACAAAAGCAAATGGGATTTACCAGGTCACGGAGTTCTCTTACTTGAGAGCTTTAATCAGCCGAGAACATACAGCAGATCTAGCCGAGAGATGAACAACGCAAGAAGATGAAGATGTACAACACATGTTTCGAACAAATGGAAACCCTAACCAGGAATGAGACCAAATAAATCAAGACTGATGATGCATTGAATCGTCGCTTTGTGAATCGTGAAATCGTGAAGTTACCTGAACGTTCCTGGAAAGGGAAGAGGTTTAACTGAATAAGAAAGTGCCATTGGAGAATGAACAGACATCTTGAGAGGAGAGAAACCTTGTCAGCGTCATTTTTAGTATGTTGTTAGGTTTGGAAAATGAAGGGTGTTTTAAGAGATTATGTATTGTCAGGTAGTACAATATGCTTAAAACGTTGTTTTTAGAAAAATCAAATTTGCTTTATTAAGTAATATAGATATATATAATATATTATGTGTTTAAATTTTTAAGAAAAATTAGAAAAGTAAGTTAAATTGACAAAAATTCCATTTTACACTGATGGAAAAAATTAACAAAATTAGTTAAAGGAAACTATTTTCAGAACAAATTTAAACCACAAGAACCATTCTTTATCAAAAGTTTACTTTATTTAACTAGGTATGTACCCGTGCAATGCGGCGGGAGCCATAAAAGTAAATGATTTTAAAACTTTAATGATTATATGGTTTACATTTAGGGGTCATTTACCCGACCACTCAGAATTAAAAGGAAATCAATCGTTAAAATTAAAAAAATAATAATGGTGAAAATGAACAATCCCAATTTATTAGAGATCTCAATTTTACCAATTAATTTCTAAACCCGATTGCCGATAATATTATCGTTCGTTAATTGATTGTAAGGCCATCGCGAAGAGGAAAAACAAGAGGACCCCCCCCCTCGATCGTGGAAAATTTGTGGACAATTTCAGAAACGATTATAAATTTGTACAAAACTTGACGATGTGCATATAATTCACGCATCGTTACAGGGTTGCTGTAGGGAGAAGGAATTAATTTATTTCCACAAAAACCACTACTTATCCACATGATCAAAGTGCATGTTTTGTGTGCCAGAAACAATACAAGTCAATAATTCTACACACTAAGTGTAAAACAAACGAAACAATGATGACTGAAAATACAAAGGACCCTTCAATTGAAGTTAAAAATGTCAAATGAATTTTAACTTCTAATTTTGATACAAGCACACCGACCAATCAAAATTCAAACGGTGCATGCACAAAATCTCAAAGTTAAGTTTATGCCTCTTAACTAAAAATTGGAAGGATTTGATTGAAGAATAAATAAGTATATATTTTATGCTAAATACAATGACATGCAGAAGGAAAAGATATGTGATCTGCAGCTAAATAGAATGGCATCATCACCTTGAACCCATCTTCTTTTGGTGCTTTACACGACACAAGAAGAGAGTGCACATGAGGAAGCTACTCGACATAGTGCACAAGATAAACTTGGATGGAAAGGAAACACTACCAAGCTTGGTGCAAAGAAGATTGTCAAAAATCTGAAACCATGCATATCCTTCGCATCCAACCAAAATACAGCTAAGGGCGGTGGTTCTTCTGTCTCGCTTCCTGGTTCAATATACCTGTGTGACAATACATGTACATTTATATCAAACAACTCATCACATATGATACTTCCACCATTGACACCCTAAAGTCTTTAGATTTTCCTTCAGAAACACATAACAATTCCTAGCATTTTTTGTTATCACCAAGTTTGGTCATATCCAAACGAAATTACAAACATCACAATAAAAAATAAGAATGGTGTTTAAATGCAAAGTTTTTACTACCGATGACTATATATACTTGTATATTTCAATTCTTTCACCTAAGAACTAATAACTGCTTCAAAATAGGTTTGCAACTTATTTGGAAGTCCCTGAAAGAGATCCATTTCAAGTTTAAAAATCTATGTATAACATAGATCCGACCATTGAAGTTCAATTCTTTTACCTTAGAAGTAATGTAGCTCTTTTGAAATGTTGGGAATCGTAAGTCAAAATCACATGGCTACGGAAAGCACATATATCACCTAAAAATCATTACAGTCCATTTTTATGCAACACACAAAAATTACAAGGATACAACTGAGAAAAGTAGGAGATGAGTGTTGGAAAAAAAGCAATAGATACAATGAAAAAAAAAGGAAGGAGAAATATTAGATAAAACCAACAACAAAACATAAAGCAGTAAAACTATGGGGCTGTTTACTTACAGCTTAATAAGCTTGATGATCCAGACTGCTCATTCACTTAGCCAGGATCCCTCTCTTGCCACCAATTATAGCCACCTTAAACAAATTAATACCAAAAATGTCCCAGAATTAATTCAACCATCTCAAAATTCAATCCCATGGGTCTCCTCATACCTCATATTGACAAATTTATCCCAGCAAACAACTTAACCCATACAGGGCTTAATGGAATAAGAGTAAACAAAGAACAGGAAGAAAAACTAAGACTGGCATTCAGGATAGAGTGCCTCCAGTTTGACAGTTATATATGCTCAATTGCTCATTCAATAATCAAAATTTCTTTCCAAACTTGATTATGATAATTGACACCTCTTTGCAAGCAGATCGAACCCGAATCTCATACTCTAACTCCTGGGCGTAACCATGGACACAGAAGGTGTCTTGTTGGCTTGGTGGATTTGAATCTAACCAAAGGTGTCTCGTACCAAGTATGTGAGAAGCAAATAATATAGTGTGTCTGTTCGAGAGTTTAGGCAGTGAGAAACGTACAGTGTATTACAAAATCGAGACTTTAGGGTTTAGTATTCATATATATGTGTTTGTTCTTCAGGATTTTGAACCTGGAAGTACAAAAAAATCGAGAGTTTAGGGTTTAGTACAACCTGATTCACAACAAATCAGTTCCATCCAATACTCCCTACCAGGGGCGGATACACCCCTATAAAGGGGGGGTCCTATCCCCCCAGTGAATTTTTAAATTTTTTTTTTATTAAGGGTAAAAAAACATAAAAAATACTGAATATAGCCTTCGTCCCCCCAGTAAAAAATTTCAAAGGACTCCATCTTATCGGCAATTAACAAAAACACTAAAAAAATCTATTAAAATCAATAAAAAACTCGAACAAAACCTTCGAAATCCACAAAAATACTAATCCCTCAAAATCGATAAAAACAATAAGAAAATCTCTTGAAATCAACTAAAAAAATTTAAAAAAGTTTTGAAACACGTCGGGTGAATTTACGCGTATTTAGTCTACCTTAATGGGACCCCGATGGACAAAAATCTGGATCCGCCACTGCTCCCTATTCGACCAACAGTAACAACAAATGAATCAAGTAGGTATTCCTTAGAAATTATAAAAAGATAGAAAGTCAGAGTAGAAAAAAAATTAGAAACCCTGGGGAAACGCATCCGAATAAAGACCTAAATTCAAACTAAAACAAAAACCCAAATTGAACTCAAACGAACGTAAAACACGTTATTTGAGAGGAGGAACAAGGAAAGTACCTTGAATGGAACCCTAATCAATCTTGAATCAATAAACACCATATCGGAATCTTTGGGGAAATAATTTCTCAAAGGAGTTTGAATCGTCGTCTATAAGAGCAATTAGAGCGTCTTCAGAACTTCGAAATCTGAATCGTTTGTCTGACGAGGGAGCGTGGGTAAGTATTGGCCTATTAGGAATCCAAATTGTAAGGGTAACATCAATATCAAGCATATCAGGCTATAATTAAGAGATTTTAAAAAACATGCTTAAAAGTGTTGTACTTTATGTTTTATATGTTGTATTTAAGAGATTTAAGAGATTGTGCATTAAATGGTTGTACAATATGCTTTAAATGTTGTTTCTAAGAGAAATGTAAATTTGTTTTATTAAGTAGCATAGATTATTTCTTTTATTTGTCTCTTTAAGAAAAATATGAAAAAGAAAAGGAAAAAGAAAAAGATATATTAATTGAAGTAGATAATTTTAAAAAGAAAAATATGAAAAAGACAGCGTAGGCCATGGGCACGTGTCGGACAAAGCACATATATCTTTTGAAATCTGAACCGAACGCCTTTGATATTTTACTTGTTTCATTCAGCCAGCCGCAACGCCTCTGCATTCTCTCTTCATAATTCTAGGGTTTTTTTTACTCTTCAATTTCCAGCAATTTACTGCCATCAAACCGTCTAATTCCGGCAATCGGCAGCACCGTTCAATCCATCTTTTTTAAGGTAAATTCAAATTCATTTTCAATTCTAATAATGTTCCGAAGAATATACTTGTTGATGTTTTCGATTCCTGTTAGCATACATGAATATGAACTCCGAAATTAGGGTTTTGTTGAGGTTCTCAGTTGTAAATCGTATTTTTATCTCTGCATTTGGTTTCTATTGAGGTTTTCAACAGTGTTTAAGTATGATTATTAGACCACAAAATCCACAGCGGAAAATTTGACATATTGATGTGTTTTCACTTTCAATTTCAATTTCAGATTCAGTTTGGTTTGAAGGATTGAACCCTAGGTTTCTTTAACTAGAAGAATATGGCTTCTGTTGCTCAGGTCCATTATCCTCATGTTACCGGAAACCACCATCGTCTCCATCCTGCTTGCCACATTTCTAGTCTCCATTTACCTAACTTTGCAGATAAAAATATGCTTTTTAGATCCTCCCTAAACTTTACCCTTCTCTCTCCAAAATCACAGCCTATTAAACCTAACTTACTAGGTGAGTTACAGCCACTTCTCTGTAGTGGAAATGGTAGTGATGTTACTGGTAGCGGTGGGGGAGGAGGTGATGGTGGTGGTGGCAGTGGTGGTGGTGGTTCGAGTGGAGATGGAAAATCTGATGGCACATCCGAATTCGATAGTTTTGGGCCAATTGGGGCATTTCTTAGTGGATGGAGATCTAGGGTTGCAGCTGATCCACAGTTTGTGTTTAAGGTCTTAATGGAGGAAATAGTGGGCGTAAGTGCGTGCGTCCTTGGAGACATGGCCACTCGGCCGAATTTTGGGCTAACCGAGCTTGATTTCGTGTTCTCAACACTTGTTGTAGGATCCATTCTGAATTTCACCCTTATGTATCTATTAGCACCCACCATGTCATCTGCATCATCAAGCCTCCCTTCCATTTTCGCCAATTCTCCAACCAGCCACATGTTTGAGCCTGGTGCTTATAGCTTAATGAACCGTCTGGGTACCTTTGTTTACAAAGGAACCCTTTTTGCAGCGGTTGGTTTAGCTGCTGGATTAGTGGGAACGGCTTTATCAAATGGGCTGATTAAGATGAGGAAGAAGATGGATCCTAATTTTGAGTCACCAAATAAGCCGCCACCCATGTTTTTAAATGCTATCACTTGGGCAGCTCATATGGGTGTGAGCAGTAATCTGAGGTATCAAACTCTTAACGGAATTGAGTTCTTGCTGGCAAAGGGGGTCCCACCCGTTGTCTTTAAGACCTCTGTGTTTGGATTGAGATTGGCGAACAATGTTCTTGGAGGGATGACGTTTGTGATATTGGCAAGGATGACAGGATCACAGAATTCTGGTGCGGAAAAGAAGGTAAAGGAGATAGGTAGCAATCTTGATAAAGACGATCAGATTCAGCTAAAGTGAGGATTCAGTCTAACATAGTAATGAATTACTAGTATCTGGTATGCATCTTTTTTTTCCCTAATTATGTATAAAAGTGAAAAACAAGATTAGGGGCTTATTGAAAGCTGAATGATTTTTACCATTCCCCTTTGAGTTGGGGTATCAATCAGCTTAAAATGCTTATATAAAGTTGATTTGGAGCAGTATATCTCTGTTTGTTTGCATAATAATAGTCATTTTATTAGAGTTGATTAGTAAGAATGGATGGTTGTGGGCTTGCTCTCCTTACATGATGAAATCCATAGAATTCCTTAAATAAAAGATTTCATCATTACATTGCAAACGCATGGTCAAATTTCATTCCAATTTCTTCAAAGTTAATATTTTTTGATGGATTCCAATTCCATCAAATTTCATTGTTGGCCAAACCAAACGCTACCTTTAGGTGTCCATTGGTTCGCAAAATTCAAAGGAATTGGAATGATCAATTCCTTTGACCAAATTCCAATTCCTTCTTTTGGTTCCCATATTGAAATGGATGGAATTCTTTGAATTCCACAAATTGATGAATTATCATTCCTTGACATAAGTGAAGGAATTGAATTCGATCAATTTGCATCCAATTTAACAAACCATGCTACTATTGTTACTGTCATGGCCTCCTTATCGCACCACCATACTGTCGTCGTCACAACCACCCCCTCTCACCCCGCCCCACCACCAATGGTCTGTTGTCATCTCAGCCACCACCCTACCTCGCCCTTGCCCCCACCCTTAACCCCCGGCCGCCACTAGCCACTAACCACTAACCACCAATACCACTAGACCATTACTATCGTCATCACAACTCCCACCCTCCCCAAACAAAGATGGAGATTCCAATTTCTTTGAGAGATCATGTTCCAATTCCTACCAACCAAACACCATGTCAAATTCCATTTCATTCCTTCAAAATCATTTTTTTTATAGATTCCAGTTCCACTGAATTCCATTCTACAAATCAAATGTCCGTTTATTGTCGAAAGACCCATGGCCATGTGATGGACATGGGATTTAATTACCAAAAGAGAAAAAAAAAATCAAAAACCTTTATCAGTTGTGGATTTCCTATAACGTCTTCTTCAGCCCTTCCTTCTTCCATTTCGAAGCAAATCAACACTTGAAACTGAAAAACGCTCCCATGTCATTGGATGGATGATACGTGTTGTGCTGACTGCTGACGTGCCAATGCTTACCTATCCACATCAGCATTTTACACGTTATTAGGGGCCGTTTCGATAAAATTTGACACTACCATTTACTTACCGAAGATTTTAGTTCACAAAAAGGGCATTGTATGCAATAATTTACCCGGTAAGCGCTTATCGTGTGAAGAGCCATCGCACCGTTTCTAGACTTTAGATTGATACAAAAACCACTTTTTGTGCAACCTAGTATATTTCAGATCTCAATTAAAAGTTGTTAGATGGAGCTGCTTCATGTTTTTTAGATAGAGTACTATTACTCTATTCCAAATGACACGAGCATACATTAGCCATTACTAAGAAATTTTCATATATTCAGTGATTTGAAGTTTTTTTGATTAGTTTTAATAGTCTTTTTTTTATATAGATATAGAAAAAAAGAAAGACAAGAAAAAATGGATTTTGTAAGCTATCCATGTATCCTTTATTCCTACGAAATACCATACGAAATAGAATGCTTAGACTTAGAAGGGATATAAAGAAATTCTTTGATTGGTTCTTCCTAAAGGAATGATCTATTTTATTTGACTGATGGGGGCCAACAAACAATTAATTATAACAAATAAAAAAATATCTAAAACAATCTAAAGCTAAATAATAACTAAAATAAAGAAAAGGTATCGTCTTTTATTTTATTCGAAACGTCTGATGATCTTCATCCGATTATGCATTTCAATATAATTACCAGGAGTAAGTGCTATAGCCTGTTTCCAATACTTAGCGGCTTGGTCGAACCAAGCCTCCGCAATTTCAGAATCCCCCTGCTGAATGGCCTATTCTCCCCGGTCGGAATAGGTGGGTTAATTCCTTCCCTTAGAACTGTACTTGAGAGTTGACTGCCGAGCCGTTCACTTACCGGGTAAGATTCTTGGTCCTTGTCTCTCTTACCGGGTAAAATTCTTGGTCCTTATCATATTTATTCGGTAAGATAATGTGACTTGATAAATGCTTACTCGGGTAAGTTTTGGTAAACGATTTCTTAGATAAAAATTTATAAATATGGACCATTATATCGATTGATTTTGGGACTACGAATCATTGACTTGAAATTCATTTTGAATGCTTTATGCTAGCTTGAGTCTTAGGGGCTATTCTATCTATTAAGCTGACTATAAGTACTAATTATGCATGGGTTAATAAATTATGGTTTGATTTTTTGTCTTGAATAACTAAAATTACTATTTTAATATGTATTGAACGAAAACTAATTCTGAATGACAACTAAAATTGCATGGATTATATTAAATAACATAAATCAAACGTTAAGGAGCGTTTAGTTTGTATAATGTTTTTTTTGGATGAAATGGAATCTGTCAAAAGAATTTGGCTTTATAGGATTTTAAATGAAATGTTATCAGATTTGACCACCTGTTTGGTTGACAGATGTTGAAATGGAAATGGATTGGAATTTGTTAGTTTGGTTCACATAATATAACTTTAGAATTGGAATGAAATATTGATAAATAACCAAAATGTCCTTTTGAAAATTTTGAAACTAAAATCCAACTACCATGGTGGTGGTCGGCGGTGGTTTAGATCGGTGGCGGTCGACGATGCTTCAGTCGACGGTGGTTGGCGGTGCTTCAGATCAGTAGTGGTTGGTGGTGGTTCATAGTAACGGTGGTCGACGATAGTTCAGAGCGGCGGTGGTCGTTAGTGGTTCAGTACGATTGTGGTCGGCGGTGGTAGGTGGTGGTTCAAATCGGTGGTGGTCGACGGTGGTTTAGAGTGGTGGTGGCCGACAGTGGTTTCATATCAGTCGTGGTTGGCGGTGGTTCAGATCAAGTAGGGAAGATCTAGATAATTTTTTTCTTCTTGAGAGAATGGGATGGAATATAATTGAATTTCTTTTGAATGGTGAAAATGCATGAAATTCAATTATATTTCATAGGTAAACTAAACTTCTGAATGGAATTTGGTCAATGAAATTGATTATTTCAATTCCTTCGAATTTCATTGGAATCCTACGCTCATTAAGGTTTACTCAAGTAATTTAACCACCTATTAAGTTTATTAAGTTGAAATTAATCATCCCTTTTATTTAGCTTAATTGCATGTAGAGTGATAGGGCTAATGTGTTCCTACTGGATACTGAGGGCATGTTCAAGGTCGTCTCTCAAGTTTAAAATAGAATTGGCTCATCTTCGGGGCACAAACATGGGCCTATAGTTTTTCATTTTTTTATTATATAATAGTAGTTCAAAAAGTTTATTAGATAAAAGAGTTCCATTTTTTTGGTATATAGTGAGGGCTCGTTTGTTAGCAGCTTAATGAGCTTAATGGGACTCACATCCTATTTGATCAACTATACATGACATGACTGTTTGGTAGTGACTTAATGATACAGAAAGTGGCTTATTCCCTAAGCTTTTAGGAGGGAGCTTCATGCAGAAAGCCAAGTTTTTTTCAAACTTGTTCCTTCCAAATAAAAAACATGTTTATTCCATCTATGAAAAAACTCTTGCAAACAAAAACCTTCCCAATCTATACAGACAGATTAATCCACACAGACAACTTTATCTATACAGGACTTAATGAAAAACCAACCAAACAACTCCTAAGAGAGATTAATAGATTATAGATAACAAGGACTCAAAATGTATGAAGAAGAAAATTTGTGAATGAGTTAAAAGGTCATCTGGTTCAAACAATTATCTTGTGTGTGTCATGTTTTATAAACCTTCAATAAAAAATCTCAAAGAAAGGGAAAATGAAATTCAAATATTTTCATCTATTTCTTAACTTATTCATTTTTATTGGACTTTGCTACATTTCATGAGATCCGATTTAAGTGTTCAAACAACTATTCCTTGAGCCGGTAGAACAATGTCCATTCATTTTTTTAATTTTTGCCTCCATATTCTCACCGACCCTCAATCATTTACCCGTCTAAAAAACCTTGACAAACTTCTACTTTTTGGGCATTAGTCTACCGATGACGAGTAGGTATACCTTATGTTACCGGAATAAATATATGTCTAAGTGGAAGTTACTCGATTCAACTATGTTTCAGTCACCTCCAGACCGGCCCTGGCCATAGGCCCAAGGGGCGATGGCCAAGGGCAGCAAATTTTCAGAGGGCAACAATTTTTATTTTTATTTTACCTATAATAGGTTCAGTTTGGGCCTAAATAAAATTGATGTTACCGTTAGTATAGCCCAATAATCCATTCCCTTGATGTATTGATCTGTCGCTCCTTCTCTCAACTCTCAAAACGAATGGACAAGGAAGTCTGGATTCTCACGAACTCGGCTCTGTGAATCAACGAAGTCTCAATTCTCAACTCTCAAATCAACGAACCTCTGTGAATCTGTTAATGTAATGTATCGTAGTATCGCTCCTTTCTCTCAGTCTCTTGAGTCTCGACCTCCTCTCTAGTCTCGCTCTCGTCTGGGTTTTTACCCTAACTTCAGAGTTTTGGCTTCAGAGTTTTTGGGTATCGATGTTTTGTGTATACAAGTTTATGACTTTTGAGTTTTTGCTCTAACTCATTAAAGGGCATCATCGAGAGTTCTGGCCTTCTTCTGACTGTTGGTAAAATTCTGATTTCTCAATTTTTGTTTTTAATTTGGTTTATTTAGTATTTACTTTTTGATTTAATTTAGTTTAGATTATTGTTTAGTTGAGTTTACTGTTTATACTTTAGGTTAGGGAATTAGGGTTACTTTTGTATTTTGTTTACTTTAGTTTAGTCAAATTAGAACATTTACAATGGATGTTTTTAGTGAAGTTCCTCTTGGGGCATTTACAAGAACCTCCACTGTGGGACATAGGTTCTTGTCTAGTCACAGGTTCTTATTAGAACCCCAGGTGTTTGAACAGGAACTCAGGTACTTTCCTCTTCTGTAATTATTTTAATTATTTTTTAACCATTTTATTTAATAAATCTGTAAAACATCCAAGTTAAAATTGATTCAAAAAAATGAATAAAACAATTATTATAAAATAATCTTTTTTATTTTTTGTTTCTTGTTTCTTGTAAAATTTTATACAAGTTTTTTTAACTATCTCATTATATTATTCCCTCCGATTCGACTTGGTTGAACATATTTGGTTGAATTGAGATTATGAGTGATTTATATTATTATTCGTTATTTAGTGTTACTTTTTATAAAAACTAATACTTTTTGTAATTTTGCATTTTTTTAAATACAGTCTAAAATTATGTTTATGTTTTTATTGTTTTTCAAACCTGTTAACAAAATATATAAATTAACAAATTAAAATTAATACAGAAAAGTAAAATTAACAAGTTTTATTTGGTTTTTTTATAATCTTAAAATATATAACCTTATATAATAGTCTAAAAATAAAATTATATTTTATAAATTAGAAAATAAGGAAAGTGAGGATTTTGTAAGAACCTCCATTATAGAGTTTTATGGAGGTTCTTATTTTGCTGATGTGTCAATGATGTGGCATTAAAAAAATATGGTAAAGGAGGTTCTTGGAGGTTCCACCAATGTGGACGCTCTTAGGGTTCTTTTATTTAGATTTGATTTCTTTATTTTCTGATTAATGATTTACCGTTTACCATTGCTAATATTGCAAAAGCTAAGTTTCTAAGTTTCGACCTATTAGACATTTGATTTGACAATTTCGCGAAGTCAGGTGTTATCTTTCTATTCTCTATTACATCTATATCATATTAGTTTTTAAGAATTAAGTATGTTTCCTCGATCACAACCCTCGAGTGCTCAAAATAGAAAAAGAAAAAAAAAGACAAGAAGAAATTGCTCAAAAGATGCAAGGATCGCTTTAAAAAAACGCAATAAGACATCGTTTTAGGTGATGTACTTTATATTTTGTTACACGGGGTTTTGGTTTATGCCCCCCCGTTGCATAATTTTTGCTATATTTAATAAAATCGGCGTGGGCATGAGCCGCATTGATGTTTTAGCGGCATTTTTTCCGCTTTTCGCCATGGGCAACATAAATCTCAGGGTCGGCCCTGGTCACCTCGCATTTACTATCTCGAAGTTCTCTTTTTGTATCAGTATAAAATAGATTTTTGTTATGTACTAAGAAATTATTGTTAGCTTTTTAAAAAAAATTATGAACCATAATAGATGATCCAACTCATATTTATATTCATGATTTCAAAACTTTCTTTGTTATTTTCATTATTGGCTTACTAGTCAGGTACCCGCGCGCATTGCGGCGCGAAAAGTTGAAATAACAACCAAATTTCATGTCAAGTTAGTATTGTTTGTCCTTTTCAATGTTAACTTTACGAAGACATGGTTCTTGAGTAGCTCAGTCCACATATATGTGAATCATGCATTGACCATAAAGTACTTTGATATGCATTTCACTCTATTATATATATATATATATATATATATATCTTCCAAAAGATACTCTATAAATATCATTAGCAACTCTGATGTTTAATAAAAGCGAAGTGTGTTGACCTAAGAAATTGTACATCTTTCATGAAAGGTAAATCTGATTAACATATAGTTCCAACTCGAATAGTCACCAATGACGCTAAAGAAAGATTGAGATCCATCGGGTTAATAAGTTCTTAGTTAAATTGTTTCATTGGTCAAATATTTTGGATGAAATAATTCAATAACAATATTTTTAACCCAAAACATTTATTGTTCTTGCATTTGAAAGATCAAATTATGCATTAATTTGTGATTTGTAACTTTTACAACTTGTAATTGAAAAAAAAATGCAAATTTTATGTTTGAATAAAAATATGGTAAGAATGCTCAAAAAGTAAATCACTAATTATAAGAATATAAAATGTAATTTTGAAATTGAAAATGATTTGATGGAAGATCTAGGAGGTTGTAAGCTTTAAGAGTTTGTACAATATCCTTAATTGGTTGTACTCTTAAAAATTCAAGATAACTTTGATCATCAACTTCAGTTTCATTTCATCACTCATGTCTTGAGCTACTAAATAAAGCTAAGTCACAGAGCAAAGTGCATCCAAAATTCATTATTAATCAATATGTGGTGAAATATGCAAAAAATAATCTTGGAAGGCTTTTGTTTTAAACTTTGAAATGCACATAATGTTTAAAAGATTAGCAAACCATTAAGTATGCAATCACAGTTACACATACATATATACTATTACACATGTCCCTTTAGGTGGATATAAGATGGAACCCCTATGCAAAACACATTTTAAAGCCTATTATATATATTGACATTTTAATCTATTCAACATGTTACACATGGATTTTTTTTAATTGAATTACACAAACAAAGCATTTTAATCTACAATGTGCATATGTTGGATTCATCTCAGGAAGGGGGGACATATCCGGGAATAACACACACAAAGCATTGTAGATGAGATATTTATCTGCTGTAGGGGCGGACCAATTTTCCTAGATATATTTTCTTTAGAAAAAAAAAATTAGAAGCAAACAACAAAGCATGAAAAACATAGCACTGAATTCTGCTTTTGCTCAACAGCATGAAACGATGCTGAAGATGTTTGAAGAGAGGGAGGCCAGTCAGCGAAGGCACGAAGCAACTGTGGAGAATATTGTAGGAGGTTCAGGCGGGAATGGGGTCGTACTGGTTACTGAAGAGACGCCTGCAACTGAAGTGAGACGTGCGGGAAGAAGTTGTTCGTACAAGGACTTTATGTGTACCAAACCACCCGAGTTTTCTGGTTCAGATGATCCGGTAAAGTGCATCCGGTGGTTGCGAGAGATCGAGCAAGCTTTTAGATCGAGTGATTGTGAAGAGAGGCAAACGGTGAAGTTTGCTTCGCAAATGCTACGGGGCGAGGCCCTAATATGGTGGGACGTTACCACGGCTACTCTTGGGTCCGTGATCCTCTCTACGCTCACATGGGAGATGTTTAAGGCGAAGGTCATGGAAGAGTATTGTAATGAAAGGGCTATCGACCGGATTGCCGATGAGTTTCGGGCTCTCAAAAGGGGAACAAAATGGTGAGAGAGTACACCCGGTTGTTTGTAGAGAAGTTGAGTTTGGTTGGGCATGTGGCCCCAGATGAGAAAGAAAAGATAAAGGCTTACATCAAAGGGTTACCAGCGGATATGATGGATAGGGTACGGGCATCAAAGCCCTCTACTCTTCGTGAAGCAATTGAAGAAGCCCAACATAAGGAAGATGCTATTAACTTGGGTATCGAAGAAAGGTTGGGAGTTGGAGAAAAAAGGAAGCGGGAAGGGCATGCGGCGGCTTCCAAGAAATCAAACTACAACACCTCAAGCAACAACAACAACAATCGAAGAACCAATTCTAGAAGGGAAGCTAGTTGGTGCTCCAAATGCCGGAGCAAACACGTTGGAGCTTGTAGCCCGGTCTCGGGTAATTGTTATAAATGTGGGAAGAGTGGGCATCAAATTCGTGATTACCCGGTCAAGATGGCCACGTGTTTTGAATGTAAGGAGCCGGGCCATTATAAGAGCGATTGCCCGAAGTTGAAGACCGGAAATTCCCAAGTTAAAGTTGGTGGTGGTCAGAAGGCAGTGGGTAGAGCTTTCAAGATGACGGCGGAAGAAGCGAAAGCATCGGCGGACGTGGTGTCGGGTACGTTCCTTGTTAACTCCGTACCAGCTCATGTTCTTTTTTTGATTCTGGTGCTACTTTTTCTTTTGCGTCCACTTCTTTCTACCCAAATCTGCATATATCTGTTAGTACTTTGGAAGATGCTTTTATTGTTGAAATAGCCGATGGTAAACAAGTTCTAGTTCGGGATGTCCTTAGGGATTGTGTGGTAGAAATTGAAGGAAGTAAGTTTGGGATAAACCTTATGCCTATGCCAATAGGAGGGTTTGATGTGGTAATTGGAATGGATTGGTTGGCCAAGAACCAAGCCGAGATTTTGTGTTCCAAGAAGTTGATTCGAATTCCGTTATCGGATGGTAATATGGTGTTAGTCTACGGGGAAAGAAGGAAGGGTGAGGTTGCATTGTTAATCTTGGCAAAGACACGCAAGTGTTTAGCCAAGGGATGCCTATCTTATATAGCCTATGTTTTAGATGCGAAGTTAGAGATGAGGAAGTTAGATGATGTTCGTGTTGTTAATGAATTTCCAGATGTGTTCCCCGAAGACTTATCCGGCTTGCCACCCGATAGACAAGTAGAGTTTCGAATAGATCTAGTACCGGGGCCGCTCCGATTGCTAGAGCACCCTACCGGTTGGCACCATCCGAGATACAAGAAACTATGACGCAATTGCAAGATCTCCTTGAGAAGGGTTTCGTGAGACCAAGATCGTCACCATGGGGAGCTCCGGTTTTATTTATGAAGAAGAAGGATGGCACAATGAGGATGTGTATAGACTATAGAGAGTTGAATAAGGCAACCGTGAAGAACAAGTACCCACTCCCGAGAATCGACGACCTCTTTGATCAACTACAAGGAGCGGGATGCTTCTCAAAGATCGACTTACGTTCGGGTTACCACCAAGTGAAAGTGAAGGAGGATGATGTAGCAAAGACGACGTTTAGAACGCGGTACAAGCATTATGAATTCCTAGTAATGCCGTTTGGGTTGACAAATGCGCCGGCGGTATTTATGGATTTGATGAATCGTGTATGTCGACCGTTTCTAGATCAATCGATAATAGTGTTTATTGATGATATCCTTGTCTACTCTAAGAACGAGTTAGACCATGAACAACACCTTCGAGAGGTTCTCGAAGTGTTAAGGAAGGAAAAGCTTTACGCCAAATTCTCGAAATGCGACTTTTGGTTAAAAGAAGTTCAGTTTTTGGGGCATGTCATCACACAAGATGGCGTGAAGGTGGATCCATAAAAGATACAAGCAATGATGAACTGGGAACCGCCTAAGAGCCCGTCCGAGATCCGAAGCTTCCTAGGATTGGCGGGGTATTATCGGAGGTTTATTCAAGACTTCTCCGAGGTTGCATCTTCTTTGACGGCTTTGACACAGAAGAATGTGAAGTTTATTTATCCGGACTCTTCAAAGGAAGTTATGTGAGGCACCAATTTTATCCTTGCCGGAAGGATTTGAAGACTTTGTGGTTTACAGTGATGCTTCAAAGATGGGATTGGGGTGTGTGTTGATGCAAAGGGGCAAGATGATTCCTTATGCATCAAGACAACTCAAGGAACATGAGAAGAATTACCCAACCCATGATTTGGAATTGGCAGCGGTGGTACTTGCATTGAAATTATGGCGACATTATCTCTACGGAACTAAGTGTACACTCTACACCAATCACAAGAGCTTGAAGCATATTTTCGATCAAAAGGAACTAAACATGAGGCAACGCCGTTGGCCAGAGTTGCTTAAGGATTATGATTGTGAGTTGCTATACCATCCGGGTAAAGCAAATGTAGTGGCAGATGCTTTAAGTAGGAATGAGTATGGTAGCGGGACGCGGGTCGTGCTCACAAGAATTGACATAGTGTCAACTCTGATCGACCGAATCAAGACTTTTCAAGTGGAGGCATTACTTAAAGAAAACTTAAAAGATGAATTTATGATGAAACAACACTTGATGTTAACCGAAGATAGTCGTGGTCTGAAGCTATTCTGAGGACGTGTTTGGGTGCCTAAGATTGGGGGAAATCGAGAACTGCTATTGGAGGATGCTCATAAGTCTAAGTACTCCATACATCCGGGTAGTACCAAGATGTATAGAGATCTAAAGTTAACTTACTGGTGGCCCGTCACGAAGTTGGATGTTGCTAGATATGTGGAGAGATGTGTGACTTGTTTGCAAGTCAAGGCGGAACATCAACGGCTGTATGGAAGTCTTCAATCGTTGGAAATTCCAGAATGGAAATGGGAACATCTCACTATGGACTTTGTGACGAAGCTACCGAAGACCTTGAGAGGTCACAATACCATATGGGTAGTGGTGGGTAGATTGACGAAGAGTGCCACTTCTTAGCAATACGAGAAGCCAGTCCAGTTGACAAACAGGCTAAGTTATACGTGGATGAGATAGTTGCAAGGCATGGTGTGTGATATGTAGTGAGATTTCACTATATTAAGCACCTATTTTATAATTATAGTTAATATACTTTCTTTATTTTTATCCCAATTTGAGTCTTTTTGTTATCTTATTTTTCATTTATAGTAGTCGGAGCTAAGTATTAGATTTCACTTGTCTTTTTGCACTTTTGGTAGTTTATTCTCTTTCAGATGAATGCTGTTGGAATGCTGCTGCAACTGGCAGCAGGGAAGGAACATGATATTGGCAAAGAAAGGCTAAATCAATGGAAGGGTCTAGATTAATCTAGTAGTTACTTATTATATTATGGTTTGTATTTATATTTTCAGCTGAACTAGAAAGCATCTTGGAATAGGAATCTTTGCTTTTTGTATGTGATGGAAGATGCTTGAAATGACCTATGGACCATTGGTCCATAATTTTGTATTTTGTGACACCTCCTAGTATTAAAGGAGGTGTTGAGATCATTGTAAAACCATGTTCTATTAGCTGAAATCTAATCTAATCTCAGAAGTAGTTGAAGTATTCTTGTGTTCTTCTCCCTTCTTGGTGTTCTTCGTGTTCATCAAGAAGAACAATTAGTTTCTGTCATTTAATACTGCAGCATTACTTTCAGCATTACTGTCATCCATTTCCTTACATTTAACGTCATTTACATTTCAGTTATATATATATATATATACCTATATACAAGTCTTTTACTTCTTGCACTTTATATTCATTGTCATTTATATTTTAGTCATATATATATACTTATATATTTACAATTATGTCTTTACTTCTAGTCATTAATATTTCTTTCATTATTAGTATGAGTAGCTAATTTTCATTAGCTAGGGTATAAGTGAAATGGTAAGGTTTTAAACTTAAAGAAAGTGGACATTATTCTATCATAATAATTTATTTCATTATTTCATCTAAAGTTTTATAAATCCAAACGACGCTTCTTGACGGGTTGATCACTTTGATAGTGTTAAAGTGTCGTGGACTTAGGAATAAGCTACGATATGCACGTCAATCCGAAGGATATGAGAAGTATACTTGGAAAAGTTACCTTTTATATTTTTCTTATTGAATATTCTTGACAAGTCGGTCACTTATCAAAGTGTCAAAGTGTCATGGACTTAGGAATAAGCCATTGAATGCACACCACTTGGATGATATGGAATCACCTCGGAAGAGGGATTAATTAGACAAAGGAATTTGCTAAGCCATCTATTTTGAGACTACCATGTTGCTATCACTGGTCTTGATACTTCATAGGAATATGGGTTGATAGCTAAACATTAGTATACTGGTATAAGTCCGGAAGGAATACTCGAAATAGGTAGTGGAACGAACTATTATAGAATAGAATGCTATAGCATTCCTACAACATTGCCTACTGGAATTAATGTTTAAACCTTACCATAGATCTTATACCCTTGCTATTTGCTTTATTCTGTTATAAATATGTTAAAGTGACTCTCAAAACAAACAAACAATTGAATCCTTCTAAATCGTCATCTGAATTCATTTCTTTCATCAGACTCTGAAATCAACTTTTAACTCCGATCCCTGTGGACGATACTCGGTACTTAGTACCACTTATTACTTGAAAGGACGATAGTAAGGCTAAAAGTATACTTGATTTTAGTCTTATTTATCACATATCTCAGGGTATACAAAACTCCTAACAAGTTTTTGGCGCCGCTGCCGGGGATCGGCAAGCTAAGAGTTTTTATTTAAGTAAGATAAAAGATTTGATTTTTCTAACACCTGTTGAGCTGTTGGAAGTGGTAAATGCCAACAATATTCCGTGGAGAGTTTTTAGAATCTGATCCTGATATTGAGAGGACATTTTGTGAGAGAAGAAGAATCCAACGAGCATTATTTGCTCTACCACCTCCTGAAATGGCACAACCACAAGAACCCCAAGTACTCATTGGACCAATACCACAATCTCCACCTCAACCACCAACTGAACTCCATCCAGAACTTTGCCGAGGTCCACCATTATTTGTGCAGGTACCACCTCATTTACGAGGAGATCCACAGGGACATCCTTTTGAGCAAGGACAAAGATTTCATTATGATGAAGAAAACACAGATAGAGACGATGAATCTTTGAATAACCATCCACCAGGAAACAACAATAATGAACCAAGGGTCCCACCACCTAACATAATCAATCTGGCAAATTCCAAAGATGGACATATAATGGACTATGCCATCCCTAATTTTGAGCAATACAATTCAGGGATAGCTAGGCCCCGTTTTATGGCCACCCATTTTGAACCAAAACCAATCATGTTTCACATGTTGCAAACAAATAGACAATTTGCTGAATTACCAACGGAAGACCCACACTCCCATCTAAAGTCCTTCTTGGAGGTCAAAGGAAGGTGAACCAATATGATGAAGATCTATTGAGCAAAGAAGAAGGTGAAATGATACAAGTTGAGTTAGTGGATAAAGGATAGAGGAAAATCAAGAATGAGATAAATGAGGTAAAGGCTGAGAAGATCAAGCCCGTGGATGAGAAGAAAGAGGATAGGGTAAAACAATTGAAGAAGTGTCTTGAGGCTGATGCAAGAAAGATGAGGATTAAGGTCAGAATCAGGGACCTCAAGTTGGAGAATAGGAGGCTTGCAGCACAGAACCAGAAGCTGAAGGAAAGGATGCAGAAAAAGAAGGCTGCAACAAAGGCTTCTGAAGGCACATCTACTCCTAAGGAGTAGAAGGCAGGTTTAATCACTTATCTTAGTCTCCAAAGTTTGTCTTTTTCTTTATTTTATTTTCTTTATTTATTTAGTATGTGTCTGGGATAAGTCTTTATATATTTCTTAGTTTATTTTAAATATATGATTGCATAAGTAAAGAGGTACATTTGATATCATAGCCCAAATAATTCCTGAGTTGCTGGCTATTTCTCTTAGTGACCTGGTGCATACTAGAACTAGCATTACACGGATTTTTGGGCTACAACACACACACGGTCCACTTTCTCATTGTGGACACACATATACACTTCACATACAGCCATGCCAAAAGAAAACCCCATATACACAAATCAAAGGTACCTCTATTTTCAATAAGGCCATTGAAGAATTCAAGTTTGGGGGTGGGAGCTTATGAGCTTATACAAAAATTACACAGAAAATTATCTCTCAAACAGAATATTTATATACTTGATGGGAATTAGAGTACCAATGCATTAGCATAGTTCCATAGGAACCTAGTGCATATGTTCAAATACAAGAAAAAAGTGTCTTTGGGAAATATACAAAGAGAAATGGGGAATATACAGAAAACAGATAAGATGTGTGAATAAAGTGTGTGTGGTGTTCCTCAAAAATAGGTGTCATGCTAGTTTTTAGTTCATACAAGCATCTGAGTTTGAAATGGCTCACTTGAGATTTATAAAAGGCTATGATCTTCAAAGATTGGTACACTATACTTTGTGTGGGCATTTACTGCCATAATCATGTATGTTTGTATTTGAGTCATTTTAAACTTTTGTCTTTTAGTTGCTTTGGGACAAGCAACAATTTAAGTTTGGGGTGTGATATGTAGTGAGATTTCATTATATTAAGCACCTATTTTATAAATATAGTTAATATACTTTCTTTATTTTTATCCCAATTTGAGTCCTTTTGTTATCTTATTTTTCATTTATAGTAGTCGGAGCTAAGTATTGGATTTCACTTGTCTTTTTGCACTTTTGGTAGTTTATTCTCTTTCAGATGAATCTTTGTTGGAATGTCAAAGAACGCGGGGAAGGAACATGATATTGGCAAAGAAAGGCTAAATCAATGGAAGGGTCTAGATTAATCTAGTAGTTACTTATTATATTATGGTTTGTATTTATATTTTCAGCTGAACTAGAAAGCATCTTGGAATAGGAATCTTTGCTTTTTGTATGTGATGGAAGATGCTTGAAATGACCTATGGACCATTGGTCCATAATTTTGTATTTTGTGACACCTCCTAGTATTAAAGGAGGTGTTGAGATCATTGTAAAACCATGTTCTATTAGCTGAAATCTAATCTAATCTCAGAAGTAGTTGAAGTATTCTTGTGTTCTTCTCCCTTCTTGGTGTTCTTCGTGTTCATCAAGAAGAACAATTAGTTTCTGTCATTTAATACTGCAGCATTACTTTCAGCATTACTGTCATCCATTTCCTTACATTTAACGTCATTTACATTTCAGTTATATATATATATATACCTATATACAAGTCTTTTACTTCTTGCACTTTATATTCATTGTCATTTATATTTTAGTCATATATATATACTTATATATTTACAATTATGTCTTTACTTCTAGTCATTAATATTTCTTTCATTATTAGTATGAGTAGCTAATTTTCATTAGCTAGGGTATAAGTGAAATGGTAAGGTTTTAAACTTAACGAAAGTGGGCATTATTCTATCATAATAATAATATTTCATTATTTCATCTAAAGTTTTATAAATCCAAACGACGCTTCTTGACGGGTTGATCACTTTGATAGTGTTAAAGTGTCGTGGACTTAGGAATAAGCTACGATATGCACGTCAATCCGAAGGATATGAGAAGTATACTTGGAAAAGTTACCTTTTATATTTTTCTTATTGAATATTCTTGACAAGTCGGTCACTTATCAAAGTGTCAAAGTGTCATGGACTTAGGAATAAGCCATTGAATGCACACCACTTGGATGATATGGAATCACCTCGGAAGAGGGATTAATTAGACAAAGGAATTTGCTAAGCCATCTATTTTGAGACTACCATGTTGCTATCACTGGTCTTGATACTTCATAGGAATATGGGTTGATAGCTAAACATTAGTATACTGGTATAAGTCCGGAAGGAATACTCGAAATAGGTAGTGGAACGAACTATTATAGAATAGAATGCTATAGCATTCCTACAACATTGCCTACTGGAATTAATGTTTAAACCTTACCATAGATCTTATACCCTTGCTATTTGCTTTATTCTGTTATAAATATGTTAAAGTGACTCTCAAAACAAACAAACAATTGAATCCTTCTAAATCGTCATCTGAATTCATTTCTTTCATCAGACTCTGAAATCAACTTTTAACTCCGATCCCTGTGGACGATACTCGGTACTTAGTACCACTTATTACTTGAAAGGACGATAGTAAGGCTAAAAGTATACTTGATTTTAGTCTTATTTATCACATATCTCAGGGTATACAAAACTCCTAACAAGTTTTTGGCGCCGCTGCCGGGGATCGGCAAGCTAAGAGTTTTTATTTAAGTAAGATAAAAGATTTGATTTTTCTAACACCTGTTGAGCTGTTGGAAGTGGTAAATGCCAACAATATTCCGTGGAGAGTTTTTAGAATCTGATCCTGATATTGAGAGGACATTTTGTGAGAGAAGAAGAATCCAACGAGCATTATTTGCTCTACCACCTCCTGAAATGGCACAACCACAAGAACCCCAAGTACTCATTGGACCAATACCACAATCTCCACCTCAACCACCAACTGAACTCCATCCAGAACTTTGCCGAGGTCCACCATTATTTGTGCAGGTACCACCTCATTTACGAGGAGATCCACAGGGACATCCTTTTGAGCAAGGACAAAGATTTCATTATGATGAAGAAAACACAGATAGAGACGATGAATCTTTGAATAACCATCCACCAGGAAACAACAATAATGAACCAAGGGTCCCACCACCTAACATAATCAATCTGGCAAATTCCAAAGATGGACATATAATGGACTATGCCATCCCTAATTTTGAGCAATACAATTCAGGGATAGCTAGGCCCCGTTTTATGGCCACCCATTTTGAACCAAAACCAATCATGTTTCACATGTTGCAAACAAATAGACAATTTGCTGAATTACCAACGGAAGACCCACACTCCCATCTAAAGTCCTTCTTGGAGGTCAAAGGAAGGTGAACCAATATGATGAAGATCTATTGAGCAAAGAAGAAGGTGAAATGATACAAGTTGAGTTAGTGGATAAAGGATAGAGGAAAATCAAGAATGAGATAAATGAGGTAAAGGCTGAGAAGATCAAGCCCGTGGATGAGAAGAAAGAGGATAGGGTAAAACAATTGAAGAAGTGTCTTGAGGCTGATGCAAGAAAGATGAGGATTAAGGTCAGAATCAGGGACCTCAAGTTGGAGAATAGGAGGCTTGCAGCACAGAACCAGAAGCTGAAGGAAAGGATGCAGAAAAAGAAGGCTGCAACAAAGGCTTCTGAAGGCACATCTACTCCTAAGGAGTAGAAGGCAGGTTTAATCACTTATCTTAGTCTCCAAAGTTTGTCTTTTTCTTTATTTTATTTTCTTTATTTATTTAGTATGTGTCTGGGATAAGTCTTTATATATTTCTTAGTTTATTTTAAATATATGATTGCATAAGTAAAGAGGTACATTTGATATCATAGCCCAAATAATTCCTGAGTTGCTGGCTATTTCTCTTAGTGACCTGGTGCATACTAGAACTAGCATTACACGGATTTTTGGGCTACAACACACACACGGTCCACTTTCTCATTGTGGACACACATATACACTTCACATACAGCCATGCCAAAAGAAAACCCCATATACACAAATCAAAGGTACCTCTATTTTCAATAAGGCCATTGAAGAATTCAAGTTTGGGGGTGGGAGCTTATGAGCTTATACAAAAATTACACAGAAAATTATCTCTCAAACAGAATATTTATATACTTGATGGGAATTAGAGTACCAATGCATTAGCATAGTTCCATAGGAACCTAGTGCATATGTTCAAATACAAGAAAAAAGTGTCTTTGGGAAATATACAAAGAGAAATGGGGAATATACAGAAAACAGATAAGATGTGTGAATAAAGTGTGTGTGGTGTTCCTCAAAAATAGGTGTCATGCTAGTTTTTAGTTCATACAAGCATCTGAGTTTGAAATGGCTCACTTGAGATTTATAAAAGGCTATGATCTTCAAAGATTGGTACACTATACTTTGTGTGGGCATTTACTGCCATAATCATGTATGTTTGTATTTGAGTCATTTTAAACTTTTGTCTTTTAGTTGCTTTGGGACAAGCAACAATTTAAGTTTGGGGTGTGATATGTAGTGAGATTTCATTATATTAAGCACCTATTTTATAAATATAGTTAATATACTTTCTTTATTTTTATCCCAATTTGAGTCCTTTTGTTATCTTATTTTTCATTTATAGTAGTCGGAGCTAAGTATTGGATTTCACTTGTCTTTTTGCACTTTTGGTAGTTTATTCTCTTTCAGATGAATGCTGTTGGAATGCTGCAGCAACTGGCAGCAGGGAAGGAACATGATATTGGCAAAGAAAGGCTAAATCAATGGAAGGGTCTAGATTAATCTAGTAGTTACTTATTATATTATGGTTTGTATTTATATTTTCAGCTGAACTAGAAAGCATCTTGGAATAGGAATCTTTGCTTTTTGTATGTGATGGAAGATGCTTGAAATGACCTATGGACCATTGGTCCATAATTTTGTATTTTGTGACACCTCCTAGTATTAAAGGAGGTGTTGAGATCATTGTAAAACCATGTTCTATTAGCTGAAATCTAATCTAATCTCAGAAGTAGTTGAAGTATTCTTGTGTTCTTCTCCCTTCTTGGTGTTCTTCGTGTTCATCAAGAAGAACAATTAGTTTCTGTCATTTAATACTGCAGCATTACTTTCAGCATTACTGTCATCCATTTCCTTACATTTAACGTCATTTACATTTCAGTTATATATATATATATACCTATATACAAGTCTTTTACTTCTTGCACTTTATATTCATTGTCATTTATATTTTAGTCATATATATATACTTATATATTTACAATTATGTCTTTACTTCTAGTCATTAATATTTCTTTCATTATTAGTATGAGTAGCTAATTTTCATTAGCTAGGGTATAAGTGAAATGGTAAGGTTTTAAACTTAACGAAAGTGGGCATTATTCTATCATAATAATAATATTTCATTATTTCATCTAAAGTTTTATAAATCCAAACGACGCTTCTTGACGGGTTGATCACTTTGATAGTGTTAAAGTGTCGTGGACTTAGGAATAAGCTACGATATGCACGTCAATCCGAAGGATATGAGAAGTATACTTGGAAAAGTTACCTTTTATATTTTTCTTATTGAATATTCTTGACAAGTCGGTCACTTATCAAAGTGTCAAAGTGTCATGGACTTGGCATAAGCCATTGAATGCACACCACTTGGATGATATGGAATCACCTCGGAAGAGGGATTAATTAGACAAAGGAGTTTGCTAAGCCATCTATTTTAAGAATACCATGTTGCTATCACTGGTCTTGATACTTCATAAGAATATGGGTTGATAGCTAAACATTAGTATACTGGTATAAGTCCGGAAGGAATACTCGAAATAGGTAGTGGAACGAACTATTATAGAATAGAATGTTGTAGCATTCCTACAACATTGCCCACTGGAATTAATGTTTAAACCTTACCATAGATCTTATAGCCTTGCTATTTGCTTTGTCCTGTTATAAATCTGTTAAAGTGTCTCTCAAAACAAATAAACAATTGAATCCTTCTAAATCGTCATTTGAATTCATTTCTTTCATCAGACTTTTAAATCAACTTTTAACTCCGATCCCTGTGGACGATACTCGGTACTTAGTACCACTTATTACTTGAAAGGACGATAGTAAGGCTAAAAGTATACTTGCTTTTAGTCTTATTTATCACATATCTCAGGGATACAGTGTGCCTTTAACTATCGTGTCAGATCGTGATAGTCGATTAATTTCTCACTTTTGGAATGGATTACAAGAGGGGTTAGGCACCAGGATAAACTTAAGTACGACATTTCACCCCCAAACAGATGGTCAAAGTGAAAGGACTATTCAGACTCTTGAGGACATGCTTAGGTCATGTGTTATTGATTTCGGTGGAAATTGGGATTCGCATCTACTGCTGGTAGAATTTGCCTACAACAACAGTTACCATTCTAGTATTGGAATGGCACCTTTCGAGGCACTTTATGGACGAAAGTGTAGGACACCGGTATGTTGGTTGGAAGCGGGCGAGAAGCAATTCTCCGGACCTGAGATTGTGCAAGAGACGGCTGACAAGGTGAAAATTATCCGAGAGCGACTAAGAGCGGCACAAAACCATCAAAAGAGTTATGCCGACAAGAAGAGAAGACCAATGGAGTTCCAAGTAAGTGAGCATGTTATGCTCGAGGTATCTCCTTGGAAGGGTATCATCCGGTTTGGGAAGCCTGGAAAGCTTAGTCCTCGTTTCCTTGGACCGTTGAAGATTTTGGAGAAAGTGGGACGCCAAGCCTATAAATTGGAGTTGCCACCCTAAATGGCCGGCATACATCCTACATTCCACATATGTTACTTAAGAAGGTGTTTAGCGGAAAAAGAGAGTGTGATACCTCTCTCAGAGATTCGTGTCGATAATAGTCGTTGTGTGGAAGAATCGGAGGCGATCTTAGAAAGCAAGTCTAAGAAGTTACGTCACAAAGAAATCGTCATGGTGAAGGTTCAATGGAAGCACCATAGAGGGTCAAACGTGACCTGGGAAGCGGAAGAGGACATGAAGAGAAGATATCCTCAATTGTTCGCTTAGTTGTAAAATTTCGAGGACGAAATTAAATTCACGGGTGAGAGGATTGTAACACCCGGAATTTTGTAATCAAGATAATGATTTTCGCATCGTAAATGTTTTGATATTTGTAAGTTAACTGGTGTGTCTCAAGGTTTCAATGTTGGGTTGTATTTATTTGGAAGTTAGGAGCGAAAAACGGAACAAATGTGAGTTTCGGTACCTTCTGGGCGACCATGACATGCTAGGATGCCATGTCAAGGTCGCAGGGCATCAAATGGCAAGAAATTCAACAAAACTCTCGGTACATGTTTGGCTACGATGACACGGCGACGATGCCATGTCAAGGTCGCGAAGGCATGGTCACCAAGGAGGAAATTGGGTCGTGTGGAAGCTGGCGGTACACTTCGGGCGACGATGACACGACGACGACGCCATGTCAAGGTCGCAAAGGCAAGGTCGCCCGGATCTGGTCAGGAAGCATTTAAGTCATGATTTTGGCTCTCTTCTTCTCATTTATCAGATATCAAAAGTCAGTATAGAGAGCATCTCATTGAAGGCGATTTTAGGGTTTAACTCCCTCCAACTACCTCATCTCTTCTCATTTAATACTCCCTCCAAGTTGAAGATTCAAGTGTGGGTCAAGCATTTAAAGCTACCATTGGTGGTATTCTTCAAGTTCTCATCTTCTTCTTCCTCTTACAGACTTTTCTAGGGTTTCCTCAAACTCTAGCTTGTGAGTTCATTCTTACCTTTCTTAAACTTTATACATGTCAAAATGATGTATTTTACCTTAATATGATGTTTAAAATAAGTATTTCTATACTTCAAAGATTTTGGTCAAAATGTATCATTTAGGGTTTTCTTTGAAATGATGAAATGGAAGTCAAGAACGGTTTTGGAATACTCTTATGAGTTTTAAATGCAAGAAATATGATCTATAAACCTAAATGATTATTTGACCTAATTTTTGGAAGGTTTTGGAAGCATGATGTTATACTTCACAAAGGTTTGTGAAGAGAAGTTAATACATTGGAAACAATTGTATTAGGAAGTAGACTAGTGTAATGGATCCATAGGCACATATAGTCGGAAGTATTTGAGGATGATACTTGTAATAGATCCCGGTTTGGGGTTGAACTTGTGCGGAAGAGTAACTGATGTGATGGCGGGTCATTCCCGTAGAAGTTTCCCTCAAAAGAAGTAAATTTTATCTTTTAGGTGTAAATCGCGGAAGTAAAGAAAAAGAGATGTTTTAGAAAAGCTTTGGTTAAATGTTTGTTTACCGTTTTCGAAGTTTAAATGACTATTCTATATTTGAACTGCTTGTTCTCACTAGGCTTTAAGCCTAACACTTTTTCTTAAAATGACATGTATAACAGGTGATCAAGCAGGCGGGGCTTGATGGGATGAGTGAAACTAAATGCCGGTAATGGCATCCTCTTTGAAGTGCACCCTCGTGTGTATAGATGGAGTTTCATAGAAGATTATTTTGAGGATTTTAGTGACACCTGAACTTAATCTATATTTTGAATTGTATAGATTAATAGGTTGTCATTTAACATTCCAATAGAAGTTGTAAACTCATTCTAACCTTCTCCCCATCTTTATGGGTGATGTTTTATGTAGTTGAAGTTATTCCGCATTTTATTTGGTTTGAATTAACTCCCATTTTTAGGGGTGTTACAACTGTACACAGAAAAAACAACCTATCTTGATGTGCAAACATCTAATAACTCTGTTACGAATCAATAAGTATAAAACCAAAACTCACAAATTTTAATATTAAGGGTGTAAAATAAAATTTTAAAAAAATAAAGGATATAGCACAAATTAACACATAACTATAAGGTATAAAACGTAAGTTTTAAAAATAATCTACTACGTATTTATTATATTTAACATATGATTAAATCTAAAAATATTCAATATTGGGATTATTTTGAAGGTAGTGACGAGACGATTATAATGGTATAACTTGTAAAAAACGAAACGTATTATTTTAATGCATTTTAGTTCATAGACGATTATTTATGTCAATATGATTAGGGTGTAAAATGAAAAATTAAAAAGTAAGGGACATAAATTAAATTTAATAACTAACCCTAAGGATATAAGTTGTAATTTAGAAGTAAAAATGATTTGATCACATTAGACGTGGGAATTTGTGAGGCTTTTGAGATTGTACATTAAGCATATAAAACTGTACCTCTTAAAATTCAAGATTCAAGAAGTAATCGTAACTTCTCCTTTTTAATATAGTATAGATATAGATAATTAACTTATATTAAGTACATGATCTCACGCATTTTTCTATTGATAAAAACCAAGAATAAAATTTCAAATTATAACCGACATGGGTTTTTAATTCTTAAACTGATGGTTCCATAAGAGTGTTTTGTTACACCAACTGATCCTATCCAGAATACTACAGAAACGGAGCAGGCGACTAGTGTGAGCGAGCAACCAATACATTCCAAGAGAATTATAGTGGCTCCTGTTTGGCATAAGAATTATATGATAGGGTAATCTATTATTTAGATTATGATAATCAAAGAAAGGAAAGTAGTATTGGGTAAGAATTGGTAAGGATTGTTATTGGGATAAGATTATTATTAGTTATTGATTTATGTTTATCTTTTTGTAGAAGTAGTAGTATTTATATTTAGGCTTCTTGTTAATGATTATTAAACAATTTTGAAATTAATTCTTATTCTCATCACTCTCGTTTTCTAAAAAATTTCCTGGATTCGGCACTCACTCGATGAGTGTGGGCAAGATCGCCCGTCTTGATCATATCAATTGGCGCTTTCATTGAGAAGAGAAGCGTTTTCTTTGCTTAATCAAAAATCAATGGGCAATGAAACAGCTTTGCGGTTGCTATGGAAACAACAGACCGATGCCTTAACAAAAAAGATTGATAGTCTGAGCATAGAACTACAGGCGGCAAAGCTAAAGATCACCAACCAGGGGGAAACAAAATTCAAAGGAGAACACGGTGGTACGTTTCCCAGGTCGATGCGATTAGACGTATCTACATTCAATGGATCCGAGCCTGTAACATGGATCTTTGCGATGAAGCAATATTCGATCTACACGAAACGCCGAATGATCAAAGACTTCGCATCATAGGGTTTAATCTGGATGGGGATGCGACTGAATAGTATCGATGGATGTGTTGAAAGAACTTAATCACCACATGGGAAGACTTCCTGGAGAATGATCGAAATAGGTTTGGTCCATCCAAATTTGAAGATCCACAAGGTGCACTCTCCAAATTGCTGCAAATGGGAACCATTGCAGAATATCAGACCGATTTCGAGAGGATGATGAACCGAGTAATTGGAATCAATGAATCATTGTTGATCTCGTTCTATACTTTTGGTTTTAAAGCCTCGTTACAATGAGAGTTACTGGTAGCCAAACCCCAAACGTTGGGTGAAGCGTTTGCCTTAGCTCGTTTTTCTGAAGCCCGTTTGAAGATAGTTTACCAACTGCACAGGCATATACCGTTGGTAGGCTGACAGGAACAACTTAAACATTCCAGCCCACCACACAGAAGATACTTCCGTCGGCTGCCGGTGGAAATAACCAAACTTTGAATTGCCCAAATCATGCAAGACCAAACCCAACCAAACAACCTCTCCTACGGACATCGAATATCCCACCCAAGTCAACTCCGAAACTACCAATCAAATGGATTTCCCCTTTGGAAAGACAAGAAAGGATGAACAAAGGTCTATGCTTTAACTGCGATAAAAAAATATGTAAAGGGGCATAAGTGTATAGATAAGTTTTTACTACTCATGACCTCTAAAGAAGTAGACAATGGAGGTGATGAACTCGACCAAGTACACGATGTAGGGCACCAAGATGAGGCACTTGAGAGTGGGGATGTCTCACTCTTGAACTCATTAGTTAGCCATGGCAACCCACGCTCATTATAATTATGGGGAAAGGTTGGTAGTAGTGAAGTTCGCGTTTTAATCGATAATGACATCACACATAGTTTTGTTCAACCAAGTGTGGTGGAGAAACTGCAACTACCTGTTATATAGGTATTGGTGATACGTTATTATGCGAGAATTTTTGCCCAAAGGTCACGATAACCATGCAAGGAGTCCAATTTGACTTGAATCTTTTTATATTACCAATGAAAGGGGCTGAAGTTGTCTTGGGGATACAATGGTTGCAAAAGTTAGGCAAGGTGATACACGATTACACTCAACAATCCATGGAATTCACACTAAACGGGGAGAATCGGGTTTTGACAGGGGAGGAAGCCTTGAAGATGAAGAAAATTAGTTTCAATAAAATGCAAGCACTAATGGACACTAATGACATATATGGGGTATACGAACTGCATTTCATCCAAGTCGAGACTAATCCTGGAAAAGATTAGTAAGTTGTTGGACCATTACCAACATTTGTTTCACAATCCCACTACACTACCACCCCCATCGACTTATAGACCACAAGATTCACCTTTTACCAAACACTAAACCAGTCAACATACGTCCTTACCATTACCCCCATTACCAGAAGGGAAGAAATAGAAAAGTTGGTTGCTAATAGGTTAAAGCAAGGAATCATACGATTCAGTCAGAGTCCTTTTTCTTCACCAGTCTTGTTGGTGAAAAAGAAGGATGCGACTTATCGATTTTGTGTGGACTATAGAGCCTTAAATGCATGACTATCAAGGATAAATTTCCAATACCGACAGCGGAAGAGATGTTTGATGCATGGGTTGAAGTTAGTGTGTTCATCCAGTTGGACTTGCGAGCAGGATACCACCAGATTAGTGTTCATGACAGAGATGTCTATAAAACGACATTTAGGACTCACGTAGGGCATTATAAGTTCCTAGTAATGCCATTCGGGCTCACCAATGCACCATCAATATTCCAGGCCACCATGAACCGAATTTTCTCGCCATATTTATGAAAACTTGTTATCGTCTTCTTTGACGACATATTGGTTTACAGCTACGCAATTACTTCACATGTGGAATATTTGAAACGTATTTTCCATTGTTTGCAGGAAAACCATTTCTTTGTCAAAATGTCAAAGTGTGTGTTTGGCGCAGACTCCTTGGATTATCTCGGGTACATTATTTCACACCGTGGAGTCACAATGGATCCCCAGAAAATTGAAGTAGTAAGAAGGTGGCCGCACCCCACAAATCAAAAACAGGTCTGTGGGTTCTTCGGGCTAGTCGGGTATTATCGAAGATTTATCAAAGGGTATGCCACCATAGCCGCACCACTGACCAATCTTTTACAAAAAGATAGGTTTAAATGGGGCCATGCAGAAGAAACAATGTTTGAGAGACTTAAGCATCAGTTGTCCAGCGCACCCCTGTTGAGACTACCGAATTTTAACGAGCAGTTTGTCGTTAAAATCGATGCGTCAGTGGTTGGAGTTGGAGCAATGTAGCTCCAAAGCGGAGGCCCGCTTTGCTATTTCAGCAAAAAGCTAAGTCTACGAATGCAAGCAACAACAACTTATCAGAGGGAATTATTCACCATCGTGGAAGCTGTCTATAAATGGTGGCAGTACCTTCTTGGACAGAAGTTTGTGACATGAACAGACCACAAAGCATTAAAGAACTAATGCAACAGGTAATCCAAACACCTATTGCAACAACAATATGTCAGGAAACTCTTGCGATTTGATTTCGTAATCGAATATAATTCGGGTGAAACAAATAAGGTGGTTGATGCTTTGTCCCGGGTACACGAAGAGGAAGAAATGGTTCACTCGTCTTTTATCGCTTTAAGTAAACCAATCATAGGCCTGATAAAAGAATTGAGAGAGGAAAATAAGTCACTGGCAAAATTATGCAGACTCAATGACAAGTTGTCTCGTGGTGAATTATCCTCCGAATTCCAATGGCAAAATGGCATTGTAATGTTTAAAAATCGTTAATGTTTTTGGGGATCAGTCCAAACCGAAGCAACGTCTACTACAAGAATTTCATTCAACACCGTATTCCGGACATTGTGGAGTGAAAAAGATGATGGTTAGTCTATCGACTTTGTTTTATTGAAAGGGGATGCGACAATCTGTTGAAAAACTTATTGGTCAGGGTTTGATTTGTCAACAAACCAAGTTATTCCACTCAAGCACCTATAGGACTTTTACAACCGTTGCCCATACCCGAGGCATTTTGGGACGATGTGCCTATGGACTTCATAACTGAATTACCTCTTTTAAAAAGAACATCAGTCATATTGCTTGTGGTGGATCGGTTGATAAATGCACATTTTGGTGCATTACCCACTCATTATAACGCCTAAGATAGTGATCAAACATCATGGTTTTCCATAGACTATCGCATCGGATCGGGATGCAGTATTTCTTAGTAAGTTTTGGAAACACTTGTTCGAATTAAGCGGCACAAAATTAAAGCTTAGTACCTCGTATCACTCTTAAATGGATGGACAATCCGAGGTGGTCAATAGGGGCTTAGAACAATATTTAAGGGCAATGGTGTCTGAACGACCGCATCAATGGTCATCATTTGACAAGTGCTTTATTTTATACCTTTTATATATCAAAATATCCTTCAACTTATTGTTTTTATAGATTAAATATCACCCCTTAGATTTGGTTTGAGATTGCTTTTATTTTATTTTTAAGATAAGATAAAAGAGAAAAATATATATATTTAAACATTTCGATTTGTGTGGTTCACGTAGGCTGCAGAAAAAAAGGGCAAAAGACACCCAATTTAATCTTGGGTATTTGTTAATTATGATGTAGGTGCTCAAGCCCACTCCATAGCCCATTTTTCAGAAAATTTTGATAAAGGGATGTGTCCAGATAGAGAAGTCCAACGCCTCTCATCTCCAATTTGGCGGCTCTTTTCTATCGCGGCTTTCTCCGACTTTGAACCCACGTCAACAGTAGCGTTGGTTACTGTTTTGCTGTTGGATTTTTCATTCCCGCGTGAATTTTCACGTTAGCTTTATCCGAAATCTAAGTAGCGTTCTCAAAATGCGACATCCACGTTGTTGTTCCTGCAGTTACTTGGATGGAGGTATAAAAGGGGTCGGCTAACTGTCGTTTGAGAGGGGGAATCGATTGGAGAAATCGAACCAGAAGTGAAGAAAATAGGAGATGATTTGGAAAGAAATCATTGGTAATTTCTTTATCAATTAGGTATTTTTAGATTAGGTTTAATTTCAATTTCATTGTTAATTTTCCCTTTTCAAGCAATGAGATTGTAATCCTTTGGAGGATTAGATTTGTGTTGAGACTTTCTATATAAATATGATTTCTTCATATTTCATTTATGTTAATCTTGGTTGAACATCTTCATCATTGTTTGGTTGTTCAAATTGATAGGGCCAATTGATTTGTGTAACCTTACTTTGTATTTCTAATTGAAATTAAGAATCCGTAATTGTTCTTAGTTTTGATAAAGTAGAAATTAACACTCCGAATGACCACCAGATTATTTGGAATGTGCTAAAGGTTTTCATAATCTAGCTTAAATGATTGAGCTTCTCATCATTAGTTAGGATTGGTGTTTATGTCGTTATTAATGCAATTGGTAAAACAATTTCTATGTTCGTAACTAGAGTTGTTTTTAACTATTAGGGACTTATCATCGAGCTTCTCATGATAGTCTAATCATAAGGATAAACAGAGTGTTTGATGCGCATCGGCACTTATGGCCATTCTGAAATTGAGCGAAAATGTATTTGGGAAGTCAATGATACACAAGTCTGAACTTTAATTGAATTATAACTCATTGCTAGTCTTTTATTATTTGTTATTTGCTTTAATTTCATATGTCTAGTTTAGTATATCAATCCACCTCCCTTTTTATATAAAGTGTAAACGTTAATAACCTTTCATGACCAATCCTTGTGGATTCGACCATGCTTGCCAATATTACAATTTAGGTTGTAATTCGAGGTAATTAGGAAATTATTATTTGGGCTGAGTTTTGTTATAACTCGAGCTATCACAGCAGCATCAAGCTGTCTCCATATCAGGTGTTGTATGGTAAGCTACCTCCTGCATTAATTTCGTACACACCAAGGTCATCTAAAATGGCGGCGATTGAAGACTTGTTAATTGAGCGAGATGATTGTTGCGGGTATTAAAAGAAAACTTGGCTGTTTCAAGAAACTGGATGGAGATTATCGCTAATCGTGGGTGCCGAGAAGTCAATTTTGAAGTATGGGATAAGGTCTTGGTCAAACTACAACCTTATCGACAGGTAACAGTTGCCTCTCGATTTTCTAATAAGCTGTCCAAAAGGTTTTATGGGCCATTTACTATCCTGAAGCGCATTGGGGTAGTAGCTTATCCGTTGGATTTGCTAATATCCAGTCGTATCCATTTGATGTTTCATGTGTCTCTTCTTAAGATTTACAAAGGAGGGGAACTGGTGGTCGTCAAGGATTTGCCTCTAGAGCTACAAAATGGGCACCTAATAGAACTTCCCCTGGTTATTTGTGATGTGCGAAGTGTGCTAAGAAATGGAAAACCGACTCAACAGGTTTTGGTTCAATGGTCCTATAGTCAACTGGAAAATGCAACATGGGAGTTGTTGAAGGAGTTACCAACTTGAGGACAAGGTGATTTTTGAATAAGGGGTAGTGTTACACCTAACTGATCCTATTCAGAATACTATGGAAACGGAGCAGGTGACTAGTGTGAGCGAGCAACCAAGACGTTCCAAGAGAATTATAGTGGCTCCTGTTTGGCATAAGAATTATATGATAGGGTAATCTATTATTTAGATTTGGATAATCAAAGAAAGGAAAGTAGTATTGGGTTAGAATTGGTAAGGATTGGTATTGGGATAAGATTATTATTTGTTATTGATTTATGTTTATCTTTTAGTAGAAGTAGTAGTATTTATATTTAGGCTTCTTGTTAATGATTATTAAGCAATTTTGAAATTAATTCTTACCCTCTTCACTCTCGTTTTCTAAAATCTTTCTAAGGTCAGCACTCGCTCGAAGAGTCTGGTCAAGATCGACCGTCTTGATCGTATCATGTTTTAACCCTAAAAATTTAAAAATAACAATGTGAAACATTAACATTGGGAGAGGTACAAACCCAAATAATGTTTCACATAGAGTGTTATTCTTAATAATCATATTGTGACTCAAAATATGTCAATTGGAAGGCATATGTACCATAAGATGTTTTTTATTTATTTATGCTGGAACTGATTGATGATGCTATATCGAAAATAATATGTTATATGTACTGGCGGAGGCAATTGGGAGAGCAGTTGGTGTTGAGCCCCCTCCCCCTCCTAACATACGAGGTGACAATTCTTTACACGACCCGAAACCTGACACGAAAATAAAAGGGTTTAGAATGTACTTTCTGACCCGTCAACCCGTTTATTAGGCGGGGGTCATGTTCGGGTTTAGCTAAATGTTTGCGGTTGACCCGCCAACCCGTTTAAAATAAAATATTAAATAATATTTTTTAAAAAGTAATTTTTATTCTAATTTCCAAACCTCATTCTCTGATTCCAATTTCCAAACCTAATCGATCTTAAAGGGTTCCTTGATTCTAATCAATCTAGAGGGTTCTTCACTGGGTTCATTTTCAGTGTTCAGTGGGTTTGTCATCGTCTTCAGTAGGTTCGTATCGATTTCTTTTAGCTGTTGTATCCATTTCATTTGCATCAATCTTTTAGCTGCTGACCTGCTGTATTGATTTCTTATTTTAGTTGTTGTATCAGATTCTTTTAGTTGCTGTATCGATTTGTATAGGGAGGTGATTGGTTAATTAGTTGTTGTATCGATTTATTTTAAAAACTTGATCATGTAACTCTTTGTTCAACATGATTTCTTTTATAAACTTGATCATGGAACTTTATGTTCAACATGATTTCTTTCAAAAACTTGGTTGTGTTCAACTTAATTTGCTGAGATCGACTTAATTTATGTTGTGTTGAATATGATTATTTTTAAAACTTTCCGTGTTCAACATGATTGATGTGTTCAACATGATTTCTTTTAAAAACTTGGTATGTTCAACATGATTGTTGTGTTCAACTTAATTAGACCTTTGTATTAGCTGCTGTTTGATGATAAACATATAGGCCCGCCAACCCCAGCATGTGCGGGTTAGGGTTGAACCAGGGGCGGAACACAAGCATTCTAACCACACGGGCTGAACCTAATATATTATATATTTTTAAAAATACCAAAAATATATTATCCAAAGTTATAACATAATAAGTTTTAAAAAGTAAGAACATGTAAAACCTCGTTAATCAAAGTGGAACCAGTCGATCTTTTGCGGCCTTGAAGTCTTCTACAATTTCCTCCAAACTAATCTTTTCAGCAACTTCCCTTTCGATAAACAAAAGCAACGAGTCGTTTAGAAACTCATCATCCATCTTATTTCGTATTCTTGTTTTCACAATATTCATTGCTGAAAATGATCTCTCAGTTGTCGCGGTAGAAACTGCGAGAGTTAGTAAGACTTATTAATCGATGAATAAGATCAAAAGTGGGTTCTCTTCTTGTCCTTACCAACCACTGACATAATTCTGCAAGAGATGCCAATTGCTTATAATCTGTATGTTGAACGACATCAATAGCATAATGTCAAAGTTGCATTTTCAGAATTGTTTTCTCATGGTCACTGAAATCTTCAGGATAAAATTTCTCTACTAGTTGTTGTACATCAAGACTTTTAAAAGTCCGATGCACATTTTTGGGATCTAGAGTTGATGCAAGACGAAACATCTCCATGGAACTATCAATGAACCGATAATCTAGTTCCATTAATTGACAATTAATTTCTTCATAAAAGATATCGACTCAGTAATGATGCTCATTTGTATTTTCACAATGTTCTGTACGAGCCCGAACCCCTCTACTAAAGTAGGAAGAAGACATGTCAGGAATATCTATATTGCGTACCTGACAAGAAAACAAGTCGAGAAGAAGACAAGTTAGGAAGATTTACTTGATAACGATGTTCGAGTTTATGATCATTATGTTATATACCTGACAAAATGTCGTAACAAGGCAAAGCAAAGCATCCCAACTTTCATCTTTCATCTTTCATTAGTTGCAATAACATTTTGGTAGATGCAACTAACCTCAATGCGTTAAAAATATCTTGATCTTGCTTTTGTAAAGCTTGACAAAGTGAAACAGTGATCTCCATTATTTCTTTTTGAAGATTCAAGACAAACACGAACTCAAATGTAATCATAGTCTCATATGCCGAATCTGCATCTCCTTTGCTTGAATCATTTCCTTCGTTAAAAAATTTGACCAAAACCTCACAAGTTGGACTGAACATCTTAACTCGGCTAGAAACTGATCTGAGATGAGAACTCCATCTAGTATCTCCGGCTCGTTGTAGTGTACCAATTTGATTGAGACCTCTACCAGTCTCCAATTGATCAACAGAAATCAAGCATGCAATTTCATCGACTTGTGCATCTCGTAGTTGGTCGGTGCGTTTGGAGGATGCACTAACAACATTGAAAATTAAAGACAAAGTTGTAAAAAACTTACGCAATGCTACAACTGCTTGAGAGGCGGTCACTAATGCCAATTGCAACCGATGAGCAAGACAATGAACATAATATGCATATTTACAATCTTCTAAAATGAAGGCTTGCAAACCTTTGAACTGACCTCGCATATTGCTTGCACCATCATCCCCTTGTCCACGGATAGACTTGACATCAAGGTTGTAATGTGATAACAGAGAATAGATTCCATCCTTGAACGTTTGTGCTTTAGTGTCACGCACATGAACAATTCCAAAGAAACGCTCTATAATGAAGCCCTCTTTATTAACAAATCTCAAAGCAAGAGAGATTTGCTCTTTATGAGACTCATCCCTTGCTTTGTCAACAAGTAAACAAAACCTTCCACCACCAATCTCCTCACAAATCATTCGTCTCACCTTATTTGATATAAGATTCAGAATTTCCTTTTGAATCAACGGTGTTGTATATGATGCATATCTGGGAGCACGGCAAAATAAACCTTTAAGCTCGGTGCTAAACTCACCAAGTGCCTCCAACATTTCAAGAAAATGTCCTCTGTTAATGGAATCTAATTTTTCGTTGTGGCCTCTAAATGCAACTGCTTGAAAGGCATACCAATGGACACAATAAATAGAAGTCGTCAATCTCAAGCTGTTCTTCTCACGCTCTTCAGTTGTGAACTTCTCATATACATTTCGTATATCTTGCACGTCATTCAATAAATGATCCCATCCATTTTGTGCAACATTGTGGAAAGAAGTACATTCAGTTCCCATATGCATTAAGAAGCCACATGTTTTTCCACCCACTTTTTTCCAATTTCGAAACCCATGTACGGTAAATGCTTGTTGACCATGGTATCCAAGTCCAGATGGCTTGTTAAACAAAAAACAAGGGAAACAAATGTTGCATCTAAAGTCTTTGAATATTCAATCCAAGGATATAAGTTAAACCAAGAAGCTTGAAAGCTACGTTTATGATTTTCTTTTACAGATTTTGGATACATAGAAAGTGTAAGTTGAAGAGGACCAAGATTCATATAAGCTCGTCGAATTGTATCTTGTTGATTGATAGGATAATCATAAACTTGACGACGCAAACCAGGGTCTCGTTCTAGTATACTCAGATCAATATCATTACTTTCCATTTGAGCTTTTTTGCAAGGGTTTTCGGTAACCGGAACACTAGATGTAGGGGTATTATCTACATTTGTTGTTTCTTCTGGATCTTGAGAAGAAGAGCTAGCATGTTTTCTTTTGAAAAACCCATGAATGGTAGATTGAGTTTTCATCTTAATCTACATATGAAACATATTCAAAACACAATTAGGAAACACAATTGAAAAACCCAATGAGTAGGTGAAATAAACCATTAGAATGAAACAGTGTCATTATTTGAAAGTTGAAATCCCAATAACACAATTACTAAATTTAGGAACATGGAGATGGAGAACACTACTACAGTATTGAATTTCACCCATAAGTCCATAACATGGAATACTAAAGAAAAGTATGTAAATAAAATACTAATTTTGTCACCATGAACGTGGCGTGAAGGTTACTTTGTTACTCCACTAAGTCCACTTATAATAAATATTGATGCTAACCCAAATGCACAGACAATCTGGGCAAAAACCCCACATCAGGAAAATGAAACAAAAAAGCCCTAGATTATGTAAGTATGAAAAAATTATACCTTTGAATTAGGGGTTGTAGGAATTCGATTATTTGATGAAGATGAACTCAAAATCACATGAATTCCACCAGCATTTGGGTTTGGTTCTTCATGTTCATGGAGATTGGAGACGGGAGAGGGAGAGGGATTAAGAGGTCGGCTGTCGATCGAGAGAGAGAGAGAGGCAGGGGTTGCTGTTGAAGTCGAGTGTCTGGTGTGTCTTCGCCGTCGATGTCGAGTGTCTGGTGTGTCTTCGTCGATGTCGAGTGTCTGGTGTGTCTTTGTCGTCGATGGTTGCTGCTGAAGACGTGAACGCTCGTGGATGTTAACTCTTGTTTCTATTGGAGATTTGGAGTGGAGGGGCCCAAAGTAAAATTTTCTTTTTACTAAACTCAAACCTAAATTTTTTTTGCTTAGCAGATTAAAAGGCCCAGGGGCCCTGGCCCCTAATAGCCTTAAGAGGCTTCCGCCACTGGGTTGAACATTTCGACACAATTAATTAAACGTGTCGTATCCGGGTTGAGCCTTTCTGACCCGCCAACCTGCCAACCCGAATGCGACATGATTGCCATCCCTAAATAGAATATATTGTGATTGTCCAAGTGGCTTGAGTTACCTTGTATCATGTGAGAAATCTAGGTGGAATCTTGAGGTTCATTTTTTTTTTTTTGATTTTCTTTAGTTAAATTCTTTTATCTTTAAAACACTCATATATTTAACTTTTAAAATACTTATATATGTAATTGCTATTATTTATATTTATATTTATTAATAACAACTTTTTTATTGCTTTTCAGTTATTAAAAGCTTATAAAAATATTATTATATCAAAAATCAAAATAAACTAGATGAAAATTGATATCCAGTACAAAATTTCAAAAATATATCAATCAAGGTATTATAAGAATTACATTTTTTTTAAAGGCAGGCTAACACACACACACACACACTTTTTCGGGGTATTCAGTCTTCCACTTAAGGGTGTCATCCGACTAATCCCCGTCGATCACGGCCCAGCCCAATTAAGGGTACCACTAAGTGGCAGGCCCATGATCAGGATATCTTCACATGCGCACCGCGGGGTTCGAACCCCGGTACTCAGGGATACCATCCACTGACCCCCTAGGATGTTACCTTACCACTGGGTTAGACATGTTTTGATATTATAAGAATTACATTTGAAGTAAAGATTTATATAATGTTATATTTGAGTAGGTTTCTGGTAAAAATAATAGTTACCGTGAAATGAGTAAGAAGAGATCTCCAACATTTGATCAATCTTAATTGAAGATTAATTGCAAATACACTTCTAAGCTAATTCATAGGTTATTTTGGACTTGATCTGAATCATTAGATCAACACTAATCTATATATATATTAAAAGAGTAACCGGTAGCTATGACGTGGCCTCTCCTAAACATCACAAGCCTACCTTTCTTTTCTCTAAGTTTTTTGATTTTTTTAAATATTTGATATGTTAAAGATTATTTCATCCTTATACTAAAAACAAATAGTTCATTAGGATAGGGTTATTTTGGTCATTTAAAAAAATGTAACCTCCAAACCTTTTCATCTTCATTTTAAAGTTGAAACCTCCAAATTTTTAATAAGGTGAAACCTCCTAACCTTTCTCTCATTCATCATGATTTGTCCACTATATATGTATTCTTCCTTTCCACCACTTGATGTATTATTTGTTTCACAAACAATTGTTCTTCAACAAAATTTATTTTCGGGTAAACTCCTCTATACACCATCATTTGATTTGTTTTTTCATCCCACAAAATTGTCATTTTTCGACAAAATCGTTTTTCAGGTTTACTTTGAGAATATAATCCAGGTATTATTTCTTATTGAATTTTGTTGGGATTTTAGAGCCATTTTTTAACTTTTGTCTTTTATATTATTCTTATGTTTTTATCAATCGAACTGAAAGTTTGTTCTTGACAACGTTTTAGAGTTTTGATGGTGAGAACAGTTAGATAATCGAATCTTGCAAGTACGTATTACAATGTATGAAATAACTCAACAAACTTCAATATGTTCACAATGGTTTTATTTACTTTTTCAGATTTATTTCGAGAAACTAATTCAAGTATACTTTTCTCTTTTACTTTTGGATTGATGATCGAATCTTGCAAATATGTATTATAATCTATGATATAACCTTAACAAACTTCAATATGTTAATGGTTATTTTTATTTTTGCAAGTTTATTTCGAGAAACTAATTTGGCTATACATTTCCTTTTTACTTTTATCTATTTTGTAGCTTATCTTTTAATCATTTTTATTTTGCATTTTTACTTTTTTTTTGGGAAAGTAACAATGCGTATAAATCAGAACTTTTATTAAATGTGTCTATTTATTTTTATTTAATTATTTATATTTTGTTAGTAATATGACAATACTTATTGATAATGATTTTACAATTTAATTCAATTTATAAAATTATATATAAAAAGGAATATAAAATAAATCTATAAATTTTTGGATCATTATTAATAGTTGATATATACATGTATATTATTAAACTCAAATCAATATAATTATAAAACTTATTTAAAAAATTATAAACTTAATAGAGTTACTCTCATGAGATGTATAAAACGACTATGAAACAGTAACTTTAAATTAAAATAACTAAAAAAGTTACTACAATTATATTATTAATATATATATATATACATACATTTATACACATGTATATATTTTTTAATTTTCTTTAAAATCAAACTATATAGATGAATCAAATAAATGTGGAATCAGTTATTTCATTTTAAATGAAATGTTAGTTGATGAATGTTACATTATGTATTTATTATTTTTTTAATAATTAAAATCTTTAATCAATTCAAAAAACCTTTCATCTTTTCTAATAATGAATCATCAATATATATAAATGAAAATTTATTACTATAAAAAATCTCTCTCTCTCTCTCTCTCTATATATATATATACAAGATACCATGAGGACATATTAGGATTGCTTGGTTCATGAGTTTTCTATTAGTCAAATTGCAATTGAATCTCATTTTTTGGAAAATTTACTAAATTTTGAGGTGTATTTTTTTCTACGATTTTCTTAATTTTTATTTATATTCATTTTTTCACCAATATAACACCTCACTGAATTTTATGATCTTCATTACAGGTTAAATCCACTCAAATCATGAATAGGTGTATATGACATAATGTTTTTTACAATTCAGTGATAGATGAATCAAATAAATGTGGAATCAGTTATTTCATTTTAAATGAAATGTTAGTTGATGAATGTTACATTATGTATTTATTATTTTTTTAATTAAAATCTTTAATCAATTCAAAAATCTTTCATCTTTTCTAATAATGAATCATCAATATATATAAATGAAAATTTATTACTATAAAAAATCTCTCTCTCTCTCTCTCTATATATATATATATATATACAAGATACCATGAGGACATATTAGGATCGCTTGGTTCATGAGTTTTCTATTAGTCAAATTGCAATTGAATCTCATTTTTTGGAAAATTTGCTAAATAACAATGACAATTATGAGGTGTATTTTTTTCTACGATTTTCTTAATTTTTATTTATATTCATTTTTTCACCAATATAACACCTCACTGAATTTTATGATCTTCATTACAGGTTAAATCCACTCAAATCATGAATAGGTGTATATGACATAATGTTTTTTACAATTATGTTATATATATATACATTGATGATTAATAATTAAAGAAGATGAAAGATGTCATGAATTACAACACAAGAAATTATGTTGATATCTTAAAATTGTTTGGTTGATGAGTTTTCCTTTCGTCAAATTGTACATGAACGTTCATTTTGAAATTCATAAAATTGCTAAATAAGAGCATCTCCAACAGGTATGCTATAAATTTTCTAAAGTAGAGTAACAAAAGTAAGAATTTCTAAAAAAATTACATTCAACTCCAACAGCTACTCTATTTTAGCAATTCAATCATTAATTAATTATATTATTAAAATATTCAATGCACTTAATAAAATATAATTTTTCTCTCCTAAACACTTAATATCAATGTTTTCTATTGGTTAGAAGGAATAAAATATTGTTTCTCTCTCTTACCCAAGGAGTTTTAGAGATTTCTCTAAATTTAGAGAATTTGATTACCTCTCCTCTTTTTTCTATTTTAGCATACAAGATAGCATAGCCATTGGAGCAAAAATTTGCTAAAATCTTACTTTTCTCTATTTTAGCATAGCTCTTGGAGATACTCTAACAATGATAATTATGAGGTATATTTCTTATGATTATACCAATCATTTCGGGAGTGGACATGCATTTGGGTGATATATAGTTATTGTGTCATTTAGTTGTACTTTTGTTTCTTTCTTAATAAAATTGTCAAATGTAATATTGTTTTTCAACAAAAATAAAAAAATTCATGCAATTTCATTAATTACACAAGCGATGCATACATCATCCATGGGTTTATCGTTAATGTTAGTCATTTTTTTCATTTATCTTATATATAACCCATTAGTTAAATTTTAATTTTTCAAATCATATAATTAGTTTGTATGTAGCAACTAATAGTTTTAACCACATTTGTTGAATTATCTCAATCTGACGGTTTAGATGAGTTATTCAATTATTTTATTTTCGTAGTTTTCTTTTGAACTTGAACTTGATCTTAATCCTATATATATATATATGTATTAAAAAATAACAAAAGGTTTTGAGCGCAACACCATGAGGATTAAGTATAAAATAGGTGGATTGGATGATGTGACATCATAATAATTAAGTAATCTTAATATTAAAACGTGACATTGGTTTTGCTTATCTCACGTTGGTAAGAAGATGTTAAATTGAAAGAAATATGTGAGTATATTGCTAAGAGGAAATGATGCATTGTTTGACAAACTTATAGAACTAATAGTAATCCTATTTTTATGTGGTAAAAGTTACTATACAGCTTAGAGCATCTGCAGTGGGAGGTTTATCAAACTTCAACTTTTTAAGGACCGGTTCTTAAATCTGTTTACATTAGGAGCGAAAGGGTTTTTGCCAACTAGGTTGAATCGGTTCCTTGCTAATTCATCCTCAAACAATGGTGGGCCAAGTAATAATTAAGTAATAAATTATTACAATTTTAAGATATTTTTTACTTTATCAAACCGATAAAAATTATTTAGTTTAAAATGATAAAATTATCTCTATAATCACAATTCTTTTTAAAATGCATATAAAATTTGAATTTTATATAAATATCAACAATTATTCTTAACAAATGTATTATCTTCATCTAAATTTTTATTTTTATCAAAAATTGGTATACCTTTAAAATATTATTGTTATTTTAATTTATTGTAAATTCTTTTTGTAAATTTTAATTTTTTGTTATTTAATTAAATAAATAGTTTTTAATTATTATAATTTTTGTTATTGAATTTTTTATATATATAAATCATTGAACGGTCAATAATCAAAATGAAAGGTTTATAAAATGTGTAAGAAAAATAAATTTGACGTGGCGGATTCATGAACCTTTCAAGAAGTCCATGATGACTGTGGATGTTCTTAGATGAGGGATGCATTTGTGTAAAATTATAGAGTTGATATTAAACCTATATTCTTATAAAATAATTACTATAATAGCTTGCTATCATGATTTTTCAATGTGATTAGCCTTGCATGTTGATCAACTAATCTGTATTATATTATTTTCAATAATAGTAATATGATTGTGGGACATATTATTTGAGTTTTAAATAATATAATACAAAATTATTGTTGGTATATCACAAATTTATCGTAATAACGATTAAGAATATATGCAAATTAACGACTTATGAAAATATGTTCATTTTTACATTGTATTTCTTTAATTTTTAACTGAAAAATTGCATTTTATTTTAACTCAATTTAATATTCCAATGAAAAAATTATCGTCATACCGCGCAACGCGCGGATCCAACACTAGTTAAAAGTAATCAAGAGTCCAACTCCCTTGTTAGGTGAAAAAACTTCCTTGTTAGGTGAAAAGCAATCACCTTAACTCCTATTCACACACCATCATTCGTCTATTATATCTGAATGAAATATACTTTTCATCCATATATCACTAGTTGTCACTACTAGAAAATTGAGTATTTTCAATGAAAATTTTCAACGGAAAATGTCGTTGAAAATTTTCAACGGAAAATGTCGTTGAAAATTTTCTATGAATTTTAAAGAGATTATTGACAAAACATAATTTTTCTACGAATTTTCAACGAATTTCCGTTGAAAATCTCTTACAAAATACATTTTCAACCAAAAACTTTTTGACGAGACATTCCGTTGAAATTTTTTTGGTTGAAAATGCATATATGTTTGTGAGAGATTTTCAACGGAAATTCGTTGAAAATTCGTAGAAATTTTTTGTTCTGTCAATAATCCTCTAAAATTCGTAGAAAATTTTCAACGACATTTTCCGTTGAAAATTAATTTCCGTTGAAAATACTCAATTTTCTAGTAGTGTGTGTACCCGCGCAATGCGGCAGGGTATAAAAGCAATCACCTTAACTCCTATTCACACACCATCATTCGTCTATTATATATGAATGAAATATACTTTTCATCTATATATCACTAGTTGTGTACCCATTGCACGCAATGCGGCGGGGTATAAATTTAGTATAGATGTAAGTAAGATTACCGATTACAACAGATAAACAAAAGCGTTCAAAATTGTGTGTCTCGTATCTTTAATGATGGGCATAGCAAAACCAAGCTAATCTGGATACCTAACTTGGGTTTGGGACTGGTAAGGACCGATTTGGGCACGAACGGGTTATTATTTTTATGAAAATTCTCATCACGGACAGGACTGGTTACCCAAATAAGCGCTTACCAAGTGACATTACCTTAGTGGATGAATATGATAAAAACCAAAAATCTTATCCGGTAAGAGCAAAGGCATTGACTAAGTATCTTACCCAGTAAGTGAAGACAAAACCTTTTACAAAGTAAGCGTTTACCAGGTAAACTGTTGCATATGATACCATTTTGGTAGACTAAAATCTTACCCGGTAAGTAAATGATAGTGTTGAATTTTGTCTGCAAGTAATAATGTTGAATGCAAGTAATAATGCTGAATTTTGACAGTAAGCACTTACTTAGGTAAGTTTTGGTAAATAACCTTTAAGTTTTTATAACTTATATATTAATTTTTTCAATATTTCTATAAGATTTTCAAGTTATATTTAAATATTTCAAATAAATCAAATGTTCTATCAAGCTATATTCAACCACTTCATTTAGATCAATAAAAGATTTCTTTATCCAGTAAACATAGCAAAGAAAAAAAGCAGTAAAATCAATTCCAAAATACATAAAACAAACTATCTAATAAGAATTTAAATCTCAACACCAAAATACATTAAAAAACAATCTAGTAAGAATTTTAATCTCAACAGAATTAAGAAACAAAAAACAAAGTTCAAACTTAAGAATCTATGTTTCTTTCCACCCCGGGTCAAAATCCGAACTGCCTTTGAACAATGGGACTGCTATTACCATTAGGATGATTATTAACTGTAAAGAACCGTTGGATTTTCGGTAACAAATCAAGGTTTCTTCAATGTAGCAGCGTTTCTTTATGATCTATCGATTGATCCGCCATGAGAAGTAATGTCCATGTCCATTAAGAAAAAAAGGGAAAAAGAAAAAAAATTGAAGTAAACGTTTACAACCAGAAAGTTACATATGTAGATTAGCAACGGTGCTAATCTCATCATCTGATTCAATACGACAAACATTTAGAAATACACCTTGGTGTCTAAGATCCAAATAGTTAATATATGATTAAGTGTTGTAAATCTTTTCAACTACATACAATAAATTTGCCCATACAATTCATAAAAGAGAAGAAAAAGAAACTCAAGTGCATTTGATTAAAGCATTACCAACCTATGTGTTACTTCTATGAGCCCAATACCACACTGTGGTCATTCACCACAGATTCCGAATTTCCAAAGAAGCATGAAGATCACCAAGAATTTAGGTAAATCATGCATTGATCCAAATCTTCCAGGCTCTATTCCAACATAAAGCAAAATGAAGAATGTAACATCTAAATTTAGAATAATGATATGTTAGATATTTTAATGAAATTTAAAAGACCGAGTGCAACCTCGAATGGAAGAGAAATATTCTCTTTATTGTCATGTGCAGTATCTTGTTGCCTATTAATAGTTACAAACATCAACAAATGATACGCCCTTTAAAATTGTCATTTTTACTAATATGACAGTTAAAGTTATATCATTTAGAATAAAAGATTGGGTAGTTATGTAATTATTATTATTTTGAAAAGGGTTTTAATTTCTTTCCTTCCCCTTCCTCCAATTTTTGGGAGGTACGTTTCCTATCCTTGCGCTCTTAATTTTTTTTTTCAAGAACACAAGTTCTTTTTACTTTCATCCCCTTTCCTTTCCTTTCCCTCATAAATGAGTTTCAGAAATAACAGTGTTAGAGAGAAATGGTCCTAACTAAAACAATAAACAGTGAAGGGGAAATGAACACAAGAAACTAATACTAAATCTTCATTCAATGTAAAATGTAAATACATTAAATATGACGGATATTTTTGTTGTCATATTGAACGATTAGCATTTTGAATCATGAGACTTTGTAGAGAAATGCAAATATGACCAAGAATAGCATAAAAATACTTGAGCTAGCATTATAGATTATATCTCCAGCCAACTACAGAAATGAATGTGGCTGTGGGTAAAATAGGAGTCAAGAGAATAAGAATGATCCACAAAATAGATAATGAATAACAGATATAAATTTGACCCACAATCACATTTACTGATTTGCATCCAAGATCATAACTCTCCAATCACACTTGATTCAACTCAAGGAAACAAAATCATTTAAGATTAACTAAATGATTTACAGAAAGGGAAAGACCCAAATGAAAAGAAGAAGAAAAGACACATTTATAACAGAAAAAAATGGTCTACAGAATGACTTACAGGCGGCGAAAAGTAAGCCTTTTGCTGAAAATTTAGATAATTAGTACGCATTTGAGAAGGGAAAACTAAGCATTTCAAGCATCATAAACCCACATTTACATAAGGGAATCATTTATGCACAAATACCCAAATATAAAGAAGAAGAATACATACCTGGAGTTCAAGACCACAAACCTGAAGCATCAATCAAATGAAACAAAAATCTTTTATTTTAGAAGGAAAAAATATGAAATTGTCTAAAAAGCATTTCCTGCATCAAGAAACAATCGGACAGATCCAAGCACAATCGAACAAAACAATCAGAGAAACATTTACCTGATTTGTGTCTTGGTCTTCAATCGTCAAGAGGAACATAATGAATCGAATGAGAATAACGAGATGAGCGAAGACCTCAATTCTCATTAGGAGGTCGAACCAAGGACCTATGGAATTATGGAATCAAATTAGAATTCCTATTTTAATCATTTTTTTATTGTGTCGAATCTATTTTATATTTTAGAGTGAACAGTAATCTTATAAAACTTTTACAGTAAAATATACCCCGTTCGTGCTCCTCTACTGAGAAGCACTCTTTTGCTTCTCGGGTGGTGGCGAACAATGCTGCTTGCGTTGCGGGAGATGCCCGCTCGTAGGGCCCGGCCTGCTTCCCGCCCGAAAGAACCACTCACTAGCTAGCCGGACTAGTGGGGGGCCTATCTGGAGACAACGACGACCCTATCCTAAAGGAGAAGAAGGAGTAGACCTCATATAAAGAAACCTTGCATCTCGAAAGTACGAATCGTTGTCTTGGAGGGCTAAATCGTCGTCTTGAAAAGGGAATCGCCGTCTTCGAACAAAGGGGTTTGCCGATCTGAGTCGTCTTCTTGGAGGTAAGTGTGATGATAGTGTCTTGGGGACTGAATCGTCTGAGTTTGTTTTAGGGATGTGAGAAACCATATGCATATGAGAGCAAAGAACGAATCTCAAGATTTAAGACTTTTTAAGACTCCTGCATCGTTTAGCAGTACTTTGTGTAATAAAAGTGGTTTTTAAGACTTTTAAGACTTGTGCATCATTTAGTAGTACATTGTGCAAAAAAAAAATGGTTTTTAAGACTTTTGTAAAATCTGGTTTATAAGGTAGTATATATATAGGTATTTATATTGATGTCATTTATTTACGATGTATTAATAAACTAGCGTAAGTAATGGCTCAATGATAAATAAATATGTTTTAGCCTTCTTTAACACTACTACTAACATTTCATAAACAAAAGCCACAAAATTCATGGTTTTTTTTTTGTTTTTTTTATCTACACATCACAATCAAATTTCCTATCAAAATTTTACGATATGTAACCAACATTAACCACATATCTCATATTAGTGTGTAGTTTAAATTACTTCGATCGACAAGAAAAATTTAAGATCGAACTCTAAGCCATCAAATTAGAATTCTAGCTATGCTCCTGGTTATATGACAGTGGTTATATGACAGTAGTTTAGAAACTATCATCGATAGACTTTATGTGTAAAATGCTAGAAGAAATTGTTATGTATGAATTACAAAAGAGCTTGTATTCAATTTTACTTTTAATAGTAGAAACCATCTAATCAATATTTTTCCGTACTTACATTGGGCTCATTTTTTCACATACGTTGTTGATTAAGCATTATATTCAAGTTCATTCGATAATTATTTTTTCAACATATGATAGATGTACCCATTTTAATATTTCTTACAAGAAAGTTGTCCTTAAATTACCAGAGGGCCTTTGGCCTAATGGTATGAGGTCTTTGATATCTTAGAAGGTGAGAAGTATAAACCTTAAGAAGGCTATATAAATTTATTTATTCTATTTAAAAAATATAAATATTATATATAGCAGTATATCAAAACTTCTTTTTTAAGAAGTAATGACTATCACAATCGCTAATAATATATAATTACGATATATATATATATATAGACTTGGGATCACGCGAGACACGCCTGTTTCCGTGAACACGTAAGACAATCTTTTTACATTTGAAACTTCACAGCAAAAACACTATGAACGTAAAAAAAATATGAATCTTTACAGTATTTTTGCTATGAAGTTAACCTACATAGTAATTTTGCTGTGAAGGTAACCCTTCACAGTGTTTTTGCTGTGAAGGTTCAGATTTTTTTGCCTTCACAGTGTTTTTGCTGTGAAGTTTCAAGAGTAAAAAGGTGGTTTCACGAACCTGTCTTTCCAGCCGAAAAGTAATGATTTATTGACTTCAACAAGCTCAACATTCGACGTGTTCCAACAACCGTCTAGAGGTATGTCGGGCTCATCATATAGTGCTGGGACTGACATGTTGAGTACTCTGGTCATCACCACAATCGAAAGGCACATACCCGTACCCAGGCTTCTACTTGTACAGGTAGGCTTTATGCATGGACGACATCTATCACGACATGATACCACAGTCATCAGTTACCTTAGTGTTTTCTTTCGTGCTACCAGTACTTCCAGTGGATGGGACCTGGTGGGGCATACTTACTGGGATTGGAGGAAGAAGGGTGGTTTCTGAGCACTGTTAGTACTAAAGTTTAACTTAAGTAAAACTATTATAATTAAAGATATATCTGAGTGGAGGTCTAATCATTTTTGTTTTGTTGATAACACATCAATGCATGGATAAACATGATCCTGGAGTCGCGTTTGACATCAACTAAGTGGACGGTGATGATAGGTGATTTTTTTGAGTTCTTGGTTGACACCTAAGACACAGACTATGTGTACACACAATCAAATGGCACGATGGAGGGATATCCAACTTGGATTACTCTCGAACAGGTATGAAAATCAATTTACATTTATTTAATGTAACTCATTATAGTGTAGTCTTATTTACCATTTTGTCAATGACTCTAATAATCTAGGTCTTTATCCTTAGGTGCATCGCTACCAAGAATTGGGTCATTGGAGATTTTCAACCTTGAGAGCATTCATATGGTCGTCTACAAAAGCTACCGCTAAACATCATAGAGCCAATGTTTAGAGCCATGATGATAAAATTGACGGAGGTATTGCCGAGGTTCTATACTTATCTTGAGGACTAGACTCGTATACACCGTAGCCGACAGTTCAGTTGGACTTACACACCCAATGTACCACAACAGAACTCTCCCCTTGGAGATTGTGGTGGTTGGGCATGTAAGTTCATATCAAAACTAATTGATGGTTGGATCCCATTTGGTTAGGATGATCCGAAGACAGAGGCGATGACACATGGTAGAGGTCTTATACGTGATGACACATCGGCCACTTCAAAAAACTCGATATTTTTAAAGAGGGGATAAACGACCAAAAAAGGAAAAGGGAGAAAGAGTATCGAAGATTGTTCAACTTTTGGGATTGGTTTTGATACATTGAACATTTGCGATTGTTAATTTTTTTTTATTCTTGAATTTTAGCGATTTGGTTTTGATTGTTTTATTATTAACTTTAAATTCGGTACTAAGTGGTATTGACACCGAATTTTCCGTCTTGATACCGATACCGATACCATACCGATACCGAACTGGTACATTCAGTTCGGTATTTGGTATTCATATTTTGTCTAAAAAAGCTTCGATACCGGCCGGTATAGTACCGTTTCGGTACGGTAGCCACAGTCTATCACGAACCACCATCATCCATTGCCAGCACCATCGTGGCCACCTCCACCTTCTCCTCTAGAACAACAACCTTCTCCACAACCTCTATAACCACTATCGGCCACTGACCACCACCATTCATCGCCATCACCACCACCGTGGCCACCTCACCTCAACCATAACCAATACCACTGTCGACCACCACCGTCACTGTTATCTACCATCTTCACCTCCTTCAGAACCACCATCCATCACCACCACCACTACCACCGTTGGCCATCCCTACCTCCTCCTCTACTACACCAACCTCATATTCCACATCCACAACCATCTTTGGGCACCGATCACCACCGTCCATCTCCACTAACACCACAACTACCATCTTATGCATATATATAGGGTTGGGTTCAAGTGAGAAGAAAAGTCATGGTGAGAAGCATAAGAAGGGATTTCCACCGTTGGATGCACATTAGGATGAGATGCACCGAGATGAGATACATCGAGATACACCAGATCAATTATCGTAAGGAGCTTTGAGATTAAAAATGATCAAGGGTTCAGATCCATTCTTACGCTTCTCACCTTAACTTCACTTCTCATATGATCCCATGCCTATATATATATATATATATCTATAGAGAGAGAGAGGGAGAGAGAGAGAGAGAGAGACAGAGAGAGAGAGAGATGTTCAAATACAACCCCTCTAAATCTTACAACTCATGCAACCCACTTATCCACCAATCATTTTCCTTTAATGTTATTTTTTTTAATTAAAGGTAGTTACAACCGACTAAATCCTAACCGTTGATAATCAAATGGACGCCCATGATTTGGTTGTAAAAGTTGTACGAATATAAAGGGTTGCATAATAACGGCCCTATATATATGTATATATATATAGGGGAGGGATAATGCGAGACCACTCTATGCTTAAAGAAACAAAGGAATGGTTTATAAGCCACAAATTTTGTAAAACCAATTGATATTATATTAGATGGAATTGAAGTAATTAACGGATGCTGAAATATACTTTCCACCGAAGGTAAATTCTTTTAGGGGTAAAATTGGTAGGGCTCAATAGTAATAATACTATATTAATATATTATTACTATTCTAATATAGTATAACTCTATAATATATTATGAATATACAAATTTTGTAAAATCAATTGATAATATATTAGAATGTTATATTATATTGTATTATATTATAATTATATCATATATGATTTTATATTTACCTTTGTACAAAATCATATATGAATTTACATTAAAATTTGTATAAAATCATATATGATACTGAAATAATATGTGATTTTGTTGACGTACTTTTGATTGTAATCATGTGGGAATATCATTTATACAAACCATATATGATTTTACATTTACATTTGTACAAAATCACATATGATTTTACATTAACATTTATACAAAACACTGAAATTATTTGTGATTTTGTTGATATAATTGACATTGTAATCATATGTTTTTTTCTTACACGATTTGTGAAAATAAACATGCATAATCAATAAACCTTCCCGTTTAAAAAATCTAGCGTTCAATTTTTAAAAATAATAATTTTTTTCAATTTTTAAATATTTTAAAATAATAATTTTTATTTAAAGATATTTTATTTTCAATTTTTAAAAATAATAAACTTTCAATTTTCTAAAATCATATATGACACTGAGTTTGGTTTGTTATATTTTTTTTGATCTTATATTTATTTAAAGATATTTTATATTTATTTTGATATTATATTTATTTGGATATATTTAATATTTAAATTGTTAAAAATTAATCAAGATTGTAAATTGTACAATATGATGGAAATCATGAATAGTAACATTCATAAAGTAATATTTTGACCATAAGACCATTGAAGTAATTAGATTATTATTAATTACTTTTTTAATTTTTTTAAAATATATATGTGGCTAGGAAATTGTTCATTTGTGTATTTAAACCCAAAAAATTCTCACTAGAACCTCATTCTCTCTCTCTCTCTCTATATATATATATATATACTAGTTTATAACTAGTGTGTCACACAGAGGCGTAATTTAAATTAAACTGGATATCACCAATAACGTGATGTTACAATAATATCTGTTAATACTAATAAATAAAAGAATGTCGTTATATAATAACTTATATGAAAAGATTAATACTTAAATACATAGATTGTATTTAAACAAAAAATATGATTGTAAACTATTATTACTCCACTAATTCAAACTGAGTAATGATAATATGCATTTATATGAAGTATTCAATATTCAATATTGTGGCAAGAGAATGATAGATGTATGATAAATATTCAATTAAATTTACAAAATTGTGTAAGAAGTATATTAAAAAAATCATGTCATAAATTACAAAAGACTTCTTTATAGACAACATTAGTTGTTCTATTACTAATTACACCATTATTATCTATAATAAATATTTTGACACCATTCCGACTTTTTACCCTGGACAAAGCTACATACAATTGACCGTGTGTGAAAACTGGTTCTTTGATGAATATACCAACCTTCGTCAAAGATTGTCCTTGACTTTTATTTATCGTCATTGCAAAACATACAACTATTGGAAATTGTCTCCGTTGAAACTTAAAAGGTATTCGTTTGTTGGAAGGTTCTAAAGACATTCTTGGAATGAAAGTTCGGCATCCGATATTGATTCCAGATATGACCTGCGCTTCTATTACCCTATTACCCAAAGATACCACCTGCAATCTGGTTCCATTACACAATCTAGATTTCTGATCAATATTCATTTGTAACATAATTGGGACCCCGACTTTTAGTACAATGCTATGGTTTGGCATACCAGACAACTTCAAACCATTTAATACGTCAGGTGAGTACAAGTTCAGATCAAAATTTTGTCCAAGCTGCTCTGATTCACATAGACTGTCAGAACTAAGATATTCCCTTTCTTGTCCAGGAAACATTGATAGTAGCCGATCATTTATCTCTTGAACGACTTCATGTTTAGATGCAAGAATTGCTCTTTCCTGAAAATAAGATATATTATTCATATTTAATAGAATAGATGGATACACAAATTCTATTAAAGATGGTATCGGGTTTACTGTATCGGTTATTAGAAGGTCATCAGGAATATCGACAACTTATTCACCATCATTGCCATAACCAAGTTTGCCTTCTCCTAAATCCAACAGCCATCTTGCAAAATTTCTTGTTTCTTCTATACCACATCTTCATTATTAACACTTAATCTCAGTTTTTTTGTCAACCTCAGTACTTTGCATTTATCCCATATATAAGATGAATTTAATGAGTTGACAATTTGTTGTCTATTTGCATTTGGAATGACCGGGAGTATTTGCCGAAAATCACCTCCAAAAACAACGACCTTTCCTCCGAAAACTTCATCGGAATCCGAATTACCCCTAACACCAAATACATCTTTGATACTTTTATCTAAAGCTTCAAATGCATGTCGATGTACCATTGGTGCTTCATCCCATATTATTAGGCTACTTTTTTTATTAGCATTGCAACATCAGTATTGGGCTTTATATAACAAATTGAATCTTCGTTAAGAACTAGAGGGATTTTAAACCGAGAATGAGCTGTCCTGCCTCCGGTAAGAAGTAAAGAAGCAATAATGCTAGAAGAAATGTTTAAGACGATTTCTCCTCTGGATCTTATTGATGCGGATAATGTCTTCCATAAGAAGGTTTTGCCTGTTCCTCCATAACCATATATGAAAAAGAACACCACCTTGTTTATTTTCAATAGGTCTTCTAATTTCATCATATATAGCTCTTTGCTCGTTCGTTAAAGCATTTAACAGTTGCCGAAATTGTTTTTCTTGCTCATCGATATCGTAATCTAGCTCTTCCGCTATCAGACGGCTATTCGAAGACCGAATTGAATCATCATCCGGATAAGACATCCCATCATATTCTCTAAGTGATGAATTGTTCCGAATTAATATCTTCTCAATTTCAAACAACGTCAAATTCTTCAATTGAATATCGGATAAGCATATATATGTAAAATGGATGACATAAATGTTAATTATTAGTATCTGGTATGTAAAAAATACAATTTCTATATTTTTTTCAACCAATTAAATATCTTACCTGGAGAATTTAGTTAACGACGTTGCTTATATAAAATTCTATCTGATAAGTATCGTCATGTATTTTCCCATACGAAATTTGGTCTACTTAAACTATTTGACATCAACATGATTAACGACCTTAGAAAATATCCAGATCCAGTGAAACTTGCTTCTTCAATGACATCAACGTATTCCTTATCGTCAACTAAAAGACCAAGAGCATAACATGCATCTCTAAAATTTGGAAACAGTCGTCCATTTACAGTTCGGATTTCTTCGAAGCACTTGGGACCTATCACCTTGTTTAGAAAAATCCTTAAATAATATGCTTCCCCTAGTGTTTGAGAAACCGTATGAATTCTTCCGATTGCATAACCTTTCTTTCTATGCTCCCAAAGTCGAGGTTGAAGTTTCCATACAAACTTTGTAGGGAATTCAACATAAGTAAGACTCTGAGTATCTTCATTCCGAGCATTACATTTCATCCATTGTAAGAACATTGAAGAAGCAATAGAAGGTCGGTTTATCATTTCATCAATATCGTCTGCAGCACCAAAAACAACTTGATTTTGACCTGGCAGATGAAATGGTAGTCGCAAAACAGTTGGAGTCCTATAGTGAACATCATAACCGAATATTCTCCATGAAGCCTCGCATGCTGAAACATACCGACAATCGTAATAGTCCTTTATTTCATCAACCTTTTTTTTCATGCGCTTCATCGTTGTTGTTTTCGACAACCGCTACGGTAGCTCTTGTTAGTCCCCAAGGAGAGATGACTAACTAAGAGAGGGTTTTGTAGAAGGGGGGGTTGAATATAAAACACACAAAATATACTCTTTTTAAAATTTTTAATATAAATACTAAAAATTTACACACAGATAGTTTGTTGCGGAAAAGAACAGGCAGACTATTCTATCAAACTAAACACACAGATAACAGTAATTAACTTATACACTAAGGAAGTTAAAACAATACTGTTATAGCACACAGCTTTGCCACAGTCACACAAATAATCACTCTGAAGATTTGTTGAAAGCGTGAGATTTCTGGGAAGGACTTCATCTCCTTTTATAGTGCCCATGCATGGGATGCAAGTGGACAAAGGAAGAGACTACTTCCTTTGTACTAGAATAATGGATGAACCATTCCTTGTAGCACGTAATGTCAGATAACTTTATCTTCTTTTCTTCATGGTCTGTGAAGTCCCATCAATCCTTTTAGCTAAAAGACAAATATTCCTTTTATAAGAATAAAAGAGAATGTCTTTATTTAAGGCTTGATGCCTAAGTTCTTGCTGGCTCACGTGTCTTGCAATTGATGTGAGTCAAGAACTTATCTCTTTGAAATTGCTAAGTGATACATCACACTATGTATCACATTGGTGGATACCTTGTAAGGCTGGAGTTGATAAGTGTATACTTTGCTTGATAAACTTCATCTTTCACTAAATGACAAAAGTATACACCCTTGAACTTGTGACTTGAAATCACAGCCTTAGAAAATATACCTGCAATTTCGGTGACCAAGATTATAGTGTCGGTGACCATGACATCAAACTTGATGACCTCATCTTATTTGATGTCCTTAGTACTTTTGATGACTTTTGAGTGTACCATCGGTGACCCACTATATTGGTCTTGACTTGGCAAAATGATCTGAATATTGAAGTTGGTTGATACATCCAAAATTCCACTTTTTGATGTACAACCCCTTGATTGAATAGTCTTTGACTCTTCAATACTTGAAGCATATTTCAGACCTTCAAAAGAACCTGTAAAAATTCATTCATACAAAGGAAGATGGTTCATCACCAAATCATCGGTGACCCAACAATCTCCCCCTATTTGATGATGATACCTGTAGGTTAGAAAAGAATTCTTTTTGACCCTTTCTATTTTTCTTTTGGGTTCTTTTGACTCAGATTTTTTTTTTTCAATTTTTTTTTCAATTTTTTTTTTGATTTTTTTTTAACTGAGTATATACAGTATAAGAGTATAAAATAAATGAAAGAATAAGTATAAGTTTAAATATGTGCAAAGCTTGTAAAAATATTAACAAGAGATGGGATGGAAGAAAAGTATGAACTTTTATTAATCAACACATAGGATTGATCAGAGTACATGATTAATAAAGTTCATACTGTACTATACGTCTGCAAGATCATGGATCTGAGGGTTCTCTTCGTTTAAGTTCATCCAAGATCATTCTGGGCATACCATGGTCTTCAACAGGAGGTACTCCTAGAATAGCAGAGAGGAAAGAGCTGTGCGCCCTTGGGATGTCAGATGCTCTGAAGAAACCGATGTTTCCAAAGATGTCTTCAAAGAAAACCCCAAGCTCTGGAGTAGTCAGCATGGTTTGCTCCGGGTAAGCAATAGAAGTAGGAATGGAAAGATCTATACCCGAAGCATTTATCTGGATGCCCCTTTCATGAAGCATAACAAAATGTCCCTTCTTCTTGTTTTTAGGAGCAGTGATGACCTCTCCTTTAAGACCCTGTTGAATGAAGTACATTTGTTGTGCTTCAAGGTATGTCACAAGAATATTATTCTCCTTTTGGATGTTGAGCATCTTGATGAAGAGTTTTCTGAGAATATTAAGTACCAGCTCCTTATACTTGCTTTTGCTCTTGGAGATGCCTTTACCAACTTCCATCCACTCAGTCATCCCAAGAACTTCCAACCATTCAGCTTCATATACCTTTGATAAAGTATCAGCTCTCTTAAGGGTGACAAGTAACTTGGGAGAATTCTTGGTTGGAGGTTGGATGGTAGCATTGATAATCTTGGAATCATCCTTCCTGTTCTTCAATCTCCTTTTAAACCACTCTACTTCCTTTGCCTTCTTGGCCTCATCAACCAATTTTGCAGCTTCAGATTTCTTCTTTATATTTTCAAGCTCATCTTTTTGAGCTTGAATTGCATCGGTGACTTTGGCATGAACAGCTTCATCATGAGCTAGCTTGAGTACATTAGTCTGATCATACTCAAGCTGAGCCTTGATAGCTTCTTCTTTTTCAGCTTCTGTTAGAATCACCCCAAGAGAATCGGTGGGTAATGAAGCAGGTTGAAGTCTAAGAGTGTCTGCTTGAGAATCTCTCAACCTTTTCTTTCTCTTTCTTTCTTCTTGCTGTTCTTCAAAAGAGAGAGGCTTCTTTCCTTTGGCTTTTTCTTTTCTTTTCTTCTCTTCTTCAGTTTCAAGGGGTTGAGCACTGATACTCTCCCCCTCAACAGCTGCTTCGGGTACCAAAGGAACAGGGACCACCTCTGTGACCACACCACCATCGGTGGCTGTAGGGGCCATGTCGGTGGCTGACACATCGGTGGCTGGATGAAATGGAGAAGCCACATCGGTGGCTGGATTGATGATGTCGGCGGCTGGTATGCTGACGTTGGCGGCTGGCATGCTGACGTCGGCGGCTGCTGAGGTGGTATAGATGGTCTTCTTATTTTTCTCCCCCTCAGTGGTTGAACCCTTGAAACCCACTGAAGAGAGAAATTCCTTTACCCTTGCCATATCAGAGCAGAGAGCACCAGTTTTCTTCTCAACTCTTTGAAGGACAAATCTATCAGTGTCCTTGAAGAATGAATCACCAATATCTAGTTCAACCGTTGGAGCAGAGGTTGGAACTTTATCAACTTTGGTGTGAAGACTGATAAGAGAGTCCATAATTGCTTGTTGATTGGCAATGAGAGAAGAAATATCTGTGACTTGACTTGAAGATGAACTCCGAAGTTCTTGTATGGAAGAAAGCACAGACGCCTGACTTGAAGAAAATCCTTGCTGAAGATCAAGGATAGCCAAGTGTAGGAGATCTAAACATGTCATTAGAGTTGGGTGACTCACCGACAACTCCTCAATGTTAGATCTAAGAGATGAGGAAAGGGAATCCATTCTTTCCTTTTCCTTAGCCGCATGATCTTCTAGAGGTTCTACCCTGCGTAAAGTATTACTGGTAAAGTTTGTAAAAGCTGTGAGAAGATCATCTCCCTGTTTGGAAGTCATGGGAGCTGAAGGTTAAGGCTTTGGTGGTTGATCAGCATCATCATCATCACTGGAAGAATAATCCACCAAACCTGTAGGTTTACTTGGGGGGGATTTAGGAGATGTGGGGGAGACACGTTTAGGAGAGTGTCTCTGAGGGGATTCCTCAGTAATGGGTTCTTTCACAACCTTGGTACGTACGGGAGACGTATGTGTCCAAGGTGTAGTGTCAGAGAATAGAAAGTCAGTAAATTGGGACGCTCCATCAAATGCACCTGGTTGTGATGCACTCTCATGTGGAGTAAGGAAGGGGAGCTGTGAGAGCTCACGGGGTGGAGAAGAGGCAGCTTGGATAGGAGAGTCCAAGTCTTCTTCATCAACTAAAGAGAAAGTTGATGAAGCAATAATAGGGATGTCCCTTTTTACAACCATGTCATTTTGGGAGGGCATGGAGGAGCTAGGTTGGGTTAACTGGTCCTTGGGTCGGGTAGGAATCTTTTCAACACTTACTAACTTTTGGGAGTTAGTAGGTGGCTTGTGAGGTGAGACCCTTTGGGTACCTTTAGACTTCTTTGAGGAAGTCTTTGGGGGGCTTTTAGAGTGTCTCCGCTTTTGGGACTTAGATGCTTGGGTAGAAGCCAAAGGCTCTTTTGGCTTTGTAGCATCGATGGGTGCGGAGGTAGAAGTGCCCGACGCTTTGGATCTCTTAAGAGATTTGGGCACCTCAGTTACTCTAGGAGTAGAAGAGATAGAGGACATACCTGAGGTTCTATGAAGGCGCGGTTCATTCTCTCCCCAAGTAAGAGTTGCATTCCTTGCAAACTCAACCATAGAAGGTCGGAGAGGGTTGTCTGATGCTAAGACAGCCTTTTTCATAACTTGGTTTCCCACTTGATGAAGAGGGAGATCATATATGATGTCATCCCTTTTCTCAAGTTTATCACCCAATTTAGCATTAATGATAAGAGAGAAGAGGCGTTGAAATGGTACCTGAGTACGTCGGAGAGTAGAGAAGGAGGAGATCATTTCATTAAAGAAATAACTTGCAAAGTTTATTTTCCTCTGAAATATTAGATCATGTGCCAGCTCGGTTACTTGGGAAGGTGACTGATCTGGACCACCTGTCTTCTTGCTAAGGCACAGAATCAGATGTGCAAACAGAAAGTTCCAAATACTTCCCATATTCTTGCGCAGTAAAGTACCTGGACCCTTTGACTTTGATCCCTTCTTTTCATCCAAATAGTTCAAAGCAGCAACCACCATCTGGTGTTCATTTCCCAAAGGAAATGTCTCATATGAATCATAAGCAGGAAGCCTTAGGATTCTTCGAACATCCTCAACATCAAAAACCACATCATGTTCTTCATTGGTAAGAACAGATGCAAGGATTTGATCTGTGGAAGCATCATATGTACAAGAAAGCCAAAAGTTTCCAAGAAGAAACTTACTCATCTTAGGTTTTGCAGTGAGTGCATATTGTAGAGGACACCTCTGAAGAAACCAACATATATCATTATATTCAGGATGACTATTATCAGTTCCGATACGTCCATAATAGTTGCATGCAGGGAAGGATAAAGATCCAAAGGTAATGGTTTGTTCTTCAGAAATTCTTGATGGAGAAGCCATTGAAGAAGAAATGAAGTTGCAGGTTTGAAGCTTTTGCTTTTGTGAAGAAGAAGATGGGTGCGAGAAAGGTGGTGAAGTAGTGGGGAAGGAAGTTATATATGGGAGGGAAATTTCAATTTTCAAAAATAATGATTATTTTTGGTGATTGAAAGGTCAGAATTCTAAGGGTTTTAGAGTTGAATTCGGCGCATGGTCTGACATTGATGATGTCATTAGGGATAAGAACAAAGAATCTTCCTTATCAAAGAGTGGTAAGTCAAGAGTTATCTTTAAGGGGTTAAGAATGTGAAAGGTTTGTAACGGTTACCTCGGTGAGTGTATGAGAGAGAGGTCGGTGGCTTGTATGAGAGAGAGAGACGTCGGTGGATTGACTGAGAGAGAAGGAGTCAATCGTCGGTGGCATCGGTTTTTAGGGAAAACGTCGGTGGGTCGTCTGAAACTCAGGGCAACTATCGGTGGCTTAGGAGACGGATAGCATCGGTGGTTAGAGACACAGAGGGCGAGCGTCGGTGAGTGGTTTGAGAGGTCGACGTCGGTGGCTTCGAAATATGGTAAACGTCGGTGGATGGGATTCGTCGGAAAGTAGCTATGGTGGTGTCGCCGTCGGTGGGTCGACGACGGTGTCGGTGACGTCGGCGAACGGAGAGAGAGAGAGAGACAGCACGTTGGTGAGGTTGCCGTCGGTGGCTTGGGGCGCCGACGGTGGTTGATTATGGTGGTGGCTCTAGGTGGTGTGGTGGCTGTCGGAAAGTGGATGGTAGAGTGTATGGTTTTTAGGGTTAAGGAAAAAGAAAGGAGAGAGAGAGAGGAGCCGTCGGTGACTTTAGTCACCGACTCTGTACATATATATATATATATTTATTTTCTTTTTTTTTTCTTTTTCTTTTTATATAAATATTTAAATACAATATAATATATAATTTATAAATATATATAATATATATATATAAGATATATATATAAAACATATAACATATATAAGTTATAAATATATAAATGTATATATATATAAAACATACATTATATATAAATATAAAATATATTAGTCTATGTTTACCATACCTAACTCACCAATGAGGAATTTGAACCTTGCTTCATCAAGGGGCTTTGTGAACAGATCAGCTAGTTGATAGTCGGTGGGAATGAAATGTAACTCCACATCACCTTTAGAGACATGATCTCTTATAAAGTGATACCTAATATCAATGTGCTTGGATCTTGAATGAAGCACGGGGTTGTTGGCAATGGCTATTGCACTTGAGTTGTCACACATTATTGGGATCTTTGAGAAAATCTGATTGTAATCACACAAATGATTTTTCATCCACAATATTTGTGCACAACAACTTCCAGCAGCCACATATTCTGCTTCAGCCGTAGAAGTAGACACCGAATGTTGTTTCTTAGTTGACCAGCTCACAAGCTTTCCACCAAGCAATTGACAACTTCCAGTTGTACTTTTTCTGTCTATTTTTGAACCTGCAAAATTAGAATCAGAGTACCCGATGAGATCGAAACCTGAGTCTTTGGGATACCAAAGACCCAGATTTATGGTACCTTTCAGATACCTAAAAATCCTTTTCACAGCAGCCAGGTGTGATTCTTTAGGATTTGCTTGGTATCGGGCACACAGACAAGTAGCAAACATAATGTCAGGTCTACTTGCAGTTAGATAAAGAAGGGATCCTATCATGGCTCTATAATTTGTAATATTAACAGAAATGCCATCAGGATCAGAAAAGAGTTTAAGAGGAGGAGCCATAGGAGTTTTCATGGTAGAGCAAGTATCAAATTGAAACTTTTTCAGAAGATCCTTAATGTATTTATTTTGATTTATGAAAATACCTTCTGAAGACTGTTTTACTTGCAAACCAAGAAAGAAAGTTAACTCCCCCATCATGCTCATTTCATATTCTTTTTGCATGAGGGAGCTAAACTCATCACACAAGGATTCATCGGTGGCTCCAAAAATAATATCATCAACATAGATTTGAACAAGAATGATATTACCTTGTGATTTCTTGAAGAAGAGAGTATTGTCAACCTTGCCTCGTATGTACTTATTTCTAAGTAGATATTCTGAGAGAGTGTCATACCAGGCACGTGGAGCTTGCTTCAGTCCATATAGAGCTTTATCCAGCCTATATACATGATATGGATGGAACTGGATCTTCAAACCCAGGAGGTTGCTTCACATACACTTCTTCAGCTAATTCACCATTCAGGAAGGCACTTTTGACATCCATTTGGAATACCCGAAAATTCTTGTAAGCTGCATGGGCAAGAAATATTCGGATAGCTTCCAATCTGGCAACAGGAGCAAAGGTTTCATCATAATCAATTCCTTCCTCTTGCCGATATCCTTGAGCAACCAACCTTGCCTTGTTCCTTATGACAGTTCCTTCTTCGTCCATCTTGTTTCGAAACACCCATTTTGTTCCAATAATTGTTTTGTTGGATGGACGAGGAACTAACTTCCAGAATTTGTTTCTCTCAAATTGTGAGAGCTCTTCTTGCATGGCAATTACCCAGCTAGGATCAGCTAGGGCTTCATTTATCAGTTTAGGCTCAATAATGGAAACAAAGTTGACATATAAGCACAGATTGCTTATGCCTCTTCTGGTTTTTACACCAACTTGTGGATCACCTATGATTTGATCTATTGGATGATCCATGGTCCACTTTAGTGCAGGAGGTAAGGAGGGAGATAGAGAAGAGGATGAGGTAGGAATTTGAGATGGTGAAGAAAGGTTTAAGGGAGATATGGTGTTTTGGTGGGTAAGGTCTTCTGAAGAGTTAGTTTCAGGAGGTGGAGAAGAAAGAGAAGGTTCTGAAGGTAAGGTGGTGTTTATGGGAGGCTGAGAAGAGTTGCTATCTGGAGGATTGGATTGAGAGGAGGATGGAATTTCACCAACACATGAATTTATCCATAGGTTTAATTCTTCTTCATCACAAGATAATGAAGAAGTTTCAAACTCATCAAACTTTACATGCATGGATTCATCTATGCATTGTCTTCTTACGATGAAAATTCTGAAGGCTCTTGAGGAGAGAGAATAGCCCATGAAAATTTCATCATCAGACTTTGGATCAAACTTTCCAAGTTGTTCCCTGTCATTTAGCATGTGACAAGCACAACCAAACACATGGAAGAAGTCAACTGCAGGTTTTCTACCATGGAAAACTTCATAAGGAGTCTTGTCATGCCTTTTGACTATGATAGACCTATTTTGAGTAAAGCATGCAGTGTTAACTGCTTCTGCCCAAAAATAGGTTGGCAACTTGGATTCACTCAGCATTGACCTTGCAGCTTCACACAGTGTTCTATTCTTTCTTTCAACAACACCATTTTGCTGAGGAGTGCGTATGGCAGAGAAGTTCTGAGAAATTCCTTTTAGGTCAAAGAAATCTTCCAGAGCAGCATTCTTGAATTCCGTGCCATTATCACTTCTGAAGGACTTCACCAGTTTACCATTCAAATTTTCAATCTTTCTTGTAAACCTGATGATTTCTTCAGCAGCATCACTCTTGTGTTTCAGAAAGAACACCCAAGTATATTTAGAGAATTCATCGACGATCACTAGCATATACTTTTTACCACCCAGACTGGGTGTGCTTACTAGACCGCATAGAATCCATGTGAAGCATTTGAAGAGGTTGAGAGATAGAAGAGCATTGTTTTGTTTTAAAGGAAGTTCTGGTGAGTTTTCCTTTTTCACATGCTCCACACAGCTTTTCTTTTTCAAAAGCTATTTTTGGCATTCCAACAACCAGCTCCTTGTTGGAGAGTTTGTTCAAGGTTTTAAAGTTTAGATGAGAGAACCTTTTATGCCACAGCCAACTTTGTTTGGCTAGTTCTTGAGAAAGGAGACACACAGCTTCTCCTATTGCACTTTCCTTCATGTTGATTATATACACGTCATTCAGTCGGGTTCCTGCTAGTACAATCTTGTTCTGTACATCAAAGACCAAGCACACACACAGCTGGAACATGACCTTATAGCCCAAATCACATATTTGGCTGATGCTTAGAAGATTGTACATTAGCCCTTCAACATGAGCAACTCTGGAGAAAGTGATGGTTCCATTTGAAATGGTACCATATCCTTTGGTGACCCCTTTTCCATTTCCTCCAAAGGAAACAGTGGGTCCCTTTTCTTTTGAGAAGTTAGAGAGAAGTAGTTTGTTTCCAGTCATGTGTCTTGAACACCCACTATCCATGTACCATATGTGATCTTTATTTGGTACCTGCACCCAGAAACAAATTTAGACTTTTGGTACCCATTTTGAGGTGGGTCCTTTGGGATTAGAAGGCATTTTAGTTTTGCAAGGAACCAAGTCTTTTGGGAAATTTTTAGCAAGATGAAGAGTGTTGCCACAGTTATAGCACTTCTTTAAAGGAAAGGCCTTTTTAAAATTCCTATCATCAAAACTTTGGACAGAGGTTGACGATTGAGAAGAAGAGGGGTGTCCAACACCTGGTCTTGGTCCAAGAATACCTTTACCAGGATTTCTTGATTTCTTCAAGTTTACTGACCGAGGAATAAAGTCAGTAACTATTTGAGATTTCCTTTTAGATGAAAAATTTGATTTAGAAAAATTTTTCTTTTGAGGAGAAAATCTTTTTGGAGAAGGATATTCAGCAACGTCAGAAGGCTGCTCCTGGGAGTACCTTGACTCATGCAGACTTAAGGAGTTTAAAAGTCTTTGTATAGGTTTGGGAGAAGAAGAAGAGCTTGGAAGAGTTGAAACTTTTGAAGACTCAGAAGAGATTTCTTTAGCTTTAACAAAGACTCCAAACTTTTTAGAACCAGATTCTACTTTGAGCATGTCAAATAGATCTATAGAGTGAACGGAGGTAGAATCCTCAGATGAGTAACCGAAGAGATCATCATCGTCATCGGAAAGGAAACCAGCAGGAAAACCTTGACACTCAGAGGAAGGAGGTGGAAGGTCAAAAGGTTGAGGAACATCTTTTCCATAACCAAGGCCAGACTTAACCTTGCTGGTGATTTGATCTTGAAGGATCCTTTCAAGATTCTTAGAGGATTTAGTCCATTTAGACAGAACCTCTTGTTCCTTTTCAAGAGTGGAAGAGATTTTTGATTTTTCCTTAGAAAGACTGTCGTTTAAGTACCGTAGGTTTTCCAGATCAGCTTTCATTTTATCAAAATCTTTTAGTTTTGAAAAGCAAGAGAGAAGTTGATCATTTAGACATTTTATGTGCATATCAGCCTTTTTCTTTTGAATCTTTAAGTCACAGAAGTCAATAGTTAAAGAATCAAAGGCATCATTCTTTTGATCATCAGAGGGAAAGGTAAAAGGATGTACCTGAGGTTTTGTTCCTGAAGTGGATCCCTCAGTAGATACAAGGGTAGTGTAGAGTGACTTCTCCATGTCTTCTAGCTCATCGATTTTGGCCATGAGGCATTTAGTGACATACTCACTCTCACTCTCAGAGGTTTGCTCATCTTCCCAGCAATGAGCCTCAGCAACCAAGGTTTTATTTTTACCTTGGTTTCTCTCTTTTTCTCTCTTGTATTTGGCTTTGTATTTCTTATACCTGGAGGTTTCTTTTGATTCTAATTTTCTTTAGAGGATTGGCTATTTCTCTCTTCATGCTTCCTAGAAGCTGATTTTGAGAAGTCATGGCCATAAGAAGAAGAAGGTTTGACAGAAGAGGAAGCTTTTGATCTGCATTCAGAAGCAAAATGACCTTTCTTTCCACAATTGAAGCATTCTTCATTTGCTTTATCAGAAGAGGATTTTTGAGAAAAAGGTTTTCTATTAAATTTGGAGCGGTTTGAAGAAAATCTTTTATTCTTAAGGTTTCCAGCAAGCATTGCCATACTATCAGAAAGTATGTCAATGGCTGATTCTTCTCCTTCATCATCAGCAGCACTATAGTATGCATCTGACAGATGAGAAGAGTCTTCCTTAATATCTTTTTCAGAATCAGAAGAAGGATAGGTGATTCTAGGAATACAAGAAGAAGATTTTGAATCACCTATTAAAGCAATAGAAGAGGATTTGATATCCTTTATAAGAGATTTTCTCTGGTTCTTAGTTTGTTCATAGTGAAGAAGAGTTCCATAGAGAGCAGTTAAAGGCATTATTTCTAAGTCCTTGGTTTGCTTGATGCAAGTACATATAGTTTCCCGAAGTACGGGAGACGGTCCATGAACTTGCGAGAGAACTTCTTCATTATCATAAACTCGTCCAAGAACTTTGAGATCATTGAGAAGACGATTAAAGCGATTAAAGTAGGTAGAAAGAGATTCTCCCTTTTCATGGGAGAAGAGTTCATACTTTCTAACAAGACAGATCCTGTTAGATTTCTTTACTTCTTTGGTGCCTTCATATAAGACACTCAAAGTATCCCACATTTCTTTAGCAGTGGGAAGGTTAAGAAGAGAATGATACACATCATCAGGAAGGGATACAGCAAGAGCAGACTTGACTTTAGTGTCTAAAGCAACTAGGCGTTTATCATCCTCACTAAATTTGTTAGAAGGTTTGATGATATATCTACCAGTTTTCTCACTTCTTTCGTTATCTGACTCTATGTCCTTTCCTTCAGCGTCCTTTTGAGGGCCAAAGCGAGACCATATTTTAGAAACAATAGGTCCCTCACTGAGAATGTTGGGATACCTGCAATCGATCCCTTCCAAGAATAATAACATGCGATTTTTCCATAACCCAAAGTTGTTTGGGTTGAATCTTGGGGGTTTAGCCAAAGATCCTAAATCATATGTATTACTGGAAGAGGTTTGCAAGGTACCATCAACATTTGAGGTAGTAGCCATCACAGATCTGGTTTATGAGATTAAACCAACTGCTTTGATACCACTTGTTAGTCCCTAAGGAGAGATGGCTAACTAAGAGAGGGTTTTGTAGAAGGAGGGGTTGAATATAAAACACACAGAATATACTCTTTTTAAATTTTTTAATATAAATATTAAAAATTTACACACAGATAGTTTGATGCGGAAAAGAACAGGCAGACTATTCTATCAAACTAAACACACAAATAACAGTAATTAACTTATACACTAAGGAAGTTAAAACAATACTGTTATAGCACACAGCTTTGCCACAGTCACACAAATAATCACTCTGAAGATTTGTTGAAAGCGTGAGATTTCTGGGAAGGACTTCATCTCCTTTTATAGTGTCCATGCATGGGATGCAAGTGGACAGCTGTCAAGGTTTCATTAGCTGGAAGATTATCTGCTGGACAAAGGAAGAGACTACTTCCTTTGTACTAGAATAATGGATGAACCATTCCTTGTAGCACGTAATGTCAGATAACTTTATCTTCTTTTCTTCATGCTCTGTGAAGTCCCATCAATCCTTTTAGCTAAAAGACAAATATTCCTTTTATAAGAATAAAAGAGAATGTCTTTATTTAAGGCTTGATGCCCCGAGTTCTTCCGGCTCACGTGTCTTGCAATTGATGTGAGTCAAGAACTTATCTCTTTGAAATTGCTAAGTGATACATCACACTATGTATCACATCGGTGGATACCTTGTAAGGCTGGAGTTGATAAGTGTATACTTTGCTTGATAAACTTCATCTTTCACTAAATGACAAAAGTATACACCCTTGAACTTGTGACTTGAAATCACAGCCTTAGAAAATATACCTGCAATTTCGGTGACCAAGATTATAGTGTCGGTGACCATGACATCAAACTTGATGACCTCATCTTATTTGATGTCCTTAGTACTTTTGATGACTTTTGAGTGTACCATCGGTGACCCACTATATTGGTCTTGACTTGGCAAAATGATCTGAATATTAAAGTTGGTTGATACATCCAAAATTCCACTTTTTGATGTACAACCCCTTGATTGAATAGTCTTTGACTATTCAATACTTGAAGCATATTTCAGACCTTCAAAAGAACCTGTAAAAATTCATTCATACAAAGGAAGATGGTTCATCACCAAATCATCGGTGACCCAACAGCTCTATCTGGTCCCTTGTTTATATACTTAAACAAATATTTAATGGATGATGCCTGATTGCACCATTCAACATTAATGTGGGCCTGATATTTCTTCTAAAGATATTTGTTGTAAGGGACCACATTTCGGTTGTCTAACTTCACCCTGGACTTCTCAACATATCTTCCGTCATTACGTCTCTGATATAATGGGAAACCATTACTGTCAAGAGATGTATGTTCAGAGAAACGTTTTGGGAAGTTTTTTGAACACCTTTTATCAATCATACATGGACATTTCATGTTTTGTATACCGCACGGACCATGAATCATAAACTCTTTGGCAAGCGAATACAACACCGGTTCTTCGATTTTGTCAGAAATTTCTGCCGATAGCATCGGATCAATTTGTTGAACAGTAGGTAACTTGAATTCAGATTGCATAATTAGACATATATGACTGTGAGACAACCATCGTTTATGAAACTCCACTGTATATACAACTACAACAAATAATAATTTTATATTAATAGGATGATGAAAACAAATTCTTTAATATACAATGTTTATAAATTTATTTTCATATTCATGAAATTATAAAATTTCGGATCTGAAATATCTACTGTATTTTGTTGACGTTACATACCTGCTTGAACTGTACCGAATATGAGATTTTCTTTGAAGTCTTTTATTAGTGCATCAAGTTTCATCTTAAAAAGCCGACAAAGAATATCCGGTCTGTCCTCCGGATTTATGGTAGTGTTTTGAAGGAACCGCTTCATTTCTGGCCACTTAGGGTTACAGGTAATGGTAATGAAGAAATCTGGGTATCCGTACCATTTACAAAGTGACATTGCATCTAAATACCTTTAGCATACGATTCATGGCTAGGAAGATGTAGGATGCGTCTTACATCGTCAACATTGAAGGATAAATAATTGGAAGTGAGAACAGATGAACGGACTACTTTTGTAGAATCACCATATTCACAGTTAATCCAAAAATTACCCAGCAAGAACTTACTCATTTTCGGAACGTGGGTAAAGGCATATTGAAGAGGGCAAGCTTGCAGAAATGAGCAAACATCATCGAATTCAGAATGAACAGGATCTTTTACGAGTTTTGCTACGTAATGGCAGTTAGGAAACGACAGATCAGCAGAATTAAGTGTTTCAACCGCCTTGCTTTTAGAAACCTTAGAGACTGCCATCTTAGATGAAGTTAAAGTTGTAGGTTTTTGAGAGAAAGATGAAGTAATTAGAGATTTTGAAAAGACGGAAGTTTTAAATTTTCATTTCATATGGGTATTTATATAACATTATTTTCAAAATTTAAAATAGAGATAATGATTGCAAAAAATAGGTAAATGACAGCTGGAGAATGCTAACGGCACGACGTGTGTAGTGTCGTCTAACGGCTCCTAAAGTATCTGACATAAATCATGGCTCACGTCATTATTGTAATATTAAAAATCGGTAACTTAATAATTGGTATTTTGTTAATTATAAAAGAAAAATTATGACATTTAATGGAATTTTAAAAATCTTAAATGAAAAAAGTCGGCAAAGAATTTTTTGCGGTGAACGACGTTGCGATTAAGTTAAACATATGAAAGGAAATAGGAAAACTTTTTTTGGCGATTCATCTCATTGAGACACGTGTCCGAAAAAAATCGGCAACGAACAGTCATAGGTATTAATATAATATGCCTCTATTAAGTTAAACATATGAAAGTAAATCGGCAAACATTTTTTTGCGATTCATCTCGTCGAGACACGTGTCCTGTATACCGAACAGTTATGACAGCCGGAAAAAGTCGGCAATGAACAGTCATAGGTTTTAATATAATATGCCTCTATTAAGTTAAACATATGAAAGGAAGGCAAACATTTTTTTGCGATTCATCTCGTCGAGACACGTGTCCTGTATACCGAAGAGTCATGACAACTGAAATAAGTCGGGAACGAACAGTCATCGGTATTGATACAATATGCCTCTATTACCTTCAACATATGAAAGGAAATCGGCAAACATTTTTTTATACCGAAGAGTCATGACAGCCGAAATAAGTCGGGAACGAACATTAATCAGTATTAAAATAATATGCCTTTATTACCTTAAACATATGAAAGGAAATCGGCAAACATTTTTTTGCGATTCATCTCGTCGACACACGTGTCCTGTATACCGAAGAGTCATGACAGCTGAAATAAGTCGGGAACGAATAGTCATCGGAATTAAAATAATATGCCTCTATTGCCTTAAACATATGAAAGGAAATCGACAAACATTTTTTTGCGATTCATCTTGTTGAGACACGTGTCCTGTATACCGAAGACTCATGATAGCCGAAATAAGTCGGGAACAAACAGTCATCGGTATTAATATAATATTCCTCTATTGCCTTAAACATATGAAAGGAAATCGGCAAACATTTTTTTGCGATACATCTCGTCGACACACGTATCCTGTATACCGAAGAGTCATGACAGCTGAAATAAGTCGGGAACGAATAGTCATCGGAATTAAAATAATATGCCTCTATTGCCTTAAACATATGAAAGGAAATCGACAAACATTTTTTTGCGATTCATCTCGTTGAGACACGTGTCCTGTATACCGAAGACTCATGACAGCCGAAATAAGTCGGAACGAACAGTCATCGGTATTAATAATATTCCTCTATTACCTTAAACATATGAAAGGAAATCGGCAAACATTTTTTTGCAATAAATATTGTTGCGACATGTGTCCTTGTTAATGAGCGTGGGCGGGAAAATGAGCGGGCGGCTCACCAGGAAGCGACATGTGTCCAGAAATGTTACTTATTTATTAGTATTAATAGATAGGGGCAGGTTCAAATGAGAACTCTAATTTGGTTGTGAACGTGATGACAAATGAGAACACGACACATATCATATTCATACTGAATAATGAAGGAAATATTCAGATCGAATAATAATATTATTCAGACTGAATATGAGACGTGTCATGCTCTCACTTTGAGTTGGCATTTGAATTTCCTCTCTCTCTATATATATATATATTGAGTAAAAGTGCTTATAAATTATATTATTTTTTGGTGTTAATTATAACTATTATATAATACATAAAATCGTCAAATAACTTATGGTGGGCAACTTGATTAGTTCTGTCTTGTCTAGTCGTAATTGTACCAAACACCAGACATATACTTGTTGTGTTCAATCATGTCTTGTTCAGTCCCACCCTGTTCCCCTGTCCAGTTCTGTCCCGTCATGTCCTGTCCAATCATGTCTGCGTAACAAACGCTATCTAAGTATTGCGGACTGCTAAAATGACGTCGTTTTTGGCCAAAATGTCATTGGGTCCTTAACCCAAGTCCGTAAGTATTATAGACCTGATCCAAAATCGGTTATGATAGCGTACTAGCATGCGACACGTGGCAGGTCCATAAGTATTACAGAGGTGACTTACAGACGTGGTCCAAAACGATATCATTTTAGTTATACTCACATAGGTGAGATATGGACCCAATAATAAATGAGTTAAATAGAGAAAAATAATTATGAGAATAAATAGGAAATATATTTTGGTTATTTAAACCAGCACTCTTATTATACGGGGAGGGACTGTGTCTGAGACTGAGAGGCTTAAGACAAAAGAAAAGAAAAAGCAAAAGTCCGACACGAGGTCCAGTCTTAAAGAAGAAAAGCAGTCGCAGCAGGTGATTCTAATCCTACCACAAATATATATATATATATATTTAATATATAAATAATCAAAGAATACAAGACGTGCTGCTTTTTGAGGTTGTACGTTGATGCATCACACTTGTACACATTCTTTTCCTTTTTGGATAACCGTGAGACTTCCTTTCCTGGATTTCAGTCATTTGTCATCTACTATATTATTAAAAAAATAAAGTTTCTTTACCATTTAACACTTATTGGATATATTTAATTTTGATAAATGATTTTTTAAAATAAAATGATAGAAAACAGAAAGATTTTTAAATTTTTTTTTTTAAATACTTGCTAGTTAATGTTTTTGGTTCTAGTCTTGGAAAAACTTTTGATGAAACACTTTTATACATTATATTTTTATTTATACTATTATATATTGTATTACTTTTTACTTCAACCAAAAACTTTTATTATCGTCTATTTAATTTGATGTTATCCAAATAATTGAATTTTATCTAACAGGCTGTGTGACCATGTTGATCATCCTTTTGTGGTTAAGCATGTGGTGTACGGGTCAAGGGCCTGACAGATAGGCCTCTTGACTAACTTTTGTGAGTCACTTTTAGTTGTTCGGTGGCTCTTGATTGGGGTTATTGGTTGATTCTTTATGTGTTCTCATTGGCATTAACCTAGGTTCTTAGTTTGTCTTCCGAATTCCGTCTGTTGCTTCGAGGACCCAATTTGTTGCAGTCTTGTGTGAAATTTGGTTGGTTGTTTGCTTAGTTTTTGGACGGTTCTAGTTGTAGTGAGTCTTAGTTTTGTTTTTACAGGTGTGCTTTCTTGACTTAAAACAAAAGTTAATTATATTAAAAGTATATATATATATATATATATAGAAAGAGAGAGAGAGATGAAAGTTCAAATACGAACTCATATTTGGTTGCGAACATAAGGACAACGGAGAGCGGGACACGTGTCCCATTCAGTCTGAATGATGAAGGGTATTCGGTATTAATAACGAATGCAAAGTTCATATGTTCAGTATTAGTAACACACATTCAAAGTGAATAACATATCATTTAGTCTGAATATATTCAGATCGAATGAGACACGTGTCACATTCTTCTTTATTCTCATGTTCACAACAAAATTTGGGTTCGTATTTGAACCGCCCTTATATATAGGGAAATAATTAAATAAAAACCATAAAAAAGTTACAAACTCGTGAAAACCGACATAAAAATACTTTTTATGTGATTTTTTTCATCTAAACCTATAATTAAGATAGTGTTTCACATATGTTTGAGTTCACCTCATATATATATATATATATATATAGGGGGGGGTGGTTCATATGAGAACTCAAATTTGGTTGTGAACGTGAGAACAAATGAGAGCGTAACACGTGTCATATTCAGACTGAATAATCAAACAAATATTCAGACTGAATATAGTATTTATTCAGTCTGAATAAACACTATTTAGACTGAATAAATATTATATTCAGTCTGAGTATTTTCTTTGATTATTCAGTTTGAATAATTTACATTCAGACACGTGTCGCGCTCTTATTTGTTCTCACGTTCACAACCAAATTTGAGTTCGTATTTGAATTTTTATCTCTCTCTCTATATTAAGTTCAAATGCAAACTCAAATTTGGTTGTAACGCGAGGATAAATGTTATAGTTACTTTTAAATTTAACATAAAGTTTTTTAAATTTAATTTTAAAAAAAACTTACTTTTAAAGGTATTCTTAATCTTAAATAATATACCATAAAGTTATAGTTCGTATAACATGCTATGTTCTTAATAAGTTAATATCATTAATATATTTGTGACATTATTATGGTAATGATAGTACAATTTGTAAGAAAAATGGAAAATATAAAAATAGAGTTTCTGAAACCATATGTAAAAAAGCCATGATTTTGAATTTATTATATGTAAAAAAGCCATGATTTTGAATTTATTTTGTGAGGAAAGATGAAGACTACCAGGAGGGAAGCCAAGTGTGAATTTTGGCTATTTCTGTAGAGACCAGAAAAAGGAGTGAGTGTATTATTGTTCATCATTATTGCCATTTTTGTTTCTGTTTTGATATTGTTACTGTAGCAATCAAGGTAAAACTGATTGAAATCTTGCTACTACTACTAGTGGTTGTGGTGGTGTTACTGGCGGTGGACGGTGGTGGTGGCCGTGATTGAACGATAATGGTACTATCCGACCACAACAGCGGCTCCTCTCCTACTCCTAGATTCTGCAATTCCTTTGCTAACCGGTACGTATTCCGTTTTGTATTTTCCTGTTTCATGCATCTTTACACACAAATTCCCTAGGTTATTGTCATTGCCGGTGGTTAATTTACTTGATCCGGTGGTTGTTCCTAGAAAATCTGTCAATTCCGATCGATCGAGTTAGGGATTTGAGATTTAAACAAGTTTGATGTATGCAACCGAGAGATTAGTGAATTATATGATCACAAGATCAGTTTGTTTTACATGAACTAGGCTTGTGTCTGTGAATGTCGATTAATTATCAGCTTATTAGTAAGTTATCATTGTGGTTTTAGTTGATTTGGAAGGTATTAAACTAACGATTACTAAATATTATCTGTGAATGTGGATTAATTATCAAGTTGTTACAAATGAAACAGCTCCTAAGAGACCTGACCTAGATTTTTCTCTAGCCAAAGGGAAGGAACGCTAGGTAACAACACAAGAAAGAGAGGTTTATTGAATTTCATACTTGGTTAATCACTTCTTGACTGGGCTAGAAATGAACAACTCTCCCTTTTTGTATCAAGCCAATATTTTATTTTCCACAAGGATACTTGATTCCTTTAAAAATATATTATAGTCCACACAATGCATCAAGCAAATTCTTGAATATCATAAGATTCTTGAGAGTTGGTACAGAACATTTGGATTGCATTAAGACTTTCATAGATTATCTATATCACATTTTGGACATGTGTTGAAGGAGCATTGCAGTTGATTTGCGAAATCATGTCATATATTCTGCCGGAACATTCTTGCAAAGGTTGTATGCGTTTTCTTAGTGGACTAGAGTCCAACTCATTTGGACCCTTAGAGGTTCTAACCAAGTTTTTTGTTTTTGTTTTGGGGGGTGGGGGGGGTGGGGTGGGGTACTTGCTGGTTGTCTGTTTGAGCATAATCATCATCAAAAGAAGTTGATGAGATTGCTTTTAATACGAGTTTTTTTGCTTTGGTTTTAAATCATATCAAAATCACACAAATTTCCCCTGTGTTTAACTGTGTAGATTCTCCAAACCCTTCATGAAAGCTGCAAAATCATAAAACAGTATCCTCTCACTTTCCTCTTCTCATGATAATTGCAATCAATTCCGATTTCTAAACGTCCCTTAAAATTGCTACATTTCAACTTTTTGGAAGCTTCCAAGTTAAACATTACTACCTATATGCATTTGCATATTTTCATTACAACAAGCCGACTATGTAGATTTGGGTTCATATTAAGGTCCCTTATTTGTCATTCTTCAGTGATATTTTAGACATTGAAAAATAGTCTAATTCATTTCCAACACTATATGCCTTGTTAATGTTGCAATTTCATGGTCATCCCATATCTGAGTGTCTCAATATTTCTGCATCTTCTTCATGTATACTGCATTATTAAAGTATTATACATGTACCCAGTATCTTTTCAGATGTAGCAGGGGATATAACTATCATCATTGATGGTGTTTCTTTTCTACTCCACAAGTTTCCTCTAGTTTCACAAAGTGGAAAAATAAGGAAAATGGTGGCAGAAGCCAAAGATCCAAATCTTTCAAAGTTGGAACTCGTCAACTTTCCAGGTGGACATGAGGCATTCGAACTAGCTGCAAAGTTCTGTTATGGTATGAATTTCGAAATCATGGCTGAAAATGTAGCCCATCTCCATTGTGCTGCAGAATACCTAGAAATGACAGAAGATTACCGAGAAGACAACCTTATTACACGTACAGAAACGTATCTAAATGAGGTGGTGACTCAAAGTCTTGAGAAATCGGTACAAGTTCTATGCACATGTGAAACAATACTTCCTTTTGCAGACCATGTGGGGATTATAGATAAATGTGTTGATGCTATCGCTAAGAACGCTTGTAAGGAGCAGTTGGTGGCGGGTTTATCGCGTTTAGAATGCGATAGTGGGCCCATAGATGCAAAGGGTAGGTGCGTAGAATGGTGGATTGAAGATCTTTCTGTTTTAACAATTGATCTTTATCAGAGGATTATTTCAGTTATGGTAAGTAAAGGTATTCGACAAGATAGCGTAATTGCATCTATAATGCATTATGCACAAACATCTCTAAAGGGTATTGGAAAATCTCAAATTTGGAATCCAGCAAGAACGACTCCTGTTACAGTGGAAACAGGCCAAAGGATAATTGTGGAAACACTTGTAAATTTACTCCCAAACGAAAAGAGTTCATTAATCCCAATTGATTTCCTTTTTGGGATGCTGAGAATGGCAATCATGGTGGATTCGAGTCTTTCTTGTAGGCTTCATCTCGAAAGAAGGATTGCTGGTAGATTAGAAATGGTTTCACTCGATGATCTTCTTATACCATCTGTTCAAACGGGTGATTCTTTGTTTGATGTTGACACCATCCATAGAATCTTGGTGCATTTTCTTCAAATAATTGAGCAGGCAGATGATGAAGATTGTGGGTATGAATCAGATGGCGGAATTGGTTCTCCTAGCCACGGTTCGTTGCTGAAAGTTGGACGGCTTATTGATGCATATTTAGCGGAAATTGCTCCTGATCCTTATTTGAGTTTTCAAAAGTTTATTGGTATGATTGAAGTATTGCCTGATTATGCTCGTGTTATTGATGATGGACTTTACAGAGCTGTCGATATCTATCTGAAGGTAATTTTGAGCACATAATCTTCTCTTTTTTTTTTTTTTGTAAATATAACGGTTATCTAATCTAGTTCGATTCTGATTGGAACCAGAAACTGAACTGACCCTACTCGGTTCCAACTTTTCTTATTGTAAATGAACTTCAAGAGCTTTTGGATCAAAATCAAGCCATTCGTTGGTTCAGTTCAGTTTCATGGTTCGAATCATTTTGTATTGTAAGGGTAAATTGCACGAAAATACAACGTTACTTTAAATGCAACATGTTTTGTGTCGTATTAAATGCAACATGCTTTTGAAACCTTCATTTTGGTGGTACCTCAGATGTGATATCTCAAATGTTTGACCATTGTACGTTTTAAAATAAAAATCAGATCCAAGTACGTTTAATGAAAATCTCTGATGTAAACCTGGTATCTAAATGTTTGAGATATCAAATTGGGAGCTACCAGAATGAGGTTTTAGAAGTAGCTTATATAAAATAGGAATCGGAACAAAGTATGTTGCATTTTTCATGAAGTTTGCCCTATAAAAAAGTAAATTATTTTAGTAAACAAAATAATTCGACTCAAAACCCTTTCTCTAAAAAAAATTAAAAGCTTCTCTAATACTAATATAGAGAAAATAGCAAAGAGAGACGTTAAAAATCTTCAAATTTTGGAGAATTCTCTAAAATTTAATTCTAGTATGAGATTTTTTTTATTGTTTTTACGGATCAAGTTGGATATATTTTTATTTCATATAAAATTTACCTCAAACATTATTGGGATATTAATTCTATTGAATATTTTAATAATATAAATCTCTAAACATTATTGGGATATTAATTCTATTAAATATTTTAATAATATAAATCTCCAAAAAATATAGTATATGTTTGAAATTGAATATATCATTTTATAAAGATATTAGTTTTTAATTCTCCATTCCCAAGAAATTATAGAGAAATCCTCTTACAACAAATGTTGCTTTCATTATTATGTAAATTGGAATCCAAAATTCGTTGGTTCTATTAAGTAGTAGGTTGGGTTGGGTTGACAAATCTCAACCCATTTAATTAAATGGGTTGAGTTGGGTTCAGATTTTCGACCTGTTTAATAAACGGGTTGAACCCGAACCCAACCTGACCCGACCCATTGCCACCCCTAGTTCTATACTTGTTGGATGCAAATTTTATGTGTTTGGTTTGGTTTAAAATTACACAACTAATTATTACTGTTACGATGGATTAGGCCCATCCGATTCTAACCGAACACGAGCGTAAAAAGATTTGCAAATTCATAGACTGCGAAAAGCTTTCACAAGAAGCATGTAACCACGCGGCACAAAACGACCGTCTTCCAGCCCACATGGCGGTTCGAGTCCTTTACTTTGAACAACTCCGTTTAAAGAGTGCCATCACCGGAACTTCGGCTCTTTCCGGTTACATGATGGGCAACAGCAGCGGTGCACCGAGTGCAGCCATGTCTCCACGTGACACGTACGCGGCTCTACGACGAGAGAACCGTGACCTTAAGTTAGAGATCTCGAGAATGCGAGTAAGGCTTAGTGATTTGGAAAAGGAACAAGTTTGCATGAAGCAAGGGATGATGGATAAGTCGGGAAATGGCGGGAAGACGTTTTTGACGTCGATATCGAGAGGGATTGGGAAGTTTGGAATATTTGGGGGTCCCACGAATGGGAAACAACATAAGAACGGAAATGGGAGGAAGTCGAGGTCGTCGACTCGGAGGAGGGGATATTCTATTTCTTGAGTTTGATGTTTTATTGTAGTTTTTAATGGAATACGATATAGAGTAAATTACACTTTTGGTCTTTGTGGTTGTTGTCTTTCTTCAACTGTTGTCTCTTTTTTAAAATAATTATAGTTTTGGTTACTGTGGTTGTCATTTTGCTTTACTTTTGGTCGTTCAAACTAACTCTTGTTAAAAAGGTATGTTAACTAAAGGCTTTTTGGTCTTTTTAGTATTTTTTTAATTTTCAGTTAGAAAGTTAAATTAATATATTGTTTTATTACATAATAGGCCAAATTGTATCAAAAAATAACGTACTTTGGTTTAATTTCTATTTTGAGTAACGTACTTTCAAAACTTTCATTTTGATACCCCAATCATAAAATATCAAAATTTTAAGTACTTAGTTTACTTGATGACATAGAAATGCCGATACGATTAGGTTTTATTGACGTGACATTATTTATTTATTTTTTAAATGGCAACTATGAAAAAAAATCCACGCCATTTTTTTTTGTAAAATCTGTATTTTTTAAATTAAGAAAAAATCCACATCATTTCTTTTAATTATTTTTCATATGAAATCTATATTTTTCAGTTAAACAATTCCACGTAATATTTTTTTTATTTATGAACTCACTTTTCAATTAATAAAAAACATTTTTAGGCCTAATATTTTATTGGAAAATCTGTCTTTTTAAAAAAAATCTATAAAATTCTTAGTCTATTATTTGTTGATTTTTTTATTAACTAAAAAAAGACAAAAATAGTAAAAGCATTTGTAATCAACGATAAATATTTTTTTAATTAAGAAAAAATCCGCATCGTTTCTTTTAATTATTTTTGTTATGAAATCTATATTTTTTAGTTAAACAATTCCACGTAATATTTTTTTTATTTATGAAATTACTTTTCAATTAATAAAAAACATTTTTAGGCCTAATATTTTTATTGGAAAATCTGTCTTTTTAAAAAAAATTTGTAACATTCTTGGTCTATTATGTGTTGATTTTTTTATTAACTAAAAAAAGACAGAAATAGTAAAAGCATTTGTAATCAACGATAAATATTGATAAGTTAATTAACAAAATATTGCCAATGGTTAAATATTTTACAAAAATACCGTATTAAATATATAAACAGGCAATATTGTAACACTGCTATTAATTATAAAGCAAAATGTCCTTATACTTAGTTAATGCTCAATCAGTGCCACACCCGACTCTACTTTGTTCTCTTAGACGAAGTTTCTTCCCTTTCTTATGCTTCAACTTCAAATAAGAAAAAAAATCACGTTAATTACCTAATGACTTTTGAATAACAAATCGGGTAAATTTAATAAAAAAACATATAGAATAGAAATGTTTACTTACCACAAACAGTGGAAGTGGACCAACTCCTTCCCTTTGAAGTCTTGCCAGTTGAACCTCTTCTTGAACTATTGCCTCTTGAACCCCTACTGGAACCACTGCCTCTAGGCCTACCAATTGGATATTTTTTGCTTAGTTGGTGCATCCTTTTTCTAATTTTTATAACCTCTTGAATTATGTCCAACCTCCTAACAATTTTTGCAAGTCATTTGCTCCCTGTTCTTCCTACTTCATCATGTCCGAAGTTGTTGGTTCGACTTCTACTACCACCTTCACATGCATCCTTCCGTCTATATATTGAAGGTCTATCGGGCATTCTTCTAAATTTTAGTGGTAAAGGCTTGGCATAAATTGTGGTCTGCGAAATTTTGATGCCATTCAATGGATTGACCCTGTGGTTGTATGTGTTTATGAAACATGATTTTGAAAAAAAGGTGACATACATATGTATCTGGTCCCGATTAATGAAATAAATAGCCACAACTGTGTGACCACATGGAATTCCAGAGGCTTGCCAAATCCTACAAGTGCAAGTCATTTTATTCGTATCGACAACGTATCCATCAAGCCCCTTTTTTGCTTCGAAGAGGGTCCCGTCATTCGGGACAGCATGCCAAAATCTAAGCTAATAATAATGTAATAAACATATTAGGTAAATAATTTAGGAAATTTATGAAACAAATTAATACAAAAATATACCTCATTTGATTTTTGTTTATCTCCACTTTCTTTTTAATTGACGGACAAATGTCACCATTCCATTTCTCAACTTTCTTGGCCACCTTTTTAAATCTTTCCATGATGGTCAATCTTATATCTTCAAGCGTTGTTATTATAGGTTTCCTTCTTGTTGAAACAATTAATGAGTTGAAACACTCACTAACTCCTTCTCAACTGCATCACACGATGTATCAGTCTTGAGAAAGGCTTTGGACATTTTTAAGTAGACAACTAGATAACAAAATTAGTAAAAAAAAGGGTAATACAAGTAGGTTACCTTGTGTTGATTTGACATTAATGTAACTCTCAATCCATCTGTTAATCCAGTGTCTTGCATCAAATATTCCAAGAACCACTCCCAACTATCTTTACATTCTACTTCAACTTCAGCCCAAACAAGTGGGTAGATTTGATTATTCGCATCCCTTCCTACCGCGGTTAACAATTCTCCTTTGCAATTAGTTTTCAAAAACACCCATCTAGTCCAATGAACTTTCTACAACCTGCCAACCATCCGTCTTTCACACCTTTTAAACAAAGTTAAAATCCTCTTAAACTAATTCTTTTCATTTGGCCCTACCTCTACACTCATTTTGACGGTTGACCCTGGGTTACTCCTCATGATTTCTTCTCAATAGTCCCATAATTTTCCATGATGATCAACTAGGCACTCTTCCAATCCTTCCAAGGCTTTTTCTTTGGCCCTACAACATTGACTTATTTGAACTTTGCACTTGTATTTTCTTAGAATTGATTCTTGTAAATCCACTAATTTTATAGAAGGATTTCGTCTTATCTTCTTACCATATACCTTTGCGATCCAATTAGAATTGACAAGTGAACCTAAATTGTAGCTTCTTCCACATCCATGATCATCGTGCACTTGAAATGATCTTTCCTTCGACATCTAATTAGTCCACAACCTCCATGGACAACCATTTTCTGAAACTGATTTGGGTCCACACACAACAATTAACTTATCCTTGCAATTTTTATTGTACCTAAATTGATGGAAATGTGTCAAGTAAACACAAATTAAATAATGTATACATGCAAAATAAAGATATATAACGTACCTAAGTTGAAGTCCATTTGCAAGAGCATAGTTAGTCAAACATGTCTTTAGTTCAGAAGCATAAGCATATCTTTCACCGGCGTAGGGTTTCATTACGTTCCAAGGGGCATTGGGATTGTGCATAGAAAATTCATTTAACTTTGTCCAGGGAACTTTAGTTTCTGAATCAACTTCTTCTTCCACAAATGCATCTCTATCATAACCCCCACATGTCTCGGTCAGAAAATCGTCATGTTGATGTGTATGTACATCCTCCACCACTTCCACGTTATCATCTACACCCATTGGAACATTTTAATTTTCCATCTTCAAAATCTTCCACATTTTTGTTATTTTGTTTACTGTTGAGGTTCATCGTCTTCGATCGGACTTCCCTAATTTCATCATCTCCATACGATAGATGATCAACAATATCATCTTCATTCCCATCAAAAAACTTATCATTGAACCAATCTTCATTCAAACCTATTGCACATCCAAGGTCATCATCATTACTAAAATCCCCTTCCTCATGTTCCCTATCGTTGAATGGATTTACAAAAAAACATGAACAAAAATATATTGTTAGTCCTCAAAGAGAGATGGCTAAGCAAGTGAGGGTTTTGTAGAAGGGGGGTTGAATACAAACACACAGAATATACTCTTTTAAATTTTTTAATATAAATATTAAAAATTTACACACAGAAAGTTTGTTGCGGAAAAGAATAGACACACTATTCTAACAAACTAAACACACAGATAACAGTAATTAATTTATACACTAAGGAAGTTAAAACAAGACTGTTATAACACACAGGATTGCCGGAGTCAGACAAATAATCACTTTGAAGATTTGTTGAAAGCGTGAGATTTATGGGAAGGACTTCATCTCCTTTTATAGTATCCATGCATGGGATGCATGTGGACAGCTGTCAAGGATTTATTGGCTGGAAGTGTATCTGCTGGACAAAGGAGGAGACCACTCCCTTTGTACTAGGATAATGGATGAACCATTCTTTGTAGCACGCAATGTCAGATAACTTTATCTTCTTTTCTTCATGCTCTGTGAAGTCCCATCAAACCTTTTAGCTAAAAGACAAATATTCCTTTTATAAGAATAAAAGAGAATGTCTTTATTTAAGGTTTAATGCCCAAGTTCTTGCTGCCCACGTGTCTTGCATTTGATGTAAGTCAAGAACTTATCTCTTGAAAATTGCTAAGTGATACATGAACCTATGTATCACATCGGTGGGTACCTTGCAAGGCTGGAATTGATAAGTGTACACATTGCTTAGTGAACTTATTTTTCACTAAGTGTTGAAAGTGTACATCCTTGTATTTGTGACTTGATATCACAACCTTAAAAATGATATCTGCAATTTCGGTGACCAAGATAATAGTGTCGGTGATCATGAGTACAAACTTGATGACCTCATCTTGTATTGATGACCCAATACCTTGATGACTTAAAGGTGTACCATCGGTGACCCACTATATTGGTGACCCAATCTTGACTTTGGCAATTTGATCTGAATATTGAAGTTAGTTGGTACATCCAAAATTCCACTTTTTGATGTACAACCCTTGATTGGATAGTATTTGACTTTCCAATACTTGAAGCATATTTCCGACCTTCAAAAGAACCTATAAAAAATCAATCATATAAAAGAAGGTGGTTCATCACCAAATCATCGGTAACCTAACAATCTCCCCCTATTTGATGATGATACCTGTAAGTTAGAAAAGAATTCTTTTTGAACCTTTCTATTTCTTTTAGGTTCTTTTGACTCAGATTTATATATATATTTTTAACTGAGTATGAGTATATACATTATAAGTATAAATATGTGCAAAAAAAAAGGATATGAATAAGAATTTTTGAAGAAGAAAAGTATGAACTTTTATTAATCAACACACAGCATTGTACAACACACAGAGTACATGATTAAGAAAGTTCATACTATCAAGTGTAATCAATCAAGTATCGGAGGGTTCTCTTCTTTTGAGTTCATCTAAAATGAGTCTTGTGATCCAATGATCATCAATTGGAGGTACACCAAGAATTCCAGAGAGAAATGAGTTGTGAGCCCTTGGGATGTCAGAGGCTCTGAAGAAACCAATGTTTCCAAAGATGTCCTCAAATAAAACCCCAAGCTCAGGTGTAGTCAGCATAGTTTGCTCCGGGTAAGCAATAGGAGTAGGAATGGAAAGATCTATACCCGAAGCATTTATCTTGATGCCTCTTTCATGAAGCATGGCAAAATGTCCCTTCTTTTTGTTTTTAGGAGCGGTGATGACCTCTCCTTTGAGACCTTGTTGGATAAGGTACATTTGCTGTGCTTCAATACATGTCACAAGAATATCATTCTCCTTTTGAATGTTGAGCATTTTAATGAAGAATTTTTTGAGAATGTTGAGTACCAGCTCTTTGTACTTTCTCTTGCTCTTTGAGATACACTTACCAACCTCCATCCATTCTGTTACTCCAAGAACTTTCAACCATTCAACTTTATAAACCTTTGAGAGAGTGTCTGCTCTCTTGAGGGTGACAAGTAACTTGGGAGAATTTTTGGTTGGAGGTTGGATGGTGGCACTGATAATCTTTGACTCATCCTTTCTTGTTTTCAATCTTCTCTTGAACCACTCCACTTCTTTAGTCTTCTTAGCTTCATCAACCATTTTCACAGCTTCAGATTTCTTCTTTATGTTATCAAGCTCATCTTTCTGAGCTTGAAGTGCATCTTTTACCATAGCATGGGTGGCCTCGTCTTGAGCCAACTTGAGTACATTCGTCTGATCATACTCAAGCTGAGCTCTAATAGCTTCTTCCCTTTCTGCTTCAGTGAAGATTACCCCAAGAGGGTCGGTGAGTAATGGAGCAGGCTGCAACCTCAGAGTGTCAGCTTCTGGACCTCTGTTTATTCTCTTCTTTTTCTTTTTCTCTTCTTGCTGTTCTTCAAAAGAGAGAGGCTTCTTTCCTTTGGATTTCTCCTTTCTTTTCTTTTCTTTCTCCTCTTCAGCTTCAAGGGATCGAGCATTGTCACTCTCCCCCTCAACAGCTGCTTCAGGTATCTCGGTGACAGTGGTGACCATATGAGGAGTCACCTTGGTGACAGTGGTCACACCACCATCGGTGGATCGAATGGCAGCGTCGGCGGCTGAGGTGGTGTCGGTGACATCGGTGGATGAGGTGATGGTGGTGGCGTCGGCGGCTGGTGGAGCGACGTCGGCGGCTGTCTTGGCGGCATCGGTGGCTGTCTTATTTTTCTCCCCCTCAGTGGTTGAACCCTTGAAACCCACTGAAGAGAGAAACTCCTTGACCCTTTCCATATCAGAATTCCTAGTATCAATCTTCCTTTCAAGCCTTTGAAGTACAAATCTATATTTATCTTGCAAGAAAGAATCACCCACATCAAGCTCGACTGTGGGAGAAGAAGTTGGTATCTTGTCAACTTTTGTATGAAGAGTGGCAAGAGACTCCGTAATTTCCTTCTGATTGGCAAGGATAGAAGTAATTTCGGTAGCTTGCTGAGAAGAGGTACTTCTAAGTTCCTGAATAGAAGAAAGCACAGAGTATTGACTTGAAAGAAATCCTTGCTGAAGATCAACGATATCCAAATGCAGGAGATCTAAACATGTCATGAGAGTTGGGTGACTCACCGACAACTCCTCGATGCTAGATCCAAGAGTAGAAGAAAGAGAAGCCATTCTTTCCATTTCTTTAGTTGCTTGTTCTTCCAGAACTTCCACCCGGCTGATAGTGTCACGAGTGAAACTGGTGAAAGCTTTGATAAGATCATCTCCCTGTTGAGAAGACATGGGAGCAGATGCTTGAGGCTTTGGTGGTTGATCATCTTCATCATCACTTGAGGAATAATCCACCAAACCTGTAGATTTTCTTGGGGGGGATTTAGGAGATGTGGGGGAGACACGTGTAGAAGAGTGTCTATGAGGGGATTCCTCAATAATGGGTTCCTCCACAACCTTGGTATGTACGGGAGACGTACGTGCCCAAAGTGTAGTGTCGGAAAGTAGAAAATTGGTAAAGTGGGATGCTCCATCAAATGCACCTGGTTGTGATGCACTCTCATGTGGAGTGTGGAAAAGGAGCTGTGAGAGCTCAGGGGGTGGAGAAGAGGTACCTTGGATGGGAGACTCCAAGTCTTCTTCATCAACTAAGGAAAAAGTTGATGAAGGAATAATAGGGATGTTCCTTTGTACAACCATGTCCTTTTGAGAGGGCATGGAGGAGCTGGGATGGGTTAACTGCTCCTTGGGTCGAGTAGGAATATTTTCAACACTTACTGACTTTTGGGAGTCAGCAGGTGGCCTGTGTGTTAAGACCCTTTGGGTACCCTTAGACTTCTTTGAGAAAGTCTTTGGGGGGCTTTTTGAGTGTCTCCGCTTTTGGGATTTTTGTGCTTGGGTAGAATCCAAAGGTTCTTTTGGCTTCGTAGCATCGGTGGGTGCGGAGGTAGATGTGCCCGACGCCTTGGATCTCTTTTGAGATTTGGGCACATCAATGACTCGGGGTGCAGTAGAGATAGAAGACATACCTGAGGGTCTTTGAAGTCGCGGTTCCTTTTCTCCCCACAAAAGAGTTGCATTCCTTGCAAACTCAATCATAGCAGGTCGAAGTGGATTGTCGGATGCCAAGACTCCCTTTTTCATTATTTGATTTCCCACTTGATGAAGAGGGAGATCATATAAAATATCATCCCTTTTCTCAAGTTTATCAGCCAACTTTGCATTAATAATTAGTGAAAAGAGTCGTTGGAAGGGTACCTGAGGACGTTGAAGAGTGGAGAAGGATGATATCATTTCATTGAAGAAATAACTTGCAAAGTCTATTCTTCTTTAAAAGATCAGAGCATGAGCCAATTTTGTTACTTGTGAAGGTGACTGATCAGGACCACCTGTCTTCTTGCTCAAGCAAAGAATAAGGTGAGCAAATAGGAAGTTCCAAATGCTTCCCATATTCTTTCTGAGCAAAGTACCTGGACCCTTTGAATTTGATCCCATCCTTTCTTCAATGTAATTCATAACAGACACCACCTCATGGTGTTCATTTCCAAGAGGGAAAGTCTCATAAGAATCATAAGTAGGAAGCCTGAGAATGCGACGAACATCTTCAACACCGAAGACCACATCATGTTCATCATTGCTAAGAACAGATGCCAAAATCTGATCTGATGAAGCATCAAATGTGCAGGTTAACCAAAAGTTTCCTAGGAGAAACTTACTCATCTTTGGTTTGGCAGTGAGTGCATATTGGATAGGGCATCTTTGAAGGAACCAACAAACATCATTATACTTAGGATGAGTATTGTCAGTTCCAATACGTCCAAAATAGTTGCATGCAGGGAAGGAGAGTGATCCAAAGGTGAGAGTTTGATCTTCTGTGGATTTTGATGGAGAAGCCATTGAAGAGTTGAGAGAGTTACAGGTTTTCTTTTGAATTTTGAGAGAGAAAGAGGATGAAGATTGTGGTACGTGAAAGTAGGAAAAGGAAGTGGGGGAAACGGTTATATATGAGAGGGAATTTCAATTTTCAAAATCAATGATGACCTTAGGTGATTGAAAAGTCAGAATTCTAAGGGTTTAGGCTTGAAATTGGCGCATGCTTCTGACACTAATGACGTTGATGATGTCATTATGGATAAGTTCAATGAATCTTAGTCTCCAAGAATGGTAAGCCAAGGGTTATCTTTAAAGGGTTAAAGAATATGAAGAGTTTCAACAGTTACCTCGGTGAGTGTATGACGTTGGGGTGGATGTCTGAGAGAGAGAGACGTCGGTGGCTCGTGAAGAGGATGACGTCGGTGGCTCGTGTCGACGTCGGAAAGTGGCAACGTCGGTGGCTAGGTGCACAGTATCGGTGGCTTGAGAGAGAGTCAATCGTCGGTGGTTAAAGGCTTAGGGAAAACGTCGGTGGCTTGTGGCGATGTGACTGTCGGTGGATAGGTGATGGTGATTTTAACATCGGTGAATGCAATCGACGGTGAACGTCGGAAAGTGATGTCGGAGAACGGACCGTCGACGGCTCGTGGATGGTTCTCGGTGGCACGTTGGTGGCTTATGCCTGACCGTCGGTGGGTTATGAGTGACGTCGGTGACGTCGGTGGTTGTAAGGTGATGGTCGGTGGATGGGGTCTCGTCAGAAAGTGGAGCGTAGACGGCTCGAAGGTGGATGGCAACGGTGGCTTGTGTTTTTAGGGTTAGGGTTTTATGAGAGAGGTTTAGGTTTAAAATAGAGAGAGAGAGGGGATGCCACGTCGATGAGTCCACTCACCGACAGCATATATATTTATTATTATTATTATTATATACATATATGACTTACATATATATAAATATATAATATATATATATATATAAGTATATAATATACATAAATATATATAATATATATATATAATATATAACTATATATAACTATATATAAAACATACATATATATAAATATATAAATATATAACACGTATTTATATATATAAAAAACATAAATGCATATCATATATACATACACATAATATATATAAATATATATATATATATATATATATATGTTAGTCTATATTTATCATACCTAATTCACCGATGAGGAACTTGAACCTTGCTTCATCAAGGGGCTTTGTGAATAGATCAGCTAATTGATACTAAGTGGGAATAAAGTGAAGTTCCACATCACCTTTAGAGACATGATCTCTTATAAAGTGATACCTGATATCAATGTGCTTAGATCTTGAATGAAGCACAGGGTTGTTGGCAATGGCTATTGCACTTGAGTTGTCACACAGTATTGGGATCTTTGAGAAAATCTGATTATAATCACACAGCTGATTTTTCATCCACAATATCTGTGCACAACAACTTCCAGCAGCCACATATTCTGCTTCAGCTGTAGAGATAGACACCGAATGTTGTTTCTTACTTGACCAGCTCACAGACTTTCCACCAAGTAACTAACAGCTTCCAGTTGTACTTTTTCTGTCTATTTTTGAGCCTGCAAAATCAGAATCAGAGTACCCGATGAGATCGAAACCTGAGTCTTTGGGATACCAAAGACCCAGATTTATGGTACCCTTCAGATACCGAAAAATCCTTTTCACAGCAACCAGATGTGATTCTTTAGGGTTTGCTTGGTATCGAGCACACAGACAAGTAGCAAACATAATATCAGGTCTACTTGCAGTCAGATAAAGAAGAGATCCTATCATGCCTCTATAATTTGTAATATTAACAGAAACACCATCAGGATCAGAATAGAGTCTAAGAGGAGGAGCCATAGGAGTTTTCATAGTAGAGCAAGTATCAAGTTGAAACTTTTTCAGAAGATCTTTAATGTATTTACTTTGATTAATGAAAATACCTTCTGGAGACTGTTTTAGTTGCAAACCAAGAAAGAAGGTTAACTCCCCCATCATGCTCATTTCATACTCTTTTTGCATGAGGGAGCTAAACTCATCACACAAGAATTCATCGATGGCTCCAAAAATAATATCGTCAACATAAATTTGAACAAGAATGATATTACCTTGTGATTTCTTGAAGAAGAGAGTGTTGTCAACTTTGCCTCGTATATATTTATTTTTAAGAAGATAGTATGAGAGAGTATCATACCAGGCACGAGGAGCTTGCTTCAGTCCATACAGAGCTTTATCTAGCCGATACACATGATATGAATGGACTGGATCTTCAAACCTAGGTGGTTGCTTCACATACACTTCTTCAGCTAGTTCACCATTCAGGAAGGCACTTTTGACATCCATTTGGAATACCCGAAAATTCTTGTAAGCTGCATGGGCAAGAAATATTCAGATAGCTTCCAATCTGGCAACAGGAGCAAAAGTTTCATCATAATCAATTCCTTCCTCTTGCCGATATCCTTGAGCAACCAACCCACTTTGTTCCAATAATGGTTTTGTTAGATGGTCGAGGAACTAACTTCCAGACTTTGTTTCTTTCAAATTGTGAGAGTTCTTCTTGCAAGGCAATTACCCAGCTAGGATCAGCTAGGGCTTCATTTATCAGCTTAGGCTCAACAATAGAAACAAAGTTGACATATAAGCATAGGTTGCTTATGCCTCTTCTTGTTTTTACACCAACTTGAGGATCACCTATGATTTGATCGATCTATTGGATGATCCATGGTCCACTTTAGTGCAGGAGGCAAGGGAGGAGGTAGAGAAGAGGATGAGGTAGGAATGAGGGTAGGTGAGTGGGAGAGATGGTGTTCTGGTGGGTAAGATCTCCTGTAGAGTTAGTTTCAGGAGGTGGTGAAGAAAGAGAGGGTTCTGTAGATAAGGTGGTGTTTTTGGAAGGCTGAGAAGGGTTGTTATCTTGTTGATCTGAAGGATTGAGTTGAGAGGAAGATGGAATTTCACCAACACATGAGTTTATCCACAGATTTAGTTCTTCTTCATTACAAGATAATGAAGATGTTTCAAACTCATCAAACTTCACATGCATGGATTCATCTACGCATTGTCTTCTCAGGTTGTAGATTCTGAAGGCTCTTGAGGAGAGAGAATAGCCCATGAAAATTCCATCATCAGACTTTGGATCAAATTTTCCAAGTTGTTCCCTGTCATTTAGCATGTGACAAGCACAACCAAATACATAGAAGAAGTCAACTGCAGGTTTTCTACCATGGAAAACCTCATAAGGAGTCTTGTCATGCCTTTTGACTATGATTGACCTATTTTGAGTAAATCATGCGGTGTTAACTGCTTCAGCCCAAAAATAGGTTGACAACTTGGATTCACTCATCATTGATCTTGCAGCTTCACACAACGTCCGATTCTTTCTTTCAACAACACCATTTTGTTGAGGAGTACGTACAGCAGAGAAGTTCTGAGAGATTCCTTTTAGGTCAAAGAAATCTTCCAGAGCAGTATTTTTGAATTCTGTGCCATTATCACTTCTGATAGACTTCACCAGTTTACCATTCATATTTTCAATCTTTCTTGTAAACCCGATGATTTCTTCAGCAGCATCACTTTTGTGTTTTAGAAAGAACACCCAAGTATATCTAGAAAATTCATTGACGATTACTAGCATATACTTTTTACCACCTAGACTAGGTGTGCTTACTGGATCACACAGATCCATGTGAAGCATTTGAAGAGGTTGAGAGATAGATGAGCATTGTTTTGTTTTAAAGGAAGTTCTGGCGAGTTTTCCTTTTTCACATGCTCCACACAGCTTTTCTTTCTCAAAAACTATTTTTGGCATTCCAACAACCAACTCTTTGTTGGAAAGTTTATTCAAGGTTTTAAAGTTTAGATGAGAGAACATTTTATGCCACAGCCAACTTTGTTTGGCTAGTTCTTGAGAGAGGAGACACACAGCTTCTCCAATTGCACTTTCCTTCATGTTGATTATGTATACATCGCTTAGTCGGGTTCCTGCTAGTACAATCTTATTCTGCACATCAAAGACCAAGCACACACACAGCTGAAACATGACCTTATAACCCAAATCACATATTTGGCTGATGCTTAGAAGATTGTACATTAGCCCTTCAACATGAGCTACTTTAGAGAAAGTGATGGTTCCAATTGATATGGTACCATATCCTTTGGTGACCCCTTTTCCATTTCCTCCAAAGGAAACAGTGGGTCCCTTTTCTTTTGAGAAGTTAGAGAGTAGAAGTTTGTTTCCGGTCATGTGTCTTGAACAACCGCTGTCCATGTACCATATATGATCTTTGTTTGGTACCTGCACCCAAAAACAAATTTAGACTTTTGGTACCCATTTTGAGGTGGGTCCTTTAGGATTAGAAGGCATTTTATTTCTGCGAAGATCCAAATCTTTTGGGCAATTTTTAGCAAGATGAAGAGTATTGCCACAACTATAGCACTTCTTTAAAGAAAAGGACCTTTTAAACTCCATATCATCAAAACTTTGAACAAAAGTTGATGACTCAGAAGAGGAGGGGTGACCGACACCTGATCTTGGCCCAAGAATGCCTTTACCAGGATTTCTTGATTTCTTCAAGCTCACTGATCGAGGAATAAGATCAGTAACTATTTGAGATTTCCTTTAAGATGAAAAATTTGATTTAGAAAATTTTTTCTTTTGAGGAGAAAATCTTTTTGGAGAAGGATACTCAGGAACATTTGACGGCTCATGGGAGTACCTTGACTCATGAAGACTTAGAGAATTTAAAAGTCTTTGAATAGGTTTGGGAGAAGAAGAGGAGCTTGGAAGGGTTGAAACTTTTGAAGACTCAGGAGAGGATTCTTTAGCTTTAACAAAGACTCCAAACTTTTTGGCATTGGACTCTACTTTTAGTATGTCTAGCAAATCTATTGAATGAACAGAAGTAGAATCCTCAGATGAGTAATCTAAAAGATCATCATCGTCATCAAAGAAGAAACCGACAGGAAAGCCTTGACACTCGGATGATGGAAGTGGAAGGTCGGAAGGTTGAGGATCATCTTTTCCATATCCAAGTCCAGACTTGTCCTTACAAGAGATTTGATCTAGAAGAATCTTTTCTAGATTTTTTGAAGATTTAGTCCACTTAGAAAGAACCTCCTGTTCTTTTTCAAGAGTATTGGATATCTTTGTTTTTTCTTCAGAAAGACTATCATTTAAATATCTTAGGTTTTCTAGATCAGGTTTCATTTTGTCAAAGTCCTTGAGTTTAGAAAAGCAGGATAGAAGTTGATCATTTAAGGATTTAATTTGCATGTTAGCTTTTTTCTTTTGATTCTTTAGAGTGCAAAAGTCAATAGTTAAGGAATCAAAGGCATCAACCTTTTGATCATCAGAGAGAAAGGTAAAGGGATGTACCTGGGGCTTTGTTCCTGAAGCAGATCCCTCAGTAGAGACAAGAGCAGTGTAGAGTGACTTTTCCATGTCTTCCAACTCATCGATTTTGGCCATGAGGCACTTTGTGACATACTCACTCTCACTCTTAGAAGTTTGCTCATCCTCCCAGCAATGAGCCTCAACAACCAAAGTTTTACCTTTACTTTGGTTTCTTTATTTTTCCCTCTTATATTTAGCTTTGTATTTCTTATATCTAGAGGTTTCTTTTGATTCAGGATTTTCTTTAGAAGAATGGCTATTTCTCTCTTCAGGCTTCCTAGAAGCTGATTTGGAGAAGTCATGGCCATAAGAAGAAGAAGATTTGAGATTAGAGGAAGCTTTTGATCTGCACTCAGAAGCAAAGTGACCCTTCTTTCCACAATTGAAGCATTCTTCATTTGCTTTGTCAGAAGAGGGTTTTTGAGAAAAAGGTTTTCTATGAAATTTAGAGCGGTTTGAAGAAAATCTTTTATTCTTAAGGTTTCCAGCAATCATTGCCATACAATCAGAAAGTATGTCAATGGCTGATTATTCTCCTTCATCATCAGCAGCACTATAGTATGCATCTGATAGATGAGAAGATTCTTCCTTAATATCGTTTTCAGATTCAGAAGAAGGATAGGTGATTCTAGGAACACAAGAAAAAGATTTTGAATCACCTATTAAAGCAACAGAAGAAGATTTGATATCTTTTATAAGAGATTTTCTCTGGTTCTTGGTTTGTTGATAATGGAGAAGAGTTCCATAGAGAGCAGTTAAAGGCATTATTTCTAAGTCCTTGGTTTGCTTAATGCAAGTACATATGGTTTTCCCAAAAGTCTGGGAGGCAATCCATGAACTTGCAGAGAACTTCTTCATTATCATAAACTCGTCCAAGAACTTTAATATCATTGAGAAGACAGTTAAAACGATTAAAGTAGGTAGAGAGAGATTCTCCTTTTTCATGGGAGAAAAGTTCATACTTTCTAACAAGACAGATCCTGTTAGATTTCATGACTTTTTTGGTGCCTTCATATAAGACACTCAAAGTGTCCCGCATTTCTTTTGCAGTGGAGAGGTTAAGAAAAGAGTGATACACTTCATCAGGAAGAGATACAACAAGAGCAGATTTGACTTTAGTGTCTAGAGCAACTAGGCGTTTATCATCTTCACTAAATTTGTTTGAAGGTTTGATGATATATCTGCCAGTTTTATCACTCCTTTCATCATCTGACTCTATGTCTTTTCCTTCAGCGTCTTTTTGTGGGCCAAAGCGAGCCCATATTTTAGGAAGAATAGGTCCCTCACTGAGAATTTGGGATACCTGCAATCGATCCCTTCCAAGAATAGTAGCATATGATTTTTCCATAACCCAAAGTTACTTGGGTTGAACCTTGGAGGTTTGACCAAGGATCCTAAATCATATGTACTACTGGAGGAGGTCTGCAAAGTACCATCAACATTTGAAGTAGTAGCCATCACAGATCTGGTTTATTGAATTAAACCAACTGCTCTGATACCACTTGTTAGTCCCCAAAGAGAGATGGCTAATCAAGTGAGGGTTTTGTAGAAGGGGGGTTGAATACAAACACACAAAATATACTCTTTTTAAATTTTTTAATATAAATATTAAAAATTTACACACAGAAAGTTTGTTCCGGAAAAGAATAGACACACTATTCTAACAAACTAAACACATAGATAACAGTAATTAACTTATACACTAAGGAAGTTAAAACAAGACTGTTATAACACACAGGATTGCCGGAGTCAAACAAATAATCACTTTGAAGATTTGTTGAAAGCGTGAGATTTATGGGAAGGACTTCATCTCCTTTTATAGTGTCCATGCATGGGATGCATGTGGACAGCTGTCAAGGATTCTTGGCTGGAAGTGTATCTGCTGGAAAAAGGAGGAGACCACTCCCTTTGTACTAGGATAATGGATGAACCATTCTTTGTAGCACGCAATGTCAGATAACTTTATCTTCTTTTCTTCATGCTCTGTGAAGTCCCATCAAACCTTTTAGCTAAAAGACAAATATTCCTTTTATAAGAATAAAAGAGAATGTCTTTATTTAAGGTTTAATGACCAAGTTCTTGCTGCCCATGTGTCTTGCATTTGATGCGAGTCAATAATTTATCTCTTGAAAATTGCTAAGTGATACATGAACCTATGTATCACATCGGTGGATACCTTGTAAGGCTGGAATTGATAAGTGTACACATTTCTTATTGAACTCATTTTTCACTAAGTGTTGAAAGTGTACATCCTTGTATTTGTGACTTGATATCACAACCTTAAAAATGATACCTGCAATTTCGGTGACCAAGATAATAGTGTCGGTGACCATGAGTACAAACTTGATGACCTCATCTTGTATTGATGACCCAATACCTTAATGACTTAAAGGTGTACCATCGGTGACCCACTATATTGGTGACCCAATCTTGACTTTGGCAATTTGATATGAATATTGAAGTTAGTTGGTACATCCAAAATTCCACTTTTTGATGTACAACCCTTGATTGGATAGTCTTTGACTTTCCAATACTTGAAGCATATTGCAGACCTTCAAAAGAACCTATAAAAACTCAATCATATAAAAGAAGGTGGTTCATCACCAAATCATCGGTGACCCAACATATATGATAAAAGAACATTGTGATTGACCTGTTTGTACCCTTTTGTATATTTTTCTATTGAACATTGTGGTTGACTTGCTTCTTGATTATTCCAAGTACAAAATTTTTACCATTGTGATTGACTGATTTCCTTATAATAGGTGTCATTATTGATTTATGATAGGTTCCATTGTCGATTAATTAAGATACAAAATTGGTGCCAACAAATTAGAAAATAGGAAAAGAGGAGAATCCAATAATTCATGTATTTGATTTTTGTATAAAATTAAACCAAATTTCGTACTGCATTAGTTAGTTCCCAAAATTGAAATGCACTTGGACTTGGATGTCAAACAAGTGATTTTCAAGTTCAAACATTGGTAATGGTGTTTAATAGTAGCAAAGCTCTACAAAACCCTAGAAACCATTAAAAATGGGGAAACAATGAGAAAATAACATACAAAACAAATGCTAATGGAGTTCTACAAACAAAATGTTATGTTGGAGTTTCTCTTATGCTGAACGTGGTATTCTCTATGAGATGCACGTGTTTGACTAAGCAATCTATTTACCAAGTCTAAGTTTTAATAAAGTACGACTTTCTACTGATTTCCTTGTTTCATTCTTTTTAGCTTAGTTTGTTGCTTCCAATTGTATTGTACAGGCTATAAAAGCCGGCTCCTTTTATCAATAAAATCATGCTCTGGAGTTTGAATACTTTATAGTTCTTCAGAATTAACATCCGGTATCAGAGCAAAAGAGAGACAATCAAGGATAACAGGTCTTTGATTGAAACACGAGAGAAGAGTTGAAGTGATTAAAGATCAACAACAAGAAAGTGAACAACCAACTTGATAGCAGATCACCAAGCGTGTTGAAATAGCATTGCCTCGGGAGACAAAGATAAGTTTGTGCAACCTGCCATTCCTAGATTTTATGGTTTCTATGACCATTTATCTAAGTTAATGGAAAATTTCCTAAGGAGAAAGGAGACGTGGAACTTGATTGAAGATGGCATTCCAACTGGTGGGTCTTCCTCTGTTGGACCTCATTTACTGGGAAGTATGAACCCGAAGTGTGCAAGTACAGAAGATCAGAAGTTCATCTTCTGATCTCACTCATCACAGAGACGCCCAGAGTTTGGAAGAATAGTTGGACTACAACAGAGGTATCATACACGCTCCTGATGACGTGGCCTGCACATGGTCCGTGTATCTAATCTTGTAACTGAATTTGTTACAAGTTTTGCTTACGTGTCAGTTTGTAATAGGCTAGAATGTTGACTTCTATTCATTGTACTATTATAAATAGACCCTTTTAGGAACGTAATAGTTGTTGATCTGAGATACATTTTGGAGAGCAAATAGAGCACTTCATTCATCGTATTGTAATCATCTTCCAGGTTATTAATACTAATTTCCATTTGTTCTTCAACATCATTCTTACTGTTCTTACTGTTAACTGTTTTAATTCATAGATCTAATTTGCTTCCGCTCATATTTTCACATTAGATCTATTGATTAATTGTTAGAAAGGGATCTGGGTTCCAACAATTGGTATCAGAGCCATCTAATCAATCTATTGATTATCAGATCTCTTCCATTTGGAGAAATCCCTCTTCTATTTGCAGTTATTTTTAGTTTTAAGCTATTGTTCGTAATTCTACCCTGTTTTACGAGAATTTGTTAATTTCATAACAATTTTCTCCAGATCAGTGGTAATTTGGGTTTAAATCTTAAAATCAGTAAGAATATCGTCCATTTCAATTCATTTGAAATTTATTTGTTCTAAATTTCAAAAATCCTCCTGTTATTCTCTCAACTCCCTGTTTTCTGAAAAAATGGAAAATTCAAAATTGAATGTTGTTTACACCTCTGGATCCCTGACCAAAACTCCTACTCTAATTCGTGATGAATATCCGCAATGGAAGATTCGTATGATCAATTTTTATGAAGGATTGGATGCAGAACTTTACCCTATTGTTCAAAATGGTCTGTTTGTTCCAATGACAACGATTCCAAGGGTTCCTGCTACTGTTGTTACCGATGAAATCCCTGCAAGACATGTTCGAAAGTCGAGGGATAGTTGGTCTGATGAAGAGAAGGCAAAGGTGGAATTGGCCAAAAAGGCAAAGAGTCTCTTAATCATGGCAATTCCAAATGAGATTTTCCAATCTCCGGATTCCTGTGATACTGCTAAAGAGCTATGGGATCAGCTGAAAAACATTCTAGAAGGCGGCGCTAAAATGAAGAAAAACAGAAGAGCTTAAGCTTTGAATGAATACAATAGCTTCTAGGCTATCCTGAAGAGTCTCTGGAGCAAACTTTTTATAGATTTAATACTCTGTTAAATCTATGCAAAAGGTGTGATATCGTCAGATCTAAGGAAGACAACAATGTCTTATTTCTCAAACGATTGAATCTAGAGTGGTCAAATCTCTCAATGTCTCTGCAAGCAAATTAGGATCTAGAACAATGGTCTCTGCATGATGTATTTGGTACACTTCAAGCTCATGAGAAAGAGGTCGTTCAGAAGAAAACAACAATATGTGGACCTCTGGCTCTAATTTTTGAATCAAGAGGATCAGTTAGAAGGAATAAAGAAATCGAGAAAAGAGGAAAGAGTAAATCTCTCATGACAGAAGCAATCCCAGAAGATGACTCTGACTCTGATGATGAAATCAAAGCTTTTCCTGAATCTCTAGCACTTATTACCAAACAATTCACAAAAAAGTTTGGTAATAGATCTTTTCAAGGAAGCAAAAGATTTGATCGTTCAACTCCAAACTATACTCCTAGACAAGAGATCCAGAGGGCTGAGAAGACAGAGGCAGAGAAGAAAGAGAATGAAGTGAAGAAAAAGAAGGATGTGTGCTATAGATGTGGCAAGCCAGGGCACTATTCAAAGGATTGCAGGGGAGCTCTGGACAAAGACAAAACGTACTACAAGAATAAATACAAGTATAATTTCGCTGAAAGAGCTCACTTTGCAGGAAAAGAAAACTGGCTAGGAGATGAGTCAAGTGGTGATGAAGCCATGTTCTGCGGAATGGCCAAAACAAATGAATCAGAAGATCGGCCTTCTGAATCACCGGTTAGTACTATCTCTGAATCATCTGAACGTGAAAACACCATTCTGATTTTGTCAAATAATTTTGAAGAACTTAAGCAAAAGCTTACAGTTGAAAAGAAACCGTGAAAAAATATTGAACAAACTCTTTTAGTAACTCAAAGGGAAAGAAAAATTTACAAAAGAGAGATGGATCTTTTAACAGAAGAAAAACTGAAGCTAAGTTCTGAATGAGAAGATTTCTAAAGTTTTAAAAATTACTGAAGTTAAGCTCAAGGAAGAGAAATTAAACTTCACTAAACTTTTGGAAGCCAAAGATAAGGAGATCAAAGCAAAAGAAAGTGACAAATTGAATTCTGTAGCACTTAAAAACTATTTTCAAAAGGAGAGAAATTTTTTACATATTGAACTTCAAAAGAAAAAGCTACAGATCAAAACATATCTGGATGCTCAGAAAGTTCATGACAAAATAAATACACAAGTAGGGAGATCTGGACTTGGTTTCGAGGATCTGGATCCTTACACATGTGAAAAAAGGTCTACTCTGAAATCTGTTTTTTGTCTAGGATAAGAACAGAAGCTTGTGTTTTCAATTTTATATGAACAATCTGTTTTTAAAAAATCAAAACTTGAAAATGGTCATCATCAACGAAAACTCAAGTTTAAAAACATCGAATATTCATCTGGAAAAACAAACGTTGATCTGAGTAAAATTCAGAAGAAAAGTGACATTTTCAAATTTGGCTCAAATGTTCATATAACTTTGAATCTAGAGGCCGATGCTTTCATTCCTACACAAGCAGAAGAAGAGATAAGACTTGGTCTTGAAAATGATATTCTCTCAACTTTGGATGAATGCTTTAAACTTGAACATGAAAATGTTCAGCAAAATTCTTCAGAAAACCATCCAGAGATATTTCCTTGTTCTTTGGTTGACTTAAATCTTTCAGAGATTCAAGACGATTTGAAATTAACTACATATCCCTGGGAGAATGATGACCAAAATGACGATTTCTTTGAAAACTCAGAGAAATATTTTTCATATTTAGAAAATCAATTACCTTCTGTTTACAAAAAGGTTCCAAAGGTAGTTAAGAATGAAAATGCACCCTTCTTGTATACAAATGAACCTCTGGAGATCAGAGCCTCTGGTCTGAGTATTGAAAAACATTCAAGTGGAATACCAATACTCTCTGTTCCTCCAATAGGACAAAGAAAACCGGTTCCCATTCATCCAGACTTCATTGGGATGTGTCTTAAGGCCAAATCTTGTCTTGAACTTGAGAAAGAAAAAAGTCTTAAAAAGAAATTGAATATTCAGCAAAAATCTCTGCAATCGAGTCCTCCAAAGTTTACTGCTGCTCAAAAAGGCAAATGGAAATCTAATCTTTTTGCTTCTGTTTCAGTAATTCCGAAAGCTCCTGAGAAGGTTTATCAGAGGAAGCCTCAACAGAAGAACACTTATGATTCTAAGCATAAGTCTTGGCTAGCTAAGAAGTTCAATAGAACTACTGATACTAGTATAGACAGAAACAAGAAGAATTGTAATTATCATTATATGTCTCAGAATTCTGATTGTTTTTCTTTATTCTTAAAACTCAAGCAATTTTTCTCGAGGCCCTCTGATCGTTCATATGATAACTTTTCACACTTCAGGACTAAACCAAAGAAAAACAAAAATACAGAAAATAAGAAGAACAAACCTTTAAATACTGCTAAATCAAATCATATACAAGATAAAAAGAGTGAAAAGTCTAAAACTAACGTTAAAGAACCCATTATGAGATGGGTACCTAAAAGACTCTGATTGTGATTGCAGAAGCAGCGTGTGCACATCTGGTATCTTGACTCTCGATGCTCGAGGCACATGACTGGATCGAAAAACTTACTCTCCCAATTCAAAGACAAATGTGGTGGATCTGTTACATTTGGAGACAATGGTAAGGGTCAAATAAAAGGCTATTGTACTTTACAAGAAGGGTTAATACCTTATCAAAAGTAGCTCATGTTTCTGGATTGAAACATAACCTGCTGAGTGTAAGTTAACTTTGTGATTCTAAAATACTTGTTGTATTTGATGAAAAGCATTGTTACTTGATTTCTAAGGCAGGTGAAGAACTCTGGAGAGCGGACAGAAAAGGTAATCTGTATATGATGAACTTCACATCAAAGGACGGTAAAGAAACCCTCTGTCTTATCTTCAACAAGAGTGAAGTTGCGTGGTTATGGCATCACAAAATGTCTAACTTAAATTTTGATAACCTTGAGATGCTTGTCAAACACAATTTGGTAACTGGTCTTCCAGAAATACACTTTCAAAAGGATCACCTCTGCCCTGCATGTGAAATGGGAAAAATAAAACGAGCATCTCATAAAACAAAAGGTGATCATTCTTGTACTAGACCTTTGCAATTGTTACATGTCGACCTCTGTGGTCCCATTGCAATTCAGAGTTTATCTGGTAAAAAGTATATACTGGTACTTATTGATGAATTTTCCAGGTATAAATGGCTCGCATTCGTTAGACAAAAATCAGAAGTGCCTATTGTCTTGCAAAATATGATGACCAGAATCCAAGTTCTTCTACATCAAAAGATTCAGCAGCTAAGAAGTGATAACGGTACTGAGTTCAAGAATGCCAAGCTTGAAGCATACCTTGTTGTAAATGGAATTAAACAGAACTTCTCTGTTGTGCATACTCCTTAACAAAATGGTGTAGTAGAAAGATGCAACAGAACCTTGGTGGAAGCAGCCAGAACGATGCTTGCAACTTCTGGTCTTCCTATCCATATTTGGGCAGAAGCTGTAGCCACTGCTTGTTTCATTCAAAACCGTTCAGTTATTGTCAAGAGGCATCTCAAAACCTCTTATGAGCTTATAAATAACAGAAAACCAAGTGGTAAATTCTTTCATATTTTTGGTTGCAGGTGTTTTATTTTAAATGACAGAGAAAAACTTGGCAAGTTTGATAAGAAATCCGATGAAGCTAAATTATTAGGATATTCGTTAAATTCAAGAGCTTTTAGAGTCTTTAATTTACGTACTAAGACTGTAATGGAAAGCATTAACATAGATTTTGATGATCAAACTCAACTGACTTCTGAGTATTCTACTTCTGAACTCAAACTTAACACTGTTACCTCATGATTATCTTTCAGGTTCCAGAGAATCCGAGATAGATGTCATTTTTCAAGATTTTATGGGCGAAGAAATATTTTCAAAGCAAATACAAAAGAATCCATCCTTGAGTATTCCTAAAGTTCTTCAAGCTTCTGGAATTACTCTTTCTGGTCCTGAAATTTCTGATGAGAGTCCACCAGCATCTTCTGTTCTTTCCATTCCATCAAGCGACTGTCCAGAAGCCACTTCAATTCCAGATGAAAATTCTTCTGTGCCTTCATCTGAGGGGGAGACTTTAGATGCTGCTCACGATTCAGAATCAATTCCAGATGAGGTTATTCAAACTTCTGAAACTGAAGTTCAAGCCCAACAAGTACCTCAAACTAGGATGACTAGATGGACTAAATCACACACTCCAAATCTTATTATTGGCAGTCCATCTGACCGCGTTAAAACAAGATCTGCTACTGCAAATGAAGCCTTCTATGTTAATTTCCTTAGCATGATCGAACCAAAGCACGTTCATGAACCCTTGCAAGAACCCAGTTGGGTGGAAGCGATGCAAGAAGAATTGCTTCAGTTTGAACGCAATAAAGTTTGGAACTTAGTACCCTTGCCAAAGGACAAACTCGCAATTGGTACTAAGTGGGTCTTCAGAAACAAGAAAGACGAAGACGACATAGTGATCAGAAACAAAGCATGACTGGTGGCTAAGGGGTATTGTCAAGAAGAAGGAATAGATTATGACGAGATGTTTGCCCCTGTAGCAAGACTTGAGGCGATACGACTATTTCTGGCCTTCTCTGCATACAAAAACTTTAAGGTGTATCAAATGGATGTAAAATGTGCATTTCTGAATGGCTATCTCAAAGAAGAAGTGTACGTTGAACAACCTGCTGGTTTTAAAGATGCTAAACATCTAGAGTATGTCTATCTTCTCGACAAAGCTTTATATGGTTTGAAGCAAGCACCAAGAGCCTGGTACGAACGCTTATCTACGTTTCTGATCAATAAAGGTTATGAAAAAGGTAAAATTGATACAACTCAAACAAAATGCCTCTGGCATTTTTATAACTCAAGATAAGTATGTTTCTGACATGCTTAAGAAATTTCATCTTCAAAATTCCTCACCTATGAAAACTCCTATCTCTACTAGCATGAAACTTGGCCCTGACTCTTTTGGGAATTCAGTGGATGTTACGAGCTATAGAGGTATGATAGGATATCTTCTGTATCTGACTGCTAGTAGGCCAGATATTATGTTTTCCACTTGCCTCTATGCTCGTTATCAAGCCAACCCAAAAGAATCTCATTTGGCTGCTGTTAAACGAATTTTTAGATACTTTAAGGGAACTCCTTTACTGGGTCTCTGGTATCCTAAATTTTTTGGATTTGATCTAATGGAATATACAGATTCTGATCATGCAGGATGTACGTTGGACAGAAAAAGTACCTTTGGTAGCTGTCAACTTCTGGGGAACAGGCTTATAAACTGGACATCCAATAAACAGAACTGTGTTTCAACATCTACAGCTGAAGCTGAATATATTGTTGCTGCCAGTTGTTGTTCCCAAGTCATTTGGATGAAGACTCAGCTCAGAGACTACGATTTAGTCTACAATAAAATCCCCATCCTATGTGACTCAGAAAGTGCCATTGTCATCACTGAAAATCCTGTTCAGCACTCCAAAACCAAACACATCGATGTCAGGTATCATTTTATCAAAGATCATGTAGAGAAGGACACTATAGAAATGTATTTTATCTCTACTGACTTTCGACTTGCTGATATTTTCACAAAAGCTCTGGGCGAGAAGCGTTTTAATTTTTTAATCAGCAAGTTGGGCATGTTAAATATGTAATTCATTTTAAAACTATGATCTTCATAGGATTAAAACATAATTACTTATTTATGTTCCCAAATTTTGATTTGTTTTATTCTTATTTTTCTTCTGTTTGTATAAATAATCCAGAAGCTTCTGGTCACTTCTGATGGTTACATCCAGAGGCACTCAGAAGCCTCTGAACACCTATGTGCTTCAAAAGAATATATCTTACATTTTTGCACCAAGTGATGACAGCAAGGGAGCATTACTTGAAAAAGCAACGGGGAGCAAGATGCAACTTTTGAGGGGGAGCACATCGATCAATTCGAAGGGAGCAAATCAAGTCTAACAGAAGTTAGCTGTCTTCTGAACCTCTTTTCACTTAAACTTTTTTTGTTGAGTCTGTTTCTTCTGAATAACTCTTGCCGTCAAGGTTACTAAGAATTTTCAGATTCCAATAAAACTCTTTCTGGAAGGATGTTCTTTTGACATTTTTGGTCAAAAAATGTTTTCTCTGACCAAATATTTTCTGACTTCGTTTTTCCTCTGAAATTTTCATTTTACTAAGTTCATTTTAATTAACTCTTGCCTTCAAGGTTAATTAAAATTTTCTTATTTTATTAAAATTTCTTAAGAAACACATGTCTTTAAATATTAAACTTACATTTGGTTCAAAAACTGATTTATTCAACCAAATGTCTAATTTTAAAATTCAATTAAAAAGCTTTATTAATCTTAAAAATTATTTTCTTCAACAGATTACCTGTTGATTAATTATTAATTTTTGTTATTAATTTCTTTTTAATTTTCTTTATGGGATTAATCAACGGTTTAAAGGTAATTAAACCCTTTCAGTGACTCATCCATACCCGTGTTAGTGATTACACATGCAATCAAATTGTCCACGTGTCAATGATCTAGTTATTGCATGACTGCACGCCTGCGCTTACATCAACATATACGAACCGTTTTTTTTTTGCCCATCCCCAAATTAAAACCCTTTCCATTCCAAAATACACTCGAGTACTCTTTCTCTCTCATATATAAACCTCCCAACTACAGTGCATCGTCTTCCTCACGCTATTACAAGCAAGTGCAAACCTGCTCTCTCAACCGACTTCCAAATACCCAAATTTCATCAATGGCGACCCAATCTGCTAATCTCAATGTCCAAAATGAAGATGGAAGGTTAATCGACTCAACAACTAACAGTGCTCCAGTCATCAAACTGCCATTGAAGGCCAACAATGTTCAGGTACTTCTCGATCCAAACACATATCTGGCCGATTACAGGGTCATGATAGAGTTCCTCCAACACCATTCTCTAAACCGAACCCTAACTTTAACCAATCCCAATGTCCCTGAAATTTATGTCCAAGAAGTTTGGCAATCCATGTTCATACAAGATGAAGAAACTCTTATTAGAAACTTCAGCCACCCCACCGAATCTGACACTACTGTGGAAATACCCATTACCAAAAAGAAAATTGCAAGGTATTTTCATTTGCCCCAACCCATTATCGATGATGGTGAACAAAAAATACTCAATCCTGCCCTTGAACAAAACCCTACCCCTGAAGCCTTACTTGCCTTCATCAACTTCTTGAGTTCAAAGTTATCTGAGTTCAAAAGAAAGCATCTATCCCCAGTGTGGAATGTACTAGTTTCCATTCTGAACAAGAGCCTAACTTGTAAAATCGGCTCCTTAGACTAGGCAAGCAAAAGCATCCTAACCATCATGTGTGGTATGCACTTCAATCTATCACTAGATTATGCAAGTTTGATTTTCCAATGAAAGTTGTTGTGCATACGAAGGTTACTCACCAGAGCCAAGGAAGAACTCTCCCAGCCCTAATGTTTCCACTATTTTTATCCCTATTCACTTTTCCAGCCATAGAAGCTCTGAAGGCTCCTCTGCTTCAACCATTTTGCAAGATTGCATCTATGAGCTCCCATAAGCTGACCATCGAGAACAATGGGTATTCATCACCAAGGGCGCTCTCCAGGTACATGCTTAATCTCATACCTACAACCTCTCCTAATCTCATATCCTATAGAAGCTCTCTGGTATCCTCAGGACCGAGGATACCTACCCCAGAGCACTTAGAACCTAGTTTAGGCAGTGAGGGTTCAAGTAAGCATGAGGTTGAAAAGAATGTGAGTGAACATCCGAGTGTTTCTACCCATCCTGGCCTCTTACTACAAGAGGGTACTGAAGATGTCCATAGAGACACATTTGAGCGAATCTCACCTTCTTCCCAAAGGGCACCCATATTTACTAAGGTAGATGCCAACACATCTACACTCATTGACCAAGGACTACCCAGTCCAATCCACCCAGAAGCCAACCGATCAGAGGATATTCTTCTTTTCTCTGGATCTAGCACTACCGGGGATTCCACCTCTTCTTCACCATCCTCTCAAAAGGATGATGATGACACTATAAGAGTTCCATTGCCCCAGAACTCGCCACTACCATCACCACTCGTTGACGTCTCCGTGACCAACGAGGTCCTATGGAAAGCATAGGGTACGTCCATACCTTTTGATAGTATAAATGCTGATGAAATCCTATCAGAGGGGTTACAGCAACAGGATGCACCACTTACCGGGGTCTTTACCCTTTATAAAGGTAAGCACATTGTGTTCAGCTCCCCATCCTCTGATGATAGGGAAAAAGTTGAACCAATAGAACAACCGAAGAGGTGCCTGTCAATAACAGCCCTTGAAGACAGGTTGGAAGTCCCTCCACACTCAACATTAATACAGGTGTGAATGAGGGCCTCTCTGAACGCGAGAGACAAGGGGCTCCATGTGTTGGAGATGCACCGGTTACACCTTCTGATTTCGTCACCAATGCAGCGTTTATGGCATTTGGTGATAAAATTCAGAGATCTATGGACGATCTAAAACTATCCCTTGACTTTCAGCAAACCATACTCAACAATATTCATACAGAACAGTTAGCTCAGGCTCAAACTCTAGAGGCCATCAAGAAGCTCATCACTGATAATGCAGATTCTCAGAGGAATTCTGCTTCTGACCACTTTCATGCTCTGGACGCTGGCATTAAGGCCAATTCAGAGGCAATTTTCCATCTTTCTGAAGAGCTTCCATCTCCAGAGGTCACCATTTATGTCGCTAAATACGGTTCTTTTGTAGCTGATATTCAGAAAATTATTAAGGCCGTTATTCCTACTGAAGATGCTTCTGCTTCGTCCTCCTCCCTCCTAACGAAGTCTGACATGGCTATTTTCCAGAAAGCCATGATTGACAGGATTAATGCTTTAACTTCGAGATATGTCTCCAAAACAAATACTAGCACTTCAAACATGGATCAGAAGATCACTTCTTCAGAAACCTCTGTCTCGAAGTTATCCACCATGGTAAGTTCTATCTCTGCTGCTTTTGATGATAAGAAGAAAGCTAAGGAGGCAAGGGCATGTAAGAAAGCAGAGCAAAAGCGCAAGAAGTATGAGGATCAGGATCCTGATTCTCAGAAGGGGGAGAATCTAGAAAATATTAAGAAGGTCAAAACCGAAACTGCTCAAAAGCTGGATCAAGACAGGGGTAAAGCTTCTGCCCGATCACCCTCTGCTCCTCCTCCTTCTAAACAAACTCCTTTAACTCCAACGCCACTTGCGACACACATTGGTCCTCTTCCTAAAGATCCAGAGGTGGCCAAGTTTCTGCTTGAAACTATTGGCAAAACAAAGAGATAATCTCAACCTTCAAGTGCAAGTCCTTGTGCCCCTGCCCCTCAACAATCAAATATCGATGCTGAAAAAGCCAGAGTTGAAGAAGATAGAGCCAGAACTGAGGCTGAACTCAGAGCCAAAGCTGAAGCTGACAAAGCTAAAGCTCAAGCCAATGAAGCCAAGGCCGAAGCTGAAAGAGCCAAGGCTCAAGTAGAAATAGACAGAGCAGAAGCTGAAAAGGCTAAAGCTGAAGCTGATGAAGCCAAGGCCGAAGCTGAAAGAGCACGAGAAAATTTTGAGAAAGCCAAAAGAGAGGAGTCATTAAAATGCAGAGCTGCATATGAAGAAAGACAACATAAGCTAGGAAGACTTGAGCTACCAACTCTGGAATTGAAAAATAGGCACATGTATGCTCCTGCTGATCAGAAGATTTTCTTGATGCTGCTTAATTTTGCAAATGACTATCAAGTAAGTGATGTTGTCAAGGATAAATTTTGCAAATGACTATCAAGTAAGTGATCTTGATGCTGCCTAATTTTCTTGATGATACCTATTCAATTTTACCAATCAAAAAGATCTCTGCTATCAAGCACACTCAATTTGAACAATCAGAGATCTGGTACACAATTTATGAGGTAGTTAGAGAAGACAAACAGACGTACTATTTTTGTGACAATGATCTATTGTCCATTAACCCTTCTGATCTTCTGATCCTGGAAAAATTCATGAAGATTCAAATGAACAAGAAAAGAGATAGTCAAGATAAGATTGCTTACTTCAGGATCATTGAGTGCATGAAATCTTTTATTAGATACAGAAGACAGGTAGATTTTCAGACTGGGCTGAATTACAACGTTGTCAACTTATGTATCTCTGCTCCAAAGGAAGACTTGGAAGACCTCAATGCTCTGAGAATTGGAAAAGTGCTGACTCAGCCAGAAGAAGGGGTTGTGTTCAAGAGGCCACACAAGAAGCTTCTTCAGAATAAAGGAGGCATAAAAATATTCATCAGAGGTAGTATACATTGTCAATTGTTATGCCTTTGTTGAAGTTGATGATCATGACCAAGAAGAAATAGAGAGTATGGTGAAGAGACTTGATAGCGTTTTGAAGATCAGAGAAATTACAGATCAGATTTCCAAGATTATCTCACAGGTTGCCCCCTTCTGACACAAACGGAACTAAAGCCAAACGATGTCATCTTTTAACATTCTGGACTTCATACTTAGGGGGAGATTGTTAGACCTCATTTACTGGGAAGTATGAACCAGAAGTGTGCAAGTACAGAAGATCAAAAGTTCATCTTCTGATCTCACTCATCACAGAGACGCCCAGAGTTTGGAAAAACAGCTGGACTACAACAGAGGTATCATACACACTCCTGATGACGTGGCCTGCACATGGTCCGTGTATCTAATCTTGTAACTGAATTTGTTACAAGTTTTGCTTACGTGTCAGTTTGTAATAGGCTAGAATGTTGACTTCTATTCATTGTACTAGTATAAATAGATCCTTTTAGGAATGTAATAGTCGTCGATCTGAGATACATTTTGGAGAGCAAATAGAGCATTTCATTCATCGTATTGTAATCATCTTCCAGGTTATTAATATGTATTACCATTTGTTCTTTAACATCATTCTTACTGTTAACTGTTTTAATTCATAGATCTAATTTGCTTCCGCTCATATTTTCACATTAGATCTATTGATTAATTGTTAGAAAGGGATCTGGGTTCCAACATCCTCAACAAAAGAAGCACAAAGAAAAGCGATAGATGAAGGGAGCTAAAGGATCTCAAAGTAAAGAATTACCTCTTTCAAGCCATTGATCGGGAAATTCTCGAAACAATTCTGGACAAGGGAACATCCAAGAGCATATGGGAATTCATGAAGCAAAATTACGAAGGCTCAACGAAGGTGAAATGTGCACAGTTACAAATGCTGAGGAAGGAGTTTGAGCTGCTAATCATGAAAGAAGGTGAAAGGATTGATGCTTATCTTGCAAGAACACTGGTCATTGTCAACAAAATGAAGGCAAATGGAGAGGTGCTTACATAAAGTTCTATTGTGGACAAAATACTTCGATCTTTGACTCTTAAGTACAACTATGTGGTATGTTCTATAAAGCAGTCCACTTATCTTGACAACATGACTGTCGATGAACTTCATGCCAGTCTGCTGGTCCAAGAACAAAGACTCATCGGTCAACATGATATTGAGCAAGCCTCGAAGATTGCTGAATATAAGAGATGGGTTCAAAGGTACGTACCAAGAGGAAGAGGTGAATATTGAGGAAGCTATCGAGGAAGAGGCAGAATGCAAGGAAGAGGATCATTCAACAAGGCATTCGTTGAGTGTTTCATGTGTCACAAGCTTGGACACTTCCAGTATGAATGTCCGGAGTTGGAGAAAAATGCTTATTATATGGAGGCATAGACTGATGAAGTTGAGGAATGGTACTCATGGCTCATGCAGAAATGCTAAATGAAGAGACTGATGAAATTGAGGAGGTGACACTCACGTCTGATGAAATTAAGGAGGTGGCACTCATGGCCCGTGTAATATTGCAAGCAACAGGTGAACACGTGTAGTTTATTGATTCAAGGTGCAACAACCACATGAGTGGAAATAAGGCATGGTTCTGTGACTTGGACGAGAGGTTCAGACACTCGGTAAAACTAGGGAACAATACAAGGCTAAAAGTGATGGGAAGAGGCAATGTCAGACTTCAAGTTAATGGAACAACTCAGATGATGACGAATGTGTATTATATTCCAGAATTAATGAGCAACCTTCTCAGTGTTGGGCAATTACAGGAAAAAAGTGTTACCGTTTTAATTCAAGATGGAGCATACAAAATATATCATCCTGAAAAAGGATTGATCATTGAATCTAAAATGAGTAGCAATCGAATGTTTTTTATTACTGCAAGAATTCAACCCCTTGCGTCAAAATGCTTCATCATTACCAGTGAAGATCTAACACACTTGTGGCATTGTAGATATTGTCACCTAAGCTACAAAGGCTTGAGAACTTTGTAGTATAGAAGAATGGTAGAAGTACTTCCATGCATCAAGGCACCAAGCAAACTATGTAGAGATTGCTTAACAGAAAAACAACAGAGGGATTCATTTCCAAAGCAAAGTCTATGGAGAACAACATGTAAATTGCAGCTTATCCATTCAGACCTGTGTGGACCTATCTCACCGGAATCTTGTACCGTTAAGAGATACATTGCAACTTTCATTGATGATTTTAGTAGGAAATGTTTGATATATTTCCTTGCAGAGAAATCGCAGGTGTTAAGTGCATTCAAGATCTTCGAAGCTCTTGTGGAGAAGGAACTTGGCAAGTCTAATATGTATCTCAGAACTGACCGGGGTGGAGAAAACAACTCAACTGTAGTCAAAGAATTCTGTAGTGCACATGGAATCAAGCATCAACTAACAACAACATACTCTCCTCAACAAAACGGAGTGGTGGACAGGAAGAATCGCATGATTATGAACCTCGTACATAACATGCTAGCAGCAAAGAATGTCCCAAAGAAACATTAGTGCGACATGGACTATTCATCTTCCTAACAGGAGCGCAACACTTGTGGTAAAAGACTTAACACCAAAAGAGGCTTGGAGTGGTAAGAAGCCTGACGTACACTATCTCAGAGTTTTCGGATGCCTTGCTCATGCTCACGTACCAAAGAAAAAAAGAACCAAACTTAACGATAAGAGTGTGAAATGCGTCATGTTAGAGTTAGTGAGGAATCCAAAGCTTACCGATTATACGATCTAGCTGACAAGCGCATCATAATCAGTAGAGTTGAAACCAACAGAAGTACCACTCTACATTGGGAAGAAGATGAGGAGCTTGACACTCAAAATGAAGTTACTGCTGAACAAAGACAAGATCCCGACCACAGGACACTCAGTCATGTCAATTAACCTCAAGATAAAGTTGTTGCTGATCAAAGAGAGCAGCCCATCAACAACACACTTAAACCTGTTGGCCCATCTCAAGAAGAATAAGGAAGACATCACAGATCTCCATAGTGGATGAAGGACTATGTTAGTGGAGAAGAATTGACAGAAGAATACATCAATCAACTTGTTTCAAGTGTAAGTCAAATGGCACTATTCATGGCAGCAACTAATCCTATCAGCTTTAAGGAAGCTTGTAAATAAGCAAAGTGGAGGATTGCCATGGATCAAGAGATGTAGGTAATAGATAAGAATGACACATGAGAATTATGTAGCCTACCAAGAGGAGACAAGGAAATTGGAGTGAAGTGGCTATACAAGACAAAGCTTAACGAAAATGGGGATATTGATAAGTGTAAAGCTCGACTTGTAGCCAAGGGCCACGCACAAGAATATGGCATCGATTTATCGAGGTTTTTTATTCTGTAGCAAGATGGGACATGATCAGGTTCATACTTGCTCTAGCTGCCCAAAGAAGTTACAAGGTCTTCCAACTTGATGTTAAGTCCGCGTTCTTGCATGGAGAAATTATGGAGATTGTGTACGTTGAGCAACCTATGGGTTATGAAAAGCCCGACCATGATGATAAGGTCTACAGGCTAAAGAAGGCATTGTGGAGCCCGAAACAACAAGATCGAAGCTCATTTCAAGCGCACGGGGTTCAAGAAATGTCCTCATGAGCATACCTTGTTCTTGAAAATTAGAAAGGTAATGTACTCATTATGTCACTATGATTGAAGAATTCAAGCAATCCATGGGAGAAATGCGCTACTTTATCGGAGTTGAAATTACTCAAAGAAATGATGGAATATTTATGTGCCAATAGAAATATGCTGGAGAGATACTGAAAAGGTTTAAACTAGGCTCGTGCAATTCAGTCCGTAATCCAATCGTTCCAGGAGTCAAATTGATGAAATAAGAAAAGTAAGGAAAACATATGCTAACACCTATAAGCAAATGGTTGGATGCTTAATGAACTTAGCAGCAACACGACCTAATTTAGCATGTGTCATCAGTTTGGTAAGAAAGTTTCTGGAAAATCCTGTTGAAGTTCATATGAAGATTGTCAAGAGAATGTTTCGGTACGTCAAGGGCACCATGGAGTATGGGATGTGGTACAAGAAGGATAGAAACATGAAGCTCATTGCCTTCTCCGACTCAGACTATGCAAGAGATAATGAGACTCGAAGAAACACTTATGGATATGTGATAAAGTTATCTGATGCCACAATCTCATGGTCGTCCAAGAAGCAACCCGTGGTTACCCTATCTACATCTGAGGCTGAGTTTGTATCATCAGCAGGTTGGCCTGCAAAGTGATTTGGTTGCGTAGAACTCTTGACAACATTGGATTACCACAAGAAGGAGCCACTACAATTTTTTGTGACAATATGTTAACCATAAGGATGTCCAAAAACCAGTGATTCATAAGAGAAGCAAACACATTGATGTTCGATCTCATTTCCTTCGGGATTTTGTGAATGATGGTACAGTTGATCTAGTTCACTGCAGATCAGAAGATCAAATCGCAGACATTCTAATGAAACCCTTGAATCTTGAGACATATGAGAAGCTTTGAAATATGCTTGGAGTAAGGTCTATGCCAGACTTAAACTGAAAAGAGGAAGAAATTTTAGTTTAGGGGAGGATGTGTTGGGATTGCTCTTATTGTGCACGTGGTATTCTCTATGAGATGCACGTGTTTGACTAAGCAATCTGTTTACCAAGTGTAGGTTCCAATAAAGTAGAGCTTTCTACTGATTTCCTTTGATTACTTCTTTTTAGCTTAGTTTGTTGTTTTCCATTGTATTGTACAGGCTATAAAAGCCAACTCCTTTTATCAATAAAATCACGCTCTAGAGTTTGAATACTTTATAGTTATTAAGAATTAACATGCTAATGGATTTAAATTGGAAAGAACAAAAATGGGGTGACATTAACCAGGAAACTACAAAACAAAGAAACTACAAAACCCTAGAAACCATAAAAAATAGGGCAACGATGTCGACTAACCTTTCACTCATTTGACGACGAGAGAGGAGAAAACGATGAATGTTGAGACCAAACGAGAAGAGGCGACGATGGATGTTGGTGATGATGGATGTTGATGGCCACATAGCGACCAAAGAGGATGACGTTTCAGGTTTTTTTGATGTTGAAGATGAAGTCGTCGTGTTCTAATCTTTTGAGGGGGAAGATTTTAGAAATAAAAAGTTTCCATATAATTATTAAAAAATTTGCACCATATAAGGTGACCGGTTACCTGCTATGTAGGTAAAGGAGGTACTTAAAAGTTTGATATTTTAGATTTGAGGTACCAAAATGAGAGTTTTGAGAGTATGTTACTCAAAATAGGAATTAGATACAAGTATGTGTTGGTCCCAAAAGATTCCACAAGAGTGTATAAGTATCAACACAGTTTGTAGAAGGTGGGGGGAGGGGTGAATACAAATACAACTTTTTAAGTTTTAAATAAGTTTATTATGAATAAACAAATTTTCAGATTGTAAGCGGAATAAGAACAAGTATAAATATCTTTTCTATTACAATATAAGAATCACTAAGAGTTTGATGTACAAGATAAGGACAATAAACAATCAGAGATTTTAGGAGAAAGATAAGTATGCATGAAGATGAAGAGGAGGTTCTTCATCTATTTATACCCAATGCATTAAATTCAAGTCAGAAGGTACTTGCCACGTGTCAAGCATCCATTGGAGGCTTGTCCTTTGTTCATAAAGCAACCATGCTTTTAGCCGAATATGAACAACGACCATCAGAGTTGGTAAGCACGTGGGAGGAAATAAAGTAACTCCGTACGTATTATCTGACATGGTATGGGGATGTTGACTTTTGTGCGTCGAGGATAAGACAAACTTTAATATTGTTGAGTATGCTTCATTTTGATCGCTAATACTTGAAGGCTCAAGGAGGATCCCTTCAGGTATCACTGAAGCGTATACAGGATCTCACACTTTATGTAGACAATCTTTGCCATCACTGAACCGCTTCAGATCACGAGTAGATTGTCTCTATCTTCAACTCAGTATTCGACATTCGCTGAAGGCTCCTTTGTGTGAACTTTGTCTTTAGGTCTTCTAGATCAGATAACATCCCTTATGGTTTCAGCGATCACTGAGTGAAATCAGTGTTTGTATTCGTTGAACCTGAACAATATCTAATAATAAGAATTTCACTAAGTATGGAGGAATCATAATTAAATCACTGAAGGAGTTTGGATCAACAGTATGTTACTTTTTATTGCAATTTGCTCTACATAATATAGTTTAATATATTATATATAATTATTAGAATAATACATTTAATAATATTTTTGTACTTTTTACATAACAAAACCAATGTGCTTCCTAGTTCCCATGACGACCCCTAATCCATCCCTTTCTCCCACGATTACCATCCATACTTTTCGGCGACACCTTGAAAGCTCTTACAATATCCTCACTTCTTCACGACGACTAGCGTGTCCACCCCCGTCTCAGATCTGGTTCAAAGACTTCCTCCGACAACCTCCATATTTATCGAAAAACATCATTGTTCGTCAGTTTTGTCTTCGTAAAACACATTCGTTCTCATTTTTTTTATTGTTTTCGATTTCATTTTTGATTTAGGTTTTGATTTGAGTTTTGATTTAGTTTTTTGTTAGGGTTTTGACTTAATTTCTTAATTGGGGGTTTTTATTTAGCTTTTGATTTCACTGCCTCATTTTTTATTTCAAAATTGTAACGTACAAAAAGTGCAATAATGAAAGGATATGGACATTAGAAATCGATCAAAAACCTAAAAAAATCAAAGATGAACATCACCATAAAAAAACCCACCTATTCAATGTTGTTAATTGCAAGGAATGTAGTTATATATCAAAATTATACCCTGTTTATTTCTTTGATTGGAAGAAAGGTGCAAACTTCAAATGTTTCCACAAAGGGATTAGAGATAGAGATGCCAAATGGTTTTCCATAATGATGGGCACAAACAATTGATAATAGTGATGTCTCTTTCGATTTCAAACCCATCCCAGAAATGACATTTGAGGTTATGATTCTTCTACAACCTCCCCTTTCATTAATTATTATCCCATAAAACAAAATATTCTCCTCCATGAAGACCATTGGAACCTGATTGGAACCTAGATCAAACTCACTGAGGTTTTTCACAGATAATTAGAAGAATAAGAGATAGATAGATTAACCGAAAAATCGCTAGCATTTCCGGTAGTCGCTTAAAATGTCCGGTTCCGACCCGTAACTGTCTGAAACATCCAATACAGTGCCAAATGCTCTAATTTATACCCAATTTATATAAAATATATAGTTTTAGTATTTTAATTATAAACTTTTATTTGTATTAGAAATTAACCAAAATGGGCTAACTATTTTGAGAAAAAGGCCAAAAATTGAGAAAGTGGACTTCCAATTTAGCATTTTGGGCCTTACACTTAATTTAAAAAAAATATAAATATAGATTGAAGGGAGTTGGCCCCCATGCCCCCCCCCCCCCACCATATATAAACTAAATTTTTTTCTAAATCCCTCATTTTCAACTCAAAATCAAATCACCTCTCTCTCTCTCTAAAAACAAAGAGACACATTCATCTCTTTCTTCTTCTCTCTAAAAGCTCAGCCACATTTCATCATCAAAATCATATTTTGAGCAAGGAATATTGAAGAAAAAGGTTTCCTTAATCATCCAAGTAAGTACAAACATCACTTTCTTCATCTTTCTTAACATTTTTGGGGAAAAACCCACTTTTTCATGCATTTTAAGTGTTTTTCTGCTAACTTCTATAAATTTTGAGTTTTATGGAAACATTATACACCCAAAAACATATAAAAATGATTACATAATGGTGATAATCAATGACCCAAACAATAAAACTCAAGAAATGGATGAAAAATCATGATTTTATGTGTTTTTGAGTAAAAAAGGTGACTTTTGGTGCTGACAGATTTATTTCATGTGCATAAATCGTCCATTTCTTGCAAATAATATGTTCAAATATCATGAATCTTCTTTCTACAAGTTTATTTAGTGAGTTGGGATTCTAATCCAAGTGGTCTCACTCAAAAACATTGAGTTTTGACCCCCCAAATGCTCATAACAAATCATGTGTTCAACTGGAAGTTCAACAGTAGGAAAATCCTACTTTGAACGACCATAACTCTTTGAATATTTTTCCAAATCACTTGATTTTTCTTCTTGAAGTTAATTTAATGAGTTACCTTTCAAATGCCACTGATTTCATTAAAACATATGGTGATTTGAGGTTCCAACTAATTGAAACAAAATGAGTGTGCAAACTGTCAACCAATGACAGATTTGTGCATGCATGTTCAAATGGCCATATCTCTTTCAAAATTCAATGAAAAATGATGATTTTTCTTTTTAGAGTTAGTTTTATGAGTTATATTCAGTTTGCAAGTGGAATCACTTAAAAATATGGAGTTTTGACCCCTCCAAACACTTAAAATATTTTAGGTGTGCAATCTGTGAAACCACCAGTAGGTAAACTCTACTTTGCATGCTAATATCTCGTTGAATATTTATCCATAATGCATAATTCATCTTCTGGATTATGAGTTAGGATTCATATGAATCCCGTTTCATTAAAAAATTTGAAGTTTTGAAGTATTAACCAATTTATTAAAGTTAAGTGTGCAATCTGTCAACTAATGACAGAATTGTGCATGCAACTTTATAGTGCCATATCTCCTTTATAACTCATCCAAAATGAGTGATTCTTATTTCAAAAGTTTCCTTTATGAGTTATGATTCCAATCCAACTGAAAATACTAAGTAGAACTCCTCAAATAAGTGATTTACTAACATGGTGTAATCTGCCATACCAGTTGTGACCCTTTACATTGCATAAATTATTTGAATCATTTTTACATGTCCAAAATGCATGCAATTTGGTCACAATAACCTTAACTCAGTAATGCATCATATATAAAAAGATGGAAAAATTTATCATTTTGGAAGTCTCTCATTTTGATCATTTTGAGTACTACAAGTTTCTGTCCAGAAGTGAAATTCTGGAATTTCTTGATTTTAACAATTATTGATCATTTGATGGTTTATAACACAACTTACGGTATAAATTACTATATTAACGAGAATATGTGCATTATGTATAATTGGACTATGGACAATCAAGTTGGATGTATGTGGACATTTATAAGCTTAAGACCTATTCACCTCCATAAGTAGTTTTAGACCCATAAGTGATGGTTTTGAGCATTTCTCTTTGTTAGGGAATCGTTAGGTCTTTGGGTGGGGATCGGATCGTGCTTTTGAGTAGCGGAGCTTGCAAAGGTGAGTATTCACGGCCCCTCTTTTTAAATGTTTATACGTTTGGGGTGTAAAGCATGTTGTTTTAATGGAAATTGAATTGATTTATATTGATTTAACGAAAAGTATATAAATCATTGTGATGAGCGACTTTTTATTACACAAAATGATATGTTGAGTTATGTAAAGTCCCCGTGGTACACTACTATTTAACTCTAAATGAGCCGATGATATTTGTGGATAGCGCTATTTGGTTGACATACCCACCTAACTGGCAAGTAGGGGTGCACTTTATCAATTAAGAATGCTCTACACATGTGGGCTTTAGGTCCACCGCTGAGGTAGTTCGTGGGGCGTAGAATTTCGAGTAGGCTTAGTAGTGGCTCAATATTTATATATCATGTGTAATGGTAAATTTGTATTTTTGCTCATGAAATTTTAAAACATTAAAGTTGATGCGAACTTCTGCTTCACTATTTCTATACCTTGCATGTAAAATGTTTTGTGCATATGAAAAACCTGTGAACTCACCAACTCTTTGTAGTTGACACTTTGTTTTAACATGCTTTACAGGAAGATAAGAAGGTAACCGATCAAGCTTAGTTTATTTTTGTGGAACACCAATCAAGACTTTACATATATCTATTTATTTCGATGTAATTAGTTTGTTAATACAAAGTTGTCAAATTGTAAAATTTTAAACTTTAAACGTTGATGTTTTAATTATGTATGTATGGTTGGTGTTTATATTCCTATTGTTGTGAAACCTAGAACTGTCGTACCTCGTGTTTCCGCTTTAGCGGGGTGTGACAATATATATATATATACATACATACATATATATAGAGGGAGGTTCATGCGAGGACGGTATCTTTTTATGAGAACGCGAGGAGCTTTGTTCATTACAAAATCACATGTGATTTTGTACCAACATCAAAAAATCACATGTGATTTCGTACTAACATCAAAATCACATTTGATTTTGTATGTGAATCAAAATCACTACATGAATCATATATGATTTTGTATATGAAAAAAACTCCTCGCATTCTCGTAAAAAGTTAGCGTTCTCGTATGAACCTGCCCCTATATATATATATATAATATTTACTTGTTTTTAATTGAAAAAAAGTAAAATATCGAAAAGACGAAAATACCCCCTGTGTTAACGAACCTAAAATAATGCAAAATGGCAACCACAATGACCAAAACTGCAGTTATTTTAAAAGAGAGACGAAAATTAAAAGAAGACGACAACCATAAGGACCAGAAATGTAATTTACTCTACAATATATCAATTAGGGGTGTGCATCGGATGGGTCGGGTGGGTTCGGGTGGACAAATCAAAAACCGGATCGGGTTTCGGATATGAAAACAAAGACCCGAACTTTAGTATTTGGATTTCAGATTTGTTCGGGTTCGGGTTCGTGTTGGTCGGGTTTCGGGTTGAGATCGGTCGGGTTCGGGTATTGTTATAATGCAAAAAATATATAAATTTTATCAATTTTGAGGATCAATTCATATTAACCGATATATTGATGAAAGCGATAGTAAATTTAGAAATTATAAAACATTTGGACCGACTATAACCTAAGATTGTCATAAGATAATTAGATACATAAATATATTTATATAATATTTAACTATATATGTATAAATATTTCGGGTTTTCGGATGGGTCGGGTGAACAAATATCAAACCTAACCCGAACCTAAATATCCCCACAAAAATCGGGTTTCGGGTTTTCGGATTTCGGGGTATTCGGGTTTTGCAAAAACACATTATTTCAGTTCGAATTCGGGTTCGGATTTCGGGTTATTCGGGTTTTGCACACCCCTAATATCAATCAAATTTGTTTTAAATTATAAATACGCTTTATGGTTTTGTATGGAATGTTGGAGAAGATTTTGCATCTACAGGTTTTTACAATAACATTTTTCTTTCTATTTTATCTGTCAGATCAACAATAATTTAATAAAATATTTAATGTTGATTTATCTGAGGAAGAAATTGGTACATGGGTGTGTATCTATAAAAAAATCTTCCTAATTTTTTATTTATAACTAATAATTATATAGTTTTATTTGTTTGTTTATTTATAAATAATTTTATATATGTATATATAATAAAAATATTAAAACAAAATTACAAATATATTTTATTTTATGTAACACTTTTTCATATGATCTTTAATCTGTCAATGTTAAACATAATATAATTAAAACATAAAATAATTTTATACTATAATTAAAAGAAAAAATCGACTTGCATGAAAATAATCAATGTACAATTAGCTTAACATCTTTTTTGTAACATCTTTAGTGTTCTTCATGGCTTTTATTTCTAACTTATAAGGTTAAAGAGTTGTTTGGTATTTGACATAATGGACTTAATGGCCTATACAAGTTTTTTTTTGTATCTTATTTATAACAGGAATTGGAATACCTAATACAATGTAACAAGAATCAAGCTTGTGTAATATTTGTTCTAACACTTCAATGGCAATTGGTTTGTCTTGAAGGATATTTCTGGCTATATCTGGACTAACCCCGGAAAATTATGACTGCAAGACATCAACTCTGATAAACTCAGTTGTCACAATTGTTGTGTACGTTTGGATTCGAACTCTGGGCAGATGGGATATTCATCCACATCTTCCAGGGCCTCAAGTTTCTAAGCCACAACCCTTGTGGTTCAGTTTCTTGGTCTTCATGAATAGTATAATACAATATAATGAAAAAAATAATAATATGATGTAAAATGGTAATTTATATCATTCAAACAATTTATTTCACACAACAAACCAAATAACAATTTATCTTGATCCACAGAGAGTTCGATGGAGAAACTACCAAATAATCCCTCAGACTATGTTTTAATACCATTGTTCTCAATATAACAAAACTGATTTTATAGTACGCCTAAAATGAAAAAACGTCCTAAAATAAATACCTTATAGGACACAAGTTTATAGGACCAAACCATAAAGCGTCCTATCTAAAAAGAGTTAAAATAGGTTTATGGGATGCTTTGTGTTTCAACGAGTTTTTTACGACGCTTTTATAATAAAGTGTCTTATTATCTATTTTATACGACACTTTTAAAAAGTGTCCTATAAACCCATATTTTTATAGGACAATTTTGTTTAGAGGACACTTTCCAAAAGTGTCCTATAAAATAACTAACATGACACTTTATTTTAGAAGTTTCGTAAAAAAGTTGTTGAAACGCCCAAAAGCGTCATATAAACCTATTGTTACGTTTTTAGATATGACGCTTTATGGTTTGGTCCTATAAACTTAGTGTCCTATAAACACTACAAAAATGGAAGACTTTCACCTACGGACATTTCCCTGGAAAATCCGTTGCTAATGGTTGATCTGTCACAAAACCGTCACAAAAGTTGGTGGGTAATCAAATCAGTGACAGATTACCCAGAAAATTTCTGGGTAATCCGTTGGTATTTTCTTGAAAACATTGGATTTCGTCAGAACCATTAAGGAGGCGTTAGGTTCGCAGAATGAAATTGGATGAAATGGAATCTGTCAAAGGAATTTGACTTTGAAAGAATTAGAATGAAAAGTTGTCAGGTTTGACCACCTGTTTGGTTGACAAAATTGGAATGGAATCTATCGAGGAATTGGAATCTGTTTGTTTGGTTCACAGAATGTTGCTTTAGAATTGGAATGAAATTCCGGTAAATGACTAAAATACCCTTTTTACTAAATTATTTTTTTAAAACTAAAATTACTATAATAAAATAATTATTATTTACTTCAATTTTTTTAATACTAAAAATACTTTGATAAAATAAACTTTCTTAATTTATACCAATAATTTTTTTATACCATTAAAACACCATATAAACCAGTAAAAAAACTGCAAAAACAACAGTAAAAAACTGCAAAAAACTACGGTAAAAAACTACATAAAACGGCAGTAAAAAATTGCATAAAAACCAGTAAAAAACTGCAAAAAATCACAATAAAAAACTGCATAAAACAGCAGTAAAAAACTGCAGATTAGGGCAAGACATATCTTTGTAAAGTGGTATATCAGATGAGAGGTATAATGGGATTTATGAAGATTCAAAATTCCATTCCATCAAAATCCTAGCTATTTGTCAATGAATGGTAAAATCCATTAGTTATGGAATTGAAAGGAATTGGACAATTCCATTCATGAAAAAGAGCCAACCAAACAATGAAATTGAATCTGGTCAAAGAAATTCAAATTCCAATTCCACCGGATTCCATTCTATTCCTACCGAACCAAACGCAGCCTTAGTATTTTCTGGGTAATCCGTGGTAATCACATATAGAAATTTCTCTAAGTGTTTATTTGTGAGTGAAAGTCATATATTTTGTAATGAAATTATTCTTTTAAAACACTTTTCCATTTTAAACGTCCTGTAAAATTATTTTTATTGTAGTGTTTAATATCTATTTGTAACAACCCATATCATAACTTCACAGTAGAAATAAAAATTTCAAGTTTTTCTAGGATTAGGTCATCAAATTATAACATCAGAATAGAATTAAAAATACAAATTACTAAAAACAACCTATCTATCCTTAAATCTCGACTAACATTGAAATCATAACAACTTAACCTTCAAGTAATGTATTGATTTGCACTTTAATTTTTACGTGTCTTGATCCTCAAATTTACCTAGGTTACAAAGTTTCTAAAAATATTTTGGCCAAGCCAATTTCAAAAAAAAAAAAAAACTCATCTTGAAATCCATGCTTCTATTTGACATTTTAAAATTCTCAATAGACTCATGGTCTAGGTTGTTGACCTCCATTGCACTTGAGCCTAAGGTCGACCAAAGTGGTCGAGTCTACGTTATAATATTAAAATCCTCATATAGTGTATTTCTAATAATATTCGCGTGTGTTAGTCTCAACTATCATATTTGATAATACGAAATACATCCGATCACACACTTAGAAAGGAAAGTTCTAGCTTGCTTTGTGTTACAAAAAACATATCTGATGAACCTCATTCATCGGATAATATCTTATTTTGGACTTTTTGTATCATTTGTTGGTCCTGGAAAATAATGAATTACGCATGAAGTGTTTGTAGAAGGGGAGATGAATACAAACACAACAAATTTTCACTTTTTAATTTTTTGCTCTATAACTTGTATAAAAACAAAGAATTATATATTTTTTGCTAACTGAAAGAGAGGGAGGAAGAAAGTTTCTCTTTTAGATATGATGAACTAAGCTTTTCAGATGTTGACGTCGAATTTCCTTCAGCAACACTCACAAGGATTGTTCTTTAAAAAACGTGTCAATTGCAATGTATGCCAAAGGTGGCCTTTTATAGCCATACTTGCATTTAATGCTATTTGTCCAACTATTATGTATGCTTCTTTTTGTTAGTTGTTCCATGTATCCTAGTACTCTTTATCTCAAGCTTTGACATGGATGAACACTTTTTTTTAATCTTACTACATCTTTTAGTATGTCGAGATAACCATAAAGTAAACCAAGTACCATTTCACATGGGGCCTTGTACTTGCCTAGGCTGACATGATCACATGTTCTCATATTAAGTTAAGAAGTAAATGAGTTGGTGAGTACAAACTTGTTGGATAAGTTTGTAATACAAGATTAGGCTTGTCGGTCGTAGTACTTGTAAGACTACTAGTTGACTTCTTACCTTATATTGATCTTCTTTTGGCTAGATGACAAACCGATACGCTTCAGTGACGATCTTGACCTCACTTCAACTAGTCTTCTATTTTGTTTAAGGCACTTTGCTCTTGGATCAGTACAGTTATAGGATTTTTACAAGTAAAAAACCTACCTTTGTTTATATCTGATAAGTAAGCTACATATCGGATTTTACCAATTTATTGACATTGTTATCGAATTTACATGGACAACTGGTAAATGCTTAAATCTTTATCCGACGAATGATACAATCGGATCAATATATTTCTTTGAAGAAATTGCCAACTATGTATCTATATCCGATGAAGGTGATATATCCGAAGCACACAAAGTGATCGGATGATATCAATGGATAGGATATCTGATGAGTGGGACTTAGTGATGGAAATTTTACCCGTTGGGGCGGGTTACCCGGGTACCCGACCCTAATGGGGCGGGGATTCCACGGTTTAATGGGTAACGTGGCGGGGACGGGGATTTATTTTCATACCCGAAGAGGGATTTATTTTCATACCCGCCCCGCCCCTAATATACTCGATTATTTTTTTAATTTTATTTAGTATATGTATATTGTGTGTGTATAAATAAATAAACATATATATATATGTTTATATTTGTTATTAAATAACAAATATATTTGTTCTTCAATATTGTTGATTAATGTAGTAACGATTTTTCTCAAATTTTAATTTTAAAGTACGTCGTTTTTTACTAAATGAGGATCCAACGGGTTCCCCGGACCCGTCGAGGATTCCTTCCCCCTGAACCCGTCAGGGATTAGTCGGGGCGGGGTCGGGGACGAGGGTGTTAAACGGGGGTCGGGGTTGGGGATGGTGATGCATTACCCGCCTAGTACCCGCCCCGTTTCCATCCCTAGTGGGACTACATCGGATATTAACCAAGTATAATAGGAAAACAAGAATGTTTCTTTTATAAGTGTTTTGGTAGGATATCTATTATATTATATACAAATCCGATGGTTGAGACCAACATCATTCGAACCTATTGTTTTAGGTTTCAGATAGATCAACCATCGAATCCTTGTATAAGTTAAATGATTGTCAAAACTGTCATCTGATCATGAAAATCAGTTCGGTTTTATTGAAAATAGCTTAAAATGTTCTAAAATTATTCCAAGTTATCCTCTATATCTGATGAAGCATCTTCATAAAGTTTCTATAACAGGAAATTCGATATATATATATATAGCTTGTAATTCGGATATAGAAAAAGATAGGATTTTTACTTATAAAAGTCTTATAACTATTTGTATTGATCCAAGAGAAAAATGCCTTCAACAAAATCGAAGACTAGTTGAAGTGAGGTCGAGATCATCTCTAAAGCGGATTGGTTTGTCATCTATATAAAAAAAAAGATCAATACAAGATAAAGTCAACTAGTAGTATGATAAATACTAGTACTAAAAAACAGACTCTTGACATGGAAAAATTTGGCAAAGAAGTTTGGCTCACCAACTCTCTTACTTTCTTCTTGGTATGAGAACATGTACAACATGTCAGCCAAAGCAAGTCCAAAAGCACAATTGATTGTTTCCGTACTTACTTTATTGTTCCCTCAGCATACAGAAAGATGTGATAAGTTAACAAAGTGTCTACATCAAACTCAAAGGCTGAAAAGAAGAGTACTAGGATGCATGGATCGGTTAATCAGAAGAAAACACACATTAATGTTCGAAAATATGCATTTAATACAACGCCGGCTATAACTTACTTGTTTTGAAAGAAAATATTTGTGAGTGTTTCTTAAAGAAAATCGGCATCATCCTCTAAAGAACTTCCTTAGTTCTTCAGATCTGAAAGAGTAATTTGTTCTCCACCGATCTTTAAATTTTAGCAAATTTGTCACAGTCATATTGTTTTGGACATAAGGTCTTACCTTCCTAGATTCTACGACAAATCTGTAATTCTTTTTTATACAAAATACATAATCTAGAATTAAAAATGAAAATCTGATGTGTTTGTATTCAACCACCCTTCTACAAATACTTCCTGTGTATGTCATATCTTCCAGGACCAACAAGTGGTATCCAAGCGGTTTGTTTAATCTCATAAACAAGATTCAAAATGAATTCCACAACCACTGTAGTGGATCTCTATCTGAATCTCTTTGCTTTCAAAAATCCAACTACTCCTCTTTGCTTTCATAGAAATGATGGAAATTTATAATTCGCTCAAATTTTCATCTCTTTCTCACTTCTAAGTAATTCTCTTAAAAATAGGTTTTTTCGATCTTCTTCTAATATTCCTATATCCAATAAAATTATTGTCAACCCAAAAATAGTGTGTTGGTAATAAAGTATCTTATTAATCTTAAAGGAATCTCAAATAAAAATTTAGAAAACCCGATAAGAATATTATCTCTCTCATTCACAAAAGATCACTTTCAAACTAATGATCTTTCTGAGAAAAATCTCTCTTAACCTCAAAAGCATATGCTTTATGACTCACATCTCTAAACTAAGTCTCTCTAATAAAAGGAGCTTGGAAATTTCTCCACCAGTCTCATCAATCTTGAATTCTTAACATTAGGTACATGTCTTTATTTTCTCTACAAATTTTAAAAATCTCTTTCTCGCTAAAAATATAATTCTCATCTTTTTTTTCCTTCTCTTAACTTGAAAACCCCTTGACTCTATGGGTATTTTGTCACTAACCTCTTAATTCGTTGTAGTGATGGTACTTGGACAGTGGAAGTTCAAGGCACATGACTGGTTATATTTCCCTGCTCATGGACTTTGTGCCAATGAAAGGTCCTTCTGTTGCTTTTAGTGATAATTCAAAAGGGTGTACTCTAGGGGGTATGATATTTTAACTAATAGGTAACCTTTGACAAATTTGCCTATGTGGAAGGACTTAAGCATAATCTGTTAAGCATTAGTCAACTCTACGATAAAGGTTTTTCTGTCATATTTCTTGAAAATAAACAATCTATTCTTTCTCTAAAGAACGTTGAGATTCTTTTTGATTTTTGCAAAAATAATGTCTATGTAATTGACATGTCTTCTACATGCTCTTCTTCTTTTCAAAATGTTTGGTTCTTTTCTAAAGCTTCTTCTGAACAAAACTAGTTATGGCATAAGCGTTTATCTGACTTAAATTTTAAAACCATCAATGAACTGTCACATAAAGGTCTTGTGAAAAGACTTTATTCGTTATATTTCTCCAAAAGAATATTTGTGTGGGTCTTGTGAAAAAGGAAAGCACTTAAAATCCCGTTTCAAGTCTGAAAGCAATTTTTCCATTTTATCTCTTCACCATCTTCTTCACATGGATTTGTATGGACCAGTGGATGTCTTAAGTCTTGGTGGAAAGAACTGTACTCTTGTCATTATTGAAGAATTTTCATGATATACATGAGTCATTTTATTACAAGATAAAAGTGACGTAACTGAAGAAATCATTCGATTCATAAATAGAATTGAAATTCTGAACATACATCGGTTAGGTCATTAAGAAGTGACAATGGAACTGAATACAAAAACTCTGTTTTGAATGGTTTCTATTCAAACAAATGTATTTTTCACAATTTCTCTGCAACTAGAATGGGGTTGTGGAAAGAAGAAACATAACTTTGTATCAAGCAGCCAGATCAATGATATGTGATGCATGTTTACCCAACTACTTTTGGGCTGAAGCTGTGAACATTTCATGTTTCACTCAAAATCGAGCTACAATTGTAAGAAGAAATCAGAAGACTCCCAATGAACTTTTTCATGGACGAAAAACAAATATTAGTTTCTTTCATACTTTTAGATGTGTGTGTTATATATTGAACATTTCATGTTTCTTTCATACTTTCAGATGTGTCTGTTTGGATCAAAAATACCATCTAGCAACAATCATTGAAATAACAAGGATCGCCTGCATTTTATCACAAGGAACTAACGACTATTGATTTTAAGATAAGATGTCAAGACATAAGAGTCATTTGTGTCGTACGACCAAGGAAACAACAAAATACCTTAGGACGACAACTCTAAACTTCCAAGAAAATACAAACGCAGGACTCGTCAATATGTCATCATGCTTATCCAACGACCGTCGATAGAATCATTTGACTTGTATAAAACTGACAACGAATCTTACTTTTGATTATGTACTTAATGCAAGCCCGTTATCATTTATGACAAACAAACATAATGGACGACAATAAATGCACAATTAAAACTCCAAAACCTTTACCCACGAAGCGAGTATAAATGCAAAGCTTGGAGACAAAATAAGGGACAGTTAGATACAAAAGACTCAGCATTATACCACGACACAGAGCAAAAACTCACGACATATTTTCTATTTTTCTTTCTATTGTAACGTCATATGTACAATCATTGTTACTATAGGACGGCGTCCCTGTTTGACATCATTTTCACTAGTGCATCGACAATTGCAGCCATCGTCTGTGGTTTTTTCCCTCGTCAGAGAGTTTTTCTACGTCACATATTACTTGTGTCGATCGTACATTTCCTTTTATTTGTGTTTGTCGAGAAATTCCACATTTAGTCGTAAAATCTCCACACTGGCCTTAAGTTGATTTTATTAAACCAATTTTTGGCATAAATAATAGTGTCTTTGTGTGATAGTTTGTTGTCTCCAAGGCTTATAGGGTTTACAATAGGAGAAAATAATGCATTGATGAGTCAATAGATGTTCATTTTGATGAAAATGGAACAACACCCTCATCCTCCATAGACACCTTTAACGAAGAAGCACTTAATGAATGGATATCTTCATATCTTATGAGATCCATTCAAGAGTCATTCTTCAAGTAATCGTCAAGGAAAAGCATGGCAAACAATGTCGCCATAGGAGAATTGAGGGCTGAGCTCAACATCAGTCAACAACGTCTTGCTCATCTCGAAAATCAGTAATGACAACCTACCAATCCTCCTTAACCTCAAGGTCCACCGTTTCAGCCTCAAAATCCGACATTTCAACATCGAGGACTATCATTTCAACCCCAGGGTCAACCATCATTTAGAGCACAACCTAATTTTCCGAGAGGGTTTACTCAATCCAATAATTAATTCCGGTTTGATCCATAGATGGGAATGCAGAGACCTACAATCCCTATGAATCCAAATATCCCGTTTCCAGGACAAAACACATTGATTCCTTCCTTTCAAAACCTTTCTTCTCAGATACCTAATAATTTTGTAAACAATGACAGTACATGATCGTTTCATTACGTTAACTCTCTTTCAGGACAAGGTTCTGTCGAAACAACCTACGATGATCCTGTCGCACGGCGTCTGAAACTGTTAGAAGAACAAAACGAAAAAGTGCTGACCATGTTGTCAAAACTTCATGGCGCCGCTATACTTGTTGATGTCGAGTCTCCCACGGGATATCAAGCGTCACCATTCTTGGACGCAATAGGCCTGTTTGATATTGCCAAGAAGTATAACATTCCAATGTTTACCCCTAAATATGCAGGACTGACGGATCCCAACGAACATTGCGCTCAGTACAAACAACTAATGTGGACGATATCGATTCCGCAAAATTATCAAGAATTGTTAACTTTCATGGATGCTTATTCGTGATATAACCAAACACTGATGAATCAAAAAGATCAAGAAAACACGGCCTTCATGACCAACAAAGGTATTTACTGTTATAAAGTTATGCCTTTCGGATTCAAAAATGCAGGTTCGACGTACCAGCGCCTGGTCAATCGAATGTTCAAAGAACATTTGGGAGATAAAATAGAGATATATCGACGACATGCTTGTTAAATGCAAGAAGGCGTCAGACCACATTGATCACCTGAAGGAATCGTTCGACATACTTCGAAATATGAAATGAAACTTAATCCCACAAAATGCTCCTTCGGAGTATACGCTGGAAGATTGCTAGGTCATATGGTCACACGACGGGGTATTGAAGCAAGCCCTAACCAAATTAAAGCAATCATCAATATTCAATGGTCTAGAAACTTCAAAGGAGTCCGACAACTGACCGGCTGAGTCGCCGCACTAAACAGGTTCATCTCTCGTTCCTCAGATAAATGTCATTTATTCTACAATGTTCTAAGGAAAAACAAAGGTTTAGAATGGTCGAATGATCATGAACAATTCTTGCAAGACCTAAAGAAATATATGGCATTACCATCTTTGCTATCAAAACTGAAGGACGGAGAGGAACTGCAATTATACTTGTCAGTAATTTCGACCTCAGTAAGTGCCATCCTAGTACAGGAAGTTGATAAACAACAACTTCCGATATATTACGTAAGTAAATCTCTGATAGACACCGAAAAAGGGTACTTATCGATAGAAAAACTACTTTTAGCCTTAATTGTCGCGGCAAAAAAGTTACGACATTACTTTGAATGTTACACTATTTCTGTCGTTACTAACTATCCCTTGAAGTTTGTCTTGAGAAAACCAGAATTAACAAGACGTCTAACGAAATGAAGTATCTACCTAAGCAGCTACGATGTCATATTCAAGCCAACGACGACAATAAAATCACAAGTCCTTGCAGACTTCGTCGCATATTTCAGCCCAAAACTGGAAAAACTAGTGACAGAAGAAGCTCTCATTGTGGTGACTCATGACGAAGGACCATGGTCTTTGTTTATCGATAGTTCCTCCAACATTTGGGGGCAGGTCTAGGCATCGTCATAAAATCGCCACAAGGAGGCATAATGGTGTATTCAATATCTTGCGATTTCAAAGCAACCAACAATGAAGCAGAATATGAAGCACTGCTAGCCGGGATGAAGTTAGCACATGATCTAGGTGCTAAACACTTACAAACCAAAAACGATTTTCTATTGATCGTCTATCAAATAAATGGAGAATCCGCGACAAACAACTCCAAGATGACAGCATATCTTCAGAAGGTTAAAAGTGAAGTCGAAAAATCTGATTCATTCGACATCCAGCAAACCCCAAGAGATCAAAACTCTCAAGCTGATGCATTGGCAAACTTAGGCTCAGCACAAAGAAAATTATCCTTCGATACAATTCCTATGATTCATTTAGCATCTTCGTCTATAGACTGGCGGTCGAAGAAACAGACGACGATGACTGGGCAAAAGAAATCAAGGAATATATAACAAAATATCACTTGCCTGATGACAAAATGAGAGCATGACAAATCAGAGTCAAATCTTCCAGGTACATTATGATCGCTGGGAACCTCTATAGACGATCATCGACTAGTCTGAACCTACGATGTCGCCAAAAGAGAAGTACCAAAATTCTCCAAGAAATGAGCGATGGGGAATGTGGAAATCATTCTAGCGGTCATAGTCTAGCTAATCGTATCTCACGACAAGGCTATTACTGGCCTACCTTACGACAAAATTCCACAAAATACGTACAAAGTTGTGACTCCTATCAACGACACTCAGGTATGACTCATCAACCTTCTGAACTATTACACTTGTCATTAGTCCCCTGGATGTTCATTCGATGGGGAATTGCCATCGTAGGTAAATTACCACCGGCCCCTGGACAAAAGGTATTTTTATTAGTTCATATAGATTACTTTTCAAAATGGATAGAAGCGGCCGCTTCTCTCAACTACGAGATAAGGAAGTCATATCTTTTATCCAGACTAACATCGTATGTAGATTTGATATTCCCTCGGAGATTGTATGCGATAATGGTTCCCAGTTCATAAGTGACAAAACAAGACGTTATTGCGAAGATCGAGGGATCAAACATACGACATCAACTCCGCGATATCCCCAATCCAATGGATTGGTTGAATCAAGCAATAAAAGGATTGTCAATTGAATCAAAAAGAGAGTCAAAGCTGCGAAAGGAAGATGGGTTGAAGAACTACCCTCTGTCCTATGGGCAAATCGCATAATACCTAGAACCTCGATGGGTCAGACTCCATTTTTTCTTGGTTTACGGATGTGAAGCCGTTTTGCCCATCGAAGTAAGTCTCCTAGTCGTTCGACACACTTCTGTCGACCATAACTTGGTAGACTTGAGTTATGACATAGACACGCTTAAAGAATTAAGGGATAAAGCTTAAATACAAATGGCGTCTCAGTTACAAACGGTCGAACGACATTTTAACAAGAATGTAAAAGCAAAAGTCTTTCGAGAAGGTGATTACGTCTTACGATGTGTATTTCAAAATACTAAAGAATTAAACGCATGTAAGTTATCCACAAAAAGGTCCTTATCGAATATCTGAAGTCGTTGACAAAGGGGCATATCGCTTGCAAACTCTCGATGACCAAGATATCCCACGTAGCTGAAACGCGGTACACTTAAAGAAATACTTCTTTTGAACTCTCTATTTTTTCAATTTTTCTCCTCAAAGGTTACTAATTTAAGCAACAGAGGGTCGTTGGTCAAACCAACGACAACCCCTAACTTTGGTTTACTACATGAAACACAAGAATCCTTATGATATTCCACGAATGAAAGACAACGAAAAAATAAATCTTCAAAAACCTTTTCGATGTTGTCAAGAGTTACTTATGATCATCCTAAGCATGGAACATGAATCATATCACGTCACTTACAACATAGGATATTTCCTTGTTTGACAAATCTAATAAGGTCATACGATACTGAACCTTATGTTTGTCGCAAGTTACTTTGCAGGTGTTTATAACAAAAAGCATAAGTAAGAAAGTATCATTCAACAAAAGAATTAAATACGAAAAGCACGTGTATTAATAAACAAAACATTTACAAGTGTGAGGCACGACTACCAACAGTCACCCTTGGAAAAAGACAAATAAAGACAAAGATAAAAACATAAGAAGCAGATTGATCGAGTGGCTCCTCAATGGCTCCAGCGACGGGGCTTCCGACGTCCTCAGCGTCTTCCAGGTCCAAGTCCGATGGAGTACCTTCCACGACATCGTAGCAAAAGCTCCACAACTGACTTCATCGGATCCTCTCCCTCGATGTGGCGATGTGTGATCGCCGCCTTCACCTTCACCCGAGTTCCATACTCGATGGCCTCCAACCTTTCCTTGAGGTCTGACATCTCATCTTCAGCCTCCTCTAGCTTCGACCTAAGGACTCCCACTTCTTTTTCATTTTCAGCGAGGTTTTCCTTGGTCTTAGCGGTCTCCACCTCTACCGTCGTCGCATGATTTAGAGCACCCTTAAGGAAACTCTTTAGCTCGTTATTTGCGTTCTCCTCAGCCTCGAGGTCGTTCAAGGCGTCATCAAGACGAGACGAGTATTCCTTGCAATTCGCCTTGGCCTCCTTCTCTTTGTCCAGAGCATCTTTTTCTCTTGCCAAGGCAGCTTCTTTCCTGGCCAAAGAAGTGGAAACAAGCTCCTTCACCTTCTCCATCTTGGAATGGAGAGAAAGAGACGCTTGAAACGCCTGTAAAACACAAAGAAAAAGATTAGAGAAGCCCTATCGCACGCCAAGTTATAAAACTCAAAAGAACAAACCTTGAAGAGATGCTCAGCCATATCTGCCTCGAGGTCCTCCGTATGCTTGCAGGCATGAAGGTCGAGGAAAATTGAAAAATTCCCCAAGACACAGAATAATTGTTGTTTCGTCCACGTCATGCCTTCCATCAAGAAATTCGATGGAATCTTGACATGAACCTCAAGCGACGATGATCCGGATGCCTTGCCCTTGTCGGCAGATGACCCAGTCGGCTTATGGGTCAACAGAGAGACGAAATTTAGCGGTGTCGCTCTTATTACACCCTGAAGGGGTCTCTTCACCTTGCAAGATCTGGAGACCCCTGGGGCGTCGCCAGCCTTTGAAGATGGTTCCCTCGAGGACTTTCCCTTCAATTCAATGCCCTTTCGGGCATAGATAGCCTCCCTCTCCTTCTTCGACATATACGGAGGAATGACGGCAACATCAGGAAGAAATGTGTCGCGCGGTGGAGTTTGCACGACACAACACCAGTACCAAGTGGGACGCTGGTACTGGTCGCAGAACCACCAGGAGTGGTTTGCTCGATATTTGTGACTTCTGTCACGACCTCAGCCACCGAAGGCCCAACAACAGGGGCATTAGTCGTCCTATCAGTAGAGTCTCCTGCAAAGCAAAAAACGCACGATTAGCAATTAGCGGTTAGTAAAGCTTTAAATCTAAAACTAACGACAAGGAAGTAAAATTTGCTACCTGTCGTCCCTTCTTCTTTCTCTTCTGTTCCCTCCTCTTTTGTGACCGAAGCCTGCGACGTACCTAGGAAGGTCACATCCTCTTCTTCCTCGTCAAGAAATGTTCGAGCTCGGACTCGAAAAGAACGGTCAGAGATAGCCAAAAGTCTCTCGATTTTGGGTGTGGAATCAAGAAGAGGGCGAACTAACAAAAGTCAATATGTGCAAATATCGCACGGTAAAATCGTTAGACAAATAAAAATTGTAAGACGATAAGGCAAAACAGATAAGAATTCTAGATTTTTACCTCTGGTGCTCCATCCAGAGATCATCCATTAGTCTTCGTCCCTTAGGGATACATTACATTTGAAGATTTACCTTATCATCCAAAGGAGATCGTTGACCGCCGTCCCTTGAACGAGGATTCGACCCCGCCTACTCTTGCTAAATAGGCTACACCTATGGTTAGCCTCAGGTTTGACGGAGTATGCCGTCAGCAAATCGTTCACATTGAGCGGCGACTCCCACTCCGCCATCAATCTCTCGATCGTGCTAACGATCCGCCAGAATTGGGGCATTAGTTGCCCCGGGCCAAGGGTGAACGTCTCTAAAAATGCGCTGGCCAAGCCAGTAAAGGGCCATTGAAACCCAGTGTTAGACCTAAAATTATTTTGTATCCGATATCACCGAGAATGAATAGAAGATTAAAGAATAAAGAGATCAAAGTCGTAAAGTCAAAGTCAACATAGTCAACATATTATATAAAGTCAACATTTCATATTATGAAAGTCAAAGTATGGAGCTTAATGTTAAATTAGTTTATAGTTTGACTTTGTAATTAGGCAAGAGTAAAAATACTCTTGTATTAGGAGATAATTAAGAGTAACACAATAGAGAGCTCATTTGTAATATTCTAGGGAGAGAATTTAGAGAGAGAAAGTTCAATATATGAGAATTTGATATTAATTGTTGTTCTTAAATGTTTATATTACTTTTTACTTGATCTTAGTGGGATTAACAATTGGTGTCAGAGAAGGAATCATCTGATTTGAAGAAGAAGATTTGAAAAAATTTGATGTTTCTGAAGTACTTTCTTGAAAATTATGATTTTGATCATTTTAGGAGATTTTGTGGATGGATTGATGCAAATTTAGGCTCATATGATTCGGATTTAATAGGTGATTAATCGATTGTAATCAATTTGAGAATTGAAACAGATTAGATAAGGATTAATGTTAAATTCGTGAGTTTTTGGGTTTTTTGAAAAAGCTACTGTTTTAGTTCGTAAATCATGGAGTTAGTTCGATTTTGGTTTAGAACCAGGAATTAAAGTTGTTTCTGGTAGTGGTGCGAACAACATATCCAAAATTCAGAGCATTTGGATAAGTTTTGGGTTCAAAATCGAAGTTTCGGCGTAAAGATGAATAACGGTGTTTTGCTGTGAAGTTTCAAGCGTAAAAATGTGGTCCCATGGGTCTCACGAAAACATGCTAGTCTCACGTGAACCCAACCCTATGAACATATGTATATGTGGATCCCAGATAATCAGGTAATCGTATGTATGTATGCAAGAACACGTTGAATATACGTCGAATGATTTCACTATGTCGAATATCTCACTTAAACAGATTACAATGAATATTATCTATTAAGCTCTCTCTATGATCTAACAATAAGCTCTCTAACGAATTCTTATCTCACACACCCGTTAATGAATAGCGTAAGACTTCCTATTTATATTAAACCATTAAACTATATAAGGAAGGTAAGTGTTTTAGGCATTATATAATTGCCATTTACAAGATAATTATCCTTTCCTCATATTAAACCTTTCTAATTGATGACTTTGTTGACTTTGCACTTTTGGTCCTTCATCTCTTCAATAGTTGTCATCTCGGATACAATAATTTCAGACCTAACAATCTCCCCCTTTGTATTCGAGATTACAATTCTGCAAATTAGCACTCTTCTTTTGAAGATCATGAAACTTTTGTCAACAAATGTTTTCTCTTAATTCTTTTGCTCCCCCTACGAAAATGATCTATTGTAAGTTCCGAAGCTCCCCCTTAACATTAGCATGAAAATAAATTCGAAGGAGCCTTGAAGTCGTAGGGTATTTTCCTTTATTCAAAACATTGTCGGGTCAACCATTTCGATAAGCTCAGATGTGGCTTTAAAAAAAATATCGGGTCAACATACAAAGATCTCGGGCCAAGATGAGTCGATGAAAATTTATGTCGGGTCTTAAGCACTCGATAAGTCTTCAACTTTATCTTCAGCAGTCGACAAAATCATTTTTCTTCAAAAATCAAGTAAGGAAACTCAACAAAATCAGTCTTCAACAAATCAACTTTTCTCCCAAATAAGCATGTCGTGTCTTTGATATACAATTTCTCCCCCTCAGAATGATAAGGAGAATCCGAATCATTATGAATAACCAAAGACAAAAAAATAGTTAACTAATGAAGCGTGCCACCCTGCCCGCATTTTTTTTTTTTTTTGAAGGGGCCAAAGAAATGTCTCCACCTGCTGCCAACAGTCTTTCTTCGGAATTCTACTGAACGGGTCGATCCTCCCCCCCCCCGTTTGTTTTAGCAACTTATCCTAAGGTAAAAACTAACATACATAAGCACGTGAAGCAACTGTTATCACTTAATCAAAATAAATTCAATTGAAGTGGCCTATTATCAGAGTCGGCAATGATGAATCTCTGATAGGACTTCCAGTTATCATTGAAATAAGTTAGAAAACTAACTTCTCAAACCGTTCCGGCATTAACACGAAGTTATGCTTGGTGAATCACAAAGATTCGTGCAATGTGAAGAAAAAAAGTTAATATATATATTTTGGCTCAAAATAGACTCGATTGTGCACAGAATATGAAGTTCGGAGACCGGAGGTGTGTCTTCCTTTTTCAATATCTTAATCTTCCGAGTGAAGAAAAGATAGCAGATATGCTCATTCTCCGTGATTTATGAAACAAATATCTTTTGTGAGATACTTGAGTAGCTGGGTGGGGTGACACGAGTTATCGACATTGGGTCCATGTCTATTTCAATATTCATCTCCAAAGAGTCGAGAATGAATAGATTGTGTGGTTACCCGGATAACTGTTTAGGTTTGGTAAGGACCAAATATTTTCTTTTAAGTCCTGTCACACCCTCAATTTTCTTTTATCTCATAAGCACTCAATATATCCTTTCAAAATTTCTAACCTAGGGATTTGTTTCATGGGTAGGTCCTTCCGGCTCTGGATTGACCATTGAAACTTCTATTCCTAACGCACAAAGAGTTTGAAATATTGAAGTCTGAGTTCTGAACTGATGTATTCAGAAGTCATAATGTTAAGAGCAGGTTCATAGCCGAGATACTATGAAGCTAAACAATAAAATAAAAAAAATGATAAAAATGTGGTACTCACCCTCAAATGTAGCATAACCTTTTGAAAGATTGTCATGTGATGTAATATTCGGAATTTAAAACACACATGACGTACCTACAAAACAGATTAAAAAGATTTTGGTACCCAAGCTTTGTTGGGTCCTCGGAGGTTAGCTTTAGGAACAACAAATGGGGAAGTGGGGATAATATAAGTACCATACCATTTATGAACAAACCTTTGATTGACAAAATCATTTGTTCCATAAGTAGAACAACAAAGATTTGTGTCGCTTAAACTGATTAGATGTTTGATTGACTTGACAAAATGAGGTAAATCAGTCTTGGACACAAATGATTTTTCATCAACTATAGAAGATGTATGTGGCATGTTTTTAACACTATCATCTGTAGTTGATTTCTTTCTCCAAACCATCTTAAACTTCTTGAAATTTCTGGATTTAGCAACAAAATCATTATGAAACTGTTTAGAATTATGAGTTCGAGAATTTGAAAAACTATATGATTTGGAGCCGTTAGAATAACTATTTGATTTAACATTAAAGAACAGTTATTCTTACAGACAGGAGAAAGAGGGGTCATTTTTGAATCGTTAGGAAAAATCAAATTTTCAAGATCATCTATCTGTTCCTTGAATTTTTCATTTGAAAAGGAATCAATGTACTCGTCAAAACGAGGCATTTCCTCAACATAGTTTAATTCATTGTCGGAAGTTTTAGAGCTTCTTGAAAAGGTATTGATTTGGTCATCCAAATAGTTGCTAATAAAAACTTTGCATGTAGAAGCCTTGGATATTTTGTCAAATTCAGTTTGCAAGGCTCTTCTTTCAAGTTCTTTAATTTTGCATGATAAATCATCTCTTTCTTTTAACATCAAATCATATTTATTTTTAAGTTCAGATCTCAAGTTCTTTTCAATCACAAGATTTGATTGTAATTCAGATTTTTTTTTTGAGATTTTGTCAATTTTATTTTCAAAAGCTTGTTTTTCTGTTTCAAAATATTTTTCCAGATTTTTGTTTTTAGTAATGATCAAACTACATTTCTTGATTAAATTTGTTTTCTCAATTTTAAAACCATTTCTTTCATTTTTCAAAAGTTTTTCAACATCAGAAATTTGTTTTGAAAATTCCTGACTTTTCGTTTCAGATGATTTTCTTTCTAAAATCACAATTTGCTCAAAATCTTCCACTTGTTTCGACAGTTTTCTAATGGTCAACTCACAAGTTTTAACTTTGTTTTCAAAGGTTTTTCGCTCAATTTCAAACTTGTGTTTGTCATCAGAAGTTAAAATCCTTTTATTCTCATTTTCCAAAAATTCAGATATTTTACTTGAAAGGGAAACACTGTACGTCTCAGAATCTCTAAATTTTTCTAACTCATAAATTTTGTTTTTCAGATCAAAATTTATCTTTATCAACTCAAGATTTTTCTTTTTGCAAAAATCTTCATAAAAGGTATGAGTTGTATTCCTAATATGCTTATTGTGTCTTTCTTGCAAAAACTCATATTCGTTTTTCAGATCTTTTCTTGATTTTTCTGAGTTATGAAACTTAGATTTGAGGGTGACATGTTCTCTTAAAAGTTCATCAAGCACGTTCATGTTATTCGTATGTCTTGCTTCGAATTTAGCAATTTTAGCATTTAGCTCTGAAATTTGTTTTTGAGAATCCATCTAAAAAATATAAGCACCGGTTACCTAATAAAGTGATCTCGATCAGTGAGTTTTGGAAATTTTCTGAGTTTTCTTCGGAAAACATAAGGTGTTTCTCGATAGGGAAGGGTCCGACAAAAATTTATGTTGGGTTTGATTGGGTCGACAAGATTTCTTGTCGCGTCAAGAAGACTCGATAAAAAAATTTGTCGAGTTTGATCGGATCGACAAAAAATTATGTCGGAAAAAAAATCAATTTTAACCAAAGATGTCGATTACTAATGACCCGATAAAAAATTGTTGATTGAAGGGGCTCGATAAAAATTTCTTGGATGAAAACATAATCGATAAGAAATTATATCGATTACTATTGACTCGATAACAAAGGTTGTCGATTAAAGAGGACTCGATAAAAACTCAAAGATATTGAATCTGAATTTTCTTACCAGAAAACAAGAACAAAGGGTTCTTGACTAAAAAGAGCAAGTCTTTTTATTGACAAAAATAACTAAGTTCTCGAGTTTCTTGTTTGTTCAGTCAAGAATAAAATCAAAATTACTAAAGTTTATGATTTTTACTTAAGAATTCTTTAGTAAGAAAAGCTGCAAGAGTCACTAGTTCCGGAGTTTTCTTATGTAAAGAATTTCAAAGGTAACCAAAATAAACTAGAATAATTTTTAATCAAAACAGATTAAATTATCCGAATAAAAATCAAGTTTATTTTAATATAGATCGACAAAAATTCAACCAATAGCATGTTTTAATTTTTATCGGGTAATGAGACTAGACAGAAATTCAGATCTAGGTTTCGAAGAAAAGATAGGATTTTTGTCGATTCAAGGGTATGAATCGTTAATCGATAGAAAAGAATCGAATAAATTTAATAGATCCAGTTTTTGAAAAATATGTCTTTTTATCGGGTCAAACTAAGGAAGCTTGACTCGACAAAAACGTAAAAATATGCAGAAATCGAATTTGTACCTTCTTTTCTCGTTGAACACTTTAGAAAATAGCTAAAACTCATATCGCAGGCTCTGATACCAATTGTGGATCCCAGATAATCAGTTAATCGTATGTAAGTATGCAAGAACACGAAGAACACATTGAATATACGTCGAATGATTTCACTATGTCGAATATCTCACTTAAACAGATTACAATGAATATTACCTATTAAGCTCTCTCTATGATCTAACAATAAGCTCTCTAACGAATTCTAATCTCACACACCCATTAATGAATAGCCTAAGACTCCTATTTATATTAAACTATTAAACTATATAAGGAAGGTAAGTGTTTTACGCATTATACAATTGCCATTTACAAGATAATTATCCTTTCCTCATATTAAACCTTCCTAATTGATGACTTTGTTGACTTTGCACTTTTGGTCCTTCGTCTCTTCAATAGTTGTCATCTCGGATACAATAATTTCAGACCTAACAGTATATGTATGTATGTATGTATATGTAACACCCGAAATTTTCGTTGCTACCTTCCATCGTGGGTTCACCTTTAAATGTTAGTTCTTTATGGTTTAGATTGAGCTCATTCGAATGTTTTTGGGTAATGTAGTGTTGACGTCACAAAACTCGTGGTAACGTTTGGTTAAGGAGGATAAAGTGGGTTAAGCTGGTTACGAAGTTAGTTATGAGATGAAACTAACTTGATAACTAGTCTAAGAGACTATAGCACTCATTTTATGCTTAGCGTGGGTTACCAACGCCAGGTACGAAAACGTAACCAACTTGATAACCAACCCTAAGCTATTTTGCTCTGCGTGGGTTACCAACGTCAGTTACGAAAATGTAACTAATTTCACAACTAGCCCTAAGCCCTTTTCACTTGATTTATGCTTAGCGTGAGTTACAAAGCCAGCTAGCAAATCGTAACTAACTTCACAACTAGCGTCAGGCACTTTTGGGCCACGTGGGTTACGGCGCCAGTTACAACTGGCGTCCACAACTGGCGCCGGGCACTGGAGTCAGTTGCGTGAACCTTAAAAACTCGATTTTCAGCTCCATTTTTGCCACACTAACTTCTCTATTCGTTTTTCATCTTACTTCTCCTCACCAACTCGAAACCTACCTCATTTACTCCATATTTCTACCTTCTCAACGGCATTTATCCACCATCAAAGCTAGGTATTTGGGATTCAAACTCCAAGAAATTGTGTTATTCATCTTATTCACCTAGCTCCACCATTTTAGGAGATTTTCTAGGGTTTTCCTAACCCTATCTACGTGAGTTCAAATCTAAACTTTATAAACTCAAATACTTGTTATAAATGTTGTATTTACTGGTTTTCAGATTATGATTTCAAGTATTTATGTATTTGGGTTAAGTTTGGAAGTTTTAGGTCAAAATGAGAAATTTGGGTATTAGGTTATGAATGATGATCTGAGTATCTTAGATGGGTTTTAATGTTTGGAAATGGTCTAAAATGAAATACTCCTTGGTTTTGATACCAAAATGGTTTGACCTAATTTTTCGGTAAATTCCGTATTTCAAAGGGAAATGCTTATTTAAAAGATTTCGGTGTTTGGAAAACTATCAATACGTCTTGTTTGATGTATTTGATTTATAGACTAGCTAGTCATGGACCCATAGGCATAAGAGTCTGTATGTATTCATCGTGAAGGATAGTCTAAGTTATCTTTTAAATTGGAAATTGACATTGTGGAATTTGCGTGTTATTTCCTGTCTATCCTTTCACTCACTCTGAATTTGCACTGTGGAATTGCGTGCGATTCTTGAGGAGAGGGCATGTGTTCAAACGACTATCATACTGGAATTTGGTATATATCTTGAATTTGCGTGCAATTCTTTGTGTCGCCCCATAACATTGGTTCATGGCCTACCTTCGTGTCCCGTCACAACTAATGGTAATATTGGGTCACTCCCGATAGTTTTAAAAAGACACTTGGTCATCAAGAGTAAGCTTTTAAGTACAGTTAAATGGGATAAAGTTGACAGCATCTTTATTTAAAATATTTCGCTAGGCGTAAGCCTAACACTTGATTTTAAATGTTGTGTTAGCAGGTGAGCGGGTTGATGGGGCTCAATAGAGTGGAGTGGAGTGTTGTGCCGGTAGAGGCATTCTTTTGGGATTGCACATTAGCGTGTAATTATTGGAGATGATAGATCATTTATTTTGGAGATATTAGCAACACCCGAGTATAATCTATGTTCTTATTTATATAGATTAATAGGTTGTTGTTTTAGTATCCTTATCATATTGTAAACTCGCATACTCCTTCCCCACTTATTGGGGTATTTTTATTTAGGTCCACATTTACATTTGGTTTAATTTTGCTCTAAATTTTAGGGTTTAGGTCCACATCTACATACACATATATAGGGTCAGGTTTAGGGGAAAATGTCAAAAAAACTGAAGAATACCTTAGGAGCCCTCCATCTGGACAGTATGCATAAATGTATATTGGTAATTTGTAACATGCATTAACGCATATGCACTTGTGCATAACATGCACTAATGCATAGAAAAAAAACAGCTTCAATCGTTTGTATGCATTTGTGCATACCGTCTAAATTGAGGGCTCTCAGAGCGTTTTTCAGTTTTCTTTTCTTTTTGAGGTTTTTTTTTCTCTCTCTCTCTCTCTATATATATATCTATATATATATATATCTATATCTATATATATATATACGTACAACATGAATATTTATATACGTGCATATGCATATGTATATACGTACAAGGAAGAGTTCAAATGATAACCTAGTGATTGATGCGGGTTTGGGCGTGGAGGATCGAGCCTTGATTTTCTTGGAGGCTTATGATCGGGCCATCAAACAGGGACGCACTTAAGTAGCCATAACTTTTGCTTCAGGTGTCCGTTTCGGGTTGACAAACAGGCGATTCGAAGCTACTTCCGAGGAGCACGCCGTGTTTATGTTCCCTAGGGACTTAACGGATTTTTGAACCCCGAAAAAGCTGTTTAAGTGGACTTTTTGGACATGTTAGTGTTTTTTGTCATTTTGGGCTTGTTTTGTTGGGCTTTTATGTTTGGCCCGTTGTTTTTTTTAGGTCCGTTTTATTTTGGGCATCATATTAAAGCTTTTTCCTTGTAATATGGATGGACACAACTGAAATTTAGAGACTTACGATTTTCTTCCCAAATTTTGAGTTCTGTTGAATTCGATATTTGAAGCCTATGATCGGTATTCGTTGAATCAACGATCCCTAGAAGAGATTGTCCCCAGCATTTGTAGAATCAACGTGGTAATCTGTATTTTCAATTTTATTCGTTGCATCAGTGATTTACGAGAACACAAGAACAGTCTTAAACCAAACATTGTGCTTTAAATCACAATTTAGAAGAAGTTAAAGGATTTCTAAAATCGAAATTAATATTAAAAAATTTAAGACTCGGAAGGGTAAAATGGGAAAGTGAAATGGTAACTTCAAATAACATTCAAAAACAAAAAATTCATAGGTTTGGAATGATTTAGGGTGATAGAGAGTAAGGGGCGGATTTCGGACGTGTCGAGGAAGAAGAGCAACAGGCATATGGTTAATGAAACAGTTTCATCACATAGTGGGACACAAATCACATGATTATCAAACTTTAATTTTGGCTCGATCATTATCTATCATCGATTAGGTCACACTTCGATCACAACCACATTGTGTATCTCATGATTATCACACTTTGATTAGTGCTCGATCAATGTCTGTCATCGACTAGGGCTCGATAATTGTATGTGTATCACATACAATTATCACACTTGCGATGGTAAATCACATGCTTATCACACTCTAATTATGACTCGATGATTGTCCGACATTGATATGTCATAGTTCGATCACAACCACATTGTGTATCACATGATTATCACACTTTGATTAGGGGTCGATCATTGCCTGTCGTCGATTAGGGCTCGATAATTGTATGTGTATCACATACAATTATCACACCTGCGATGGTAAATCACATGCTTATTACACTCTAATTTTGGCTCAATGATTGCCTGACATCGATTAGGCCACAGTTTGATCACAACCACATTGTGTATCACATGATTATCATACTTTGATTAAGGCTCGATCATTGTCTGTCATCGATTAGGGTATCGATAATTGTATGTGTATCATATGATTTATCACTATTATGGTAATCACATTGTTATCACCATTTATAGGACTGCAAATCAATAATAAAAAAGATATAGTCCAGAGCACATTCTGGTAATCGAAGGCAGGCAACTATCACAATATCATCGAATCAGTAAAAGATGGACTTGATATATGAGACGTGATCATATTCCAATCGAAAATCATGGGATAATTACAATTAATTAAAATAAGATAAAATTAAAAAATAAACTTAATTACATTACTACCCTTATTAATTTATTTTTATTTAATATAAATTAAATTGTTGGTTAAAAAGGTTTGAGGCCTACAATTGTTCTCGCATTCTCGTAAATCACAGGAGTTCTCGTTTGAACCTTCACGTGAGACCAGACTATTTTCGTGAGACTTGTGAGACCACTTTTTTACACTTGAAATAGGGTTAGGATCACTGTGAAGGTGACACGTTCACAGTGTTTTTGCAGTGCAGTTTCGGATTTATTTTACCTTCACAGTGTTTTGCTGTGAAGTTTCAAGTGTAAAAATGTGGTCTCACTGGTCTCGGTCTCACGTAACCCAATCCTATATACATATGTATATATACACATACATATGTATATATATATGTATTATGTATATATAAAAGGTATATCATAAGATGTTTTTGGTAATGTACATGATTGACTATGCTACATAAAAATGGTAGACAACATTAATTTAGAAATAATATTGATTATCTTTTGTAATACTCCAAAAAACGGTTATATATGAATTATTATTACAACGTGAGTTCAATGTTATTTCTGATAATAAAAACAATATATCGATGATTTTTTTTTTTATACGTATGAAGGGCCCTTTTTTTACATCTCGTTCAGGCCTGTAAAACATCGAGAACAAGCCTGTATGGATTATCGACAAATTTATTTTATTATAATTTATTTTATTATAATTTATTTACTTGATATTTTATTAAATCAATAATCGCTTTCCTAATAGTGTATAAATTTTCATACATATAGATATAGAGGGAGGTTCATGCGAGGACGGTAACAATTTACCAGAATGCAAGGACAATCCTCAACCAATCATTTTTTAACATAAAAATTTTCATGTACAAAATCACATATGATTAATGTACAGAATCATAAATGATGCGGGCAACTTTCATGCGACTTAAGTGGCCCCAATAGTCGCCCGCTACAGTTAGTGCAAAATCACATATAATCTTGTACATGAAAAAAGCTCATCACATTCTCGTAAATTGTTACCGTCTTCGTATGAACCGGCCCTTATAGATATATACATATATTTTACAACCAAATATATCTAAAGATGTAGCTAAGCTAAAAAGCGTTGAGAAAATTTTAGGTTGCTTGATTCAAGGTGTTGAATTGGGTGAGTAGTTCACCCTACCCCATGACAAACTCCTTGAGTGTGCGACGATACCAACTTTTTTAATGCCTCACTTTCAATAATCTTATTGTAAAGTAAATGTTAAATATTCTTTTTTGTCCAATATAGATTTAAAAAACATTAAACAATTATTTTAATAATGATATATAATGTTTAAACATTTTACAAGGATTAATAAAAAGTATAACAATATTACGTACCTTTTTTCTTTTAAAAATAACATATGATTTTGACGTTATATATAATTTAATAAAAATTTGTCTTTTAAATAGTCTTATATTTAATTATATCTCACATACCACATATAGTATATAAAAGAAAATATGAATAAAACCGATCATTCATAAACAATCTCGTTATTTTTAGGGAAAAATGTCTACATACATTTTAGTTTAGATATTTTTTATGGGTGAGAATTGAGATATAAATAGGTACGTCTAATTTAGTTTGGTTTGGTTTAGTTATATAAATTAATAACTAGTTGAGTATTAATTAAATATCTAAATACTTCTTGATACATATAAGTTAATATTACAATAAAATTGGTTTTATAGGATGTTTAAAACGTTTAACTGCTCTAACATAATACATTTATAGGACTTAAATATTTAAACCAAACTATAAATTGGCTATCTAAAAGTCTTACAAAAAATATTTAAACCAAACTATAAATTGGCTACCTAAAAGTCTTACAAAATGTTTATAGAATATTTTTAGGCGTTTTAGCAAGTTTTTATAAATTCTTAAATTAAAATATCGTATTAACTAATTTATAGAACACTATTTGAGAAAAAAAAATCCTATAAACACAAGTGGTCTTATAAAAAGATGAGTTTATAAGACATTTCTCAAAAGTGTCATACACAGAAATTAATAAATCACTTATTTTAAAAACGCCCTAAAAATTTGTTAAAATGCCTAAAAACATCATATGAATATATTATAACACTTTTAGATATAATGTTTTATAATTCGATCCTATAAACTTAAGTCTTATAAAGTATGTTTTTGAAACATTTAATCAGTTTAAGTGTTTTTTAAACTAAATTTTGTTAGAGTGTAAATACTATTCTCAAGCAAAATCAAAGTAACTTCTTTTATATAAGAAAACCAAAGTATTTAATTTTAAGAGAAGATTATTGACTGATACATAAAAAGGTAAATTATAATTGAGAACTAAACAAAAAAAGTTATAATTTTTAAAATGAAAGAATGTTCCATTTTTTTGGGATCAATATATGGTATGAGTTTTAATACAAGATAATTTTACCGTCTTAATTAGAATAAATACAACAAATTTTTTATAACATGTTTTGATATCGATCGATCAAACACAACGAGTATTTGAAATGGAAAAATTATATTTTTTTTCTTGTTAAAAATATCAAGATAGTTATTAATTTACTCGATTCAGACGATTATATCAAAAGTAAAATAAAAAAACAAAACATAATTCATCATCAACATTTCAAGTTAAAAAAGAAACGGTAAAATCACATTCAATTTTATATTCGGTTCTAGTCTCGGCCTGCCTTACAACCTCATGTCTTGGCCAAATTCACCTAAATTACATGTGATTTTAATGTAAAATCATATGTTACTTAGTCGTTTTTGTGTTCTCTTATTTGGTTATGTTCTTGTATGAACCTAGCACACACACACACACACACTCTCTCTCTCTCTCTCTATATATATATATATATATATATATATGGAAACATTATAATTTTAGTAACTTTGTCTAAATAATTTAAATAAATGAACATTATAGGTATTTTATAAATATCTCTCTCACTACTAAAATGGAAGGTTTTCACTTACGGACATTTCCCTGGAAAATCTGTCGCTAAAAGCCGATCCGTCACAAAACCGTCATAAAAGTTAGTGTCTAATTTGTTGGTGGGTAAAATCAAATCAGTGACAGATTACCCAAGAAATTCTTAGGTAATTCGTTGATATTTTCTTGAAAACATCGGATTTTGTCGGAACCATTAGTATTTCCTGGATGATCCGTGATAATCACCCACAAAAATTTCCATAGGTATTATTTTATGGGTGAAAGTCATTTTTTTAGTGTCTTCTCTGTCCTATATTCACTATCATATTTCATCTCATCTATGTTTTCTCCATGAAAGAGCACAATACCAAGGTATGATGTGTACCCAGTGTGATAGTCAGGACCGTTCCAATCTTTTTGGGGGTCCTGTTACAAATTTACCGACAGTGTAGATCGACTAGCAAATTATGATAAAATAAAAAAAGTATACCATATATTATATTAAAATTCTTATAACATAAACAACAAAAATATCTTAAAATGACAATGTAAGATACGAAGTTCATTTAAATAAGACCATCATTCTAACATTTTTTGATACAAAATACTCAATGAATTCTTCACCACCAATTTTCTCCAAAAAAAACTATTTTCAATAGCTATCAAAGCTAGTCCATTGAGTCTATCTTGTGTCATTGTGGAGCGCAAATACGATTCAAATCTCAAATTTTCTTCAAGTTCTCTAGGGGGGGGGGGGGGGGGGCGATTACTAACGATGTGAATGAAATCAGGAGATTGGAGGCGTAAATGAAAGTTCTTCATTAAACAATGAACAAGAGAAATAAGAGGTTAAGGCAGGAAAGAGGGCAAAAGAGTGAAAAACAATTAAACATGACTGAGATTCAATCATCACATTAGTCATTGTGGAAACAAAATCAACAAAGAATAATCGAGGGGAGATCAATCGACAATCATCAAAGTGAGAGAATGAGAGCGAGATCCAAAATTCTGCCGCCTTATTGAAATCGTCGTTCTAGACTCTAGGGATTTTATCTTTAATCAGTTAATGATTTTAATTTCTCATTTGGGCTTTTTTAAAATCTCAGTTAGACCGAAAATTTAGGCTAAAGTAAAGATATATACTAAGATACCTATATATAATTGGGCCCCCAAAAAATTGGAGGCCCCAAAAAATTTGGGGGCCCGGTTCGAAGTCCCACATTGATACCCCCCTCGGCTCGGCCCTGCCCTGGTGATAGTATTACAATGTGCACATATATACATGCATACATACCGTCTTCGCATTAACCTCCATCTACATATATGTATATATATAGTGTGTAGTGATTTTAGTATATTTCTTATTTGAAACCTTATTGTTTAGTGTGTTCACACTACAATGAATGTTTTGATGAAACGAGATTGAGAGGTGAGAAGAGCACTTACAATTCATATACTGATATATATAGAGAGAGAGTGACAAAGGTTGAGTTTCACATGAGACCAACCTGTTTTTTGGACCAAATCAGTTAAAAGTTGAAAAGTAATTTGAGGGTTATAAAAATAAAAAGTAGTATGACACTACTAGAAAATTGAGTATTTTCAATGAAAATTTTCAACTGAAAATGTGGTTGAAAATTTTCTATGAATTTTAAAGGGATTATTGACAAAACATAAATCTTCTACGAATTTTCAACGAATTTCCGTTGAAAATCTCTCACAAAATGCATTTTCAACCGAAAACTTTTTGGCGAGACATTCCGTTGAAAAAGTTTTGGTTGAAAATGCATATATGTTTGTGAGAGATTTTCAACGGAAATTCGTTGAAAATTCGTAGAAAATTTATGTTCTGTCAATAATCTTCTAAAATTCGTAGAAAAATTTCAATGACATTTTCCGTTGAAAATTAATTTCCGTTAAAAATACTCAATTTTCTAGCAGTGTGAGAGACGGAATCAATTGATAGAAAATGGAAGTCAAGGGAGAAAGGGGTTAATGGATAAAATTGCACCTCACTATCGTAAACTCAATTGACAGAACTAGTAGGAGAGACCATGTCCATTATAAAAATGAAACTATAGGGTCCTTCCTCCTTAATAATTCATATTAAGGACCTTACTCGTTAATTTATGTGAACCACAGTAACAAAATTTGCATTTAACTCTTTATGCTATTATAAAATCTTTTACATATTTAAATAGTAAGACAAAAAATTGTGTGAGAATAGAAATTAAGAAGAAAACTGTAAGAATAGATTTGTATCTTGGATGACTTTTAATCTCATACTCACCCCATGAATTGCGTTCCTCACAAGAATTGATCCGGTGTATTTCGATACATCTCATTAATGTTAATATTGCATTAGGATTAATTGAAAGATGAAAATCTCTTCTTACCGTTCTCATCAGAATAACGTAAACGCAACTTTAAGTCATAAACTAATGATTTTAACCCGATTATGGGGGTGTTTGGGATTGCTTATAAAAACAACTTATTGACTTATTCCGGTGTCAAACCGGTGATAATGAGTTTTTTGAGAAGTAAGTAGCTCCTAACTTATTAGAAGTTGATAAACAATTTTGAGTAAAAACTATAAGTTGTTTTAAATAAGCAATCCCAAACACCCATACAATTTTATAAAGAATAAATTCAGTTTTGGTCCCTAAACAATGTCATTATCCTCTTTTAAGTTTTTTTACAAAAAAAAAACCCCTAAAACATACCACCCTTTTCTCTCTCTTTGTCTTCTCCCTTTCTTAACTATTTTTGTACACGCTAAAGACAAATTTGTAATAGATCAAGTTTAAAGATTCAGTTTCGTTAAAAATAACATAGTTTGAGGATGAAAACCAAAATTTACTCTCCTTTTTTAATGTAAAATACAGAGTAAACTCTAATTTTGGTCCCCATGGTTTACTGAAATCTTTATAACTCTAAAAATCGTTCATGTGGTTCTCATTTTGTTCTGAAAGTGGTCCCCGTCATTAACTTCGTTAATTTTTTCTATTAGTATATGAGACATTTTTGTCCATTTCTATTAAATTTTGTACATATGTACATATATTATACATAAGTAAAATATATATTATATGTTTAATTTGTTTAATTTTTTAACAAAAATTAGGGAAGTAGTCTAAATAAACAAAAATACCTCTAACAATAACATGAAAAAAGTTAACAGACTTAATGATGAGAGATCATTTTCAGAGAAAAATGAGAACCACGAATACGATTTCTAAAGTCAGCAAAATTAGATTCTATTTTCATTAGATTTCACTAAAATGCCGGGACCAAAATTAGAGTTTACTCTAAAATATATATTCGTGTTTTTCTTTTTCTAATGAGTAAACTACAATTTTGGTCCCTATGGTTTACACGAGTTTCCGAAAGTAGTTCCAAGACTTTAATAACTACAATTATCGCCTCTACTGTTTATATTTTGTTTTGAAAATATTCTATAATCACTAACTCCCTTAAATATGTTCGTTAAGTAAGGGGTATTTCGGTCTTTTATCTCGTCTTACTATTTTTTTGCTAAAAAAAATAAACAAAAAATAAAATTATATACCACATAATATGTAGTTTTCTCTATTATATATACATACATACATACATACATATACAAATACCTATCCGACAAGCTCTTAACCGACCACAACCCATCCCCTTTTCCGAATTCTCCGACGAACCATCCTTCTTCGATCTTTCACTCTCAACAACTTTCATCAAGGTTGGTGAGGGAGGCGCTCAACCAAGTCTGAGCATCAAAGTTCGGGCTCCAGTTGCCCCTCATTCTTGCGACTCCGACGCCCCTCATCCCTACGACTCTAGTGCCCCTCATCCATGCAACTCGGACGCCTCTCAATTCTGTAACTCCGGCCCCCCTTATCCCTAAGACTCTAACGACCTCAACCCCTGCTCCCTAGATGAAGGCTCCTATCCTCGTTTTCTCTTTGTAAATCAAAACCCGTCTCCCCTTGACTTAGTTGTTACGGTTTGATTTAAAGAGATATTTGGATTTGATTTTAGGTTTTGAGTTTATGTCTTGATTTAGGATTTGAGTTTGTATACTTGATTTAGGGTTCTTGTTGTTCTGGAAATTATTTTAAACAGGCTACGAGTTCTTCAATTTGATTTGAAATACTTCAGATGATTTGGTACATGAGGTTTTCTTTTCTTGTTTATGCTTTGTTTTGAGCGTTTCATTCATAATTTTCTGGGTTTTTTAATTTTAGGATAATTTGAAACTTTATATTCACAATCTTGGAGAAGATGATGAAGCTTAATTTGGGATATGAATTAGAAACATGTCATGGCTTCATTGGAGATGATTTTGGGGTTCATCGCAGGGGCTAACCTTTAGTGGTTCACACGGTGGCACAGGCCACCGTGTTATCTCTTCATCGAAGGGAAAATTTTTGGGGTTTGTTAGCGGTAGAACCGTATCATTTTCGAAGATGCCACCATTTAATATTTAGAAGTTCAAGAAAGGTGCAACTGTACCTCGTAATCAACCAAAAAACCAGAAAAACTCTTGAAATCAACCAAAAAAACCTGAAAACCCCCTTGAAATCAACCAAAAAAATCAAAAAAGTCTTTTGAAATCGATAAAAGAAAACTTAAAAATCCTTCGAAATCAAACGGAAAACTTTAAAAATCGCTCGAAAGGTGGAATTAAACATATCGAGTGATATTGAACGTAAGTAAAAATATAAAGACACACAGAAAAAAACCGTGCTTTTTGCAATTATTTTTAGTCATATATTGTATGATGTCATCATATAAAAAAAAATTGGGTTCGTCCTTGATTCACCGGAGGCATAGATGAGTTGGGAAGGAGATGAGTCGGAGAAAAGATGAAGGTGGTGCATTAATGTGTTGTACGCTTGCTTAAAGCATATGTACTTTAGAAAGCATTTAGTAAAAAAAACGAAAAAAGACTGAAATACCACTTACTTAAAGGATAGTTTTAACAGAGCTAGTGACCATAAACCGTTTTCAAAACAAAGTGTAAACAATAGGGACGATAACTATAATTATTAAAGTCTAGGAAGCACTTTTAAGAGATTCATACAAACCAAAGAGACCAAAATTGTAGTTTACTCTCTTTTTTAATAATTAATATCAGGTATAAAACGAGTTCACTCTTCCCATAATATTTACCCTCTGTCCCCAGCATCCATCATCGTCAACAGAGCAGTTGCTTCTGCTCCCTTTGTTTATTCTCCACATAGAAAGAGAAACACACACATACACACACATTGTGTGTGAGAGAGAAAGTGAAAGAAGCCATTGATCTCGAGATCTGTGTTCTTGTTCTTAGGTAACCTTCCGTTTACTTCACGAACAACCTCTCAACTGCCACATCTTTCTCTTCTAAAATACAGACACACACACACACATGTGCTTCTGTGTCTAAATTCAGTTTCTACCTTTTTCTCCTCCTTCTTCTTCTTCAGAAATCATATATATATATATATATATATATTCATCGGAAAAATACCTTTGCATTGATGCTTTTTATGCGTATGTGAAAAGCGAAATCTAGTTATCCTAATTTCATTCTGTTAAGCAGTTTTCTTCGCCGGAATGTTCTCTGATAACTGACGTTCGCCGGAGACTCAACAGTACTGCTCTCTCCTCCTCATTCTTACAGAAAACATATATGCAGAGTTTATGGTATATTTTGATTATGTTTATTGCTAATGTTTTAATTTTTTTACAAGTTTTAATAACTGCTGCATAATTTTAGCTTCACAAAGCCATGGAGTTTATTCATTTCTGTTGTTAAAAGTCTCTCCTCTTGGAACCTCCTGTTTCCATCTTAGGGAATCTTTTTAAATCGTGACTACATTTTACTATAAAAAATAAATTTTAAGATATCTTTTATGTCATAATTGATCTGTTTGTTAGTTAAGCTAATAACTAAGAAAACGACAGTAACAGGATTTGGGTGAAAGAAAAATCTTGCAAACCAACTCTATCATGAAAAACTTATGTTCTTATTGTAGTTTCAAAATATTTATTGTTGCACCTTTCACAAATCTAAAAAAATATTATATTATGACGGAGGAATGAAATGGTGGCACATGCCACCGTAACCACTATACTAGGTCCGTCCATGCTCCACCTCAAGGATTTTTTTTGCCCCCTGCACACACACATATATATATATATAATATATATATAGAGGAAAGTTCAAATGTGAGCTCATTTTTTGTTGTGAACTGAGGACAAATCTCAGCCACTTATCCCGTCAATAAAGATGACTTTGACCTGGTTCCCCTCCTTTAATAATCTCCACCCTCCCATGAATCGCATCAATCCTCCATGATCGCGTCCACCATAACCGAAGATGTGTGGCTGAGATTCGTCCTCACGTTCACAACCAAAAATGAGTTCACATTTGAACCTAACCCTATATATATATATTAGGGGGTTTTTGGTTAGAGGTATTAAACAGTAATCAATTGAATTAATAATAAAAAAACTGTTTGTTATTATATAATATAATGGTTGATTCGGGTAAACTCAAATTTTTATTACCCAACCTGAACCAAACAACCCGTAACATGGTATCAGAGTCCAACAATTGAGGCATATTTGCTATTGAAGGCGCGGGTTAAAGTCCCACATGGGCTAGACTTAACCAATTCACCTCTGTATATGTTGGAACCTTCAATCTTTATTTATGTCTAAAATCGTTCCTGGTTGTTCTTTTAAAAGTTGCAACAGTTTTCATTTCAAAGTGTCGTGTTAATCATGATGTTACTTCTTTTTCAAGTTAAAATTACCTAACTACAAAAGTTGCATTGTTTAATTTATGTTCCAATATTTCATTATTTTTTATCATGGGTATTAAGCTGATTATTGCAAATTAATGAAACATGATTACTAATTTAATATCTTAGTGAACTTAAAAACCAAAAGTCTTTGTAGACAAATGGAAAATTAAGGAGCATGCAACAGGTCAACAGGATACTGAAGGAATTTAATATATTATCCAACTGTTTATAAAAAGTAGTTACAGCTGGTTGCTCTCTTTTTTCCATCAATGTAGAAAAGTTGACTCTATGGCTCCAAGAAATGCCATTTATATTTTATAGTCTAGTTTCTTAGCACTTTGTTATGAACTAGGGGTTGTTTGGTTGGTTTTCAATTAAGTCCCGTATGTATAAAGATGTTTGTATGGATTAATCTGCCTGTATAGATTGGAAAAGTTTTTGTTCCGAATGGTTTTTCATAGATAGAAGAGCGTGTTTTTTAACTGGGAGGGACAGTTATGGAAAAAACTTGTCTTTCTGCGTAAAGCTCCCCTTAGAAGCTTACTGAATAAGCGAATTTCTATATCATTAAGTCACTATCAAACAGTCATGAGCTGAGCGAATAGTCCCATTATGCTCATTAAGCTGTCAGTCCCGTTAAGCTCCTTAAGCTGCTAACAAACAAGCCCGTTAGTCTCCATTAATAAAGCCAACTTCCTTCATCAGAATTGCAATTTTTAGTTTCATTCCAACTTCTCTCTGTTAAACTTACCTATATCTGCTTCCATCATTAACAGAAAAGATATCCTTAAACTGATGCCTTATTTATGGCTTAATCAGGACTCAGAACAGTAGACAGACGCTAACGATGACACTACACTCGGCTGAACTCCAGTCATTGCTGTTTTTCCTTCTTCTAGTCGTGCCACTAACCACCGCCGATCTCGACTCCGACAAAACCGCCCTTCTGAATTTCGCTACTGCGGTGCCACAAGGTCGAAAACTCAACTGGAAAAACAACACTTCAATTTGCACATCGTGGGCGGGCGTAAAATGCAACGGAAAACGTGTAACGACACTTCGTCTGCCCGGAATAGGACTTTATGGTCCTATTCCAGCCAACACTTTAGGGAACCTTAATGCACTTACTATCCTTAGCCTTCATTCTAATTTCCTTAATGGCAGCCTCCCATTTGATATTCTTTCCATCCCTTCTTTAACCAACATATATCTCAACAAAAATAACTTTTCTGGTGAAATACCTTCCTCTCTTTCTTCCCAGCTTGTAACACTTGACCTTTCCTCAAATTCTTTCACAGGAAACATTCCTACTTCGATCCAGAATTTGACTAACCTTAATACACTTAACCTCCAGAAAAACTCGCTCACTGGATCCGTCCCTGATCTTATTCAGCTCTCGGGTCTTAAGCAGTTTAACGTTAGTAACAATCGACTTAACGGTTCAGTCCCGACATCCTTAAGTAAGTTCCCGGCTTCATCTTTTGGCGGGAATTCTGGGTTGTGTGGACCACCTCTGAACCAATGCCTCTCGCCTTCGCCTGCGCCTTCCCCGGGACCCGCTCTTTCAAAAAGTCCAGTTCCATCATTGTCACCTTTTCCGTCAACAAATCTAGTTTTACCACCACCACCACCGCCACAAAGACCGCTAGCTCAACTAAAAAACGATAAGAAACTAAGCAAAGGTGCTGTGGTTGCCATTTCCGTTGTTTCTTCTTGTGTGCTATTGCTTATGCTTTTGACACTATTGGTGTGGTGTGTAAAGAAGAAAGAAGGTCATGAAGCAAATGGGAGTAAAGGGAAAGCTGCATTTGGTCTTGCGAGAATCGATCAGCCGAAAGACGAGTTTAGTAGCGGTTTGCAAGAGTCTGGGAGGAACAAATTGGTTTTTTTTGATGGGTCAGTTTATAAGTTTGATCTGGAAGACTTACTTAGAGCTTCAGCTGAAGTTATGGGAAAAGGGAGTTATGGTACAACTTATAAAGCTGTTTTAGGAGAAGGAACAATGGTGGTTGTAAAAAGGCTGAAAGAAGTTGTGGTTGGGAAAAGAGGATTTGAACAACAAATGGAGATTATTGGGAGTGTTGCAAAGCATCCAAATGTGGTTCCTCTTGTGGCTTATTACTATTCAAAAGATGAAAAGTTACTGATTTATGATTGTGCTGCATCCACCAGCTTGTCCTCTTTATTACATGGTATGTCATCCATTTCTCTGACTACAGTAAAATTGGATTTATAGGATGCCACCAATAAATAAACGTCCTAATACATCATTTTATAGGACCAAAAATAAAGTGTTCTATCTAAAAGTACTGTAATAAATTTATAAAAAACTTTTGGGGGTCGTAATAAATTTTTTAGGACATTTTTAACAAAAAAAACTTCGCAGTAGCTATTTTATAGGACATTTTTTAGAAAGTATCCTATAAACCTATCTTTTTATAGGACACTTTTTCAAATAGTGTCATGTAAAATAGTTAGTATGCCATTTTTTTCAAACAAATGTCATAATACAACACTCAAAAGTGTCCTATAAGGTTATTACAACGCCTTTAGATATGACGCTTTATTTTTTGCTCCTATGATTTGTGTCCTATAAAATGGTCTATTAGGATATGACGCTTTATTTTTTCAAACAAGTTTAAGAAAGCAATGACATTTGTGAATTGTGATACAGGTAATAGGGGTTCAGGAAGAACACTAGATTGGGAAACCAGATTAAGAGTTGCACTTGGAACAGCAAAAGGGATTTCTCATATTCATTTTGGAAAACTAACTCATGGAAACATCAAAGCCTCTAATGTCCTGCTTAACCAAGACAGCCATGGCTGTATCACCGATTTCGGGTTAACTTCTCTTATGGGTATCCCTACTCTTCCCCCTCGAACCACCGGTTACCATGCACCCGAAATCATAGAAACCAAAAAAGCCACTCAAAAATCAGACGTTTATAGCTTTGGTGTTCTCCTACTCGAACTGCTGACCGGGAAAGCACCGCTTTCCCAGTCAGCAGGGTCCAGCCAAGATGAAGTGGTGGACCTCCCAAAGTGGGTCCACTCCGTTGTCAGAGAAGAGTGGACCGCGGAGGTGTTTGATGTGGAGCTCGTAAAGTACCGGAATGTAGAAGAAGAGATGGTGCAGATGCTTCAGATAGCCATGGCGTGTGTTGGGAAAAGCCCGGAAACGAGACCGAAAATTGATCAAGTGGTTAGGATGATAGAGGATATCCGGGTGATGGATAACGAGAACCGGAAATCGTTCGATGATAACCATCGGAGAAGCCGAAGCCGAAGCCGAAGTTGAAGCTGAAGCCAAGCCAAGCAACGCCAGCCAAAAGCCATGGCTAAGAGAAGGTGTAGGTCCATGACTTATTGTCTCTTTTCTCACTGTTGCTTGCTTGAAGAAACTGTATAATGTTGTTATAGAAGTCATTATTTCATCATTTGTCTTTTAATGTATGTTGGTTGTTCCAAAAATAGTAATATTGTTTGTGTATTTAATTTCTTATGGACATACATTTTTCTAAACCAAAATTAGAAACAAAATAAGGGTGTTGATTTGAATTAAGCTTCTTCAGTTAGGAACTTGTAGTTCTAGGGTGGTATATTTGTACAAATAGCGAGGGTTTGAGTTTGACAACCACAGTGTTAAGTCATAAAATCTATGGGGATTGGGCTCATTGCGGAGACTGGGCTTATGCTTGTTATGTATCATGGGTTTTAACTCTATGACCAATGAAGTTATTGTTAGTTGTGACTTCTAAATTCAATTATGTTGCGACTTATAGATGTCGAAAATGTAATTATACTTAGACTTGAAGCATGAGACTGTATAATTAGCTTAAAAGTTGCAAATATTACCCTGTAGGTCATACGCAACATGTTGAGTGACTTTCCAAATTGAGTGGGAAGTCGCAAAACAATGTGCTCCTCTGTCATTGGGATGCATGTGTTTGTTTACGTTCCCCTAGGATGACCGAGTGACCGGTGTGATGGGGGCGTCCCAGAGGGTGGCGTCTACCTTTTTGGTTAGTTGCATCATGTACGATATTATTATATACCTTCCAAAACACCATAGAAGCTTTTGTAAGCACACATGGCCGTTCTGTATCTTGTTAAATGTGTGATCTTGGACAGGGTCTTCAGATTTTGGGACCAATTTACATTTTTAGGGACTTCAATCAATGAATGTAAAAATATAGCGAATTTCAGTGCCTCTCTAATTTCTATCACAAGACAAAAGTAATACATTTCATTATCACCTCTTTTATCTTATTAAGCTTTAGGTGTAACATGGTCTCTAAAAAGATTGGAACGTCCTTATTAGCACATCACTGCAACATATGATAATCAGACCTAGTTAATTATATATGTTGATTCTATGAATACATCTTTTCAAAAACTTGTCAAATCAAAGAATACTAGGCTTTAGGCTTCAAAAGAACTCTGAAATCTGGTTAATAACATAACATATAAGTAGAAGTTCAAAAGTAACGGAGCCCAAAAGGTGATGAGCGTAACATAAAAAGTCCAAATGTAGATAAGAAAATTGACAAAAAAAATAGAAGTGCTTCAAAATATGCCAAAACTATGTTTTTCGAACTCAATTCGGCGTATTGTGCGTTCGAAATGGAAAATGTAGCAAAAGTCACGAGCGACCACCCCTACAAGTCCAATTATGGGGTTCCAGGAATATCAAGAGCCGGTCGCTTATGCCCGCATCAACTACTCATCATTGACTAGTGGATTTCTTTATATGACCCCTGTTGGTCCCAAAGGAGTCTACGAGAGTTCTTGGATATAGAAACAATTTGTAGAGGGGGGGGGGGTTGAATACAAACACACACATTTTTAGTTTTTAAATTAGTTTATATTGCATAAACAAATTTACAATTACAAGCGGAATTAGAACAAGTTTAAACCTATTCCATTGTAACTAAGAAATCACTAAGATTGATGCACAAGAAAGAAGTAAGAAGGAATATAGATGGTTTAAGACAGAAGGTAGCATGCACACAGATGAAGAAGATATCTACATCTTATTTATACCCGTTTGCATTTAATGCAAGACAAAAGGTATGTGCAACGTGGCAAGCATCCATAGGAGACTTGTCCTTTGTTTAGAATACAACCATGTTTTTGGCCGCATATGAACAGTATCATATCAGATAGGATGGGGACATAAGAGACAATTTGTATGTCCTTTTATGACATAGTATGGGGTTTGTCTTTTGTGCATCGAGGATGAGGTCAACGTTTAATCTTGTATGAGAAGCTTCACTTGATCGCTGAGACTGAATCTTCAAGGATGAACTTTCAGTATCGATGAGGCTTCACAAGACTTTACACTTTGGATAGATAATCTTTGCTATCGCTGAACCACTTCAGATCACGTAGCTGATTATCTCTTTCTTCAGCTTGGTCTTTGACTTTCGCAGAATGGTCATTTGGTGTGATCGATGATCTTCAGATCTTCAGAGTTAAGCTTAAGGTTCCTTGATCTTCAGCGATCGCTGATGATAGTCAACGTGTGCTTATCGCTAAATTTGAACTTAAATTTAAACAAAGAGTTTCACTAAGTGTAAAGAGGAATCATATTCAATTCACTGAGAGGAGTTATGATCAACAATCTCCCCTTATTTGATTATGATTAAGTAATATGAGAAAGTTACTTGAAGGGATTAGTAAGGACTTAAGAAATAATTAAGAAAAATTTCTAAGTACTAATCTGTGAGATCTTTTTCAGCTAATCTATTATATCCATTGAGTTTCATTTATAAGGATATGAAAACACAATTTTTACAACTAGATGCCTTAAGTACATTCACTGATTTAAATTTCAGAGAGAAATATCAGTGAGTAAGGAGGTAAGTAAAGAAGTTAGAACTCTTATGTTCATTGTCGCATTTACTATTTTCAGGGATCTTTTTAGTACACAGTTGGAGTAGAGTACTTCATTTGAAATTTCATTAATAATATGAAGACATTACATGAACAATGAAATTACAAATTTTTAAGTAAAGGGAAGTACAATACACTAAAGAGAAATACAAAGGAAAAAAATATCAGTCAGAGAGCTTTTCGTGTCTTCTTCGCATTTCATTTTCATAGAGTCTCTTTGTCGATTCATCAGCGGTTCATCTGACCAGCAGTAGTGATGCATGATTTTGATGAAGGCTGATGGAGCTTTGCTGATCTCACTGTTTCTGAAGAGCCCTAGGAAACCATTATTATCCAAGAAGACCATTCCGGGTTCAGGGAAGGTGATGATTTCATTTTCTTCATATTTTCTGTCTTGAGGGAGAGAGACTCTGAGCATTGAGATGTTAGGGATTTCCAGATGACCGAGAATGCTTTCATAGTTGAATTTGGTTTCATGATCACTTTTGGAAGATGAACCTCCTTCAGCATTTGATCTTTTCTTTCGAGTAGGCTCAGGGAGAGGTGGAACTTGTACATGTTGTGACATCCTCTGAAGAAGCTGATCCAGCACTCTTTCCACCACATCTTTAAATTTAGATTTGGAACCCTAAATGGCATCTCTGATTTCTAGCCATTCAGAGTATCCATAGAACTTTAAGAACTTGGCTTCTTCTTTTCAGCGTTTGCATGTCTGTACATTCGAACAAATACCTTCATTCCATACCTTTTGGAAGGACGTCCTTCGATCGTTGCTCGAATGATTTTTGAATCAGACTTTCGAAAGTTGAATCTTTCAGTGCACCAGCGTAGTTCTTTTTCTCTGTGGCTTGGTTCTTCATTTGTTTTGGTCAGAGCATTTAGGATCTTCTCTTGAGCGAGGATGGGATTCACTTGGATATTTTCTTCAACCAGTTCCTTTTGTGCCAAAGCTTCAACGACTCTTTGGCTTTTTCTCAATCAGCGCTTTCTTCGCTTTGTCTTTAGCAGCATCCTCCCTGAGAATTCTTCTTGCAAGCTCTAGATCATTCTCTGTTTGTTTCATCTTTCCATCCCTTATTCTTTGAGCTTCAAGTGCTTGTGCTCTCTCCTCCTTCGATAGGAAATAGAAGTTATCTATCATGATGATAGGAGTTGGACACTCTATTTCAGCAGAGGGCAACTTTATTCTCTTGGCTTCAAGTTCATTCAAAAAGTTTATTCGCCTTTTTTCCTCTTCAGGCTCGCTTATTAATGGTCTCTGAGCGTCGCGTCTAGGAATGAGGCCTTCTTCATCTTCAGAGTCAGAGTCAGATATGTACATAAACTGCTCTTCAGATGAAGGTTCCTTCCGAAAAATGGAGTCCTTTGGGGGACTAGGCTCACTGAGAGAAGGGGAGGTAGAAGGAGTTTTGTCAGAGCCAAAATTTGGTGGTGAAAAAGAGGGATATGTGGGTGGTTCAGAGATTGGAGCAGAGAGGAGAATGAGAGGAAGAGATACCTCGACAGTGGTCTCCCCCTCGATTATAGGGATGGTGGCATCAGATTCTGCCACGTTATTTCCTTTGCCCGAGGGACCGGACTGTCCCTGAGAGGGATGTTGTCCGTCCCCCAAAGGCTCCTGATGAGAGACTTCTGGCCTTGACATTTTGAAGTGATTCAAAGCACTTCCTATATCTTCGTCTTCATCATCATCATTGCCTCCCCCATAGTGAGGGATGGCTTCTTCATACTCTTCATCATCATCATCATCATCTTCTTCCTGTTCTTCTTCCACTACACCTTCAGTGAGGGAAGGTTCTGCATGTTTGATATAGGGAGAAAGTTTATCAGCAGGGAAGGTCTCATTGTGTTCCGCAATGATGTCATCAGCGAATTCTTTGGCACATCTCTCCCCCTCGATGTTGTCAGCGGGGAGACAATGCACCATCAGCAGACGTACATTCCCTTGAATGTCCTTGAGCTTAGTTTCATGGCGCTCTTGGTGCTCAAGGACCAAATTCAGGGATGTCCGATCAGTAGTGGAGAAAGAGGAGCCACTTTCAGAGAGCTTTGTCAGCATCTGCATCATGTCGGATTGAGTCTTTTGAATAGACTCAAGCACCAGATTCTGGTCATCCATCTTCTTCTCCAGTCGGGCAATGGACTGACCATGCGTCCGATTTTCTTCCTTCAGGGACTCAATGTCAGTGAGGATGTTGCTGACAAAGGTCTTGATCCCTGGAGTTCCAACCACGGTCCGGAAGATGTATTCAGCGGACTTCTGGAGATGTTCGACCCTAGACCTGGTGAGGGCACATTCCTTGACTAGAAAGTCAATGGTACGGGATGTAGGACTAGGAAGAACAATGGGGGGAAGTTCAGCAGGGCAGGGAGGAAGCTTGGGAGCACCCATCTCTGTTGTGACTTCCATGAGTCTGGCAGAAGTCCATGGTTGCTGAGGAGATTTCCCTTTGTCCTTGCTGAGAGGAGCAACAGCAGCCTTGGTGGTAGTGGTAGTTGTCGCTGTGGTGAAGAGAGGAGGGGTACTTGTTGACAACATAGACAGAGCAACCAAAAAGAGCTCTAGGTTAGATGATGGATGAGAAGGCACGTTATAACCCTTGAGAGCATCATGAGGATTACTCTCAGGGACCACTTGTGCATAGGTAGTGTCATGAGGATCACTAGTCAGTGTCTTAGAATGCCTATGAGAGACATTCTGAGGTCCTGTGTTACTAGCCTTCCAAGACTCAGAGTGTCTAAACAACACTAAGGTTTGGACTGCGTGCATTTCAACATCATCAGAGATAGAGACTGTTAGTCCCCAAAGAGAGATGGCTAACTAAGTGAGGGTTTTGTAGAATGGGGGGTTGAATATAAAACACACAGAATATACTTTTTTTTAAATTTTTTAATATAAATATCAAAAATTTACACACAGGAAGTTTGATGCGGAAAAGAACAGACACACTATTCTTTCAAACTAAACACACAGATAACAGTAATTAACTTATACACTAAGGAAGTTAAAACAAGACTGTTATAACACACAGGATTGCCGGAGTCAAACAAATAATCACTCTGAAGATTTGTTGAAAGCGTGCGATTTCTGGGAAGGACTTCATCTCCTTTTATAGTGCCCATGCATGGGATGCATGTGGACAGCTGTCAAGGTTTCATTAGCTGGAAGTGTATCTACTGGACAAAGGAAGAGACCACTCCCTTTGTACTAGAATAATGGATGAACCATTCTTTGTAGCACGTAATGTCAGATAACTTTATCTTCTTTTCTTCATGCTCTGTGAAGTCCCATCAAACCTTTTAGCTAAAAGACAAATATTCCTTTTATAAGAATAAAAGAGAATGTCTTTATTTAAGGCTTGATGCCCAAGTTCTTGCTGCTCACGTGTCTTGCATTTGTTGTGAGTCAAGAACTTATCTCTTGAAAATTGCTAAGTGATACATGAACCTATGTATCACATCGGTGGATACCTTGTAAAATTTGGAATTGATAAGTGTACACATTACTTAGTGAACTTCAAATCTCACTAAGTGTTGAGAGTGTACACCCTTGTAGTTGTGACTTGATATCACAACCTTAGAAAATATACCTGCAATTTCGGTGACCAAGATACATAGTGTCGGTGGATGGGTACTATCTTGATGACCTCATCTTGTATTGATGACCTAATACTTTGATGACTTAAATGTGTACCATCGGTGACCCTCTATGTTGGTGACCCAATCTCGACTTTGGCAATATGATCTGAATATTGAAGTTAGTTGGTACATCCAAAATTCCACTTTTTGATGTACAACCCTTGATTGAATAGTCTTTGACTTTTCAATACTTGAAGCATATTTCAGACCTTCAAAAGAACCTGTAAAAAATCAATCATACAAAGGAAGGTGGTTCATCACCAAATCATCGGTGACCCAACAATCTCCCCCTATTTGATGATGATACCTGTAAGTTAGAAAATAATTCTTTTTGACCCTTTCTATTTCTTTTGGGTTCTTTTGACTCAGATTTCTTTTTCTTTTTTTTTAACTGAGTATGTACAGTATAAGTATATAAATATGTGCAAGAAAAGTAAAGATATTAACAAGAATTTTTAAGGAAGAAGAGTATGAACTTTTATTAATCAACACACAGCTTTATACAACACACAGAGTACATGATTAATAAAGTTCACACTATATGAAGACTATTCATGGAGTGGGTTCCCTTCTTTTTAGCTCATCCAAGATAAGCCTTGTGATTCCATGGTCTTCAACTGGAGGTACTCCTAGAATACCAGAGAGGAAGGAGCTGTCAGCCCTTGGGATATCAGAGGCTCTAAGGAAACCGATGTTTCCAGAGATATCCTCAAAGAAAACCCCAAGCTCAAGAGTAGTCAGCATAGTTTGCTCCGGGTAAGCAATAGGAGTAGGAGTGGAAAGATCTATACCTGAGGCATTTATCTTGATGCCTCTTTCATGAAGCATAGCAAAATGTCCCTTCTTTCTATTTTTAGGAGCTGTGATGACCTCTCCTTTAAGACCTTGTTGTATAAGGTACATTTGCTGTGCTTCAAGGCAAGTCACAAGAATATCATTCTCCTTTTGGATGTTGAGCATCTTAATGAAAAGTTTTCTGAGAATATTAAGTACCAGCTCCTTGTACTTGTTTTTGCTCTTAGAGATACATTTACCAACTCCATCCATTCAGTTATCCCAAGAACTTCCAACCATTCAGCTTCATAGACCTTTGAGAGAGTGTCAGCTCTCTTAAGGGTGACAAGTAACTTGGGAGAATTTTTGGTTGGAGGTTGGATGGTGGCACTGATAATCTTGGACTCATCCTTTCTTGTCTTCAATCTTCTCTTGAACCACTCCACTTCTTTGGTCTTCTTGGCCTCATCAACCATTTTCGCTGCTTCAGATTTCTTCTTTATGTTTTCAAGCTCATCTTTCTGAGCTTGGAGTGCATCCTTTACCATTGCATGGGTGGCTTCATCTTGAGCCAACTTGAGTACATTTGTTTGATCATACTCAAGTTGTGCTCTAATGGCTTCTTCTTTCGACTTCGGACGAAGTACCCCAAGAGGATCGGTCAGTGTAGAGGCAGGCTGAAGTCTAAGAGTATCTGCTTGAGGACTTCTCATTCTTTTCCTTCTCTTTTTCTCTTCCTGTTGTTCTTCAAAAGAAACGGGCTTCTTTCCCTTGGCCTTCTCTTTTCTCTTCTTTTCTTCTTCAGTTTCAAGGGGTTGAGCACTGATACTCTCCCCCTCAACAGCTACTTCGGGTAACTCGGTGACCAGGGGGTCAGTGACAGTGGTGACCACGTGAGGAGTCACCTCAGTGACCAGAGGGGTCACGTCGGTGACCGTGGCCACTGTGACCACACCACCATCGGTGGCTGTGAATGCCACGTCGGTGGCTGAGATGGTGGTGGTGACTGGATCGGTGGCTGGAGTGGCAGTGGTGGTGTCGATGTCGGCGGCTGTGGAGGTGGTAGCAGTGGCCTTCTTATTTTTCTCCCCCTCAGTGGTTGAACCCTTGAAACCCACTGAAGAGAGAGACTCCTTTACCCTTTTCATATCAGAGCACATAGCACCTATCTTCTTCTCAACTCTTTGAAGGACAAATCTATCCTTATCCTGGAAGAAAGAGTCACCAACATCAAGTTCAACCGTTGGAGAAGAGGTTGGAACCTTGTCAACCTTGGTGTGAAGATTGGCAAAAGACTCCATAATTGCCTTCTGATTGGCAATGATAGAAGATATATCGGTGGCTTGCTGGGTAGATGAACTTCGAAGTTCCCGGATAGAAGAGAGCACGAAATCTTGACTTGAAGTAAACCCTTGCTGAAGATCAAGGATATCCAAGCGTAGGAGATCTAAACATGTCATTAGAGTTGGTTGACTCACCGACAACTCCTCAATGCTAGATCTAAGAGAGGATGAAAGGGAACCCATTCTTTTCATTTCGTTGCTTGCATGTTCTTCTAGAGCCTCCACCCTGCGTATAGTATCACTGGTAAAGCTGGTGAAAGCTTGGAGAAGATCATCTCCCTGTTTGGAAGACATGGGAGCAGAAGGTTGAGGCTTTGGTGGTTGATCAGCATCATCATCACTAGAAGAATAATCCACCAAACCTGTAGGTTTTCTTGGGGGGGATTTAGGAGATATGGGGGAGACACGTTTAGGAGAGCGTATTTGAGGGGATTCCTCAGTAATGGGTTCCTCCACCACCTTTTCATGTACGGGAGACGTACCTGACCAAGGTGTAGTGTCGGACATAAGAAAATAGGTAAAATGGGATGCTCCATCAAGTGCACCTGGTTGTGGTGCACTCTCACGTGGAGTGTGGAAAAGGAGCCGTGAGAGCTCCGGGGGTGGTGAAGAGGTACCTTGGATGAGAGACTCCAAGTCATGTTCATCAACTAGTGAAAAAGTTG